>CM059999.1:6106954-6740030 GCA_030463065.1 Aphidoletes aphidimyza
ATGAAGAAAATTGACTGTATTGTAAATTTCATCAGCAAACGCACCGTATACTATAACACCTATACGAGGCTCTGGTGGCATTTCATCGAGTGCATAATCTAATAGCAATAAATGGCATCAAAAACAAAATCAGCAATAATAATAATTAGCACTATTGATAAACCGGTGTTCTAATTTACATTTATATTCGTTCATTGGCACTGAAAGCGGTTGAAATGTGAGCTCTTTTTCATCTTTTGCCATCAAAATGATCGTAAACAAAACCCAAATCACCACAAGGAATATCACTTTTATTAGATTGCATGTTCGTCTCAACTAAAATGATATGAAAATGAAAGACGTCAACAAAGATCGCATTATCAAGTCACTTGATTACACTTGACTATTCTAAAATCAAACTCACTCGTGATGCTTTCGGTTCACTCACGTGTTTAGCTTCATTTTGATCATGACAATTTAACGTCGATATATCTCTGCAATTATGAAAAATACACTAACAATTGCAAATTTTATCTAAGTTCATAATATGAAATGGGAATTGAATTCAAAATCATAAACACTGTATGCATACTCGTTTGTAAGACTTCTAATTGACTGTGATCGATTTGGTGTTGTATTTCCGGTAAAAAATGTTGATTCATTTGACGATGAATTTTGATTATCTCTTCTTATGTGACCTCCTGTGAAAATGGCACAAATAAAATCAAATGCAAAAAAAAATTGACACGTGCACGATTGTAAACGAAAAATGAATTATTTTTATCACTTGCCTGGAATTTTTTCATATTCCCGTCGAAACGATGCCAGTGAAGGATCATTGCGAATTTCACTGGGTAGCGTGGTCCATACCTGAATAGAACCATAGTTGACTGGACTGCTCAAAAATCAAATTAAAATCACGAATATCGATCAATTTCGGGAAAATAAAATTAAATCATTTTTGAAAGATTTGTTTTTTCAATTTCATGCACAAATTCACTTCCAAATTCACTTCCAATGTGTAGTTAGTTTTAATTTCATGAACAAAAAGATTGAAAAAAAACACTTGAAATTTCTTACCGCAAATCTAAACATGAGGTGGAATTTGCATTTGTAGAATTTTGCCGTAAAATTTTTTTGGCAAAAAATTTCATTTCAACTATTTGTGCTACACCGTTGAGTGACTTGAATGGGAAATATTTGAAGAGATTTTTGTACTTGTGTCGTACATCGATCAACTGCGTAAAATAGTCGTGGTAATATTGTGTTCGATTCAATTTATACACACTGTTTATTGGGACTGATACGTCCATAAAGTGCTGATATCAATTCGATTAGACTGTCAATATCTATTGTAGCATTTTATTGTACTTCTTACAAATCGCTTGATGTGTCGTAATAAAAATGGATGTTGATACTATTTTTAAATTTACATAAACAAATCACTATAAGGCTTTTATCACAATGTTCTGTTTGATAACTTGATTGCGAATTATATTGGTCATTACACTTTTTTATCCAGCGAATCTTCAAGAAATCTGATATGGTAATTTGTTACATTTTTGTTGATTGGTTTTATTCATTAGCAATGATATACAATTTGAATGAATTTTTGGAATTTAGCATGATTAAATCAATATTATTTTTTTTAAACTATTTTTCAACTAATTGAATATGTAAGTAAAAAAATTATCGCCTGTAGTGATGGCAATTTCCAATCAGTAAACATTCGAGTTAGCACAGTGTACTGTAACACCCAAAAAGTGACTCCTATAACGACAGTTCAAAATCAACTCATTGATGACAAAAAAATGTTGATAAGCCTTGACAGAAGGTCTTTTTTCAGAAAACGTGATTGCTAAAATAACGGGATTTAATGATATCACAACATTTCAGTTGTTTAATTTTCGAAACAATTGAGGTTATATTAAAGCATACACAGTGAGTTTAAATTTCATTGTAAAACCGAGTCCATGATTTGAGCGCCGATAAAATGCATTCTGTTGTGTCTGGAACTTATCGAGTATTTGTAGTAAACAAAGTTGTTGTTCATGCTCGTGTGTAAGCCGATTTTCGAAGTAAGCGCTCTCTACCGAGTTGCTGACACTTTTTGCTGATGTGTGGGCATTGTTGGTGTTCGGCTGTCAATTGGCTCTGTTTGACAAAACACACGCACAAATACATTGAAACATCAGGGACAATAGCAAAAACCGACCGCACAGAACGTCATCATCAAAAGTTTCTATCACATCGTCCTCAGGAAAAACATTCAAATAGAATGTGATTTGATCGCCAATTTATTTAGTTACAGAGTTTTTGAGTTGACATCAATCGAAATTATTAGAAATTATGACGCCCGGCATTAGGCATCGTTTAACCAAAACGGATAATATTCAACCACTTCCAAAACGAGTACCGAAAAAACAAAAACCCAAACCAGACACATTCGAACCAAAACCGAATAAGTAAGACGACGTTCTTTTGCATTCAAGTTTTATATTTGTATATTTTCAACACAAATTGGAACAAAACGTTGACGTTTAATGTGGTATTCTCATTAATCGAATAATATTGTTAAAATTTAATTTATTTACAGTGAAAAGGTATCAGTGGCAAAGCTAAGTTCATTGAAACCTGGAGCTGATGTTGCATTTAAAGCCATACTGAGTGCTCGATTCTGTGCTGCCATTTGGTCACATACATCCGATTGTGATGAAACATTCAACTATTGGGAGCCATTGCACTATCTCGTTTACGGGCATGGCCTTCAAACATGGGAATATGATCCAAAATTCGCATTACGCTCATACACATATCTGCTGTTTCACGGGGTACCCGCATGGTTTTACAATACGATATTTCATCCGAATCCGATGCTTATTTTCTATTTTGTTCGTTGTATGCTCGGTTTATGTTGTGCTATTATGGAAGCCTATTTCTACAAGTAAATTGAACATTAATTTGCAAATTTTCAATTGATTTGACCTGGTTAAACTAATTAGGAAATTCTCATTTCAGAGCGGTTTGTCGTGAATTTGGTGTACAAATTGGACGCATTTGGTTGATATTCCAGTTATTCAGTGCCGGAATGTTTACAGCCGGTACGGCATTGCTTCCAAGTACATTTTCAATGTATTGCAGTTGTGCATCGTTGGCATTTTGGTGGCATCAACAATATCCGTTGGCGATTTTTTTCGTGGCAATCTCAACGATTTTAGGTTGGCCATTTGCTGCAGCGTTAGCACTTCCATTGTGCTATGATGTGCTTGTCATCCAAAAAAAGTATCGTTTATTCGCATTTTGGGCTGCCATTTCTGGTTCAACTGTACTTTTGCCAATGGTAGCGATTGATTCAAATTACTTTGGTAAATTAACCATTGCACCACTTAACATTGTTTTATACAATGTATTCACATCGCACGGTCCCAATTTGTATGGTACCGAACCATGGACATACTACTTTATCAATGGCTTTCTAAACTACAATATTGTATGGGTTTTGGCACTGGCCGCTCCATTGCTACTGTTTATCTGCTATGTGGTTGTGCCAGCCAAAATCACACCAACTCTGTATTTGCCATATCACTTGAGTATGGGACCGCTTTACTTGTGGTTGTTCATTTTTATGATTCAACCACACAAAGAGGAACGCTTCCTCTATCCAATCTATCCGATGATTGCTTTGTGTGGTGCAATCGCAGTAGATGCCATACAGAAATTATTTTATCGTTTATGTGCTGCCATTCGTCCATTTCCAACTGGATCACACTATCTCGACCATACAATGTGGATAGCCGGCATCATTATGATTTTACCATCAATTTTAGGCTTGTCTCGTGTTGCATCCCTCTATTACAACTATCATGCACCAATGGACATCATGATGGAATTGAATACGTTCCATTTGGAACATAATCATGCACCAAATGCTCGTTACAATGTGTGCACTGGTAAAGATTGGTACCGTTTTCCCGGCAGTTTCTTTTTGCCGGCTCCAAATTTTCGTGTAAGATTTTTAAAATCGGAATTTAAGGGCATTCTTCCCGCTTATTACGATGAAAATGGAAATGGCACCAAAGTAACACATGACTATTTCAACGATATGAATCAAGAAAACGAAGCAATGTACTTTAATTATACGAAATGCCATTTTCTATTCGATCTTGATCTCGGCAAAGAGACCGAACTTGAGCCAAATTATGCAAAAAATACCAAAGAATGGACCGTGTTAAAGTCAATTCCATTTTTAAATGCCGAAAAATCACAAGCCATTTATCGTGCATTCTTCATTCCATATATCAGTGATAGATACGTTGAGTATGGCCAATTCAATCTACTAAAACGGAAAAAAATGAACCAAAATAAATAAAATTAAATAAATGTGTGTGTTTTTTTTAGTTGTTTAGATTAATATTGAGCGTAATGTCAACAAAATGTGTGAAATCTAATCTTAAGTATTCTAATGCAAACCAAAAAAAAAATGAAAATTGTATAAGAAAAAAAAAATTAAAAAACAAAACAGCAACGAAATAAATGAGAAATACGATCTGTAGTACACGTAGAACCAAAAATACGACATTTTTGACATGACAAAACATGAAAATGGCAAATTCTTTCAACTGTCTATATTTAGAACATTTTGTATTTTGCACGCACAGCATCATTAAACCACTGAATCATTCATAGAATTGGTTTACAAACATAATCGATATTTTTGCGATTACTTTGTGCTAATGCGTACACAGAGTATATAGTATATACTATATAGATATACACATGCACAATGTACATTCAGCTGTTTAAATGCTTCAATCAGGAGTCACACCAATGTGAAGTTCGTACGTTTGTATGTGTTTTTTAGAGTTGTCAAAATTCTTTCATACAAAGCTATTTGTGTTCTGTTCACTCTTGGTTTGGATTACACGAAACCGGTGTAGCAACTACAAAGTCTAACATTTAGGTTTCTTTTTTTTTTTGCTTTCTCACAACACTAAACAATAGCGCAAACAATATAATCAAGGTGGCATTTCGGTTGTTGAATTGTATATAGTTATTGTTGTATTTAAAATTGTTCAGTGTTCTATATAAAGTGAAGAAAAAGAATTACACAAAAATTATATAATTCAATTTTCATATTTTGCAGTTCAGTGAATGAACGAATCGTATCACAAATAAATTGATAGTTTTTCTGAACTGATTGAAGTGCATCGTACGATTAAAATGGCGATAAAAGTTAACAACGATAGGATTGATGTGGACAAACCACTTTGGGATCAATCAACATTTATAGGACGATTTAAACATTTTGCCTTTATCACTGACCCAACGACATGCATGACATCCGAAGAGGACCTAGATAAAGCCAAGAAATTAGTTCAACAATATCGGCAAGTATATTGACTATGGTCAAATTTAATCTAAGAAATGTTTATGCGTTGGCAAAAATTGAATACCTAATCTTTATATTAAGAATGATTGACTGTTTGGTCTTCTTTTTTGTATCCGTATTGCATAAAAACTTAATTGTACCGTACCAATTACTTAAGTAATTCTATTGTTTTTTTTTTACTGAACTTGAAAAATAAAAAAATCCAAACTGTAAAATAAACCAAAAAACATTCCATTTGTAGATTGGGCAAAGAGCCAGCATCGACAACGCGTGAGCAAATCATTTATGCGAAAAAATTGTACGAGTCAGCATTCCATCCGGATTCGGGTGAAAAACAAAATCTATTCGGTCGAATGAGTTTTCAGGTGCCTGGCGGTATGTTGATTACCGGTGCTATGCTTCAATTCTATCGAACTGTACCAGCAATTGTATTCTGGCAATGGGTTAATCAGTCATTTAATGCGCTTGTTAACTATACAAATCGCAATGCAAACTCACCGTTAACCGTAACTCAGTTGGGCGTAGCATACGTATCGGCTACAACCAGTGCATTGGCTGCGGCAATTGGTTTTAAAGGTTTTTTACAAAAACGAGCCAGCCCATTCGCTCAGGTGAGCGATTCAATTTAAATGCATAAACATACCATTACATACATTAATAGATGTTATCAAATATTTATATACATTTTTCCCATAATATTAAATAGCGATATGTTCCATTTGCTGCTGTTGCTGCGGCCAATTGTGTGAATATCCCATTGATGAGACAAAATGAACTCATTGATGGAGTTCCTGTTCAAGATGAAAATGGGAATGAAATTGGTAAAAGTCGGCTGGCTGCTGCAAAGGGAATCTCACAAGTGGTGTTCTCACGTATTCTAATGGCAGCACCTGGAATGCTTGTTCTGCCAGTTATTATGGAAAAATTGGAGCGTTATCCGTCATTCAAGCGTTTAACCATTTTACATGCTCCCTTCCAAACGCTCGCTGTTGGAGGATTGTAAGTGTGCTTAAGAGCTTCATGTTTACCATTATCATCAATCATCATACCTAAACCACAATAATTTATTTAAATTATAGTTTAATGTTCATGGTTCCGACGGCCTGCTCCATGTTTCCACAACGATGCTCTCTTAATATGAAGATCATCGAGCGTTTTGAACCCGAACTCCATAGTGAAATGCTGAAAAATAATTCGGGAAAACTGCCACAACAAGTTTTCTTCAATAAGGGACTTTAAATGATTCGCTGGGAATTTTCAATTAGAGGCATATGCAGACAATAAGAGTTTTTTTTTTAAATTTGAGATTAACATTCGAACTAAAACATTCTCAGTTTAATTCAATGTTGCCGATTCTGAGTCAGAGACTCAATGCAATTATGATGGTTTTAATCTTACAAAAGAGATAACAATTATTTTTTATGTTTTCAATGGTCACAAAGAGGCGTCCAGTAAAATTATTCATATTAACCGTATCATGTGAAAGGTTACGTAGGTCTAGACAGAATGAATGACGTTTCATATTGATTTCAGTGTTTGCCGGCTTCATTCAGAAAATCATGCACAAACGAATATCAATTTGAATGGAATTTAAAACACTGAATCAATTGAATAGGACGTGTTTTATTGTAATTTTGTTTTTATTGCATGTAGAAATCAAAATGTCTTAAATTTTATGTTGACTGATGCAATTATGCTCCAGCAATTAAAAAAAAAAAAAAAAATAGTATTCTGAAAACGCATTTAATACGTTTTAACAATTGAATTATATGATAATAACAAAATAAAAAAATCAAAAATTACAAAAAAAAATCTATGAAAAATTTCCATATTAAACTTTTCAATTTTACTATTTACAGACGAATACCGAACGTACAGAGAGAATTTTGATTTGAAATTTGACAATAAATTAATTGGAATACATTTGTGTTTTTCTTGTTGAACTATGAATAAAATTCAAAGTTTAATATTAAATGGCATCAAGAAATTGTGACAAAATTATTTAAATTTCTCTCGAAAATATATATTGCTTTAATATGGTTGAACAGCTGCCAGTCCAACACGGCCACTATTCCGTGGCATTGGATTGCGTGATGGTGGCGGTGGTTCGGCATAGCTATGACGATATCCTTTTGCTAAATTTCCAAGTGATTTGGATGGTCCCATGCGTGATGCGGAATTCTTTTCATAATGTTCTCTGGGAATGATTCGAACATTTGTTGGAGATGATCGGCCCAAATCTTCATCGGAGCTCCACTCAACCATTGCATTTGGACGTGGTGGATGTGGATAGTGTTTGGGTGGCGGCGGAGGTGGAATTACATCAAAATCAGGACGTGGCATTGGTACCATTCGTCGTGCATGATTTGGCTTTTCCATTGGATATGATCGTTCAATGTCTGAGCGATAGCGTTCCATTTGTCTGAAATTCTCTTTCGAATGATGGAAACGTTCCTTTGGGCCTTCATGAATATCAGGTGATACTCGTTTAACATCTCTGTACCGGTGCCGTTCATTCGGTTCATATCCACCGCGATATTTCGATGGATACGAATGTGGAGCAAAGTCTTTTTCACAATCGCTTGTGCATTCGTCATCACATTCTTCACGATATTCACAATCATCATATGATTTGTATCGCATGATTGGCGATTTGCGATTCTCACGATACGGCAAACTTTCTGGCTCTTTGTATGGATTACGTTCAAAATCATCATCATAGCCAGGTGTTGGCAGTTTTGCTTTGTGTCGATACTTTTTGCTATCAATTGTACGTTCGTCCGGTTCATAGTATGGTTTCGATTTAATCGATTCAATTCGATGTGAACTCTTTACATCGCTCCGAATCGATGACTCTTTTGCACGGAATCCATCATCATAATATTCACGCGGAGTAGTTTGTTGCTTTTTCATCAACGATTGATGATACTTTTGTTTATCGGTTAAATTTTCGCTGTATTCGAATTTATTATCATCATCAAAACTTTCGCGACTTTTTCGTAATCTTTCATTTGAATTAAAGCCACTTTTTGATTCATGGTATCGATATCGATAGTCGTTCACAGGTTCATCAATATCCTTTGATATTGGTACACTTTTTGTTCTCTGAACATTTTTTCCACTAGAATTGGCCGTCATTTTCTTCTTTTCAATGCTGCGATCATATTGAACGCTATCATTTTTAAAGAAACGCTCATCATTGCTGAACTGTTGATCAGCATCATTGTCCTTCTCTTCCAAATAACGTTCACTCAAAATTTGCTTGAAATGAGCATCAAGATTGCGTGGCCGAACCAATTTCGGTTTGATTTCTTCTTCTTTTGGTGGTGTCGGTGGTGAATCGGATGTTTCATTATCACTTTCGATGTAATCCTTTGAGCCTTTACTTGTCGGTATTATGTAGGCTGGCTTTTGCAATGGATACAAGTATGATGGTGGTTTTTCAGTACGTTGAACTGGTGCAACGATCGGCTTCTCACCATTCGAACGACGCAATGATGAACTACTTGGTTTTGACTCCACTCCGCGTTTCTTTAGCATCCAATCGTCATCTGTGATAAAAGGATTTGGATTTTTATGAAAATGCTGTTGATTTAAAATAGAAAAAATTATAGGAAACCTACCTGATGAGCTTTGACCCTCTTGTCGCTCTGGACTTGGTGCCAAATCTGAACCAATACCAGACGATCCACGCGATGAAATACCATGCTTTTTATTATCCTGTGTGTTGGGAGCACCAACAATGAGTTTGTTACGGCATCGACGCAATTCAATTGCAGCTAAATTGCCTTTTGAACGATGCATTGTATCGTAATCGCGTGGCGGCAACAGTAATGGTGGTCCATTTCCGTTTAATTTGGCACGCAATTCAGCTGCTAATGAATCAAAAATGGATGGTTGTGTGGGCGATAAATCGACTGATGTTCGCTCTTCACTGCCTTCATCCGATTCACGTGTACTTGTGCCGGTGTCACTGCCCAACGATGAATCAAATCGTTTTCCAGTGACATTTGGTGGCGACAGAGCTGGCCGCTCCTCCGATGATCGATGATGCGATCGTTTCACGTCTTTTTCTTTTACAACGGGTTTCGATTGTGATGGCACCGGCGGAAGCGGATTTCGAGCAGTCGGTGAGTTATTTGTTAAACCCAACCTAAATGAATACAGCAAATAAAATACAAATATTAAATTAAATTCATTTGTAACAGATGTTTCACGAGGAAATGATATACAATATTGGAACTGCATATGTGTCTCAAAAGACCACAAACCTTGCTTCCAATTCAGCAAAACGCTTTTGATTCTCCGGTCGATTAATAAGCACTTGTAATTGCTGATTCAAGGCTTGGGCCGTTGACTCCGAATCACATCGATATGCGTGAATGTGTAAAGGGCACTTGGTGACCGGATTGTACAGCAACAGAACGCAAGCAACTATATCGTCTGTTTGAACAGAACACGTTATTGCACTGTGGTTAATGAAATGTTTCGATGAACCCTGAAAAATCACAATAACAACAAAAAAATGTCATTTAGTTAAATATCAAAATGAAGATCGTTAAATTGTCCCGAAAATAGATCTTTGTTTATTTTAAAGGGGGGAAAAAAGTCGTGCAATTATCATTAGCATCAGAGTTAATGGAGCAGGAAGTGATGTGGTGGTCGTTGATTGAAATTAGTTATGTATGGCTGTCGCTTACCTGTACAATCTTCATGCCCTTGTGCGACACTTGCAGCGTAACTTTAATCGGATCAATTTCTTGTGAACGATCAACGATATAGGGTATGGCTGACATCAAAATGCGCGTACCACGTAGAGCGCGTGACTCTTCAGCTCCCAAAAACCAAACATAATAGGATGCTTTTTGCACATCTTTTCGTAGAAGTAACGCCATTTTTGTTTCTTCACTCTGCTAAACTGCTGCGTGTATAATTTCGATTCACCCACTTGAATCGTATACACAATCGTTTGTAATTTGAGGTGACGGTGATTTCGTTTTGATTCCACGTCAAAATCCAAGCTTTCAAATGCAATCGAGTTAGTACCAATTCGATTCACTTCGCATAGCTGAAAAACAACAAGACAAACAAACAAAAAACACAGTAGAAATTTTAATGTTAATTTGTTTCGATTTGATTAACTGTTTTGTTAGACATTGGCGGGGATAAAAAAGAAATAATATGAGTAAAATTCTAATTGGAGAGAATGCAGGAAACCTAACGACGGAATATAATTGTAGTGTTTTGGTGTGTAATTCATTCATGAGCTTCGAAATGAGCTTGATCTTGTGAATGTGAATTGAATCGTGCGAATGTTTTTCCAATTTTCATGTGAAATGTGTGTGTTTTTTTTTCTTCTTCTAAACTACTGAGCAAACGAATGAATACGACTTCACGATACACGAGCTATAGCGAGAAAAAAAAAACAAGTATGAAGAAGATGGTAATTGCAGGAGAAATTCTTATGTGTAGCAAAACATTTCTTTTTTTTGTTGTTGTTGTGTGATGGATGCTGTTGTTCAGCACAGATACGAAGTAAAGTATTTCCATCGGAGATGTCTCTTCTCACGTTAATGATGTAAAAATGCTGATTTCATAAATAGCAAACAACGTTGATGCAACGGCATTGAGCACAAATAACTGAGATTGCGTTTATCGTGGTTATTGTTCCATTGTGACTTGTGATCACCGATAATAACGGCTGCTATTCACTGGCATCAATTCATGCCAATTCCAATAAATTCCAAAATATATCACATATATTAATTTTAAGCTTTTATATACAATAAACGGCCTATAAATGATGTCAAATTGTGAATACAAACGCCATAAAACCTGATTTTTGGTTCGTGAAAAATGAGTCAAAATAAAGAAGAAATCCAAAAAAAAAACTCGAAAATCTGTTAGCAATATCAATCAAATTTGCTAACTGAGCTATTTATAATATAATCCATTGAATATTTGATGAAGAAGATCTTTTATATCGAGTAGCAGCACATCATACAGTCCGTCACACAGACAACACACTCTCGCACACTGGCGGTCCACATTTCACGGATAAGCCAACAATATAATGTCAAGGTAATTTGGACCGGTCAATCTCAAGTAGCGAATAAAATGGTGAAATCATCAGAATAAAACTCGAAATAAACAATTCACCACCAAAAAAAAAAGAAAAAATCCGAAGCCATCATAAAAATGTTCAATGCTATCTTGTGAGGTAAAATTACCAATTTCCTGTTTGGTTTTTGTTTTAAGCGGAATCTGGTATTTTTTTTCGCACTTAAAGTCTTATAAAAACATCAAGTATAAGCTCACAACGAGATGAGATCTGCTTTTTTTCGAGATGTGCAATCAACTCAGATGCTCAGCCCAGCCTCGAAATATATGAATTCCAATGCGAAAATCACTTTGCAGGTGAAACGTTTACTTTCGTATTATTATTTATTTATAGAGATACACATTGTTGTTGTTGTTTTTTCTGTTGTTTTGTGCAGGAGAGAAAAAGAAATGCGCAAAATAAAATGTGTTTTGTTTGTAGGTTTGCCTATTGAAATGATGTGTGATATGTTGAGAAATAATTCACATTGGTGATGTTAAATGAGAATGAATGCGATTGGCCTGTAATCCAACTCATCGCTCGTGTCTATACCATTGATGCACACCCAAAATTTTTATTTAATTAATTAATGAATTGTTGATGAATCATAATTAGCATTATTTAGATTGTGTATGCGCGGAAACCATCGCTTTGGATCATATGAAACACATTGTGAATGCGTATTTTGGTTGATTGAATAACCGCAAAAAAAGGCGAAAACATACACACCCGTATCTCGCTTTAATCGAAAGTGAAACGAATGGATTTTTAAGTTGTCCGTTTGTTTTTTTTTATTATTATAACTATAGCGTCAATCAAACATGAATAATATTAAAAATCCAAAAGGAGTTGAAATAGCTTGAAATTGAAAGCAATTTGTTGAAATGACGTGCGTTAGAGTGATTTACATTTTTTTTTTTTTAAACAACATGCAAAATGGGTAAAAGTTTCCGTCAAATTTCAATGAATTGTCTTCGATTTTTCTCGTTTGAAACAGAGTTGCTGCCGATACCCATTACCACATCCAATTGAATTGGAATGGAAAATTAATTAATGAGTCAATAATATGTGTGTTCGTTTGCTCTGGCACAAAACAATTACAATAACATTAAAAAAAAAAATTATAATGAAAAATAATGACCGATGTGGCAATGCCACGCCATCTGATTCGCTTCTTTAGGTTTATTATATCGGTCGACTGGTGCTGCGCCAAGTCAATTTATGTCCGATCTTTGCATACCAGAGGTTATTGAGTGTACGACTTTCTGTCGGGTGTCGTGTTTTTGTTGTTGCTGTTGCTTTATTGTTAAATTACCAGTCAAACGAAGCCAGCAAAGCCAACGTGGCTGACACTTGAGAGAAATCATGTATGCAAAACGATCGATGGCTGTCATTTTAAAAATCAATGATGGTAATTTCCAAGAAATGATTCCAAACAGTCACTGTTTCAAAAGAGAAAATTTCGTACTATGTATATATGAAACCAGCAACAATAACAGGCAACCAAATTAAAAACATTCAAACAACACAATTTACAGCCAAATTAATCGATATGGTGGTTTGAAAACGATTCAACAATCGATTGATGTGCTGTGCTATGTGCATGATAAAAAAAAAGTTGACACGTCGTGAATGAAACTTTTGCAATGGCCGGAGCAGCACAAACAAAATCGAAGACAAAAAAAAACTAGGCGAATCCACATACCGCGGAAAAGAGTGAAAGAGAAAACGTCACGAGGCCCGTATAAACACACATACACACGGCATACACGATGTTCTGGCTTGAATCAAGCCGCTTGACCGACATGATGGTCATCATAACTTCTCTTTTCGCCTCGCTTCTGCTTCTTTGCTGGTCATCGCGTTTTCTGTTATTGTTTATTGTTGTGTTCGTGCTGTTCAAATGAAATGCAAACATGCGAACTAGTTTCTTTTCGTTCACTCTTTGGTCTTTTATTGTTAAATTGTGTTGTCTTCTGTGTGCTTTTTTTCCCTTTTATTTTGTTTAAATTGTGAGCGAATTTTCGGCGCTCATGTTAGTATTCTGCTCAGCCAGACTCGCTTTGATGAGAGAGGCAATTAAGTGAGCACCTTGCCGTGCACAAAATGCGAACAAATATATAACCCATTGTGGTGAACGAATGGTAGTTTCAGATCACTTGACACCACGTTTCAATGGAGAAAGAAAGAGAGCGAAAAAATATAAGCCAAAACATAACGCATCCACACAAAACAAAAACCTGATTTTTTTTTGTTATTATTCAGTGAAAATCGAAATCAAAAACATTCCAGAAAATTTTTAAAGGTGACCAGTGACCGGTGACCGAGAAATACATAATGTAATTAACATTTACGTTTGTGTCGGAGGACCGTGTTAAAGTCAGAAGTGTGTGCGCGTGAGCGCCTCTGTACACGAAACTAACTGAAACTCTTCAACAATAAAATGTTGGAAAACAGACAATCAATGGACTTTCGCGCGCAAATCACAATTATAAATGAATAATTGAAGGAGAGCCCGTTGTTTTTATTTTCATTTCTTTGTTATGCATACACAACACACACACACACACACAATTCTCGCCACTCGCTACTCGTCTCATTCAATTGCTTCTTCTTCGTTTTTGTTTTTCTTTGTTGCATTTCAAAATAATGAAATAGAAACTGTTTGACCGCGTACGAGCAAACGAAAAACGGTTCTTCGAAAAATTTCCATTTTCACGTTAGCTTATTTATTTTGTTTTTGTTGTTGTTTAATTACATATTTCAAGCTGTTTAACTCTTTCATTACGGCCAAATAAGTGCGATCTATGAGCGTGCTATTAGACGAAAATAACTGATAAATATATGGCTTCTGGCAATTATTGGGAATCCACTTATGTCGTCAATCAACAAGGTTAGATTGGGTTATGCGGATTTGTTGTTGTTGTTGTGATTTCAACATTTTCTACATTCACCTAGAAAATTGCAAACGAAGCGATTAACGATTAGAGATAGAGAGTAGTTAAAACTCTTAAGCTCAAGAGGTAGATTTTTTTGTTTAAATGTGGTAGCCAAACAATTTCTTTCTCACCGAATGTCAACTTGAAATGCAATCAAAATAATTGGCTGCTGGTTTCTTTGTGTGTCGAGGCGCGCACACACACACACATCGAAACCAAACAGAAAAGTCGAAATGAAATTTATCGAAATCAGATGAGAACGTTTTCTCCGCCAACAACGAAATGGCAAAGGCCATTTAAAGAAAGAAATCAGCAAAACGAACAAAATAATATAAAAAAAAATCGAAAATCTGTACACGTTTCGCTGCTTTGAGCGCCGATGGATTTATGAAAAAAATCAAATTTTCATTTTTATCGGCAAGTGTCACGATTCCGTTCAGCCACATTTCGCCACAATTTGCATTGCTGCAAGCAAAAGAAACCGCCGCTTGCACTAACATGCATTCGTAAGACGGCGAGCATCAAGCATCAATGCAAAAAAAAAAAACAAATCGTTTTTCCATATATCCAGGTCAGATGAAAAAGTGCACCGCATACATCCCGAATAGAAAAGCGTAGAGCAGGTTTCGCATGCAACCAAATCAAACATAAATGTCTGAAAGTGCAATTAAGTGCTCATGTACTGTACACGTACAGAGTACATATCCAAACAAACAAAAAAAACCTAATAAATTGATTGATTCAATTTTTTTGCTGTTGCTCTCTCGTTGAGCAAATAACAGCCAACAATAAAAGTGCAATGGATATGCTATGCAATGGTTTAACTTGGTTTTGGTTCGTGCACCTCCATCGCATTCACCAAATAAGAAAATCAGTCGTGTTTCTTTTCTGTGTTATGAAACCGATGAATATTGATCTTACTTTCACTTTATAGTTTTAGTTTAGTCATATTTTTTTTTTTATTTATGCTGCGAGACTTAATACGTATTGATTGCTCTTTGATCGCCATCATCGTTGTTGTCATCATTTCAAATTGCTCTGAATGCTCAATAAACATCATATGAAATTATTTTCATGTTAAGCCTATCGTATAACCATATGGAATCTGCTCACTCATGCAATGTCTCAATTCGCATTCACAAATTGAAAAATAAAAAAATGTTTTATTATTGAAAACGATTCGACTTCATAATGCTAAAAAAAGTATGATGATTGAAAAAGAGGTGTTAATCGCGACATTAATAAAAAAAACCATTCCATGATAAAAATCGCGCACAGTTTAGAAAACACATTTTACACAACAACCAATTTTACTATGCATGTACACAAATTTGTTTCATTTTTCTTTATCTGTTTTTTTTTTCTGTCTCTCTCTCTCTCTCTCTCTCTCTCTCTCTGTATATCAATTAGATGAATACGAAATAGAAGTGAAAACCACAAATATAAACGGTGTATCGTGACTGTAAAGCGATACCGTACGATTTTATGAGCGAATTTTTGTCAAGAAATTGGTCATTTTTATAGTCTTAAAAAACCGCATAAGCTTTCCGATTTCATGGCTAATTGTGTATCGGTTAATTGTTATTGTGTGTGCGCTGAGTATAATTTTCAATGTTGTCATTGTTCATTGACTTGTTTTTTTTTCGAGTATCATAAATTCCACCAAAGTGATTTTGAACTCTGTTAGACATAGATTCGATTTGGATTGAACCGTCAATAGTAATGCGTCATTTTCTCTGTCTTTCTCTCTCTATCTATCTTTCACTCGACAATTTTGAGACAACAAACCATCGTTAATCATTGAAATAAGAAATAAAAAAAAAGACAGAAAGAGATGTTTGTGCTGTTGTGTTGTGTGTACAATAGTTATTAGCACACTCATTTGGCGACCACTGCCACCACTCGACAACCAGCATCGTCAACAATCACACATGTGTAAATATCATTTGAATTGAGGTTATCAGGTAAGTAGTTTACATACTTAAAGTACACGTTTCCTCCACCAGATAATAAGTATCAGCAATTGTATTTTTTGTAGTTGGTTTTCTTTTTTTTTAAATTTATTTTCTTTATTCCATTTCTATGTGTGGTGCGCGCGCGTACTGATGTCTCTCTACCAAGTCCGATTGGTTCAACGTGTACAGGAAAAAAAAGCCAACAAAAACAGCAATAGCAGCAGCAGCAGCAGCACAGAAAACAGAAATTATATAGGCAAGCAACAGCAGCACATCAACAGAGGCATTTTCTATGTGATGTGAATATCGTCTTCATTTCTTTTCTTTTACCATTATTTTTTTCTGCCATAAAAATTCACTTAACAACAGCTAGAGCTCTTCGTCACAGAGCATCGCATCCACGACAGCGTGCATGTATAAATAACCAGATAAATAATATTTGGTGTGTAATACATCCAAGTATGGAGAGTACATCCAAAGCAAGTACAATAAATTGCTTGGCCGTATCATGTATCGGATGAAGAGCGGAGGACGTAAAATTCATTGAATGGTAAAAGCTGGATCCGATTCATACTTACATGTGTGTACTTGATATGTTGTACAATGTACATGTACACGGCCTGATACAGGCAAACGCCCCGAAAAAGAGAAATGCTTGGAAACTCTGTACAAACTGCTCTTTTTTCTTCTTCTTCTCTCTCTCGTATTTGCATTTTACATTTTGTTTGCATGTGCATCAAAAGCAACAGCCACGGTGCACACACCACTTGAAACGGTGATACAATTTGATGTATTCGCTCAGCATGCCAGAAAAATGCACTTTACAAAAATAAAAACAGCGTTATGCATGCACATTAATTGCACGATAGAAATCTAAATGGTGCTCTGTTCACTATGAATATTTTGCAAATAAAATTACGCTTGCCAACGGAATAAATTTTAACATGGCAGCGTTTTGGTGCGGCTGTTTTGCGGCCCGTTGTGCCCGCACACTGTGCACTCGCCGATAAAAGAAATTTTTTTTTAATGCGCAAACGAGTAAAATTCATTAGACTTAGGCGACGATCCCAAAAGCCGAGGCCGATCTTAAATGAACGATGCCAATCTAATATCTAACTTCAATCGGTATAATGATAGGTGTTGATGTCGTTTCATCTCATAACATTTAAATGTTTATTTACATATTTTGAACTGAATTCCGTGTTGCAGTCGCATACGGAGTGAATAAATTGCGCGGCTTCAGTTGCGAGACAACAACATCAAAAGAAAAAAACACACACACACAAAAACCAACAACGTGCTGACAAAATATTCATCGACCGCAAATCATATGGGAGAAAATAATGAAGGGAAACATAGTGAATGGATTGTACTGATTTGCCGCTATCATTACAAGCATTAATCTAGAAAATCTGCGTTGACATAAATTAAGCATGATCGCAGTGAGCAAGATACAAAACAAGAAAAATACAAAAAACTAGAGCTCTCAATCACATTGGAATGGATGGAAAACATGAAACGAAACGAAACGAAAACAGCAAAAATAAATGATGACGGCAATTTTGATTGATAATACTGAAAAATAACCACACTAATCCAAAGCGTCGAATCAAGTAAACAAGTCACAAAGTAAGTGGTTTATATATTTCTTTTATTCACGGTGATGGAGTTTTTGTGTTTGCAACAAGTGATACATTAAAGTCACACTGTGACTTAGCACATACAATACCATTTTGATAAAAAAAAAAAAAAATTGTTGAACAGTTGAATCAAGTTCTGTTTGCCGTTTTATTTATTATGATTTTTTTTTTTACTATTCTCCTCTTCCCGCTCGCATTTCAAAACAGACACTTTATATAGATTGAGATAGAAAGGCAAAGAGAGCAACTGTGGCGGCAGCAGTCGCAATAGAAAAAAAAGAAACCAAAATTCAACAGATTGCAAATGGTAACGTAGTGAAAGAATGGAACACTGACTTTGCGATAGCTACGAATATCAAATAGAGCTGATCTAGATGAATAACCGAACTTTTGAGTTCACATGGTGATGCGACGCGTTAAGTTTTAACAATATTTGTTTAGACAATTACATTTACTGTTTACTTGATTTTGTGCGATTCTCAGTCAGCGCAACAAGTACAAGAAATACGAATCTACTGGCACTCAAACGAGTTGCTCTGCTCACAACTCGTAAAAGAAGTAACAAAAAAAAACGCTCCACAACTATGGAAAAGATGATGACGACGAAAAAGAAGAAGAATGACTTAAGGTAAAGTAGAGAATGATCGCGCAGCCATATACGTCCGATCTTCCATACACATTCCACACATGAGCACGCGAACCTCTATATATCTGTCTTCATAACGGTTTTACTTAATTTTATCTTTCTTAATTTGTTTTCTCGGTGAGGTTTTTTTTTCTTTCTCTCTATTTCAAAAGAAAACATGTTGAGAAAAGCAGACGCAAAGAAAGGTATTGGCAGCTTAGCACTAGAAGTATTAGCTGTTAAAATCATATCAGATAGAAGAGAGAAAGAAGGCGAGAGAGAGAGAGAGGACGGTTAAATACAGTTTGAAATCGGTAAGTCATGAATAACGACGAATATAACACACAGCCATACATTAGTCCACGATGCACAAAGCACAGGAGATGTAACGTATGATCCATTCAATGTACAGGTTGAAATTGATCCAAATCGAAATTAGCTATGAGCAAAGTTAAGCTAAGTTAAGCTAAGCCAAACTGCGCCCATTCAATGGAATTGCTAATCATGCGCACACTCAAGCGAATTGAAAATGTTTTTGACAGATTTTGTTTTTATATATCATATGCATGCACTCACGATCGTTTCGAAAGAAAAAGCGTGTTTATTTTCCGCGCCAACATCGGGCGCACATTAAATCGAAATTCCATCAAATGGAAATAGAAATCATTATGCGACTAGGTGTACATTTTACTCAACTATTTGGATAAAGTGGTTGTGTGTTTTTTTTTGTTTTGTATTTGCCGATTCATTTATGCCGATGATAAAGTTTCATGGTTTGCGCATTGAATACAATACGGTAGTTGCGTAGTGTTTAAGACAAGAATATAAATATGTGCAATCAAAGTGTGTGAACTCGTTTTTCTAAAAGAAAAAGCCACGACAACAACAACAAAAAAAACGCGTCTGTGCGCCTTGCATTTAGCCAATGTTGGATTTCGTCGTTTTGTATTGCTGTCGTAATTTAGAGTCCCCCCAGTCGTCACAATTGTTCGGGTGTGCGTTTCAACAGCAAAAATATACATTTCATGAATTATGGTGTGTTGTTTTCATGTGGAATGCGAACACGGTGAATTCGATAAATGCCGTCGTCAATATGGCATTTTTTTTTGTGCACGTTCACTCACCAGAATACGTAAACATGTAATAAAATGCAATTTATTACGTTGGTTGGTTGTGTGTGCCTCTTTTTTTTCATCATAATTTCATGTTCCATCGAAGTGATTCGACAATTTGGTTTCGTTTCTTCAATATATTTATTTTGTTGTTTTTTTTTCAAACATTTTCTTGTTTGAATCGATTTATTTCGAAAAAAATGAATCGCTTGAAAATTCAGTGAAGCCATTTGATTTTCAGCACATGTTTGTCTTTAAAAGTCAAATCAAAAACTATTGCACAAACCGAAAGAGAAAAAAAAAACGAATTCCATTTCTCATGAATATATTGAGTGAACTGCAACTATCTAAAGAGGTAAAGACAAGCATTCCGTCTGTCGCCTTGCAGTACCTCTTGGTATTTCAACATTTCGTAATTTGATTTAGTTTGAATAAATCGCTGTTGGCGGAGACTCAATTGCAAAATGTCAATTATTGTCGTTGTTCGTTTGGCTCATTAATCGAAACAAAGTTATACGACTGTTTTTTATTTCTCTCTTTCAGAGCGCCTATCATTTTAACTGATTCATGTCTTGAGGAGAGCAACAGCAATAACAACAACAAAAAATTCAACCAAAACCAAATCTGAAGGTAAGCATAATGTTGTTAAAATTATGGGTTGTGTCAGCGTTTCAAGGCGTACACCTACCTGAGGTTCGTTATATTACGGTCAGGTATTGGTAATGCAACTAACTAATCAGGATCACACACACACACACACACACACACACACTTGTTGATCCTTAACCACTTGAGGAAATGATCGAAGATGTTTGATAAAGCGCAAAATGATTAGCTCACGATCGAGGTAAAAACCGAATAAAAAACATAATAACAACACTCAAAAACCTTCATTATCGCACGCCAATTTACACAATATGAACGATTGCTCGCTGATCGAATACATTTACAAATATGTTTTTTGGGTTGAAAATACTTTGCCCGACTACTTGAAATGGTTCAGTGCACTTTGAAATATCCATCCACAGCGTTGCACCATTCATAACACAATACAGTGTATTGGCGCGCCACGAAAAACAAAATCTCATGCAAATTTTATTTGCCGCGCAGAAAAGTGCGCATATTTTTATTGTATGACGTGATAGTCGCGCATTTTGAATTGGTTTGGTAAAAAATAAAAGCCAACCAGCAACAGCAGCAGCAATAATAAACAAATCAAAAGAAATAAAAAAAAGGTATTTCTATTTTATCGTTATTCGGATTCTCAGCGTCATCTTCTACTTATTTAAATCTCTCTTTTATTCGTGCAGGTAAAATGGTGTTGTGAGATCAAAGCCATCACCTTAGACTTAGGGTACAATAATGCTGTGAGTGTGTATGTGTTTTTTTTTTCATTCAAATTACTGAATCGAAATGCATAGACTGAGCTCGTTTTTTCGCCCACCAAATAGAATTAATATAACGCCGTATTTAATCCCATTACAATTTCATACGTACCCAAAATAATAGCGAATTAAACAACAACATCATCCAGTGACTGTAGTCAACATCGTGCAGAAGAGTATCAACAAAAATACCTGTTTCTTTTGTGTATGGGTTCGTATGGTGCTAGTTGCTAGAGAGCGAAAGAAGGTATTGTGTGTGTGTGTGTGTGTGTGTGTGTGTGTGTCGGAAAACAGCGGATAAAAAAGTAACACAAGAAAGACGAAAAAAAAAGTAATCGAAAAAGAATTTCAACAAAAGCTGAACAAGTTGCTGTTGCTCTCTGTTGGTATTTGGTGAACGTGAAAACGTGTGTGTATATTTCTCATTTCAATATTCTTTGCGTATGGTAAGCGCACACAAATTAAATCGCTTGTTGGCTCTTTAGCTGAAATTCTAATTTCACATTGAACGTGAACGATCGATGTATTTGTGCTTGAAAAATGAAGGCGCTCGCTTTGTTTGACTTCTTTCCAATAGATGTACATATACATTGTAATGAAGAAAGCCACGACACTTTTGAAATTGGTATGCATCAAGTGAGGCATTTTACATTGGATAGAAATTTACATTTTTATTGTCTCAATTGATCACATCGTAAAATTGGTGTCGTGATTTCTATTTTGTAATAAAAAAAAAATCTAATAGTGTTCTACATGACAATCAATCAAAGTGTTGAGAATTTAGAGCAAGCAAATCTTCTGAATAGAACACTTTGGTGGGCCTCAAAAGAGACAGATTAGAAAGATTCATTTTGAAAAGAATGTTTTTAGAGTGTCGAATCTAAATATTTCCAATGATTCAATGTGCAAACTCATTTCAAAGCAAATACTATTGTCTTTTAAACGAAAAACGGTACAGCTCAAAGTTATTTGAATTTGAATACACTCAATCAAAATCAAAATCTAGTTTAAAAAAACACATCGATGAAAATTGGCCTCTGGCCATTTGGCCATTTCAATATTTGATCTATTAATGGATCGATAAATTTCGACTTAATACGCGTCCCGCAGAGAATTCATTGAATATGAATTGAGAAATCCAAAAGTTTATGCAAAACTTGTATTCGAGATTTTGACTTCAGTTTTTTATGAATCTCAAGTAAATGTGATAAAATATGGATGAAATTGATTGTTGAATTTCACTAAACAATTCATTGGACTAAAAAGATTTTTGTAAAAACCACATTAACAAATACCCACAAACCAAATGAAGAAGACAAAAAAAAAAACAAAAATGAATGGAAATGATGATCACCTTTTCCATGCACACGCCACAATGTCCACTTCGTCTTTTTTTTGAACGTCAGTTTTACAGTTTTCAAATAATTCCAAGCTGCAAGAGTACTCCAAGTTTAATTTCCGATTTTGGTTTTGATCATGTTTTTCATTGGACGTTGTTTACGACAAGAAAAAAAGATCTACGGTAGCTGTTAATTTGGCGGTGGTTATGCCCAACCAAAATAATCAATTTCCAAACACTATTTCAAATTGGATATCGCGTTGATTGGATTGGTGTTGTGTTTGATATTGGTCACACTGATATTGGTAACACACACTTGAACACACATCAACACACACAAATTGTTGTTTTTGTTTTATCGTCTGTACCGTTCAGTCAACAGAACATAAACGGAAGCAAATAAATTTACTAAAGTATTATTTATTTTTCTTTCTTTTCTTTCTTTCTGCTTTTCTCTGGGTGGATTTGCATTTATCGTCAACACACCAATATACAATTTCACTAAACAACGCAAATTTAAATGGCGCACATCGATTATCGCAAATTTCTATTGCGTTTCGTTCAAAACGGAATCTTCAAGCGCGAATCTCCAACGAAAAATAACGACCACAGAAATAATATTGAAAAAAAAACAACAACAAAACGTTAAGAGAAAAGAAACAACTGAATCGAAACAGAAACAAGAATCCACACGTCAAATCGATTGGAATGCTGTTACTACCGCTGTGACTAAATCAATGTAGAAAATTGATCGTAGCTTAAAGTCCTCCGCTTGGATTTTGTTCAAATGTATCTTAACCACACAAAACGGCTCTGCCGATCCAATACACAGTGATTAAAGTCTTATGAGGCGCAAACACAGATATATCTAAACTCGGCTGCACACAATTCGATACATGGCTTCACTTCAAACGTTCAACGATGACTGAATCGTTGACTATACTATTTTTGCTCTGCTTGAATTCGTTTCACTCACCAACTCAACCGTGGAATGGTTTAACACTCATACAAAGATCATCACGTACAACGTGTAAGACGATCGACATTTCGTCTTTGGAAATCAGTTGTATATTGTACGATCGCGTGTATATATGTATGAGAGTGACGTTTATGTGGTTGTGATGTAGCGAGAAAAACATTCACCATTTACACTGAAATCTAGTTTCCGTTGAGAGCGCGTACCATCCGCCAAACCATTGGATACTTGTTGAATGTTTCGTCTTGAAACACACGTTATCCAATGCGGAACACCGTATTGCTAAAGAAGTTGCTTGCGTTCGATTCTTTGGTTCGGAAGAAAACGTTCGTTTCTTGTACACATCCGCTTACATCAACCGCACTTGATTGCAGTCTTTTGATATTACAGTAAGACCTTTGGATATCGATCAACCTTGATATCTCTTTAAAATTTCGTCAATTCAAACCACAAATGGTCATTTTCAATTAACAAAATTCTAACAAACTACGGAAGATATTATCACATCGGATGTATTGCCATTAATTTTAAACAAAAAAAAAACATGGCAAGGCCAGTGATTCAAAAACGATTAAATATATTTGATGTGTTCGGTTGAATACAACCTACCTTTGTGGCTATTATTGTTGATGTTTTTCTTTATAAGAAACAAAAAAACGCACTCTTTGCCATTCCCTTTGCACTTGCCATCCATTGCTACACATTCCTTCTACCACATTATATTGTGTGTCCATTGGTAGCATAGAAGCAATTCTGTGGTGTCGGTGTGCGTCGTATGTGAACGCAACCGCATTGAATTTGTTACGGTAAACTGTCATTTGACCAAACACACTAGAAAAAGAAAATGTTTTTTTTGTTTTTGTTTAGGTTTGCTCGGCATTCACAACAAACGATCTTTTAAAAAGCATCAAGAACTGTAGCATTGTCTTGGACCGCATTGCTGCCAACATTGAAAATTCTTTAAATTGTTATTTTATGTTGTCTATTTTGTGATCCATTAGCTGGCATCGTATTGTTGTTCGTTTTTTTTTTGTTATTGTTGTTGTTGTGTTTGCTGAAATTGTAGATTTCGTTCATTGTTTTCTGCACACAACGTATTGCTTTGGCGTAATTAATTATTATGTGTGACTAAGGAAATACGTTAAACTGCACTATTTATTTCATTTCGTTCATGTTGCCGCTCAATCGCCATGGCGTTGTTTTTGTTTAATGTGTGGGAAATGGCTGTGTACGTAGTCTACGGTAACGTAGATGATAACCGCCATACCAATTTCAATAGTAACGAACCTATTAAACTGAAGCAATTTTTCAGTAGCAACATTAAAATGTCTTGGCTCAACTTATATAGCATTAGGAGCATGTCTGATTATTATTTTTTTTTTTTTATAATCTCAAGGAGATATTTTGAGTCACATGACGCGCTCCACACATGCGCAAAAAAAACATTTGCCATTGTTTAAATACTAAGCGATATTTGGATATTTGCTTTGTTCACTTTGTTTGTTTCTGTTTTTTGTGCTATTTTTTATGCGCTGCACATGGAATTTGATAGATATGTTAGATTTCAGCAGCCTATTACTCCATTTTCAAGTATATATTGGATTCACGCCTTGAGATTAAAGCAACAAAACAAGTCCCCAATCACCCATCACCAGAGCCAGTTGGCTCTACATCTACACCTAGGCAAAAGGTTACACATTTCATTAAAAATACCACACATTTATTTCTCTCTTAACGCTTTATTAATATCAAAACTTAATTAACTTTATAATGAAGTGATCTTTCGTGTTTTTTTGTTTTCGTTGTTATTATAGGGAAGGGGAATATATTGATTGTAAAGATTTTATGATGAAGATGTTTGTTTTTTTTTTTTTGTATTCGAAAAAATATCGAAGGGAAGGCATCATTTGACAACTGTACATATTTAAATTTAAAAAAAAAAATGAAGATTGATTGAGAAGGAGACACTGATTCCAGTTCATTATCGATTACATTTGGTATCATAATAAAATCAAGCTAAACACTAACAAAAATTCATCGACTATTCTAAGACATATGCTAAGGCTATAACTGCACAATTTACAAAGATAACGTCATATTTCTATAAGCTAATAAAACTTGTCATCTTAAAAGTATACGGCATTTTCCGTTGAATCGATTATCTCATGGGATTCCATAGTGTCAGTCTGGCGATGCAAGTGGCATAAAAAAGAGAAAAAGAGAGGGAGAAAAAAAAAACAAAAGAAAAAATTGCATTATTCTTACAGATTTTTTTTTTAAATAAAAAACAGCAATCTCAGCAAATGGAATGACGCGAGTTTATTTACCTTTCGCAATGGATTCAATCCACCGTTGCTCCAACTTAATTTGTTCGGTGTATGCATGGCGCGTGTGTCCTCTGGCAAATTCCATGCAAGCCGATTTGTTTCGGAATTTGAAATTGAATCATGCTCAAGATCATCATCGTATAAATTACCTCCGCGAGCGGCTGACGCTCTCGATATTATACCTGAATCGATTCATCAAGTATTTTGTTTTCGTTATGGATGTGATTATTGATTGAGATGTTTTGTGTGAGTATGTGTGTGCGTGTATGTGTTTCTAATAATTAAATTAAATGTATTATGTCTACAAACTTGCGGTTAGTTTCCTATTTTTGGTTAGCATTTTTAATGGTACAGATAGAAATGTTGTAAATTTTAGTGTTTGTTCGTTTATCATTTTTTGTACATTCAATTGACGTGATTTGTATGTTTTACTGGCAAATTCCTAAATTTATTTATCATATGGTTTTGGTTTGGTTTGCTTTTTGGTTTTGAAAAAGAAAGTGTTAAGTTTTTGGTTGTTGGTTTTTAAAATACACAAAAGAAGATCGCATCAAAATTGATTTGTTTGTTTGTTTTGATTCTTTTTTCGTGTGTTTTTGTTTGTTTTTCATTTGGTTTACTTGTTTTTTGTTTTGTTTTGTTTTTTGGTAACATTTCCTTACGATCTACGAATAGAAGAGATTCAATAAATCAAAGTGGACTCACTTCGCACAGTCGCCGTATAGTTTTCCATGTCCCTATCACGTTGCGCTTCACGTTCAAGAGTGGCCGCTAAAATGGTGCTAGCGCCAGCACTCAGGCTACTGCCCGACCCATTCAAATGATTATTATTATTTAGCGTTGATAGCGAAGTGAGTGGATTTGCTAAACGTAAATTTGGATTTTTAATTGCATGAATATCATTATTTCCATTTACGGCCGGTGTATTATCCCCATTTGACACGAGTTTCGATGCAGATGTTGCACTATGGTCTTGACTGTGTACACGATTTCGTCCGATAATTTTCGGCTCTTTTTGTTTGTAAATGTACGTGCACATTGCTAGTATGATTAGTAGGAATAGTGCGAATACGGCACCAAATGCACCCAAAATGCCCGGTGCCCAACTCGTTTGCGCCAATTCAATGCTGTCATTTGTTATTGTTATCGGTACGGTGCTGCTGCGTGCCGGAAGTCCTGACATTAAACAAATGAAAGCAATTATTAGTATATCGTGACAAATGCGATATGTTTCTGGTGTTTTTGCATGCAATGCAAAACGAAAGCTCACCTGTATCCGTTGCAGTGGCTACTAAATGCATCACGCTAACATTTGGAGCATTCGGTTTTAACCAAAGCATTCCATCTGGGTCAATTTGAAAGTATTCCGCATACGATCCTTTTACATCTAAATTAATTTTATCATAGCGATCACCATCGGCTGCCTCAATTTTGCCAAGCGGAAATGGTCGATTGGTATCAACCGTTTTTGGTATGGAAAATCCATAATTTGGCTCACGAAACCGTGGCTCCCAATCATTTATATCTAAAACATCAATGATTACTTCGGCGGTGGCATTTGAAATGCCATCGGTGCCGAGCACCTGGAAAATGTGCTTAGTTTGATTTTCATAATCCAATGGTTTCTGCAAAATAACTTCACCCAATGGTCCAATACGAAACATTTTCGATGCTTCGTTATCCATGATGTAATATTGAATGGAATGTCCTGGCCGATTGGTTGGCAATGCCATTAAACGGCTCCCAATGCCAATATCTTCATTGACACGCGCATAGAATTTCGATTGAACAAATGCAAATCCATCGAATTGTCGATTCCTTTCCGAATCTTTTCGTGATACAATCAATGTGGTTAACGCATATCGATCATTGTTATCAACTTGTGTAGCCCGAATCACAAGCGTTATGCTATGTACCAAATCCATTTGACCGAGTGGTACTTTCAATGAAACGGCACCAGTCCGTGTATTTATTTCAAAGAATCGTGATTCTGGTGAACTCGTTATGGAGTATCGAACTGGTGCTAAAATGCCTTCATCTTGATCAACTGCTCGTATTGGTTCTGGTGAGATTCTGAGCTCACCAATACGTCCATCGGTCGGCAATTCAGCCCAATATGAATCACGTAAAAATTTTGGATTTTGATCATCTGCATCAATAACTATCACATCAAGTGTTGTATCTGAGTATTTTGGTGGCGTTCCTTGATCCTGGGCACGCAACGTTAGCGTAAAATTTCGAGCTGTTTCATAATCAAGCGGTTTGCGTAACACCAGCGTACCTTCTAGCGGTGTTACAAATGTTACATAATCCGAATATGAACCGTCCAGTACACGATATTCAACATTTGAATTGGGCCCACTCTCATCTTCATCAATCGCACGAGCTCCTTGCAAAATTCTACAATCAAATAAAAAATAGCCATGAAAATATCGGTTTATTGAATTCATAACAAAAAAAATAGCAACAACAGTAAAAAGCGTGGCAAATCAAAAATCGTTCAACACTAAAAAAAACTAGTTGCAATTACAAACGATAGTTTATTGATAGCGAGAGGCAAGTGATTAATTTTTATTGTTGTTTTTTCCGAAGTGGTGCTTTGCTTTGAACCTGTCCCACATGTTAGTAATTAATTTACGATGCATTGTACAAATTTTACCTTGTCCCCGGTACTGTGACTTCAGATATTGAAAGTATATACGGTGCGCCGACCCATTGCGGTGAATTATCGTTAACATCGATGACTTTAACATTAACGGGAATGACAAAACTCTATGGATATTGAACGAGCAAAAACGAAACACAAAATAAATATCAAACGTTTTGAGTACATTGATTGTAAATACAAGTAAAAAGAAAAAAAAAACGATAAACGTGGACACCGTGTGTTTGTGCGATAATATCCAAAGGCATGGCAATATACGGCAGGAATAGAAAAAAAAATCAAAACAATAGGTAATGAATTTCTTGGAGACACGCGATTCAATTGCACGGTGTCGAAATACGTTGCCGTCCAATTGGAGTGTTGTTCGTTTTGTTTTTTTTTTTTAGATTTTCTAAACGAAAGCGATGGCAGTACATAAAACTTCATTTAACACACATATTCGAATTTAATGGGAATCGAACAGATTACAACAATAACAACAAAATAGCGCAAGCAAAACAAAATTTTGTTTACTATTGCTATTCATGTTTGGTTTGTTTAGAAAAGCCAGAGCCAGAGAAATCAAACAAAAATAACAAAATGAAAATGCATACATATACAATTGTTAAGTGGCTATGGCAACGTGGACGATTTGGAATATCGATAAACACTCAAAACACACACACACACACAAAATACGAACGGCACTGCATGCATGTATGTAACAAAAAAAAAATGGAATAAATTTGCCTCGTAAAGATATTGATTGTTTCATTCATGCAAAGCCGACTTGCAACTGAATCAATTTCATAAGAATGAAAACATGCACATTGTGTGAAGTATCGAGCAACAATACTCAAGGCATTAAGGTGCATGTACAGAGGTCAATGAATTTACTTAGGCCGGGCAATTTTATGAACGTTAAATGACATGTAATTATAGGAAATCGCATTTGGATGCATTTAATGTGTCATTTCCCCACGAGCTCAAACGGACTGCACCGTTAAAAATAGGTATCAAATTGAAAAATCATTTGTTCGCTATTTTTTTACCAATTTTCTTCTATTCGCACACCCGTGTTGTGTTTTTTTTTCTTCTTTTTACTTGAAAACTTCTGGGTGTTCACACCAAGATGTAATAACGAACGTACATTATTATTGCACAATATTGTATCGAGCTTACCGGATCGTTTGTATGTCGTCGTACACAAATGACATTTACGTAAACAGATGAGGGCCCCGTTTTACCTTCTCTATCCAGTGCAACATTCAATACTAAATTCTTTGTACCGGGTGCTATCGATATCGGCGCATCGCGTTCTCTTATGCTTAACGATATATTACCATTATTATCTAATCGGGGATTTCCATTGATTGTTAATGTTCCTGCAATATCGAATAAATGAATGAATTGAAAGCGAGAGAGAGAGAGAGAGAGAGAGAGAGAGAGAGAGAAGAGTAGAGAAAAAAAGAGAATGTAAATCATTGCATCGCATTGCAACACATACACACACAAAGGCAAATTGGCAAATGTGACTTTATAATTATTATATGTTTTGTGTTCGATATTTACCAATCACAGATCCAACACTTAAATCTTCGCTAGCCATTAAACTTTCAGCTGATCCGCCACCATCCAAATAGCATCTGGAGTCGATTATCGATTGACCTATTGAAATTAAGCAAAAAAACAAAGTTTCGTTGAAAATTTTTACCAATTATCTCACTTTATACATTATTATTTCCGTGCAAAAATGCAATTTAATTGTGATAGTAAAAAAAAACAACAACGGACATTTTAGGCAATTTATTACATCAGCACGTGACGAATTCAAAGTTGATATACAACTTTCGGAGCCGATTCCAGTCTCTGCCAATATTTAACATAAACCGTACCAACTTTTTCTTTCAACTCTTTTTCCACTCGTTGTGTGTGTTGTTTTTCTGCTTTCTTGAGAAGTTGATGAGATTACCTCAAGCGAAACAATTAAGCGTTCTCATACGCATTGCGTTTTTAAACAAAAAATAAAACATTGTAGTGCTGTTTTTCCAATGATTTCGTAGACGTTATTGTTTGTTCATATTGTTATTATTTTTTGTTTTGTCTTTCAATTCAAAAGCAATTCACACATTGCGGTGACAGGCAATCAAATGAAGAACGAAGCTTGAAGGCTCCAAATGTTTAGAGTAATCAGAAGCGATTCACGTCAATTGTGAAATTGATGTTGGCTGCGCGCCTTTTTTTCTTTTCTTCTGTTAATTAATTTCATTGAACTTTTTACATTGATTGCGTTTTTTTAATCGCCCTTTTTGTTCCAAAATTCAGTCGAAAGCGATTGTAACAAAAGGGAATTCGCGTAGTTTATATAAAATATTATGGCATGGCTAGAGACTAATGATTTTTTACTGAATAATGGTTTCAAACACTCAAAATTCAGAGCATTTATAGACTTTTCAGTGCAGCTAATGATCGTTTGCTGTGCTTGCTTGCTTCCCAATGTCTAAATCTCTATGTTTTGCCTCTGTCACTGGCTTTGCATGTGGCAGTGGCTGTGATTTCTATTTTAACTACTTTCATCTGCGTCCGTTGATCAAATTAGATTCCATTAAAATTTTTCACAACAACAACAAAAATCGCATATCGGCTGTTGATTTTTAATTAAATTACACTGACTTATTTGTGCAATGTTACGGAACTACGAAGTGCATTCACATGAGCGCGTGCATACGGTGTTAAATCGCAAATACACGCCACCCTACAGCAAAGCACGTTTCTTTGTGATTCTCCAAAGAGATAAGATTCATTATTGGTTTGAAACCTAGCATTAGCCCAAAGGTAACACATCTATTCTGTTATGGCCATTACTTTCTCCATGCGATGCAGTAAAAGTGACCCACATGATAGTGATGAATTTATCATTTCCTGATAGAGCCATTGTCATTTTCCGAAAATTTCAACGAAATAATCACCAAAATGCATTAAGCCATTTTGCAATTTTATTTAAAAAAAAAAAAATGAAATATTGTTATGGCCATAAATTTATGTATTCCGTGCAAAAATCACTTTTGAAATGTTGTCATTTCCGACACTGACAATTAATAGAATAGCTCGTCAAGTGGAATCTCGGCAAGGGGTCTTCAATTTGCACTAGAGTGTCGTATCACAATTGGTGAAGCGCGATATTATTATAATAAATTGTGAAATAAACATTCATTTTGTGTAATTTGCCACGAGAACATCGATATATTTTATGTGCATTTACCTCAAATGTATGCTACGAAGCAACAGCACTAGAGGCAGAAGCAATAGCAACATCAACATTAAATGAACGAACAGAAAATTGCATTGCATGTACAATTCAAAATGCATATAGATAATGGAGTGCATAGCACAAACACACACACAAAAAACTACTATGAACGTAGGGTCTCCTACTATGAACGTTCTGTTGACGACCAAACACATTAAATCAACAGTGAAATATATGTATCCAGCAAACAACCGGCAACAAAACAATACCAAGCGAAAACAAAATAAGCAACAGCAACATCAACAAAACATATATCTGCAAGTCTTCAGTCATGTCAAGCGAAGGGGGAGTGAGGCGTTAGTTGGTTCGGTGCTACTAGAGTTGGTTTTTTTTTACGCTGCGCTGTAGCAAGTGCATAATAAGTGAAATTCAGTATCATAGTTCGTCATCCGTAAATCCTGTCGTAGCCGAATGGCATACGTTACACACGTATGTAATTATAACGTTTGCTCGTAATTTGTTTTTTTTTTCTCTCCATTTTTAACGTGAAGAATTCTTTCAATTGTTACGACAAGGAGAATATGCTGAACGAAGAATACCATTGAATCTGAATGTGTCAGACCAACTTACAAAAGAATTGAATTTAGTCACTAAATTGCTATGGTATTGCGTTCATGATCGTATGCGCATGAAAAACTATCATAAATGTAGCCGTTGCGTTGTCATATTGTCTTTACGAGAAAGTTAACCGTGACTTTAAGCCGTTCGTTGTTGCTTTTTCTTTTGTATTTTAGAATTTATTTTTGTTTTTTCGTTCTGGCAAACTTGATTTCAACGACCTGAATTCTTTTTCTATCGACGACAAACTCTTAACAGTTTTGGTCTTATTGTTTTCGTTTGTTTAAAAAGTTGTTGTTGTTTTTTTTCAACTTAGCAGTTTTTTCTACCGAAAAATGGTAAATTGTTGCTCAGACTGAAATGTTGGGAATATTGAAGGGAACTCAATATGTTGCGACGATCCCAAACACAGATTCCCCAATTTATATAAATGCGCCAAAAAAGCGAATTTCGTCTTGGCGCATTTAAATCGTTGAATTTAACGCTTGACATCTCATCAGATTACAACACTCCAATGTTTATGTCATTTTTTTTTTAATTGATGCAAAGTAAACAGTGCAATGTTCTGTTTTTTTGTTGTTGTTGTTTACAACATGATGACCTTTGATGATATTCACTATTAAAAATTAGCCTGATGACTTAATGCCAGCCGTATCAAATGATTACCTCAACATTTCAGTTGAAATTTTAAAAACGCAATTGCTACACCTTCTTTTTTATCTCAATTGTTTTCCTATTGCCAACAAGTGACTGTGTAATTTTGAAAATCAATTTGTTGTCAATTCATTTTATGCGCCACAAATTGTATGCTTTCGCTCTTAATAAACAACACATTCATTAGAACTGTATGTTATATTGCATTTCTCGTGTAGTTTAAAGTGTGTGCCGCGATCATTAATATACATAAACTTATAATGACTTGAAAGGCTCACATCAAGACATATATTGCAATTTCGATTCGATTGAACTTCAACTTACCAGTGATACATTGTATTAAAATAAATCCAATTATTAGCAAGTAATTTACGCTCATTTTCGTACATGTTCTGGTCATTAGCGATATGTCACACACAATATTTTCTTTTGTTTCTGTATGTCTTTCGTTTCAATTATTTTGCCGCGTCATAATTGGGCTTAATAAATGTTTCTTGTTTGTTTAACTTGATTCAGCTGACTCACGAGGAAAACCAATTTTTTTTCTTTCTTTCTTTCTCTCTCTCTCTCACTGTCTTTCACTCGTAAACTCCTTCACGCACCCATTCACGAGGAAATCTCATGAAAAATTCACTTTGCATCGATTTCACAGCGATTTTGATTTGACCGTTTTCTTTTCAGTTCTCTTTTTTTTCTGCACTTCACTTTGTTTTTGTGTTTCGTTTTAATTCATTTTTGTGTCACAAACAAAAAAAACATTCCGTTGGTTTCGATGTAGAAAAAGAATGGTCGTCAGATATTAGGGCACTTGGGGAAAAAACACCAATACACGATAGAAAAAGTATCGATCACTCTTTCAATTCGATTTGTTGTCGTCCAAAATCAATTTAAAGCGTTCAAGAGCATCAATTAACTAAGTTTTTAGTGCGTTTGCGAACGGTGATGTTGTCGATGGGCGTCGCATCCGATCGTTTGATATTATACATCGTTGTCACACATTCACATACTTTAAAACGTCTGATTAATTTACGATCGCTTTTCACGGTGCTTTTTCTACGTTCCATACACAAGTACCGTGGTGCTGATGGGTTGATCGGCCGATGACAATATTTCTAGTTGATTTCTCCAGATTGCTTTTTTCTACTCCATAAATTACTGTCAGATGGTTTTTTTTTTATTCGATTTCAAATATCTTTAAACGTAACATTAACATGTTTCTGCAATAAAAATAAAAGATTCTAACGTTTAGATTTTGGGGAGGGAAAAAAACCTCAAACGTTGAACGATTTTATCGAAATAATGTGCGATTGCGGTTTCAAATGCAGCTTTGTGGCCGCTTTAAATATGCTAGAGCTTATAGTTGAAATGAAATGCGTCGAGCAAACGAAAAATCGTTATGATTATGAAAATCGTATAAATTAATTAATCGCCACTGCCGCCAAACGAATGTGGCCATTTTCGGTAGCCAGTTCAAAGTAGATTCGAATTTATTAATATATTGTATTTTGGTCCGTCAAACACCAAATTTATTATTACGTAAATAGTTTGGTGTGCATTTGAAATCGTGATTTTTGCGCTTAAAACAAAAAAAAAATAAAACAAAGAGTCACACGATAACGATCTAAAATGAAAATCGTTGAAAATCGCGATGAGTCGAATGGTTTTATTCAGCTTAATGCGTAAGTGCGAACCGTATGGTTTTAACATTTAAGACACAATTTTGCTGCAATGGACATCCGTTTAAGCAATCACATTCCGCTCTTCAATTTTGATTTCGAGGCATTTTTCATCAGTTCGATGAACACACACACACTCACACACTTGGGCCGAAAGCATTATATAAATTTGAAACGCCACACACGTGCACACGAAAATAAAACAACAACAACAAAAACACTTAATAAATATTTTAACGCGGGGCTTTCCTCATTCTTTGGCATAGATTTTTAGCATGTGCAGTTTCTCTTTTTTTTCAAAACATCGTAAATTGTAAATTTTCTTTCGATTTTAGTTTTTTTTTTCGTTTTTGTTTTATGCTCGTATTTTTGCATTCAGATCCAAATCATTTGAAACACTGAACTGTATTTGCAAACGTTCTGGGCAATTAAACAAATTTAACGCACTTCTAGCCAAACCCATCATTTTGAACACACACAGATTTCGTTAAATATTCGTGGTTCAATTTATTTAAATGCATTTAACAAGACTACAGATGAATGAAGTTTATGAGTTGTTATTTTTATTACACAAAATAGAAATGAAGTGAAATGTGTTGAACAAAAAAAAAAACAATAAAAACCAACAACATGATTTGAATAAATGAGGCAAATGCATAATGATTGGGTTTGGTAAATTGATATAAATTTTGCATAATTTTTGATTGATCATTCATAAAGATTACAAAATTAAATTAAATGAACCTCTTGACAGCGCTGAATCACATAAAGATTGGGTGCGGTACTGTTACACATTTGCAATAGGTAACAATAAATGGTTTTGATGTCAATAAATTGAAGTAATCTCTCAATTGTTTGCAATTTTAAACATGAAATATCGTCAATATTGTCAGACAAACACACGCAATGTAATCCGTAGGTTGCTTGTACTTGATGACAAACCAATGACAATATTTGTCTGACATAACTCACATATTTCAGCGTACAAATTGATGCATTGTCAATTTGATAGATGGAAAATTATAGAGAACGTTTGTCTTGCATCCGTTTGAATGACGCAAGTGGAAGAGATTCGAAAGAGTAACGGATTTTTTTTTTCTACTCCATCGTTCATATATGAGCTACTGTTAACAGTTGAAACACAGTTAAGCAACAAACAATCTATGAAAAATGTTCCTGATTAAAATGATTGAATGAAACAAAACAACAACAACAAAAAAAAATCAACCGTTCGGTTGTCGCTCGTTCATTTCACTGAATCACAAAGAATCACAAATGTGAATGTGTGCTGTTGTTTCAATTCGAAATGGCACTAGAAATGCACCAGTCCGAATCGCTTTCGAAGAATTGCGTTCGCAGTAATCATTGATAGAGTGCCAGTTTGAATTCGTATGTATGCGTAATGATTGGCTGGCATGTGCGATGGTGATTTCAGGATAGTGAACCTTTTTTTTTCTCATCATAAATTCATAAGAATTCATTGGCCTCTTTTTGAATCGTTTCACAATTAACACACATTTCGACTTCATTTCCATTTGAAATGTATTTCAACTGCACGCAAATTAACCATAAACTTTATATTTTAACGGTCTCAAATCCACTAAGATCCTGTTGTGTGACAGGATTTCATTTTCCTTTGCACTCGCAATATTTTATGAATATTTTATGAATATTTTATGAATAATGAGTGCTGATTTATTTAATTGTCCACAATTCCAAATACTTTATACCGTGCAATGGTAAAGACTGACGAACTCACAATTTACCAGCAAAATATCTGAACTAGGAATCGGCGATTATGTTTGATCCGAAATGCTAAAATACTAGTTTAAATTGTAGTTGGTGTGCGTCTGGTCGATGCCAATGTTCCAGAATGACTGCTCGATGTCTCGAGCCCCATACACAATGTATGCTGTGTGCCTGGTTGAACGAACCAAAGTCAAATTGGTGGTTTTCTTTAGTGCATGACTGAAAACTAAAACGGCTGGATGAAATGTGTATGAAACGCCGTATTTCACCAGTGGCAGTACCGAAACTAAGCCAAATTGTTGTTGCCTTGCCGTTGCTGTTGCCGCCCGTGTTTTTTTTTCCACTTGTGTGTGACTGTGTTTTGGTGAATCAAATGGGCGAAAGAGTACATATGGCTGTGCGTTTGTTTATTATTATTATTTCTTTTTTTTTCTACATGCCGGAATCAACGAAGCGAAAAAGACTTGTGCTGCAATATCCAAAACGCTTCTACGCTCATCGCCGTACATAATCGCCAAATTACTAGCTTTTGCCACTGCTACACTTTTAAATGGTTGCTTTTTTCTCTTTCTTTCTCAGTTTGGTCGACACAAATACCAATGGATTTTCCATTGCATTCACAGATCGAATTTTTGGGTGTGCTGCAGTAGCAGCCATAGTTTTTGTTATATATGATTTTTTTTTAAGTTTTTTTTTTGGGTGGATTTCATGAATTTGTTGGATTCACATTTCGATTGAAATTGAACGGAAAACACTGCACGCCACACGAAAAATAAATTGGTAGAATGGCAAACATAGCCAAGCAACACGATGCATACATTGAATATAAAATAAATAGCTGCAAAGATTCACCTCATATTGCGTTTGCTATTCTAGTTATTTCGAATGAACCAAATGATCTTTCAAACACTTAAAAATTCCAATGAATTTTTGCCATTTTTTCGTTTTTGTTTGATTTTGCAATTTGGAATTCGTATTTCAAATTTCAAACGAAAATAAAAACACAGAACAAAAACAATTATAGTGATTTGCAATTGCCAAAACTCGCCAGAATTAATGGCCCATTCTATATTCGTCTGCATATGTTGTTGTTGTTGTTGCTTCGATTTATTTCATTGTTCAACGATTCTGTTGCGGAATTCACAATTCACACACGATTAAAATTCGATTTTATATTATGGTCAGCGCTTCAATTACAAAAATAAGGCGCAAATTCGGCGGTAAATAGTACTTTGTTGTTAACCAAATGAAATAATTTCCGGTGTTAGGCATTGACTTGAAGTTAATTGTCGTGAAGACATTCAACGTTACGCTGGCAACGTAAAGCTATTTAAATTGCATTTTAAAGCACAATTTTTTAATTGAGTTTACCAAACGCTACAAACATACATCAGTAATGAGAGGTACACAAACAGAAAAGAGCCAAGAGTGTCATTGAAATTAAATCACAAAGACGCCGTTCTTCCGGCATCATCCCGGAGTGTGAATTGTTGTTCATTTGATATCACAATATATGTATAATTGTAATGTGGAACGCAAAAAACAGAACGGAATGTGAAACAAAGACATCTAATTAAGATATAGTGAAGTTCCTTATGATTTCATACAGAAGATTATTGGGTGGCAAAACTCAGATGAAATGAAAAGAAAAAAACAATTTCTAAAAATGATACAAACCCATTTTCTACCAACACAATCACCAGGAAATCATCTTTGCGTCCATGCGTAAGAGCCCTAAAGAGGTTTGCTATAGCAAGTGAAACGTCAACAATTACGATCGTCATTTCTAGATATTGTTTTCTTTTATTATTTTATTTTATTTTATTTAAAGATTAACATAATCCCTAACATAACATGCTATCGCTTAAATACGTAGTTACTGATGCACCCAAACGGTTATGTATGGCACAGATATCATTTTATTTGACTGTCATTTTACAATAACATAATTCATAAATCGTTCACATTAAACATTGACATTGGATATACAGTTTTACATTTAGTTTTAAAAATAAAAGATAATTAAAATCAAAATTAAAATCGTTTCCCAAAACAAGGCGAATGGAAATATAGTTTTCTTTTAAAAGAAAAAACCTAAATGTATTTGAAGCATTTTTGTTTGTCATGTGGAATTCGTGTCTTAAATAAAATCGAATCGGCTCGATATTGAGTGTTAAGTAGCGGCATATAACCGAATATCTGTGAAAAGAAATTGATACATTTGTGTCGCTCTTGAAAATGTGTATCGTCTTCACTGAGCGAAATTGGACATCCCGGACAACGGAACGTCCAACGTGATGTTACCTTAACGGGTGGTTTTCGTGTGATATGCGAAACTAGAAAATTCATTGCAATATCTTCGCAATTCATGTACTCATCGACTTTGTCACGGATCGCTTGCGGTAGCGTATAGGTGTAGAGATATGTGTAATATTTGTGAATGAAAGCGGCTCCAGTTAACACCATGCTCAATTCACAGCTATAATTTGAATTATAGTTCCAAGCAGCATTGCTATTGATATCCCATGCATGAAATCGTCCCGGAAAACCAACTACACGGTCTCGATTTTCACGCCATACCCGAAAACCAAACAGAATTTCGTCATGTCGCAGATGTGCATCATCATCAACTGAAAGAATTGCTTCAGTTTCGATGACATCGAGTGGTAAAAATCGATTGTTTAGCGAATTTTTGGCACCACGTACCACAGCAATTTCAACTCCAATATCTGGCCATCGTAGATCTTCTAGCGGTGGTTTTGGTGAATTCCAAACCACAACCACTTTGTGCAAATATGGTAAACCATACAAACGACCCAGTGAATCCATCAACACTTGTTCACGTTCATAAGTTAACATTACAATAGTAAATTGCTCACGCGGATAGTTTCCACCCAATGACTCAGCAAATTCTTTGCCAGCACCACCACTCCCTCTACCAATTGGCCGGAATCCCATGTGCGATCCAATAAATTTTGCATCTGATGGTAAAACCGGATCGAATGGTATCTGTGGATACAAAGAGAATGGATCCAACCAATCATTCCAGGTTTCTCTGAATTGTGTAACCGTGTAGTTACGTTTGTATGCAGGACTTGGCATTGGTGGTTCAATTGGTCCCAGTGACTCTTCGGGTTCGGCATCTAAAACTGGTGAATCCGCTTTCAATGGCACAAACGATGAATTGAACACACTTTGTGAACTATACGGTTTTATTGCTTTTGGCGGTATATTTAATCTATTCCGTAGATAGGCAATGATTGTGTCAATTGTTGCTTGAACTGTACTAAAGTATCGTTCCCAAATTACACGACCCTGACGACGCAACGCCAGCAAATCGTTGTCGGGAATTGCTCGTAGTAAAAAGTGCATTTCGGTAATTCGTGCTTTGGGCAGCATAATTGCAACGCGTCGCCAATTGATCACCTCATCATATGGCAATACAATTTGATCAGCGCCCAATATTACTGGTATTGCACCCGAGCGCAGTGATTCATATAGTCGAGCTTGGAACAATGTTGAGCTCACTTCACCAATACCGGGCGATAAAATTAAATTAAATGTAGAATCTTTTAATATTGCTTTTCGTGATGAATCTGTTCCGCACAGCATCCAGTCACGCACAATAGTGCTTGCTTTTTGTTCGGTTGCCGGAATGCATTCAAACTGTAATAGAAATTTATCGAGACTCTTTCCATTGGCGATCTCTTTTAAATGTTCCACAATAAAATTGTTCAGTGTTATCTCTTGACTGTGTTCGTTATCAATCTCAGAGCCATGCGTTTCATTGAGTGATTTCATTTCACCTTGAAATGAGAGTAAATATTTTCGTCGAGCCGGTACCATTGAAGCACATTCTTGCCAAACATCGCCGTCTGGTGGTCCCAGCATTGGTGGTACAATTACATCGAAACCGCTTCGAAATTGATCTTCGCTAAACGCAGATTGCACGAGTATTGCTCGATCGGTGTGTTGATTTTGAAATGCATTGCCCGAACCAGCACTCAAATCACGTCGAGCCAAATTAATGAGTATATGATTGCGTCCATCACCACCCCAATAAGGTAATTTCTTAATATTCGTCATATTCAGTGGATATTTTACCGGTGCATTTGTATCATGCGGTACGGAATATCGATTATTACGCATAATTTCATCATCTGATAGTGCTTCGCCGACGAGCACGAGAAAAATGCACGCGTTCTTTGGATCATCAGTCATGTGCGCATTTTGACTAAACAACTCTTTAATAGTTGTCTTTAGGAATCCATCAATATCGAATCCATCGCTAACTACCACTGCGTCGTCCGGATTGTATAGGTAAACTGGAAAACCAGATGTCAGGCTACACCGTGAATGATCGAAACACGTGCTCATTTTACAGCTTTTTGATTCGGAATGTGAGAGGGACGGATTATTTTTTGGCAATTTACCAGCATACATTGGCTTTGGAAGTGCTAATTCGGGTGTATTTCGTTGGACAGCCTCACGTTGTGCCACTTGTGCCTGTTCAACGGATATTTTTAAACGATCCAATTCGGTTTGCTGTCGCAGCAAATCCTGTTTAATTTCATCAATTTTTTGATTATATATGCTAATGTCCGTTTGAAGCTTTTGTCGTCGAGACTCTAGCTCACGCAATTCTATCGATACTGTACTCTAAAGAGAATTGATACAGAAAAAAAAAACGACAATTGAAAATTGACCATAACACAATTCGGCTTTCCAATAGAATGCATCAAGTACCTTTATTCGAAGCATTTCTTCGATACGCAATTTTAGATCCGATGCTCGTAAATTACTAATATCCTCATAAACATCTAATTGAGATCGTGATTGATGAATTTCGGTTTCGCTTATATCGGATTCCACCTGCATGAACAAACAAATCCCATTGAAAATGTGCAATCAACCAAATGCTATGCCAAACAAAACATTCACTTACGTTTAATATGTAATAGTGAGCTATCATCGGGATCACAAACAAAAGGACAAGTATCAAACACACAATTTTGTATACTTTAATGTGTTTGAACCAATTGCATATCGACGATACAATATTGGCATTGTTACCGTTTAAATTAAGCGGCCGATACAGCACGTTATTATCATACGTGCTCATTTTAATGATTCTTACATTAATTGTTGTTTTCTCCAAAAAAGACTAAGAAACTTAAAACTAAAAATAAACACGATTCACACCGCAGCTACTTTACAATTTCAATCCATTTTTTTTTTCATAATATCCAAACAAAATTTGATGTTTATTCAAATAATATCACTAGTTTGCATAATTTTTGTGCCGTTTGCTACTTCAATAAGGGAAATAAAAAATTAAAAATTCTCTTATCGAGTTTTTTTTTTCTTGTTTTACTGAGAATTTTTCGTTTCATTCAGAAAATATTGTTTGACATTTGTATAAGAATGTTGACAGATCTGACAGACGCATGCTTCACAACATTTGCTGAATTTGACATTCAGCAAACATCGTAATTGATGTTGAACAACTTTCGATTTCCTCATTCTTCAGTTCAAATGTTTATTGTTAAATTTTGATGGAAATTCATTCGTAAATTGGTTTATTTAAAAATTAATAAATATTTAAATTCAAAAAATTGAGGTTTTGATTCGATTTGATGACTTAACTTGGTCTTTTAACATCAGAAGTTCATTCACAATAGTGCTTAGTTCATCGATTGACATAAGCCCTACGGAGTGACAGTTTACCATTCATTGTTCAGCGTGTTATAAATGATTGCAAGTTTAGAAGATAAAGAAGACTTATTTTGTTGGTATTTTTCCTTACATAGAATTTGATTGCCAAAATAGTGTTTCAGTCCATTTCACGTGCAATTTAATTGTGTGGACCATACAAACTGTCCCGAATGAGGTAGAAAATTTGCATAGCAACTCAAATAAATTCGTTAAGTTGTGATTTTACAGTGTTTTTTTGTCAATTTTAACACAATAATTTTGGTTTCTTTGTGTTTTAGGCCTTCCATTCCTTGACAATGACAATGAAAATCGTGTACTCATAATAGTAATAACAATAACAAGGCAAAACGCAACATTTTTGGTTGCCCCAAATGAAATGCGAGAACTTTAACCTTGAAAATAATAGCGGCAAAAAAGCGATTTCTTCAAAAGTGTTTGGTTTTTTGGGGATTTTTTTGCGTTTTTTCAACGGCACACATTTCAATAAAATAATGACCGATTCGACCTGGGAAGCATTGGCTGAAATTTATCTACGACATAGTGATCTGCAGTCCGTGGATCGTGATTATACGTTTTGTTTGTGTAGCCGCGTATTGGTTAAAAATCAAACAGAAGCCGTGGCCATTGAACAAGAAGAGTTAAGTGAAGCATACGATATATTCACTGACCAATATTGTGATAATCACGTCACCACAATGAATCGCAAAGAGCATTCACAGGAGGAAGAAGATTCGGATGCAAATAGTTGTTATTATTCGGCAAGTGCATCACACACGGATAATTATTGTACAACTGATGAACATGAGCGTGATAGTGGAGCTGATATTTCGGAATATCATGGTGTAGCGAGTACATCACGTGAACTTTTCAAGCGATCACATCGTGAAGAAGGTGGTAAAAGTAGTTCAACAAGTATTGAACGTGATCAAACAACCAGTTTGTCAGAGGAAAAAGAGGAAAAAGAGATTAATCATCAATGGGAGAAATTCTGGGCGGAGAATTGTGAACGCCTCATTTGGACATCATGGATTGAAAACTATTCAGATTTTATTAGTCCAGAATATCAAAATTTGGTCGATGACAACTCCACTGAACAACAAGACAAAGGTGGAGAAGCACAATCGGAAAGTGAACCAAAGAAAGAAAGTGAAGAAAGCAAAGTGTCATCTTCACCATCCGGTGAAAATATTGGCACTGCGATTGTTGTTTCGACCTGCTCAGACGATGCAACCGTATCGAAAGTAATCAACGAAATTGGTGACGAAACAAATCATTCAGATACACATTTAAGAGATATGATGGACAGTTTGGCATTGCCACGATGTGATTCCGTGTCATCAAGCATTCCAATGACCATAAATACAACTGATTCCATGACAAATGTTACCCAAATCACACTGTCTAGTTATGGATTTTGCAGTAGTCGTGTCACATCCGAAAATTCACAGCCCTCCGAAAGCACACCATCTTCATTGTCACCGCCCTTCAATTTCGATGAAGAAGAGGAAACAAAAATTGAACAAATGAATGAAGACGATTCGGCTGATCAGCAATGGCAACTGTTGTGGCAACAACACTATCAAGACCAGTTCAATAAACATTATGCCGAATTTGTAGCTGAACGTAAACGTACAAAACCATGTACTATAAGTAAAGACGCAAAATCGATAGCCATTGAACCACTAAATACTGACGATGACGAATATGAATTCACCGAACTAAAGCAATTGGCCGAGCTGGGCCTGCCAACATCATTTGGTAGTAAATTTCACAAAGGACATTTAAAACATACAAATCAACGGCAAACTGAAGACATAAACACGGATCGTGTTAAGGCTGCGTTTACTCTTATGGGATTTTCATTTCAAAACACCGACACATCAGACACAAATGGTCACGTCATGTACAGAAAGCGTAACATTCGTTTACATAATAATATGCTAAAAATGAAGAAAAAACGCATCGATCTAGATAGTTCAGCACGTGACGAAGCGTTATTGAATTTGATAGCAGATTCATCGTCCGATGAAATGGATAAACCAATACCAAACATTAGCATGGTTAAATTAGATTCGACCGACCAAAATGCACAAAAAGATGATGCAAATAAGGCGGATGAAATGCAATGTGTCAGTAGCAGCGGTGAAATTGATAATCAAACTGAAGTGATGGCACAGTATGATGCATCAAAAGAGTCTGAAAACTCGGGCAACAATTGTTGTGATATTGGTGATGAAATGAAAAATGAGGAAAATGCCAGCGGAACGGTGACCAAATCGAATAGTAAAAAATCGAAGAAAAAACGTCGTCAAAATAAAATGCTTGCCGGACTACCGGCGGAGATTGCAAACGATCGTACGCTGTACAAGTATTGGTGTAAGCGTTTTTCGCTATTTTCCCTATTCGATATGGGTATTAAATTGGATCGAGAGAGTTGGTTCTCGGTAACACCGGAAAAAGTTGCAATTTACACAGCGATGCGTTGTCAATGTGATGTTATTGTCGATGCATTTTGCGGTGCTGGTGGAAATTCCATTCAATTTGCAAAAACATGTCAACGAGTCATTGCAATTGACATTGATGAGAAAAAAATTGAAATGGCCAAGCACAATGCAAGCATTTATGGTGTGGCTGATCGCATTGAATTCATTGTTGGTGATTATTTTAAGTTAGCCGCCACGCTCAAGGCTGACGTTGTATTTTTAAGCCCACCATGGGGTGGTCCACAGTATCTCAACGAAGATGTATACGATATAGAAAAGTCATTGCTTCCATTATCAGCATCCGAATTGATGGCATACACTCGACAAATCACACCGAATATTGCCATCTATTTACCTCGTAACACAAACACTTTCCAATTGGCCAAGCTTGCTGGACCCGGCCATTCAGTTGAAGTCGAACAAGGATTTTTAGATCGAAAATTGATCGCCATCACCGCATTCTATGGGAATCTTTTGAAAAAAGTTCCCACCTAAAAATAATAGTAACATTAATTTCCTATTTGTAGTGGCATAAAATCATTTGTTTGTACACAATCAAGCAGAAAAAAAGAGAAGACAACAGCATCAACAATCATTTGACCATTTTAATGTGAAAAGCAAACTCATATGGATTAAGTCGCTTTAAACATTTATTTGTAGTGAAGTTGCCAAGCTTTTGATAAATCAATTTTATTTCTTCGAATGAAACACTTCATGCATTTGCATATTCGTTCTATGCACAGAGCCAAAAAAAACCAACAAAAGCACAAACCGAATCAAAAATCGAATCTGGTTTAAGTTTAAATTGATGAAAACCAAAATTGAGTACAAAATGTTTTTTAAGTCTTAAATTTTAATTCATATCGCATTTATTGTAGGCGTGTGTGCTTAGCCAAATTTTGCTTCCATTTGATAGAAAACAAATGTCATTTTCATTTTAAGGCAGCAACCAAATATTTTGAGCATCGAATTTTTTTCTACACATTTTACAGCTTTTGAGTTAATGGGATTCTTTTTTTGTATCAATGATTCACATAAAACAACATAACATTTCGAAAAGAGATACAATTTTCATTTTTACAAAGAATTTGTTTTTTTTTTTTAAAAAAACGAAAAGGGTCTCTATAATAGAAAATATCGATGGTAAAATCGTATCCTAACTAAATTGAACTTTTGTAACTTAAAAAAATAAAACCGAAGAAAACGAAATAAATAAAGGAAACGAAATGATTGAATAAAAATGCGTAATTGATTTTTGGTTGATTTGTATATGTATTTGTTATTGCTAAAATATAATTGAATTGATTTCTTAGAATTGTGAATTTCGAATGAGCCGCCCACTCGGCTGAAGCTGATAAACAATGGAAAGTCTCTAGGCCAATGATGGCGCCCTCATTCCGCACATCAAAATCTACGAAACCTCACCATTACTACAGCAAATGAATTAAATAAAGTAGCAAAGTGCTTTCGTGCACCCACATCAACCCAACACACACACTCACGCAACACATTCACACGTTTCGCGCATACACACTCAGTCAAATTGCTTAGTTGCTTTGTCAAACGATGGTCTTGTCTGTCGCTTCATTGTCATAATGAAGCACATAAAAGCGTTGTAAAGCAAGCACACACAGTTCAATACACAAACAAATACATGCATGCGCCCCAAATCCGTAGGCCATAGCTGTTGTCGTTTCGATGGTGGAAAAGTGGATGGAAAAGTTCAAGCGACGAAAAACGTCGCGGGAAAATCAATACTGCTCGTGTGACGTCAGTGGCAAAAGCAGCAGTTACACAGTGAAGAAGCAAGTAGTCGCTTCATCAGCCGTAACACACAGCACACAGTATTCGAATAAAAAAAAAGAGAATAACACGAACAAAAAAATATCTCACAAAACAAAAAATTCTTGTACAAATTTCCAGAACTAAGAAAAAGAACAATGAAAATCTGGACATTTCGTTCACATTCAATACGAATCAGTTGAAAGTTTGTGTTTTTTCCGTTGCCATTTTTACATACAAAACTCCCTACGAACAGAAACAGAACAAAAAAAAAATTCTTCTTAGCAAAAAAAAAATCCATTTTATAGAACGTAAGTGATTGTGTATATGTGTGCGCGTGAATAAAAAAAAATTCTTTTTACGGATGAAATAAGACGAAAAAAAGGTGAATTAATCAAGAATATAATCTACAACGACCATGTTTGTTCAGAACTTTGTAAAAATTCCATTTGCTGTTTTTGGCTAAAAAAAGGCGCACATCGAAAACGAAATTCCGCTTCGAAGCGACGTTTCGGGTTGGACAACCATTTTCTTTCTGTGTGGCCCAAAAAAGAAAATAGATAAACAATTTTTTGTTTCTTAAAAAAAAAATTAAACACACACAAAAACTAACCGAGAATTTATTTAACTTTTTAATCGAATGAAACAAAAAAAAAAGAAATAAAAATCCTCTAAAATCGTAAATTGGTGTATTCGTGTGTGCGTGCTCAGTGTACCGAAGTGAATGTACTTAAGACGAATCCCAAATCGCGATACACAAGAAGAAGTGAAAAAGTCCAACGAAACAAAGAAAATCGCAGATTTTTCAAAAAAGTAAAAAGAAAAATGAAATATTTATGAGGAAAATGCACAGTATTTGCAAAATTATCCGCATTTATTGTGAATTACTATGGGAATTTTCACACAAATGATGGACACATAGATGAAACCATCAAAAATATGGTAGAATACAGCTAACCATAAAGATGGTAACGAGAACGGCGACAACAGCAACAACAACAACAACAACAACTACAACAACACAATCATACAGATTTCAGTCTATCGATTGTAAAAAGCTTTAATTTGAGTCAAACCACTCAAACATACTATTCGTTTTGGTTTTCGGTTTTTGAAAATTTAAAATTAACACACACACACACAAACACACACACACAACAGGAGACACACAAAAAATTACTAGAAATTCTACTATAAGGATTAAATGACATCACATACAATATTTTTAATTAATACGGACTACAACAAAGGAAAAGGTGATTATTGTTTTACATGTTTTACTAAAACATCTACTAGATCAATAGATTAGTGTTTGCTTTGGAAGAAAAGAAGCGTTTGAAAAATTGTTTTGTTCTAAAAATAGGGAATGAATGATAATAATAACCTCCCCAAATACCTTCAGTTAAAAACAAAAAAAATTAGGAAAAATTGAACGGATTAAATTTTTACATGACGATATGATGTCTGTATTTTCTACGCACAGATAAAAATTGTCTACCATTGTTGACAACGCACGCCTCTTATATACACAGATATTAAAATGGGAAGATTATTGCCTACTTTTGGGCTGATATAACGTCCCAACCACTTTTTGGTCCAATTTTCCATATATTCCCAAATTTATTGCCTACTTTTTGGGACAATAATTAATGAAAAATTGCATATAAATCAATTATTGGCCCAAAAGTAGGCAATAATCGTCCCATTTGTGTATCTGTGTATATATATATATATATATACTTTATGCGTCACCACAGTTTTGTCCCTCTTTCGATTACTCGATTGAGTTTCTATCTTGTTTTCTGCTTCTTCTTATTTTTTTTTTAATTTTAAATCGCAATATGTACCTTCGCACGTTTTGTTGCGTGTTGAAAGTTTCGTATCGATGTACAAGAGTTTGAGGCCAGATAAGAAACGAGTAAAACAAGTACCAATCCAAATGTAACCAAACCAAACCAAATATAACTTGCACACACACACACACACACACACACACACACACACACACACACACACACACACACACACACACACACACACACACACACACACACACACACACACACACACACATTTCTCATATAATCATGATAGAAAACGATACACGCGACATGAATCCAAATTGACTCTTCCATTCACATTGGTAATGGACGAGAAAATAACGACAATTTTATATTTAGCCTCGACTCGCCCGATACGTACGCATTTAGTGGAATGCCAAAGGATCAACATGATCCTTTTGGTGTTGAAGAGAAGAAAGAAAAAAAAATACACAGTTTTAATCATTAATAAAAGGGAGTGGATGGATTATAATAACAAAGTACCAACACCACCTCTATCAACAACAACAACAACAACACCAGCCGACGCACTGATTCGAAAGCGTTGAAATGCATTGCATTTTCATAGTATTAGTCCACGTGCGATTGAATTGAATTCATTGAACCGCAGCTAATTTGCTTTGGTCTCTGGTGGCTATTTATGGAATTTAAATTTCTTCATCCATATAACACCGAAAGCTATTCACGTATGTGAACACTGTTTCGACGCATCCAGTCAACTGCTATTTTGTAAACATGTTTGATAAAAATAAACAGTATACTGTTTGGATTCAATGTTATCATTTTGTATTACATTGTTTTTGATGTGGCAACAATGTTTTGCAATGCTTCACTTCAACCTACTCTCATTTCGGAAAATACAACAAAATTTCTTTTATTTACTTAATAATGCAACACATTTTCATTGGAAAATGGCATATAATTGTAAATGTGTCGTTCGATTTAGATGCCAATATTTCGATTTATTTTGGATGATTTGACCGAATTCGTGCCATTTTACGCAGAAATTATTTGAACACATTTAAATGTAATATTTCCACTTCATCGATTCCAATCAATTTAATTCCATTGAATTTTCATTTTATAAATAAATTTACATTGAACGGGAAGCAACAAACTTGCAACTAGTGAATGTTTGTAGATGAGTTGAAAAAAGAAAATTGGCCAAAATTATTTCGAAAGCATGGGAAAAACCGATTTAATGCTCAACATGAGTGCAACAAAAAATAAAAAAATAAACAAACAAACTTGCTCGATAACTCAAACTAAGGGATATAAATACCACACGTTTCCATATTAATTATAAACTTAAAGGTTAACCATGTGTTTTTATTTGATTGCCATTTAGTTTCACCATAAATGCATGCATCAATGTAATGGCAGCATGTGAACACATTGTACACATAGATGAGCATATTTGGTACGCGGAACAAATTCATTACAGTTAGGGAATAACGTACATCTTTGAAGCCAACAATACCATTGTCGATGCGATTCATGGACGAGAAAGCGAAGTGAAAAGAGCCAAGCAAAACCACAGAACCAAGCACCCAAAAGAAAATTGAGAAGACAGGACAACAACAACAACAAAAATCGGACAAAAGACAAATTTTATTGTGACAGCTGTGACAGCTTGTAGCACTTTTCTCGCTTCTTTGCTCTCTTTTTGGCACATTAATGGCCAAATAGTATGTCTTGTTCGTTCATCTGTCAGCCTGTGTACCAGATAGAAGTTTTCTCATTGTTTCGGTAATTTTTTTTTTTGTTTTTCATTCGTACACACGCTCAACAGAATGAAAACTTCAAGTGACCCCACATAAAGTGGTCGATCTATGCCATATGCGTACGAATTGTAATGCGAAATTCAAACCAAATTACTCTCGTGAAAAAAAAAGAATGTTGAGATAATGCAACAACAAACAGTGCTGATTTTTTGTTTAAGAATTTTTAAAATGATTTACTTACTGGCCAATCATTTTCACGAGAATCTATAACCATTGATTCATTCAGAATTATTTAGGACAATAAAGAAATTGAGGGTGAAAATTGAGCCCATCGCTTATATAAATCTTTTAAATGATCGATCAGATTAAATTTTTGCATATTGCGAATCACAATTGAAAAAGTTGCGAACCAGAAAATTAAAAAAAAAAAAAAAACAAAAAACAAGTAAACCATCGAAAAGCAATTGAAGATCAACAAAATACACGCGCAAACCAATAATCAATTGATTGGCTAGCAGAATATTACGGTAGAATGACAGTCACCTACATTTGGAAATCGTTTGAAGTGTTTCCATTTCATTCAGCATCGGTACAAACAAAATCCACCACCAACACCGATACCCCTCCCAATGCGATGTGAGTAGGCAAGCAGACTGGTAAGCAAGCAATGCATGAACCAAATGACACAAGCCTATGCACACAAATCGAATGGTTTTTGGGCGAATTGTGTGGAACATTGGCAATGTAACACAAATACAGGCGGAGGGCACGAACAATATTATCGTGTATGCGAGTATCAATTTCGTGGAAAAACCATATAGATCTATATATAATAAATGACCGAAAAGCCTCGTTCAAAGACAATCGAGATGAACGAATTTAACGACCGAATGAGCAAGCGAGCGAACAAACGAGAGAAAAGCAAGAGAGAGAAAAAAAACAGAAGTCTACGACTCTACGATATAATGCGTATGTGCACATGCGCGCATACAGAAATTCGCACAAAGCCAACAACTGGCAATGGTTCAAGCTTTATTATGTGTATTGTGTGCTGTGTGCTGTGTGCACTACATATACCTATCTCTCTGTGTGGCTGTGATTCACAATTTGCCATTTCACACGAATCCTCATCGTCATCGTTGCTGTCTTAGTCGTTGCTATTGTTGTGGAGTGCACACAGCCACACACACACAAACACAAACGCACACGCTGTCACACGCCACACATATCAGGCCCCATTGGTAACATTTCCAACTGTCGTTGTCGAATCAACAAACGCGTTTCAATGGCATGATATCAAAATTAAAAATTTACCAATTTCCAGATTACGAAGTTAAAGTTTAATATGATGTGAAAATAAACAAGTTTATCTTTACGTTTTCTTGATTTGCCGTTCTTTCACGATGTTGAAATTCACATTGATGTTTCGAAATGTTGCCTCGGATCTCAGCACGTTCGTATATTCGATATTAAGCCAACTAGCTCATATCGTGGCCATGTATGCAGATATAATATGATGCAGTTGTGTGTGTGTGTGTGTGTGTCGTTTTCTGTGGCAAAAGTGATTTGCGATGAGGTTTGTACACTTGCCGTTATTATCTTGAATAAAAACCAACGTGTGCCAACTTTTGTTTGGTGTAACCGCGTCGACAGAACATATCCGTCCATTCAAGTGAAAATGAAAAGAGCCACAACAAAACGTTGCATTCAATTGAATTTCTGGCAATTACACCAATGATTTATAGCACATTATTTTACAAAAAAAAAGCTGCGAAAATTTTTCATTTCGGCTTTAGTATGTAACTCGGTTTGAAACGAACAAACAAAGTACCGAGAACAAGTGGTTGGATGGCTGGTACAAATGCAATTGCAAAATAAACACAGTGTGAAGCTCAACAAATAGAGCCGAATAAATGGTAAAACCATTTACTTGGTTTTAATAATATTTAGCGAATGAATTTCATGTTAATAATTGTCCTAAATTGTAACTCAGAGCTCAGGAAGAGCGAAGTGGGTATGAACGGAATAAATAAATTTACACGTCCATTCTGTTAAGTGCATTGTGTGCTTGCAGCCATTTAAGGTGAATAAAATAATTGCACGCGCGAAACAAAGATAGACAAAGCCCATACGAAGTGTAGAAATGGAAGGGAAAACAAATGAGAAAACGGCAGAGAGGCAATGAGGAAGAAAAATAGAGAGTGTGCAAGTGATTGTTGATTGCATTTTGGCCGAGGCGGTAAAAGCTCAAGCATTGCACGAAAAAGCAAGTGAATAAATTTCGAAGAAAATAGAATTAGGTTATTGGCCATGTATACATAATGTGTGACTACAACGTTTACATTGTACAACAATTGAGCGAGAGAAAAGGGTAGTTTTATTCGTATAATGTGATGATAGAGGCTACAGGGTGATCAGTTGGCCATGGTTGGATGCTTGAACCAGCCCTGTCGAAATCTGCGCTATTAATAAATTGTGCCTAAGGAAAAATATTGCGCACAGCATCCAACGTCTGATTTCTCGATCGAATAAAAAGCACAATAATCAACAATCGCGTTAGTTATCACCTGCTACACGCTCTGCAATGCATTTGCATCGATTTTTTTTTCATGGGTTTTCATTTGGTTTGCTTATTTGCCTATACATTTTTCAAAGGCATTCGAATAGCTGCATTTTAAAAGCAGAAATTATGCAGTGACTTTTATTCCATATGATGCTAGGCACAGCGCTCGTCTGCAGCAATCATCCTTTGAATCATGCGATGTGCTCACAAGTCCAAACATTTGCATCAAATGCATGCTGTTTTTATTGGTTCGGTTGGGTGCATGATGCCTGCTGCCTGCTGGATGCTCATCAAAGGGGCAAACAAAAAAAAGAAATAAGAGAAAAATCAGTGACCAACAGTGGCATCGACGATGCGAAAAACCATCATTTTCTTGCATCCTCTTTTATTCATGATGCCGTCAATTCCTCATATTTTTGCGCCATCTCTTTATGCATAAATATATTTTCTACTTCATGAAATGCCATTATTTCTTCTAGAGCAGATTTTCCACACTCCTCGTCACCGGCACTGGCTCTTCCACTTTTCATTACGAATTTTATTTTAATTCTTTTTTACTCTGCTGTTCTCTTTTTGTCATGATAAATAAAATTAATTTATTCAGGCTCTATTTGCATTTGCCATTGTACGTGTGATGCAATAATGACATCGAAAGTGAAACTTGACATCATGATTTCTCTTTTTCTCTCTTTTTCTCCACTCTGTTTTTTTTTTTTTATTTCATTGCTAAAGGTGTTGTTGTGTACATTATTTTCTCGATTCTTTCCGCTCTCGGTACTTCATTCCTATTTCAACATCGCTGTACGCCACTTCATTCCTTCGCTAATGCGTTAGTTTTGCTGGGCTTAATTCACTAGGAATATGCAACATACACACAAAAACTGGGAAAAAAATATTAATAATCAAATGAGCAGGAGCAAACAACAGCTGAAGCTCGGCTTAGAATAAACAGGAATAAAGTGCTATTCTCTTTCTCATTCTCTCTCTCTCTCTTTCTCTTTCTCGTTTTTTCACTACCTCTCTGGAGCACTCCTTGAAAATGAACTAACAATGATGCAAAAACCTCTTGATCATTTAAGGCCACTGTGGATTATCAGCTTTGCTTGAGTGTTAAATTTTGAGCTTATTCTTTCCGTTAGCATGAAATGGATTGTGTGTGGCTGGCAGGATGAAAGAGATTTGTCACTGTGAACTAACACATATGGAACACATTATCGTGTTGGCGTGTGCAATTTAACCGAAAAAAAAACACACACACACCATCATCAGATAGAAAATAAAATCACGTAGTTGCCAGCTCAGTGATTACCGTGATGTGACAAAGTACTGTCATTGCCGTGTTTCGAGCTCTTCAAATCAAAATCGATTTAATTGAATTTCATAGCACATTGATTAAAGTGAAATTGAAATGAGACGCACTTTTCTTCCAAACAAACAAAACTGAAAACTCTGCAACATTCAAATAGAGTGATATTAAATGTGATTAAATAAGTAGACATCATGCTTATTACAGTAATAAATTAATTATAACTCGGTGTTTTCTTCTTTCTTTGCTTGTTTTTTTTTACAGATAATCAACTAATTCATTCATCTTTTAGTACAATGAATACAATGAAGATAACATGTATTTTAACGAATCAAATTTTTTTAACAGAAAATTCTATGAAAAGCAACATATTTTAGGATAGTTGACAGATATCCGTCGCACATTAAATGAATCGGCGAATTCGTACATAAATCATTCACAACTAAATTAAATGCCATTCAATCAAACGACGAATAATATTTAAACTAAATACACACAAACAACCAGAAATTTATAAAGAATAAGATTTAACAAAATAAAAAAAAAAAACAGACAACAACAAACATCGACACAGCAACTATCCAACCAACCAACAAGAAGAATCAAGTGTTTTAGCACAAGCTTTGAAAGTATATTTTTAATTCATATTGTATAGAATATGCACAAATCAATCGAAAGCGCAGCGATTCAGCCAATCAAACATTCGCTAGCCGAACGAATTTGTATGGGTTCGTAGTGAATGTGTGAAGCAACCAGAGAGAAGGAGTAAAAAAAAAAAAAATAGAAAAAAAGAGAGAGAAAGATAAGTGGTAATAATTATGTGCCTGTGTATGAGACCCATAATCGTCCGACACAGTTTTTTAACGAAACCAAAACCGAAACCATAGAGAGGAGGTGGAGGTGTGCACGTTGACACGGAAATTTATTTAATTTGATTCGGAAACCAAAAAATAAAAAAAAATATAAAAAATTTTGTGCGTGTAATAAATTAAACATCAATCTCCAAAATCGATCAAATTCAACGTGAGTGTGGTGTGCGTGCGCGCCTAGCAACATATTGCAATCAATCAAACAAAACGTATATTTTGCCGCGGGGTGGTGGTGGTGGTAACACAAAAAAATGGCCGATATGCCTGATCTATCACACCTAACCGCAGAAGAGCGCGCCATCATTGAAAATGTGATGATGCGACAGCGACAGGAAGAGGAACAACAAAATGAGATTATGCAGTAAGTTATCAATTTTAATCCCATTTTAACTTTGCTTTCACAAAGTTTTCTCTATCTATACAATTTACCCTACGTTTTTTTTTCTTCTATTTATTTGTTCGATTTGACGTTGCTTTGTCGTTTGTGCACTCGGACGCTTCCTCATCTTTGTGAAAGTGTTTCTTTCAATTCACAAAGAACTTTTTTGAATTCACTAGCGCACAAAAAAAGTGAAACGTTTCTTTGTAATTCCGAGTAAAGTGTGCTTATAGCTTAATTTTTTTTTTTTTTCATTCAACCATTTCAATTGCAATTATTGCAGCTGCAACCCGGACATTAGCTATTTAGACCATTTCTCAATGTGTAAACTGTAAAATTCAATATTACATGCACTAAATGAATTATCTATTTATAAAATGGCATTTAAGCGTTAACAATGGGCTTTTCAATGGAATTGCAGCCATTTCCAGTGAATTCTGGTAATGCAAACACAATTGCCCTCAAGGAAGCCGATTATTTTTGAATGGTAACATTCGTTTCGTCATGCTGTTGAATTTTCAATATATTACTTGATTGAATTAAACCATAGATTGGTTTCTGTGTGATATTGTCATTCGCCACCATTTGAGTGACAGAGTCTCATTCAAGTGAACATTTTTGCGGTTTGCCACACAAAATTAATATTATACATACATATATAAAATGAATTGAATCTGTAAAATAACATGCATTGAGCAGTGTACCAGTGTGGAGAAGCAATCAGATGATGTAACTAATTTGGTTGTTTTCATTTGGCCGAATGAATATAGCGGCAAGTGGTGGAGGAAGCAGGAAGTGCTCGAGTATAAATTCCATAACAAGTGATGATATTGCTGGAGGAAAAAAAGAGTCAGCACCACCATCACCATTACCATCACCATGGCTGCCAACAACAATTTCTGTAGTTTGGTACACGATGCAACTGTAGCATTCTATTCATTTGACTCACTCACTCTCACTCGCTCTCTCTCTCTCTTTCTCACTCTCGATCCTTTTGACCTTATCTGAATGAGTCGTAGTGCTTCAGAGTTGTTTCACATAAAATACAAAACAGCAAAAGCGATGAGTCTATAAATTTGAAATTTTCATTTCACAAAATAAGAAAGCCATTTCGTTCGTTGCTTTTATCTCTCGTTTATTTCTCTTTGCGTTTTTTTTCTCCTCCCGCGCTCTCTCTCTCTCTCTCTCTCTCTCTCTCTTACGTCACCATACCAAACTCTCGAAATAAATTTGCTGAAGAAACTTCCACATCGGCAGCGCGAAAAGAGCGCTTGCGACATGACAACAGAAAAGCTGTTGGTGAAATGCAACAATGAACATGAATCAAAAACAAGCCGTTCCATATAAATATAAAAGCGAATCATGTGGAGGAAGCTATTTGCGCAAATGTTCTTTCATAGCATGATGGTTATAGTACCAACACACCACAAAAGTAAAGCCCATTAGAAGGCATTTAATAACTTTGTGAGAATTTCAAGTTTCAAATAACAAAGAATACTGTAGAAAAAAAAAAAAAAAACAAGAGATTGGGATGAAGCTGGCAAAAAAAATCTATATCAGAATAATAAAAGAAAATTGGCATGGGATGCATTTTATTGATTTTTAATCATTAATGTATTTTCAAAGTGCTTGAGATGGCTTCCTCTGTCTCGACCTCCGCTCCTCCACCTTGCGTCATGTTCGACGTTTATTTGATTTTTCTTCAAGTTAGTGGAAAATCACTAATTTATATTGAGTGGCATTTTCAATTAGTGCTTTTGAATGGTGAAAAGTGTATTTTCACTGGTGAAACATGCTAAAGTACGTGTGATGACACAATCTGTCTGCGCAAACGGTCACAACGTCTAAATTCGTAATGCTGATGTTGAAAAGCTATAAGCATTTTCCATTTATCGTTGATTTCCAATTTTTCAATTTTTGTCATTTGAAAAAAAAAAATCACAATTTCCAGACGAAAACAAGATGAAGTGAATGTATTAGAAGACACAATTCGACAACGTTCGGAGCAGCAGAAAAAAGCCGGAATTGAATTAGAAGCAACGTGTCACATATGCTTGAAAACGAAATTTGCCGATGGTGTTGGCCACATTTGTCATTATTGTAATATACGTTGCTGTGCTAGATGTGGTGGTAAAACAACAATCCGAGCGAAGGTAAATAAATAAACAAAAATTGCGTAGTCACTCAAAAAAAAAAAAAAAAAAAAAAAAAATGAAGCGAAGAGTGTTGAAATGTGTTCGATTCATCGAAATGTGTTGTTTGTGACATTTTTAGGTCATTTGGGTGTGTATGTTGTGTCGTAAAAAGCAGGAACTGTTATCGAAGACTGGCCAATGGATAAATAAGGCGGCCGAAGGAGAGAGCTTTATGCGTCCCGGTGGTGTAAGTGAAAATTCAATCAATTCTCGTTTTTTTTGTTCTCTCTCGCATGTCTTATCTCTCGCATTTAGATAGTTATAAGGTTGTCAATTTTAATAATGTCGAACATATTTTCAGTCACTTCATCCGGATCCGCATGATCCATCCGATAAACGACCAAAATTGGAACGAGCCCGAAGTGCAGCCGAAAAGGAGAATCTCCCATTACAACGAACTGGCAGCGGATTGAGGCGTCAATATTCACACGATTCGAGTGTTGATATGCTCAATCCGGCGCAACGACGCATGCAACAACAAATTCAAGCATCGAATACACCGCAACATTTTCAACAATCATCATTATATGGAACGAATCATCAACAATCGACACACCAACAACCATCCGATATTTATTCGGCCGACGAAGATCCAAAATATTTTCAGGTATACATATATTTTCACAAAAATATTTTCTATATACGTTTGTACTGCATTGCATTGGTTAGAAAGTTTCATAATGTGTATGTGAGTTTTGTGTAATGTAAAAAAAATGGTGGTGCAATTGACCGAATTTTCTGTTTTGTTTCAAATATTCAACTGGAGCAGGGAGAACTCGACGGGCTGATGTTACAGCATCCTCATTTAATGCATTCTCGACAACAACGACATTTTACAACGCAACAACATTCTCATTCATCGGGAATTCAATTGCCACAGCCAATGCAACAATCACATTATCATCGTCAAGAGCAACATTCGCATCCTTCACAGCATTCAAGTAGCGGCACAGATATACAAAGTAAGCATAACTACTCTTTTTAACGATGCTGATGTAATAACGCATAATCCATGATATGACGCAAATTGCTATCCCATCCGCTCTCTCCCAAAAGCTTCCATTCCACATTAAAATTGAACATTCCAAAATTACTGAATAATTAGGAGCGTAGGTGTTTAAAAGCATTTCATTTATGATAAAAAATTCTTTGCTTTTCTTTTCTTTTCGTTCCATTCCGTTTTTTTGTTTCTCTCTTCTTCAGACATTAAACAACATAAACGACCAATCGTGGGCCATTTAGCTCAACAAGCATCATTTAGTAGCTCCGAAGAAGAATTTGACGGTGAGTTTTTGTTACAGCTCATTTGCATTAGTTTAGCCTGTAAACATATTCAACCATTTCGATTAGATGGCATTTATCGTTTTTTGCTCCAATATTTTAACCAGAAAATTTGAAAATTCCATTGATAAATATTGTCGAAAATAACACAAAAACAAATCAAATAAAACATGCGATACTGACAACGCTTGTACAAACACAAACACAAACACAAACACACACACACTAACATTTGACATTAATCACACAAAAAATGTTGACTTTCGAAATACACATAACTACACATGACAAGTGATTCATTCAGAATTTCTATCGAACGATTTGGTCTGTTGTTTTTTTTTGTTGATGCCATCACACGAGACATACAGTGTGATGTCATTTTGTTGCTGAAAAATTTATTATCATCCAGATTAGTTATAATGAACATGCATATGGCGGCGCTCACAATAAACGCGACAGCCAAATGTTAAATTTTCCTTTTTTGTTTCTTTTGTTTCATTCTCTACATTTGATATTTTCGAGGTCAATTACAATCTGTCTCGATGCTTCAAGAAACTGTCGCTTGCCAGTAAATTTGAAATATTATCATCCCCATATTCATTTAGTTGATGATGAATTTCACTGACCTCAGTTGCTAAACAGTGGGATGCCATTTCGATGCCTGCATGCATCGGTTTTTATTTTCATTTTTCCGTTTTTTTTTTGTGTAAGTTATAATGAATGCATGAAGATCAAGCATTAATATGAATAATTGTATTGAAGAATGAAGCAAAAGAATCCGTATTGAATTCAATCAAATGCGATAAGAAGATAATTCATTCAAGCTCGATGAAGACCAAACTCTCTTTCTCTTTCCATCGATTGAGCAGTGAAAAAAAAGCACAAGCAAAAGAAAAACCAGAATGAAAAAGAATCAAACAAACCATAAACGAGATAAAAGTCTGAACACTATTTTCCATAGCATTAACATAGCATAACGTATCATTTAAATGGTGTATACCAATTCATGGTGAAATGACGACAATGCCTTGGCAACGGTCGAAGTAAATCGGAAAGGAGTCGGGGGCGTTGAGCGAATTGAATGAGCACGAGAGAAAGAGAGAGAGAGAGAGAGAGCGAGCAAAACACCAGCTAAACCATTTATCGATTGTTATACGCTGCGTCATTTTTACAACAACAACGACGACAACGACCACAGCAACAACAATCTCTATACCAAACAAACAAACACACGAACGAAAAAAAAAATTATTACCGAAAATAATATGGGCTAGCCTCATCATCCTCTCGTCGGCTTTCTAACTATATCGTACAGCATGTGCAAGATGTTTTACCACAATCAAAATGCCTAATTTTACAGTGTGTTTGTTTTTTCTGCATAAAAAAAACACAACAACAACTATTCAACAGCACCCCCCGAAACCGAAATTTCCAAAGCAAAATGACGGTGAAAAAAACACACGTAGCAGTAAATGGACAAAAATAAACAAAATCAACTAAAAATGAGCGAGCAAAAGTCAAAGGATCATTTGAAAAAAAAAAAAAAAATAACGGCAACCAAAAATGCGCAGTACATAATAGGACTTTATGTTGTTTGTATGCTTTTTTCCGCACGTTCTCTCTCTCTCTCTCTCTCTTGCCCTCTATCTCACTGCCGTTTAGTTCTTACGTTCGCCCTCTGCCAATTTTCGTAATTTCATATTTGCTGACGTCTCTTAGCATAGCATAGCATAACATACCACCACCCACGATTTTCTCTCTGATTCACTCACTTAATATATTGTCTGTTGCGGATAACAAACACCATGCACACACCGCTCTCATACAATTTCGCATACACATTTTGTACTCTGTGTGTGCGCTGGCTCTCGATGTTCTTCCACTGGTTTCGCTTGTAATACAACACATCCATGGGGCTATAAAATGTGTACGAAATAAATGGCAAAATGAAAAGACGACGTCAATGCTTCGTTGCTCAAACCCGAAAAACATGTTGTACACACGCCACACACACACACACACACACACACACACACACGAATTGAAAGGCATCTAAGGGAAAGCACAAACAAGGGAAATCTATTCATGGTGAAATTTTCATGAATGGAATCGCTGCATTGTTGTTGTCATTTTGCCGTATTTTGTGAATTCGGTCGAATTTTTACATAAACACACACATACACACACACACACTCTCTCTCTCGCTCACACACATGAACAATTAGAATTCCCACATTAAAGGTGTATGTTGATATGCTTTTTTGAGCTAATCTATTCATTCAGGTAGAATAACGTAAGCGAACTGTAAAATATTTCAGCGTCATTCAACGTGTTCATGTTTGAAATGTGAATCTTTCATTTTGCCATTCAAAAATGGCATGATATTTTAATTAGCAAAAATATGAACAGCAATAATTTTGACAAAATATAATTCACATATATTAGCTATTCATATAAAACAAATTAAGTATTTCAAAGCGATTTCTATTCAGTGATATTTCAATTAAATTCCAAGTAATACTTCAAATCCAAGCAGTTTACATGTTCGATAACGTTCAAGAAAAAGACTCACACACTTCGTGTGCATGTAAAACACGACGAAGAAGTTAAAGCAAAAGAAAAGAAAAGAAAAGAAAATAAATCAATAATCAAAGCTTTCCGTCTCCAATCCTTTTGACGTCACCGTCGCAGCATATCGCCGCCTGCTTTCAATGATATCGCCAATAAATGTAACCAAACCCCGAACAAAAAAAACAACCAAACATGCCAATAAAAGCGATATCATGAAAAATCTGAGTGCGACCAAAATAAAAACAGAAAACGAGCAGTAAAAACCGCCACGCAATACAAAGGCAAACCGATTTGAAGAGAGATAGAAAGTGAAAAAGAGAAAAAGAGAACCAAAAAAAACGAGCAGCACATACACACATCACGTTAGATTTCAGATAGAACAGAGCGGTTGGAAAATGTAAAAGTTGTGTGTCATCAAAAATCACGTGGGATGTTCTTCAAAGGCAAATCTGATGTAAAACATCGCCATCATTCAAGTGGAACAATCACTATACACCATTGATATGGTTAATATTATGCGTCAAAAATAAATACACACAACTTCGTCGATAGTTCTTTTTTTTCGGTTTCACTTGGGTGCAATTCAGTGTGATCTTGTCTTTAGCTTTAGAGCAGCACGTGCTTGCCAGTCTGTTTCGTCCATGTATTCGCTATTGACTAAGAATTTCAAACAATTTTCAGGACTTTCTAGTAGCACGTGCAATCGCAACTCTCATTGATTTAAAAATTGCCAAGTTATTTGAATTTATCGTAGGTGTAATATCATGGGAGCTTTTTCATCTGAAAAATCAAATAGTGCATTAAATTAATAGAATGCTTTGACGCAATTATAAAAAATTAAAACAAGACAGAAAAAAAACTACCATGATCAAAGCACAAATTAAATTGAGGCAAGGCACAACAATGGAAACCACTGGTTTCAAACCAGCATATTCACCTCACCGACCATATTCCCGAAAGCACATGTTTTTCTTTTATGTTCATCGAAAAGCTCATTCTCTAAATGAGTTAATGCGTATATGTTTTTCCACATCATTTGCAAAATAGAGCCCCATTTTTGTGTCCATTCTTTATTGAATTTCAAATGCTCATTCTCGGTTATGAGGTGTTTATATACATTAAAACAAAACAAAACAAAACGAAAACCATATCACAACATAAATTAAGCAAATCAAGATAAAATAGCGAAAAATACAAATATCACGTTACCAAGTTTAGAATGACGAAAATTCGGTTTCAGTATTTTTTTTTTTTTTATTCTCCCTCTCTTTCTTCTTCTTTTCACTTCTTTCATACGATTGAACATTCGCATGCGCATTTCGTGTCATGCATATTCATTCATTCAGTGTGAGAATGCAAACGCGTTGCCACTGTTTCGCTTTTTTCTTCATTTCATTTCGTTCGCTTCCATTTTGAGCGCTAGCACACCACCTCGTTTCATTCTGCGATGATTTCGCTATATGCCGATGTTTTGTGTGCTGCTGTTGTTGTTGTTGTGGTTGCTGCTGCTGTTCTTCTTCTTGGTTGCCGATAATCCTGAATCTTGGTCGAAAAGCACGCCTTTGATTGTATTTGTGTGTGCGCGGCTTGTCGCTTAATACCGTATGCTGCGCTGCTGGCGTTACATTATATGTATGCATTATAACGAACATTTACTATTGGAACCACGGAATATTTCAACACCATCATAGTGTGGATTCCGTTTTGCATTTGGTTTTTTAATGTGCCAATATAGTGGAACATTTGATGATTGCAATTGTAATTGTATTGCTTACGCATGGTTTGCGGCCCGAAGAGCTTTGCATCCTAACATCAAAGCGATGGCATGCCAACCATACGAACCGTAACCAAACGTGTAAAGCATGCTTCCAAGCGTTTTTGGAAGGCGTGCACACATACAAACTCATTTGTACACATACACAATTTACACTGACGTATTGAAGGCCAGTGACAACAACAAAAACTATCCATATCCATAGTCATACGCTTTTGCTAAATGTTTTTCTCTCTCGCTCATGCATTTTGCATAGCATTTGGGCTGTATGTTTTTTTTTTGTCCTCTTCTCACCATTTGTACGTGTCGATGTTGCTGTTTATAACGCAAAGCGATCACACAACATTGTAAACGTATCTGCGAATACTTGAAATTATTTTTCAAGCGCAGTTCAGTACCAATCGTCGCACAATGCGGACATTCTGACAGCATAAGCAGCAAACGAATTCGATATGTTGTGTGATGACTTTAACTAATGAACCGAATCAGTGCATTTGAATGTTTAAAAATCAAGAAAACATAAACTGAAGAGAAATCATTGTGTTCGTAAATTGTGATTATTTTTTTTGTGTGGGCAAAATTCTGTGAAATTTGATTCATTTGACACCTATTGCCGGTCTTAATCTCAAAACCAAACCAAAAAGAAGAACGTGAATTTATTATATTACTAACTAAATTAATTCATTTCAATTCGTACATTCAAATAAATTCGGATACATTTGATTCGATTAAACAAGTCACACATCACAGAAAAACTAAACTTTCCAAATGAATATGTGTTTGTTATAAATGTAACACTTATATAATAAATTAATGACATTTTGTGTATGAGTGGAGTATATGTTTGTGTATAAAATTCATTTTCGATCAACGCGATTACAATTTCAAAACGCATATACATGATGCATGCTCGATTTGAATGACATGTTGCCGTCACAAAATACAAAAGTGGCATAAAGGAAACATTGTGTTTAAAGCGGACATTTTTTATCATTCCATGAGCATTGAAAACAAAACAATTTTGATTGACACTTCGAAAGTAAACTCTTTTGTTAAGCCAAGTGACATAGCAAAATCTGTAAATCAGAAAAAAAACAAAAATAAAAAAGAAATAGAAACAAATAACAAAACCAAATCAAATCAAATCAAAACGCAATCACACGGTGTGAAAAACGAAGAGAGCAGTTGAAGTCTACAAGAAGTAAATGTGCTTTTCATAATAATCAACTCAATTCAACATACAAATTGAGAAGTGTCAGATCTTCACGGACACAGCATCATTTTGATTGTAAATGTTCGTATGACTACGATGCCATGATATAGTTTTTGTGTTGATTACGATCATCCTCCATGAATAGATTTCTCTTTTTATTTTCAGTTTACAATTTGTGTTTTTTTTTTCTTTTCACTTTTCATGGAGTGTTTTGATAGCATAGCCGTAGGTTATTCTTGCACTCTTTCTGATTTCAAACAACCATTCCGACACTCAAACATGCACACAGTCATGACACAGTTTCGCCTCATCTTTGACAAATCAGAGCAGCGATATAGTTTTTTTTTGTATGTTCATTTTGTCCTCAGTCGATTCGTTGTGTGTTTCAACTGATTTGTGTCATTCATATTTAATTTCACACATGGTTTTCATGGAATTTCTTCACTCACGCCCGCTCATCGTGTCTCCTTATCGTTCGCTTGCTTACATGCTCTCTTTACCCTTTCGATGTGGATGTGTGAGTGTGTGTAGAAGTATACATACTACTTTTCGCTATTCAATGCTATTTGTATGCTGTGCATTTCATATGCATGACATTCCAGATGATCCAGAAGTCAGGTCAGGGTTTTTGCTTTGTGCATACCATTTATGGTGGTGGTTTCGGTGACAAACTGCACACGGTGCAGCTGTGAATTCAATTTCAAATTAAAAAGAGAAAGAAAAAAAAAACGGGGCAGGCAAAAATCACACCGCGACTCGTGACTTCGACAGGAAAAGAAATGGAGGAACTAAAAGCAAGCACGACAACAACAACACACAAAGATTGAAAATGATATTTGCCTCGAGTGAAACTGAATTTTGTCGCTCTGACAAAAATCAACATGCAAATGCACGAACAAAACAACAACAACAACAAAAGCAACACACATTTGATGTGGAAAACATAAAAGCACAAGCATATATTTTCTTTTTTCTTTTTGTATTTCAATCTATTCCGGCCTAAAAAGATTAGAAAATTGTGTACAGATGAAAATGGAAAATAAAATCTAATTAGGATGGTTCCAACGAAACGGCATTTGCCATATGCTGTGTGCATTCTGTAACGTTTAAAAACTGATTATGTTCATGTAAGAGACGAGTAAGAGAGTGATATCGAATGAAAGAAAGAGTGAGAGCCTAAGCGCTACAACATGTTTCTTTGGGGAAGGAGAGAGAGCGAGAGAGAGAAAAGAAAGAAAGCGATTTTGAGATTTTCAACTCAATCATCATCTTAAACTTATATTTTATCTAAGAATCAAATGTGTTCATTAGTGCTCCACTTGATAGATGTGGGCTTTTAATTGAACTGAGCGCTATTGAGAAAGTCAAGTGGATGTGTATATATATCAAGAAATCAATCGACCGCATTCATGATGATATTATCAATAAAATTTCATTTCGTCTTCTCGCCACAATTTCAACTGGACAATCCAAATGTGAGATATTGCGGGAGAGGAAAATAAACAATTGCCTGAGATTTGTGGGGATTACATGACATCATTAATTATACTTCAATTTAGAAGTTATAAAATCGATTTGAAAAATGAACGTAAAATACTTTTTTTAGATTGAAAAAAAAATCACCAAGAAATTGGATGTCCATTTTTAAATGCATTCTGATTGAAATTCATAAATTCATAAATAATTATGCAAAATAGAATTCAGTGTCCTCAATATAGATAATTGGAAAATTGTGTGCATTGGATACAGTGGTCTAATTATTAGACTCTAATACAATCAACGAACTGTTATATTCCGTCTTCAACGTTCATGTTCCACAAAATTTCACTCGTTCATGTGTTCTAAATGCATGATTGCAATAGCCAATAGTTTGGCCATAAATGATATTCATTTCCTCAATCAACTGAATTCGTTGAGTTGAAAAGGAACGAATAGCGGAATTGTTGCGACCATGGACTTCTCATCACAAACCAATCGTTCGATACTCAATATGATGCATTCTTTTATTTCCAGTGTAACTGCGATGAGTTCCTTTTTTATTTTCAAACGATGTCACACACATGACGAAAGGAAGGACATTTCAATTAATTCAATTATCAAACTTCATTTTTAATAAAATTTTTGTTTTTTCTCTAACATCAGTACAAATTAACTGTTCACAAAAGTTCGTACCTATTGAGATTTAAGTCGGTTTGCACTGGTAATGAAAATATCGAAACTTACTTCAGAATGAATCATTTGTTTCAGTGAACATTTTCTTCAGCAAACAAAAAAATCAACAACAACAAACACCAAACACAACAACACAATCAAATATCAGAATCCATTACAGACCAATCACACAAATACTTTTACACACTAAATTAAGAAGAAAATACCGAAATAAAATGTACAAAATTCTCCGTTCTTGCTAGCTATTTAGTCGACGTTGTTGCTCCCATTGAAATGTAAAACGTTTAAATGTTGCCCCTTTTATTCGCACAAAATTGCGCGAAACGATTTACAAAACGCCTCGACGTGATCTTAGCACCATTTTTTTGTTTGTTTGTTGGCAGACTGTTTTGTTTTTCATTCACAATTTTCACTCTGAATTGATTTAAACATTCAGAGGAATATTACAGCACAACAAATGCTGTGTGGTATTTTCGATGTTTGTGTTCATTTTTAATTGTGTACATTTTTGAATTTGTTTTTTTTTTTTCTCTCTCGTTTTGTTGGTTTTTTGTATCCTTCAAAAGTATTATATAATAACATCAATTCCCATTATATAGTTTCTGGTTGTTCGATGTTCATTGCATTCGTAAGAAAACAAAATTACAAACGAAACAAGAAAAACGAACTTTCAATAGCAGTTTTAAACTGCCAAAAAATGTTGCTGGTCGTTTTTGTTGTTGTTGTTGTCATTTCGTTTTCACTTGAAATCCTTCCGTTGTTCAACACAAAAGTTTGAATGGTGTGTGTTGGAAATGTTTTCATTTTTTGGTAAACAAGCACCGTGCATTTCACTATCCAACTTGAAATGCCAGACCAAACAATGACAACAACAAAAATATCACCAGAATGAATATAGTTGACAAAATATATGTTTGATCAAAGCTAGACGAAACATGAATAAGATGGGAATGGATAGAGTTCGTATCGAATGAAATGAACATTCGTTCGCAACCAATTAAATTGATCGAAACCACAGAGAAAAAAAAAACAACATAGAAAATAATCCACAGAGAAACAGAACCAAACACACAAAAAAAAATCGACTATGACAAAAGGTAATCACTTAACTATCCTTGCAATATTTACTCTCAATCGGGGAAAATCTACCGCAAACATAAGATCGCAATGGTAAAAACAAAACAAAATCGAGTGTATTTTGTTTCATAAACTTTATTGAAAATGTCCGAATACTTGTTTTCCATCAGTTGATTTATTTGTCTATTTTTGATTACCGTTCAGACTCTATTTTTTTTTTGGACGGACAAAAAACATCGATACAATTGGGTGTTTTCATTCACTTTTAATAGGTTCCACAAAGCAAACGAATTTTTTTCCCAAACTTTCATTTGATTTTGTTTTATTTTGAAATTAAATGTTGTGAAATGTGTTTGTGTGCATTGAATTTCTTGAAACATAAGATAAAAACACTGTAACATTGATAGTTTTCTGTTATTTTTTTTTTTTTGAATTCCGCCATGTTCACATCCCCTGTTCAACGTATATTTATCAAATTCACACAAAATTGTTATTGTACCATTTATCTGTTTCGTGTTTTCTTTTTTAATTTTCTTCTACATGGTTTTTTGGCTATGAAAACTGATATATTTTTGGAATGCCCGAAATAGTACTCTGTGCAAATTAAATCATATTTAACTTTCGCTTAAAAGGTTCTTTATTTGTTTATTTTGATTTCATTTGAATAACAACTTGTGATTTTCTTTTACATTTTGTGGTGCAGTGAATGTTATAACTCCTATTCATATACTGTTTAATTTACTTAATCGCACAAAAAAAAAAAACAAACAATTTGAATGGTGTGTCAAGAATTTTTGTTTTGTGTCGTCGCACTTGATTTTAACTAATCTTTTTATTTTTGTTCAATCTCTTCACCAAAATCTAACACTTTCTTAACAATATACAGTTATACAATTTTTGATCCTTTTTTCTCTTCAAATAGCCCAATCTCAATTGATATTTATATCTATATCTATATCTATATTTAAATATATATATTTATGTGTGTGTGTGTGTGTGTGTTTGTATGTGTGGATGTTTAATATAACTGGAGTGGCATTGACTTAAAGTGTGCTAATTACTTTGACATTTTCATGTGAACGAAACTCATTTTTCAATTTTGATGTTATTAAATAATACTTTTTCGTGTATTTTTAAGAGGTATTTTAAAAGTAATCGGTCGTCGTTTGATAGAAATCACAAAAGTCGCTAATACTGTTGAAAACATGCCGTCAAGTATTCTATTTTTGGATATACAAAGCTCAAAACAACCCAAAAAAAATCTCTACAAAGCGTAGTCAATATCTCCTTTTTTCGCCTATATGAGCCCATAAATCTAAACTCAAACAAAATCTAAATTTAGCGCAAGAATCAAATCCGAATCCAAGTCCAAATCCAAAAAAAAAAAAAAAAAACAAAAACAAAATCTACGCAAAAAAAAACCAAAATGCATTGAATGAAAAACGAAACCGAAATGAGCACGATTTACAATGTTATATTTACAGCGAGTCACAACCCAAATCTTCTACCGCATGACAATAATGCCGTTGTAAGCGCATCGGCACGGCTTACCTCAAGTCAAATTGATAGCAAACTGGACGTGCATCATCGAAATAATTACAATCGAACCAATCATCGTTTGCAGCATAGTCCACAGATTGTGGTCGGCGACGACGTGGATTACGCACAATCAAATGATCCATACTGGAATAATGGCAGCCGTGGGCTGTCCACTTCGGCAACAACTGTAATCGGTAGCAATGTAAATACAGCGATTAACCGAATTGGTAGCCGCAGTCAAAGCGGTAGCCTTAGTGCGGGTACTAGTTTAGATGATCCAAATGCGTACAGCATTGATAGCCGACGATACACCGAACGACGAAAGAAAACCGTTCGATTCGATGGCCAAGAGTCAAACGATTGGACACGATGGGAATCGGAACGGCAAAATAGCCAAGATTCGACGACACGCGATTCAGGCATTGATACCAGCAGCACCTTCACTAGCAGTGAAGATTCAAATCGTGGTGACGGCCTAAAGGTATACATCCGCTAATATGTTGTTTGTTTTTCGTGTATCTGTCTGTCTCTCTGTGTTGTTGCATATATATTTTGTTTTGATCTGCCTATTTTCCTTGTTTTTGGATCGCTTCAACATTTTTTTTTTTCCAAATATTTTTACAAAAAGAATTTTTTGTCATTTTTTGTTTTGTTTGTTCAATTTTTAGAAAATAAAATAAGTATAAAGACTTTTTTTTTCCAAGGCCACAATTGCAGTCGTGCATGATCTTCTCCCGTTTTCTCGATACATTTGTAATTCCGAAATGTATGGAGAAGATCGTGCACGACTGCAATCGTGGCCTTGGAAAAAGAGCCCCAAAGTGTCAGCTAACAAAAGTAGATCACAGCAAACTATTCGAATTTTATCATGAATTTCTCGCCGATTTTGTATTTGTAGACAGACAGTTTTAGTGGCAAGTTTAAGTTTCAAATATGATCAAATTGGTCGCCAATCGATCAGCTTTTCTCATATTAATTTGGAATCTTCAGTTTTTCATGATTGGTACACAACATACGAGAGACGACCATGTCTTGAATCCGCATTTTGTTGTCTTCAACTGGATATTTCCAGTAGAAACCAACAAAATTCAATGCAAATCCATCCTTTATTTTCTCTTAAACGTGTTTATTGTGCTTTGAAAATTCTATTCTTTTTTTTCGACGTTTTTTTTTTGGTTGTCGACTGTTGTCTTCTTTACTTTTTAAGCCCATGAACGCCATTTATGTGTTACTGGAAACGACGTATTTTTCCATTATTTTTTCCTCTCATGCTCATATCATTAGCCATATTCCATGTTGATGCATTTAAAATAGAACAAGAGAATAAAGCTCTCTTGGCTTTTAACAATTTAATTACATCGAGCACATGCTGTTCGTTTGCTTGTTTAATTTGCATGCTGTGACTCTCTCTCAGATACCCGTCTCATTTTCTACATAGTACATCATTTTCAGCTGTAATGCTTGTTATTTATTTATTTTCGTTTTTTAAATAAAAAGAAACCAAGTAGTTTGTAACATGTACTGTTTATACTCGTGGCAAATATCCAACATCATTCAATGAGAAAAGTAAAAAAAAAAATTGCCAATTATTTCGTCAAATGTGACTCAGTAAATTTTTGTACACCAAATTACCGACTCGGTGTGCCGATACGAATGGTTGCATGTATATCGGAAAATGAACTTATACAGTTTCATAAACCGGCTGCTAATGACATTTAACAACAGCAAAAACACCAACAACAACATCCACAACAAAACAAGGCAGGCATGGCTTAAAATTTGAAACCAAAAAAAGCATTCGCACCAGCTTCATGGAAGGTTTTTTTGTTTTTTTTGGCACAGCGTGGTCACTGTCATTCATTTTATGACAACGTTGTTTGAAATGCAAAAATTAAATTTTTCAATTTGAAAATTAATTCCACGAACGAAACAAAAAAATGCCATTCCCATACAACATTAACGGCTTTCATTTTGCCATTTCGAATCATCACTCAAACGCTATCGAATAAAACAACAAAATATATGTGCGTTGGTGTATTTTGTGTGTGTGTGTGTGTGAATACAATTTGCGCACAATGAACGGATCCGTTCCGAGAAATCCCCTGAAATTTATACAACACATTGTTTTTTTGTATGCGTTTGAATCGCAAACTATTGTATGTTGCATGCCTTGATAAAAGTTCGTATTTATTTTCTTTTATTTTGTTACATTTACTCGATTTGTTTGTTTCCTATTTCATTTAAACTCCAAATCGATTGGAAAACACATGTAAGAAGAGACTCAGTTCTATGTAATATACCAAGTCATGAAAAAGTTTTCGATACATTTAGTTTTTCTCTTTAAAACTATAAACGTCAGGGACAAAGTTTAGAATAATACTGTGTGTATTGTGTAATTGTTACCGTTAGCTGTTAAGAAGGTTTATTTTCTGTTAGGGTTAGCGTGACATGTAGACACGTAAGAGAATTAAACTAATGAATTATGAAATTAACAATCAATCTTGTAATAACAAAAAAAAAAACCCAAACCAAAACCAAAACAAAAACACAAATCAAACACTGTAAACGTAAACGAAAGCAGCAAAATCCAGTGAGTTGGCAAGTGTCAGCGGAAGGGACGCGTATGATTGGCCATATGATTTTCAAAAAGAATCTTGATTCCGAGGATAAATTAGGTTTAAAGGTGATTGGTGGCCAGATACTGTCAAATGGCCGCTTAGGAGCTATTATTGAAAAGGTCAAGCGTGGCTCAATCGCTGATCAAGAAGGTCACATTAAGCCAGGTATGTTTGAATATCTCTTTCATATGATTTGTTTCTATTTTGTATTTTGTACCAGGTTTTTGTTATTTCACGGAATTGACTTTTTTTTTTAGGAGACGAAGTGATTGAATGGAATGGCCAATCGTTGAACGGACGCAGTGCTGATGAGGTGCATGACATAATAGCGGATAGTAAACATGATCTACAAGTGGAATTGATAGTATCGCGTGTGATAGCGGCAAGTCGACAAGCTGCCCAGGTTTCGTGGAGACAATCACATTCGCCCACCCGATTACGTCATGCAGGTACACTAACACGGATACAATGTGCACTCGTCTTATTCTTTGATTCGTTTTTTTTTGTGTTATTTATTCTTGTGGATTGATTGTTTTAGCTGCCTATAATTCTATTTCACTGTGTGTTGTTTCGCTTTGTTTGATTGTACACTCGATTTGATATGCAAAATAAGCAAAATACTCTTTGGTTTGTTTTACTCAATTTGTTTGAATTGATATATTTTGTTATCTAAATTCGTTCGAAAATATCCCCTTTTAAATACCCATTTGTGAGATGCCTGATGAATGTGAACGTGTGTTCTCTATTGTGTACAGTTTACCCATGTAGTTGTCGTTATCTTTAATTTTATTTGACTGAAACAAGAATAACATCGTGTGTGACATTTTTTTCCCTCATTTTTCTGTTCGTTGTATTTTTTGTGTGCGTGTGTGTGTGAATGACCGTTTGTGTTACGCACCCAAGTGATTGACACCCTATCACTTACACACAAGCGTCTGATGAAATCGTTTGAATAAGTTTTTTAATTAAATGCCGAATAAACGGCATGAATATAATTAAAAGTAGGGAGAGAGAGCAAGAGAAACAAAATAAATAGATAGACCATCGAATCAATTTATAATTGTGTTAAATGGGAGCAACAACTTAGTCTATACTCGAGCACATCAAATTTGCAAGACTATGAGCAACATTATACAACCTGAACAATATAAAAGCAGCAAAACTATTGATGTGTTCGAACACTGTTTCGTCCATTTTTTTTTTGTGCAATCTTTCACGTCATCGTGTAGAAACAATCTTCGGTGTAGCTTCGAAACAAAATAACAAACAAACCAAGTACATTTAGGAAACAGTAATTGTTTCATGAAACCAAGAAAGAAAGAAAAAAAAAACACAACAGTATACAATCAGGGTATAGAATGTAATATGTTTGAGCCATAAAACAACAAGATGTACACTACTTCTACTGAATCACTGAACAACACACGATCCACAAATATACACACACAAAACAAAACAAAAACACAAAAACACAAAACACACATACACGAACTGGCAATTGCAATTGCCATCGCCATCCATCCAACCATCGTGGATGGAATATTTATCCAAGCCCCAACAACAAGAACCATTCCGTTGTATTATAAAGTGCAACCGTTTTCATCTCAATCTCTACAACTCACACACACACCTACATTTATCCTCACAACACAAACATCCATACAGAACACATTCATAACATTTCGCACAAAACGAATCAATTCATTAGAATTTCATTTTGTGTTTCATTTCTTGTATCCTCTTCGGTATATCATATTTCCACGTGTTGTTGTGAAAATAACGTGTGTTGAAATAGCAGATTAAAATTGAAATGAAAATATTTATAAAAAAAAGCAGCAACAACAACAACAACAAAACGAACTCATTTTCGTTTTATGGGTTTTAATTCCGTACCCCTCCGTCTGTTTCATTTGTCATGATTATGTTTTTTTTTTCTCTGTTTCAAAAATTAACTCATTTTTAAGTAGATCCATATATAGTTAATAACCCATTGTAAGAGAAAACGTATTTCAAAAATCAATAGCAATACGTGAACCAAACAAAAAAAAGGAGTAGCTTTTGAAATTGTTATAACCAACCACTGTAAATAATAATTGTTGATTGTTTTCTGTTCCTGTGCTTTTGCAACCATCCAATACACTCACACACACACACTCACACATACATTGTACAAAATCTGTACACGCTGTTCCTGCATTCGGAAATCGATGTGAATATTGCGCGTTCCGTTGCAATTGCAGAAGCTTATGATCGACGTGATAAGCCAAGTGTTTTAGTAACATCACCGAGTTCACCGGATCGTGTGGCCAGTGGAGGATCAGCAGCATCGGCACGCTATCAAAGTCGTCTCACAACAGGCGGCCCAGTTTCGAGCGATACAAATATTGGCGGTCGCATTCAAATTAAATTAGGCTTTGAACCAGGCACATTACAATTGATTTTAACAATCATTTGTGCCACTGGTTTAACGTACCGCGCAAACGGTGCAACCAGAAATCCATATGTAAAGGTAAAAACATCCAACAAACAGAACCCATATTGTTTTATACTGTTTTATATTGCGTTCAGTTTTCAATTAAAATTCATTGTGTGGCGGTACAAATGAATGTGTGCTACTTCTTTTTTTGTTGTTGTTGTTGTAGATTTTTTTACTTCCGGATCGTTGTGATAAATCGAAACGGCGCTCGAAAACATTGGCAAATACGAATGAACCGCGCTGGGGGCAAACGTTTGTTTACTCAGGACTTCGACGAGCCGATTTAAATAATAGATATTTAGAAGTGAGTCAATTTTGATGCTATTGAACATTATGTCACATTGGCAGGTTGTTGATTGACATCCCATTTTTTTTTTGTTATTGTTGTTGTTCAAATCAAACATCCATGCCAAACTCAAAATGAATTGATTCACTTGCAATCGTTGTTACTAATATATGTTTTTGTTCGATTTTCCCCCATTGTTCCCATATTTCGAATTGCATTCGAATCGATATTAACATATGCATTGTATATGTGTGCATCATCAATGCGATTTACAGATTACCGTTTGGGACTACGTACGGTATGGTGCAAATGATTTTTTGGGCGAAGTTTTATTAGAATTGGGCTGCCATCCATTGGACGATGAAGCTGAATGGTATACATTGCACGGACATCAAGAATCAAGTTTACACACAGTATGTATACCTTTTAAATCTCATTGAAATATATTTGTTTTCGTTGTGAAATATAAAAATTGTTCACCGTAAGCCGTTAAGCATTTTAGTTGTCATTCGTTCGGTCGCTCGCTCGTTCGTTTGAATCATTTTCATTTCGGTTCGGTTTGGTTTTCTCCCATTGTCAATTTGTTTGCTATTTTAACTATATAAATTTCACCCCAATATCCTTTTTCAGTTTCGGTAACTCAATCATTTCATTTGAATTCCATTGAAATATCAGCTACATTGCAACAATACATTTCTCAAATTGAAAATTTTAATCTCTTGACAAACCGAACATTTAATTGTCTGCACACACACACACTAAGCTCATATTCATATTTTCCATTTATTTCCTATGTTTAACAAAAAAAAAACCTCCCCAATTTGGTTTACCATTCATATTTTACACAAATTTTTCACTAAATTTCACGTGAAATCTAATAATTGGAGATGGGAGTGATTCGATTTTTCAGCATATAGTTTCCATCGAAAATAAATCGACCCCATATTCGTTATGCATTTATCTCTTCTGTAACTTCAACATATGTTCACAACACAAAAATCATTCACCATTTCCAACATGTCGGTTATTTTGACGCTCTTACAACAACTCAACTACATTGTTTTTATTCAGTTTTCGACAAAGCAATTTTTGTGTGTGTGTTTTTTTTTATTTTTCAATTATAAAAAGCAACATCAAATTTTCTTTACACATATTTTTTTGTCTCTTTCACTTTGTGAATATTTTAATCAAAAGGCATGATGTTAACTTTGTTTTTATGTTAACTTCGATATTTTATTTAACTTTTTTTTTTGCAATAATCATGGATGCATACACAATTGTTGGTGTGAAAAGTAAATAAAAAAAAATGATGAATTTTGCAATTTGTGAACAAGAAATAAAACAAAACATAACAAAAACCAACTTGAGTTCTTTTAGTGAAAAGTTCAATTTCGAGTTGAAAATATGATTGCATTTATGAGTTTTTTTTTTGTGCATGCTGCAAATCCAACAAAAAAAGACGAGTTTTGGAGTTTTATTCATTTTTTTACCATTTTTTTTTTCAAACATTTTATCGGAATTTGTTTTTTTTTTTTGTTTGAATATTTTTCCGTATTTTCTTCGAAACGAAATCAAAATTAATGATTTCTTTTGTGATATATCTATTATATAAATGAATGAACAAAAGAAATTACAAACAGTAACATTCACTGTCATTTACAATTAAAAGCACTGTCATCCAATTTCATTCAATTCCAACAACAACAACATCAACAAAAATACATCAATTCACAATAGAATCCTCTGTTGAGGATTGATCTGCATTCAAATACACTGCAACACAGATATTGACAGATAAAAGCCCGGAATGTATGCGAAGCAAATGTAAAATGTTAATGCCAAAAGAGGAAAAAAGCATAACAAATGGTTCAATCCATTTCCATCGAATGCATATTTTTTTTTGTTATTATAACAACAACAACAACAACAAAATCCATGTCTTTGAGCTATTTACATTTATTTGATTTCATTTTAAGTTGATTATCAGATCGAAATTGACATAATAATCTTTCACAAAGTTTTACTGAAATGGAAATTGAAGCGGATAAAGAGCGCAAAAACAGCAACAATTTTAAAAAAAAACCACAGAACGCAAAATCAAACCTAGCTTCAAATTGCTTTTATTTTGATTTTTGTAATAAAATTACCTTAACGAACCTGAAATCAATGCCATTCAACGAATAGCAAATTCCGACCAAAAAAAAAACAACAACAACAACAAACAAACAAAAAATATAAATCATTGTATGTGTATATTCCATCCAATCAATTCTAGTTACGTAGAGATGATACTAATGAAATGGACATGATTTTAACGCCGACCGATCATTTATCGCCGCCAAGTACAACATCACGTTTAAGCGACTCAGATACAACGTCTGAATGTGATATTGATGGTGTCGCAACCGGTCGTGATGGTGCTAGCATATCATCACTAGGCAGTTCGTCGAGTCCTCCGGCTGAGGTAAAAAATACACTGACACTACTAAATCAAAAATCCACTTACTTCTCTGAATTATTACTAACCAACAACAACAACAAAAAAAACAGTTAAAATCAACCAAAATGAAAAAAAAATCAATTATGAAAAAAGAGAAACCAAAAAAAAAATGTCCTCTAAATATTTTGTGGCCTCTTTTTATTCCCCTAGTACAACTCTGCGAAGATTCAGAGCAATTAAGCGATAATAATTAATCAAATGTGTGTTGTTCCGATACGAACATCTGTTGATAGGCTAAGACTTGACACAATACAATACAATAGGAGTTATGTAAATCTAACAGCTTTTCCAACTACTTACACAATAGCTTTTTAACTATTTTCCAACTAAAACACTGATGAATATATAAATAATATAATATGTTATGATTGAAAGTGTAGGTTATTTATAGACCAAAATGATAATTGAATAAGATGTGTTTGGCCGTAGATGATTAAGTGTAAATAGAGTTAAGACGAAACAAGGCAATAAGATACTTCCATTTATTAAATGATATAAGTTACAAGACTTGGTATTTGTTAGACTGAATGACACAAATGCACAGCAAACAGTTTTACTTCAAAACACATAAACACAATGAAGAGAAGAAGAAAAAAAAAACAGAAGAAGAAAAAGCTACCAAATAAATACACACATAAATACACGTACACACGCACACACACACACACACACACCACACACGGAATTCGTTACACAAAAGAAGGATACCGCAAGTAAAGTACACACAGACACAAGCACACACTTTTCATCAAAATTATCAAGCACATTTGTTCATACAAAGTTTTTCATTCACTCGTTCAGATTTATCCATCCATGTTTACGTTATATTATTTTTTTTTTTTTTACTTTTTATTTCTCAGATTATTTTATTTATCAAATAGCTTGCATTGCTTTGGCAACCGAAGCAAATATATACTGAGATTCGAACAGGAAACTGTCATTCTCCATATTCGTTTTCATAGAATAAATATAATAACAATAGTAAACTAATAATCTAGAGAATGAGAGACGCAATTTCATTAAGTTCTTTCTTTTTTTTTCAAACATTTTGTTCCTTTGCTGCTTTTCGTCTCGACATTCCGGAAAGAAGTGCATTATATATATTTTTTAAACGATACTTGATTATAATACGTACATGTATAAAAGATGATATAAAGAGCCATTCTAGGTGCGCTCTATCGCCATTCTAGGTTCAGTAGTTTAAATGCGTTTGTCAGCTTTGCAATCTCGTATATTTTCTTCTTTATTACGTTTCCATATTAATTTACCATCGAACGAAATACTTTTACGTTAATCAACAATGTTACATACTCAATATAATTGAAAATGACATTTCATTTCTTTATAGATTAGAATGCTACTAAATCATGATGAACGCTTTTATTTTTATACATTTTTCTTTGGTGTTGTTTTTCAAAACATAAAATCCAACCATCCATTCAAATTCAATTCAAAAACATTTTACTTTAAGTTTTCAAGAACGCTCTTCAATTTTCGAAATTATGCAAGGAATTTTGCAATGTGCAACAAAGTTATAACAAGCATAATAATTTATAAGTGATATGCTCATATGCTCTTATCCTATTGCAAAAGCAACAATTTATCGTAGTGGTTTGCCTTAGAACATTGTTTCCGTTGCAATTAAGTTAACCAGAAAAAAAAATCAAAATCGAATTTAATTTTACATGCATATGCCTCAACATGTTAAGAATTCTTACTTTCAATATTCAAAACAATTTATTGCGTGCTCATGAAATGACGACTAATCTGGTTCTCATCTTTTGTAAATGCGCTTACAGACCGATTTAAATGAGCGTCGATCTAGACGAGATATGTCACCACAAGGTAGAAAACGAGCATCAGCAATGGTAGCACGTGATTTTCGCACTGTATCAGGAATTGGACAAAGTTATCACAATAACAATCAAACATTTGTGGTAAGTCTACGAGCGCTGATGTAAAATGTTACAAAAAAAAAAGATGCAGAACAGAGACGTCCCGTCATTTCATTTCATTCCATTTTTGAGTTGTTTCTTTTTTATTTTGGTTCGTTCAATTAATTTTTTTTTATCACGATTGACTCCTATTTCATTCTTAAACACTCCTTAGAATCTAATAAATACACACTAGTTAAAATATTATTTTAAACAACAACAGCAACAACGACAGCAATCAGAAAAAAAAAACAGAGAGAGAAAGAGAAAAACAATGAGCACAAAACTAATCACTTGAATTTCGAAACGATTTTTCTTTCGCCCACACTTTAGACATCGTTAACACGCCGTAATGGTGTCATGTCAATGAATCAACGAAGTCATTCAGCAGCGCCGAGCGAAAATTATCGCTCATCAAGCCTACAACGGCGCGGTTCACTATCACCGCCCGAAGATTTATATCAAGACTATTCAGGTTTAACCGTACACAATCGTGTTCAACACCGTTCACAATCGCGATCAGCGACCGCCACACCAACTGGTTCACCAAAAAAACGACAACTTCCACAAGTGCCGCAAAACAGTATGAGCGCCGGAAGCAGCACAAATCGGATGGTGTTGCGTGATCGGTAAGTTTGTGTGGCGTTTTCCTTAATTGTTGTCTTGTTAGTGTATGTTCAACGTATGACCTACATGACCTGCATCAAATTTGATTGTCGTTTTTTTTTTATATTACAAATGTCAAATGATAGGTAAAACTGAAGTGTAATTTTTTGGATGCAATTTTCTTTTCCTGTTTCAGGGATCGTTTAATGCAAGATTTTGAGGAGCGTGGCATCGGACGGTTTAGTCGACATCGTAATCGACAGCCTCATCATCATCCTCATCATCAGCAAACGTATCGTAGCACTGGAATGGGCGGATGGGAACGACATTATGCCGGTTTATCAGATAGCGATTTAACGATGCATTCGCTGGAGCCACGTCTTCGACCAAAGCATTCATTGTCACCGGACAAAGATTTTATGGGCGATTTCGGTGATTCCGATATGGAATCTGTAGTTAGTGTTACCTCAAGTGCATTTTCAACACAATCAGAACGGCCGCGCGGATCAAGGGGTTTGAGGTATTATTGCATTTTTGTTTTTTCAATTTTCGATGGCAATTTTGTGATTTTGATTTAATCTTCACTTACAAATTTAGCGAACAATTTTAAAGTGTCACTTGTTTTTAATTTTGTAATAATTCGTTGTTTATATTTTCTTTTTTTGGTATTTTGTGTGTTTGTTATTGTTGTTTTGTCTGTTTTTTGTCCGCGTGTGAAATGTTCCGTGTTGTTTGTTACAAAACACAAATAAAAAACCTATTGACTTTAGACAAAACCAATGTACTAGTTTACCAACTGACTGGCTTGCTCAAAATCCCACATTTTCCATGTATTTGAAATCGTCGCAAACCAATCAATCATTTCCATATTTGCCCCTCATCAATGCTGCTGATGAACACGTTGCCAAATTGCAATATCCATTGCCGTTAGCATTGAATTCCGTACAAGCGGTTAGTTTGCATAATCTAGCCACGAACTATGAATACGATGATAAATCGCCAACACTTAGCGCTAGCTTTGTCCTTGATAGTTCCATGCAATCCCATTACAAGCATTCGCACTTGAATCGCAGCACCAATTTTATTGATGCTGTACCATTGCCATCAACAAACAAACGAGTGCGTTCATCATCCGAAATGCTGGCCAGATGCTTTCGAAATCAAATGTCACTATCGGGTGAAAATATGAGTGAAGTGAATGTTGATGAAATTGGATGGAAAATTCCGCCAAAAATTTCACATGGAAATTCACGACAAAAAATCGATGCAATGAAAACTCGCAAAAGTATTGCAAAACAATTGAAGGTGATTAAAAGCAGTGTACCGGTGCATAGCCAAAGTACAATGTCATTGACAATTCCAAATCGACGCTCTTTGGACGAAGAAACATTTCGTCATTCTCAATTGTTGCCACAAATACGGCAATTTGTTAGCCGTAAATCGATACGAAAAGCGTTCATGAAATCACGTTCATTCAATTCGTTTGAGCATCAATCACATACGGGCGGCTATCGTTCGAACAGTTTTGAATCAACCAGCAAATCCGTACAAACAATTGAAGCTGAATTGCTTCAATCATCACCGATCCCATCAAATCGCAGTGTTCTGTCATTGGACATTGTGAAATCATTCAATGAAGATGATTTAAAAAAAGTGATTGACAGTAACCATAGCAACACAGATAGTGGCGTACTTGACACCAGTGATACTAGTGTTGAACGTTCAAATATTTCATGGAAGAGAGCGCCAGAAAGAAAAAGCTCAAAGGAAACCGATACACTTAAGGTACCCGAGCTACAACAGGTGACAAAAACACCATCGCCTGACAATCAACAGTCCGCTCTTCTTAAGGTTGATAAGTCACCGGAAATTCTCCGTAGATTATCGCGTGAAATTTCACCAATGCATTCGCCGCGTATTACTCCGGTGTCATCACCAAAAATATCACCAGTTCCGTCTCCGAAAATTAACAAACTTTCTCCAATGCCTTCGCCCAACATTTCTCCAGCTCCGACTCCGAAAATGTCTTCGGTGCCTTCACCCAATAAAATTTCTCCTATACCTTCACCCAAAATTTCTCCAGCTCCAACTCCAAAAATGTCTCCAATGCCTTCACCGAAAATATCACCGATACCTTCCCCGCGAAATAAAATGATTGTACAAGATGCTATTCAAGAGAAATTAATGCCCAAATATAAGCAATTTTCCGAACTAGATACACCACAAACTGACAATAGTGTCAGAGAGCGATCGAATTCGGATGGCAAAATGCGAGTACGGCGCTTTCGAAAATTGAGTCATCGCAATTCGGAACGACGTAAAAAAGAAAAGGAGCAAATTTCTGATCAAAAAACGAGCGAAGATGAAATGCCAAAATCATTAAATGCAATGAAAAATGTGAATTCATTTCCGGATAATGATGATGATGATGATGATTTCGAAACGGAAAATCATTCCGGTGAAACCGGTTCAGATGAAGTATTTGAAGCGCCTGTATTTGATAAAGTTGCATCACATGCTCCGCCACGGCAACAACAACGGCGCAGCAGCAGTCTTGAAGATTTAAGTCTATTTCATGCAAAAAAATTATTGGAAAAAGATCTTGAGCGCGGTCGCAGTTCAGTTAGCATAAACGATAAACCGGAATATTTTGAATACAATCGAAAGTCATTTGGTCGCGGTGTAAAATCTCACAGTAGTGGTAGTTATCCAAGTATTGCTAATCGTGCTTTAAATTTTCCCATTAAAAAAAATTCAAATGGTATTGCATCCCTGCAAATGTCTCCAAAACGTGGCCTGTTGAAAAAACCCACCACCACCACCACCACCACGTCTGATATTGTGAATGGTGTGCCGTCAAACAGTAGTGAATACGATGTACGGGATCGAGATCGTGACCGTGATCGAGACCGTGGCAGTGGCTCCACCATCATCCATAATCGTGGAACCATCGGACAACCGAGCTTATCGAGCAACAACCGTGAATCGTATCGAGATCGAGGGGACCGGGAGCCAAGCCGAAGCTTAAGTGACCGTGATGCACGTGAACAAGACTCATTCAATCGTAGCTTATCAACTACAGAAGGAACACCAGATGATAAAATTGGTAATAACACATTTGCTCTCTCTCACTCTCTCATTCTGTCTATCTCAAAATAACTGTAACCATATAAATCATTGAAATCTTCATCTCATACAATTTCCGTTCAACAGACGGCAGCCTAAGTGATACAGCTGTCGGTTTGCAAGGTTTCGATCGATCACGAAGGACACCGACACAACAGCGATCGCCGAAAAGTGAAACACCAACCAGGGAACGGGATCGTTTTGGCACGGGTATGGGTAAAAAAAGTAATTCCACATCACAATTATCAGCGACCGGTAAGCTAATTCATCCTCATTCTTAGCATTTGACATTTGCTTTGATTTCTCGTGTGTTCGAAAATGATTTGCAAACGAAAATGGTGTTGAACCAAAGACTTTTTTTTTCCTTATTTCCGGAAGGGAAAAAAAAAACGGAAACAGAAATTGTAAATGTGACGAATATTACATTTGCATATGATCAAATTCAGAAATCAATAGCATTGTCATGTCTTTCATTCAATCATCTTAAATTTGCAAGTCATTTAAAACAATGATTGGATACACTTTCACATGCACACACACATACACAAAAAAGGTTACTAAAAACACCAAATTTTCAATTTGCAATCGCAAAATTCGTGCAAAATGCAAAAACAATCAAACAGCTTCACCATAAACAAAAAAAAAAACAATCTCTGCTGCCATCTTATTCTATTCTCTAATCTTCTCCTGAATAATCTTTTTCCTTGACACTACAACAACAACAAAAAAACACACATAAATTTTAAACTAACACTTTTTCGTTGAACTAAAATTGGTAATTTCCACATAAACGGATTCATTCAATTAGATATTCACATAGAGACGTATTTCTACTTGTAATTTCATCATACAAAAATCAACATAATCTATACAATTTAAAAAAAAAAACAAAAATCGGTTGTAGAGCAAAATTCTTCTCATATAATTTAAATTCCCATAGACACAATTCTATTCAAAAATAAAACCAATCAGTACTCAATATATCAGTTTTGTAGACACTCTCATTCCATTCGTTTATTATATTCATAAATCTAATCAATTTAATTGAAATGCATTTGCCATCCAAATGAACGTTATCTCTATTCAATTGATAATAACATACCAAATAATTATCAATGTCACATGTGATGTATAAAATAAAAAATAAAAACCAAAATCGAATTTAAAGGTCGAAAGCGACGCATTGGTTTCGGCAAAAAGGGTAAGAATTCGTTTACGGTGCATCGAAGCGAAGAAGTTCTGCCGGGTGAAATGCGTGGCGGTTTATCGCGTGGTTCATCGGCCTCTAGTGATGGCGAGGGTAGCATTGATGTGGACAGGTTCGACTTTTCACCCAACAATTTTTGTTTTTTCATTTAATTGTGTTTTATTTTGTTTCATTTTATTTTGGATTTTTATTTTGTTTTTTTTTTTTTATTGTTGTTTGGGTTCAATGACTTTTGTTATTTTAATTTTGTTCCACTCATTATTCGAGAAAAATAAAAAATCAATAAACTTCAACAAGTTTTTAATTTGTCAAATCATATCAAAAGTTCAATAAATTGAATCGAGAAATAAAATGTGAAGCAATTTCCGCAAAAAAAGAATAACAACAACAACTTCGAACACAAAAATTAAAATGCTTTCACTCCTCGAGAGTTCACATTCACTATAAAATCAATAGCTATCGCCCAACAGCAAATAAAAATGCGTTGCAACAGGGAGACATAGAACAAAGAGCTATACAACCAAAAAAAAAAACAACAACAATTCAGTAAATGAATGCTTTAAGTTATATAAATAGAATCATCATGAACTAATAGTACGTTTTTTTCTTCTGTTGGTAACCATTATGGTTTCTTGATTTCCTTGTTAAAATACAATTATGCTCGGTCCGCTATATTTTGTTGAGTCGTGGGTTCGATATCACAAATATTTCATTATATATTAGAGCTGTCATTAAAGTATAGAATGTAGTTGTATCCATTTCAACACTCGAAATAATAGAACACGAAAGTAAAAGTGTTTTCTTTTTCTTTTTGTTTCATTTTTTCTTTCGATCTGTTCACTTCAGACCGAGGAGCAAGCTCATTTGCACGAAATTATTTTGATTGAGTTGCTTGCTTTCAAAAAAAAAAAACAAATAAAAAACTATTCTGAATTGGAAAATCAGATCAAACATTTTGATCACATTAAAATAGATTTACAAACAAACAAAACGCTGTACATAAGCTTTTCCGTCTATTAAAAAAAAAAAAATTAAAACAAAATTAACTAACTTGATTTGAACTTTAGGGTCGTAATGAGAATTACGGAATCGAACAAAAAACAAACACACAAACATCTTCCGAAATGAACGTAACGACCGTTAAATATACGAAACAAAGCACTTAATCAAAGCAAAATGTAATCATTTATTTTGTTTAGATCGAATTCTGTTTTTTTTCTTTTGTGAATTGGTTGTTCAAAATCCAATAATTTTATGTATTTAGTTGTATGTTTTCGTTGTCTTACAGAAGAAAACACTGATTGGCTATTTAACGTAACAATTTGTTATTGAGTGAATATTTATCCATTTTGTTGTTTTAAATTTTTTTCGTCATATTTGTGAGTTTTTAGTTTTTTTTTTCGTTTTTGGGAGACAATAAAACAAAAAAAAAACGAACTGAATTTTTGTTCAAATTATATTGAAATTGGTCACGTAAAATCCGAAACGGGAATCTAATGAAAAGTACCGATATCGTATGCCATTATTACCATTAAGGTGAGCGCCTGGTCTTCGTAGCAAATTACATTGAAACATTGTTTATTGCGTTGAGTTTTGTATTTTGTGTCTGAATATGGGCCATTGTTTGTGGATAGTTGAAAAGGAGATTGGTGATTCCACCTGAGCACACACACACACACATACTGGCATTGTATTGCATTTACATGTTGCAACTGGCCAGTATTAGTGAATTTATTGATGCACGAAACCAAATGTTCATGTGTATATATTTAGTAAACACCAGCCAACCAGCCAATCAGCTACCCAGTGAATTGTAGCCAGCCAAACCCATTTTGTAACCCATCAATAAAATAGCTCGCTTTTGTACCACTGTACCACGAACCACACATGCGTTGTCACTGCTAATGAACACGGCTTTCGTTGTCAACATTGAGCCAAATGAAATCTCTCCCGTTTCTCGTATTCTATTGATTGCTTATCATTTTGTTGACTTTGTGTTGCATTCCATCTATAAAACACATAATTCTAACAACCGATTTCACCGAAAATTAGATGAAAATCAACAGCTACCCAAACAGTCTCAGCCAGTAGTCATAGAGTAAATGAGCTGGAAAATCAACAAACAACATTTTTCGCAATAACACATTTTGTAATTAGATTTTCTTTTTAGTTACTAGAAAACCACATTTAGTGTTCTCATGTTTGTCCTCCTTTGTGCCGCCGAATGCCCCAAACATTCATACGTTTTACAAGTAGCCAACTAACCTAGACACATACCAAACTGTTTCCGTTTCCATATTTTTAAAATAACTGACTGAACACTCTACATTCTGATGGTCTCGGAAATGTTCTTTAAAACAATAGAATTTCTTCATATATTCTAAAGAATTTTGAATATTGTTGAGTGAATCTCCCATAGAACAACATTTCAAACTCGACTTTTTAAACTTTTCAAACTTTTCGAACTTTTCTTCTGCTTCTATGCACACTTTTACTCTATGCCTTTCCATTTATTGATTTTTTTTTCCCAATCTGAAAATTCTGTCTAACACCCTTTTGAAGTAATCATATCACAGAAACTAACTGTATTTTATATGCCTCTTTTGTATTCGAGTGAGCGAAAGTATCCAAGACTAAACAATTTGTTTCGAACAACAACAAAAAAAGAAACAAATTTATTTAAAACTACTAACCACAAACCGAACCAAAACAAAAAAAAATCAGCTATTTATTTGATAAAAAACAAAAACAATTATGTATGTATGTGTGTTATGTGTTGTATAACAGACCAGGCATCAGCAATGTCTTCGTCGTCGCAAAGAAAGCGATCTTCTTCCGGTAGCATTCAAAGATCGGTTGAAGTAGCACCATCATCGTCGGCCAATCGCGCAGGAAGTCTTCATTCCATATCCACCAGTTCAGATGGCTCATCGTAAGTTCGCACCATTCACATCATCAAAACTAAAAAAAAAAAACAATCCACATACACAAATTCTGACCACAACCACAAACAAAACGAGACTCAAATACCATTGACTATTCGATACCATTGACAATGCAATCGATGAACATGATACCAAATTTATCGTGCCCATCAACAAGCACAATGCACAAATCAACAGAAACAGACAATTGACACTCATACACATACACACACACACACACACAGACACACAGATGACTGACTATTTGACTGAAAAAGAAACAACAACAACATCAAAGCTAAACGATATGATATACGAACCCTTCCCATTCGATATACAATTACAATTCAATCGAAACTATATCAAATTCTTCCACTCATGTGTTTCCTCAACTCTCGATATGTGATTCTCTTGATACTGTTTCTGGTGTGCGTGTATATTATTCATGTGTTCATTTCACTCTCTGACTCAGTCGTTGAGTCGCTCTATTAACGCATTCTCAACATTCCATGACCGAATTTCAACACGATTCCAAAAACAACAACAACACACAAAAAACCCCAAAAGAAACTCGACTAAAAATAGTTTAAAGCTTTTTGATAGATAGATAGATGTGTGTGTGTGTATATATATATATAACATAGACATGCTTTGGCTTTTTGCATCTCATTGTGTTTCGTTCCATATTGGTTGTTTGATTGATGTCATTCCGATTACATTGTAATTGTTGACGTTGAAGTGCTTTAATTCGATAAAACTATATAAGAATTTTGCCACATTTGCACATAATAATCTGTCCCATTCCCTTCTTCCTCTCTCTCTCTCTGTCTGTGTTAACCTTCTCTATGAAGCAATGGAGTTCAGGAAGTTTGTCCTACTTGTTATCATTTGATCCAATTTCAACTCTTTTTGTTTTTAATTATCAATATGTTACATTTTAATTGATGTCTATATCAACTGTGTGAGTAAGTTGCTTGTTATTTAGAGAGAGACAAAAAAAACATCTCGTTTTAATGTGCGCTTCTTGTTGCTTTAATATTGATTAGAAAATAACAGATGCTTTATTTTATTTATCATTTTGTATTGGAATGACATCCTTTTAAGTTAATTCATCAATTGAAAATCGCATGCTTCGTTCATTTTACATATGATTGTATTCGTATGTCATATCATTTATTTAAAACACTGGAGGTTATGCATTCCTTCACCAAACTCTATATCTCCCTGTAAAATCTAGTCAACTCTAAAACAGAATTAGATCTTTCTCGAAAATTTAATTAAAAAAAAAAAAAAACAAATAAAACAAAATGATTTACAAAATAATCTTCCCCCTTTTTTCAAAATCAAATGTTGTGATTTTTTTTTTTTTCAAACAATTCTCAGTGTATTTTTCTTTTGAACAAAAAAAAAATCAAATCAAATTATAAATCACGTGAATTTTCTACAAACCAGCTCAATACTTGAACATTTGAACATCTTGGAAAATCTTGATCAAATTGCTATCTATTTAGAAGAGTGATCAAATTGAATTTTTCTTTTCTTATTTTAATTTTTGTTTTTCTCTTTTTTCTTCTGAATATTAGAACGCATCAAATATATTATAATTCGAAATTCTTTTGTAAATACGATCGCCGATTTGAATTTGTTTACTTATCGCCTATTTGTTCGAATTTGATTTTTCGCCACAGCGTCTATATTTTTGTTGTGAAACCAATTTACATACAAAACCGTTACATTTATTTTTCAAACATATAATCAAACATCTTTTGGCGATGGTATTTGTATTTGTTTTCGAATTTATTTTTATATTTTTCGATGGTTTTTACTTTTCTTTCGTGTGCATATGTAAATGTCTAATACTGGTTCGGTTCAATTAAAATACAAACTAATCGAATGTATTTTGTTTTGTTTTTGTTTCGGTTATTATCGTTGATAAAACGCAAAATTTTGTGTCGATCAAAGTAGATGGTCGCCGTCATTGAGAGGAGCCGATGTTGGACAATATTCTGATTTTATTGATGGTCTTGGCCCTGGACAACTAGTCGGACGTCAAGTATTAGGCGCTTCCTCATTAGGTGATATTCAACTGTCAATGTGTCATCAAAAAGGCTGTCTCGAAGTTGAAGTGATCCGCGCTAGAGGATTACAGGTACAAATTGATTCTGTTTTTTTTTTTTTTTTTTAAATCACTTCAAATGATTTGATCCTTTTTTTACACATTTTCTTACTTTCGTCATTAAATTTTGTACAGTTGCGGCCAGGTTCAAAAGTACTTCCAGCGCCTTATGTGAAAGTGTATTTAGTGTGCGGCAAAAAGTGCATATCGAAAGCAAAAACGACCACCGCTCGTAAAACGCTAGATCCATTATATCAACAGCAGTTAGTGTTTCGAGAACCGTTTGCCGGATGTATACTTCAGGTGAGTGATCTGCTTCTGTTCATCCATTTATATCAAATCAACTAATTTTATCATTTTTTTAATTCCTCTTTATAACGCTCTCTATAGGTGACTGTGTGGGGTGATTATGGCCGCATCGAAGGCAAAAAAGTGTTCATGGGCGTAGCGCAAATCATGTTAGATAATTTAAATTTGTCAAACATTGTGATCGGCTGGTATCGATTATTCGGAACAACATCGATGGTCAGTGGGCCGCCAAGTGTGGGTTTATCTAGACGCTCTTCCATTTCATCACTCGACTCACTTAAACTTTAGTTCAGCATCTGCATAACAAATTGTCGACCATTTCGAATTCTCTATATATCTATACATATTTTCAATAGAGATTATTCTAGTACAGCCATCATTGTTAATTTAACTGCACATCTAATTTCAATCACATAAATTCAGCAATCTTTCTCTTCCTATACGAAACGAGCTTTTTCATCGAACACTATATTTTAACAAACAAACAAACAAAAAGAAAACTAACCAACAAGAACAAACATCAGCAACAATTACAATAACAATAACACAATAAACACAATGACAGTTCAAAAAAAAAAAAAAAAAAATCATAAAACACACCTTAGAGCCAGGGTGGTCACCAATCATATGCAAGAAAAAATGAATCTAAATCAGCGATTACTTCACACATAAATGTACTCGTTAAATTTTTGGTTGAAATTTTTGTTTTAGATAAAATTGCAGCATGTTCAATCTCTTTTTGTGCTATCCGCTTTTCGTCTCTGATATTTTCAATATTGCAACAACAAACACAGTCAAGTATTTTTGTATGGTATTTTGCATTTTAAAGTGAACAAAAAAGGAAAAAAAAGATAAATAAGAAAAACAAGACTCGAAATCGGTGTTGGAAAAAAAGAGAATTAGAATTACACTCCCCTGAAAACATTGAAGGGCTTAGAAGATCAAATAACATTTCACCAATTAATTGAAGATGAAACTATAGGCATTTTTCCCCGAACAAAAAGAAAGACATACACATCCGAAACCAAATACACCAGAATTGTAAGCAAACCAAAAAAAAATTTAGCGTTTTTTTAGAATGGACAAGCAAGAAAATTGTTACAAAATGATTAAAAGATAAACTCTGCTAATGTTGTTTAATGGGAGTGACATTTTAATATAGGAGGAATGTAAAATGCTAAAAATTATTTAGGACATAGTTAAACAAACAAACAAACAAACAAAAGATTTAAACAAACAAAATGAAGTGAACAAAGTGGGACAGTTGACCCAACAAATTCAATAAAACTATTGAAACTAAAAACAACAACAAAATATGAATGAAAACTTGAACATGACAATAACGTTATAATTTGATGATTAACTAGCGGAATAAAGGACATAATAAAATGCATACCATTTGATTGATTTGTGCCGGAGATTTATGGAAATGAAGAAAAAAATTATGAGAAAAACAAAACACATTTGCTATTTGTAGATTTACTTTGCGAAAATGATAGCATTTGCACTTTTTATTGCAATCAATATAATCAACAACCTTTTATTACAAATGTAAAGGACAAACAAATTCCAGGATCGACTGGAAATCTAAAAAAAAAAAAACAAACAAACAAACAAATGCAAACATTAATTTGGGAATATATTCCGATGACATTGACAATGTTTCAATGTGGAACAATTTGTTGTATACAAGAAGCTCTATTTTTTCAACGGAAAATGCAGTAGCGATGAATTTTCAAAAAAAAAAAAAAACAATACGGATCCGTAGTGTGTACTAGTATAGTAGAAAGGCACTTCTATCAGATATTTTATGTGAAATTACGTATTCACATACTTTTATCAACTCAATTTTCAAAGAGAGAACATTTAAATGATTCTACGTTTTGTTGTTGCTTGTAAATATTTCTGAAAAGAAAATGCTTTGTTTTTAAGTCTTTCTATAATTCGCCCAGGCTCCCCCCACCCCGGGCGGGGGTTTCTTATTGTTTTTCATTTCTAATTCCAATATTAGGACAACTTATTATTAACAATCTGTTTTTAGCATTAGAATCCTTCAAAATATTTTGCGATGCTGATCGTTACCAAAAATTCGATCAGCAAAATTAAAAAGCTAACTCGTTATTCAAATGAAGAACTTATAAATGGCCTAAATTTGTAATATAAAACAAAAACTACACACAAACAATTTCACTGACAAACAAAAACACACGAAATCCATTGAACATTAAAGATTTCATATCTTTAAGGAAAGAAGGCAACTTTTAATCATTGTAAATTATTCATTTGCATGCTCTAACCAAAGAGTTGAACAAACAAACAAACAAAAAAACAACAAGTAAAAAACTATGAAAATAATCATTATTGTGTATATGTGAAATAAAAACTAACTAAAAAGAAAGCCAGTTATTGCATGTATGTGAAAAATCGAAAATCATACAAATGTACTGGGATTTACATTAAGAATTACATACACTTGGTGGAGAGGGAAATTCCTGGTGACGTGAGATGACAGCTTTACGGAGTAACAAAATTAAGGCGCATTTTGCGCATCGGCAAAAACCAAATGATGAAATAAAACAATGGCATGACGTGCACTCGATTTGCACTACAAATCCATTGACAATTGGCCCCCTTTTCGAAGCCGTAAAACAACCCATGTGTATGTGAATCGTTCGTAATTGTACATCTTATTCGTATAGTTACTATCATTAGTAATCCACGGATTTATAAACAATATATTCTCTAGGGGGATTTATCTCTGTCGAATGCGTGCGAATGTAACTCTGTACATTGGATAATTTGAAAGAATGACATCACAGGTATGCCACCAAAATGTGTATAAAACACTGTTTATTAAACAGTACACATTCGCAAGAGATAAGTCTTCTCTAGGCTAACATTTCTCATTATAAAATTGAAATTTATCACTTTATAATTCGGTTGTTTGTTTTTATCCCTATATTTTTTTGGTAATCAGCCCGAAAATGCGTGCAAAAAAAAAAATAAAAAAAAACCAAACCAAATAATTTAATGAACCAAAAATACCAAAAAACAAAATGCTTAAACTAAGAAATTTTATTCACCATTAACATTGTTAATCATCTAAAATATGAACAATACAAACAAAAAAACATTTAAATGGCACCATAGTAAATAAAAAAAAAAGCTAGATCGCGGATTTGAGAATAATTGCTTTGTTTGATAACGACCATATTTACAAGATTGACAGTTTTCTCTGTTTGTTTCTGTTTTTATCGGCATTTAATTTTCTATGCGTAACAAGAAAAATACCAAATATTTCTAGTCTTTCTTCATGTTATTAAAAGATACAAATTGGATATTCGCAAGTATTGTTCCGTTTGAAAATGTTGTAAATATTGATTTAAGAGGTAAGGGCGGACAAATAATGTTGATATCAATTTTTATTTTGTTTAGTTCATAATCTCAATTGGTGGGCGTTTCGTATTTGATTGACCCAAATGGATCCCAATCAAGAGCGCCCGCACCATGAGTCATTTTTCCTATGAGTTCATTTTCTGTTGTATGTCAGTTCCGTTTAACATGAGCTAAGCTAGAGCTAGTACCGGCAACTATTTGGCATGTAGGCATTTGGCAACCACTCAGCTTCTCTAAGGAAAGAATGGATTTGACCAGTCAGGGACTGTTTTTTTTTTTTATCCAGATTAGATACATTAACAAATCCATACATATCCAATCAATAAAAATACTACACGTTCGAATTATGTGATCAAAGTATAATAAAACATCACTCAAAATCCAAGAAGATTTATTAATGAGCATAAACTAAAGTTGCAAATTTCTGTATTATGTTCTGGTCCATTCCAAGTCAATCTTCAAATTCATAATGATTTTCGGTTTTTTTTGTAAAACACAATAATTTAACAAGTAACGCACACAACATATACGTACGTTTAGGATGTTTATCCGCCTATCTCTCCATACCGTTATATTTTTAAACAAACTCATCATTTTAAATGCTTCGTATGAAACTGAACCGGAAGCATTTCTTCACAAAACAAACAAACAAAAACTTTTAAAAAAACAAACAAAATTAGCTTTGACCACATCAAATGAAAGTATTGAAAAAAAATGAGATAGAACAATTAAACAAGCTGCTCATCGTGATTATTGTTAAAAAATATAGAACAAGAACATTAATTTGATGGTTTCTGAAAACAAAAAACAAAAACGATTGATAAAATTCAGTCCATAAAAATAATCACAACTAGACAGAAAAAAAAACTAGACACTCTAAAATTCATTTTTGTTCATCTCATTTGAAATCGCATTTAGAGAAAAAAAAAACACCGTAAAACAATTCATTAGACACATTTAAACTTGTGAATTTCCTTTCTTTTTCATTCGCACTGACATTTTCGTCCACGCTTCAAACCATCACCAATTTACAACCATCATACTATACACCCAGTAGCGCAAACCCATAACAAATGTTCAAAACAAAAAAAATGCACTTCAAAAAGCATCAAACATCTTCTCTCCTTCTCAATCTCAAACAACAAATAAATCATTTTTCAGCCTCTTTAGCTTGATATCTTCTCGTTTTGTATCTTTTCAGTGAGGTTTGGAGCGAATCTAGTCCATCAACTAGAAATCTGAATGAAAAAAACCATAACAAGAAAATTAAAAAAAAAAAAACTTATTCAATATTGAAGAATTCAAAACCGCATAAATTGAATGAATAAACATGTCAGTTCCGACCAAATCAAATCGTTGTCACACAGCAAAAATGAATTGCAATAAAATAAAATGGAAGTCAAATCGAAAGCATCAGTCACGTGTTAGGCTCATTTATTGTCTTCAACGATTGCCAACTTATTATTCTTTGACCATGTCTAGGTCCACACACACACAAATGACAACAAAATTACACTTTCACCAATCAAAAACGTTCATCAAATCGAAATGTAAATCGATAATAGATCCTTGTAAATACTTGAATAAAGAAAAATTCACACACACACACACACACACACACACATTCACATGTTACATTTCCATTTGTTAAGATTGTCTTGATCCCGAGCTAAGAAACGAATTTTAACGAGATAAATTTTGATTGAATTTTCAAAACAGTTGGAATTGCAACGCCAACTGAAAGTGTGTTGTGATTCCAGATGTAGTGTCATTCTAAATTGGCAATGAAATCGAACATTTCACATGAAATTTCCTTTTTTTTCTGGATGCAGTTGGATTTTAAGATGATGAAAAATAGATTGTTGAAATCGATTAAAATTAAAAACAGAAAGAAAATGCTGATTAATTTATTTCCATGTCCGTTCTCTTCCAATTCAGAACTTTATTATTAGCAAAAAAATTGATTTTTGAACAAAAAAATTATCAACTTGCTATGTTAATTCTGATTAGCACACCATTTGTTTTTAAGCACCGTTAAATTAATCAACATTATGGTAAAATTTGACAACAACAACCAAAATGATGAGAATCAATTTATGGAAATCCCAATTCGAATGTGACAACCAGAACAGCGAAAACACTACCAATAAACAAGTCCGAAACATTAATGTTGAACCACACACGCAGTTTTAGAATAAAATTTTCATGTGCAAAAATAGGGTGAGATAAGTGGAAGGGAAGGAAACAAATAAATAAAATAAAAATCTTGAAAATAATTTATATATAAATGTTTTTTTAATGCCTAGTGTTTTTTGTTAAAATGGCAAAAATTTAAAAAAAAATGTACTTTTTAAAAATAAACAAAAAATCTGAGATAACGAAAAAAAAATCACACAAAAAATATGGTAAACTGCTTTTACGAATATTATTGCATTATAAATAAATTATGACAACAAATTTTATGAGAAAAAAAAAACATTGAAACCAAAAATAAAAAAATGAAAAAAAATACGAAGAACGAATAGAAAAAGAAAGATAGAGAATTACACGATTTAGCGACATCTAGACGACTTGCACAAAGACAGTGGAACACAACTATGTGTGGGAGAGAATAAAAGTGTAGATATACATTATACAGTCAGTAAAAAAGTATTCGGCCACCTATTTTTCGAACTAAAATTGATGTTTTGAGAAAACTATGACATGCAGCTCAAAAATTCCATCTCCATTGGAAGGATCAATTTTTTTTTTTTTTTTTTTTTAAATAAGGTTTTTCCATATAAAATTGTTATTTTTTTCTTGGCTGATGGCGGGGCAACAAGATCAGTCATCAGCAATATTAGGTCGAAAAATCAAATTGTAGACTGTAGCTTGATATGTTTTGAATAAAACATGTACTTTTGGTTCAATTCAGAACTCAACAAACTATTCAAATAATCATATTCGATTTTTTTTTTTATATGGATGGCCGAATACTTTGTTGACGGAATTTTTCATCTACATGTCATAGTTTTCCTCAAAAAAATCTATTTTAGTTCAAAAAAACAGGTGGCCGAATAATTTTTTTTACTGACTGTACACATCAGCTTAAGTAAAAATGTGCTCACTTTTTGCGTTTGCAGTTGCTGTATCCACATTTTTATTCTCAATGCGAGCTACGAAAGTACACGTTTATCAGTATATTTTCTGTACTGTTTTGAGTGAATAAATGCCATAAACTTGAGTCGATTTATTTATCGATTTGTGGAATATCCTTCTTCTGTGTGAAAAGCGCCAGAAAAATCATTGGTCAATTGGAATGACTTTATAATGAAGATGCGCACGCACACTAAATATGTGTATATTCATATTTAGTCATCAATTTTCCTACGATTATTTCTTAAGCAAAACCAAAAAATGATTGGCCAAGCGCCATTCAATGCGCGATTCATATTAATATCGTTGGTGAATTTTATGAATGAAAAGTTCAGAAAAAACCACACACACAGAGAGAGAGACACACACAAATCCAAATATATTTACAATAAAATACAACTCAAGAGAAATTACATTTCTATATACATATACAATACACATATAAATTGCATGTATTTAATTTTTCTGTTTGTTAATGTTTTTATTTGCTGCCGAAATACATGAAAAACATTGAAATGAATGAACCAAATCAAGAAATTGTTGTCACAAAATGCTGACGGCGTGCTGCCGCGTTGAAATTGCATTTTACTTTTTACGGGTAGATGAATGGAATACATGTGATGTAACGCTCTAAATAGGCAAAACAAACTAACAAACAAAAAAAAAAGAATTAGCAAAAAAAAAACGGAATGTTATTATGTGTGTAAGAGCAGAGTGACAATGATACCGAGCATGATAAAAGAAAATAGACATTTTTATGACAGATCCCTCAAATAGAAAGTCATTTAATAGCAAATTATTAGCAAACAAACAAACAAAACAAAAACAATTCTCAAAATATATGGAAAATGAAAATGAATTGAATAAATGAATACCACTTAGTACTGTGAACAATCTGTGAGAAATGGCGTTAGCAACCGCAGTCAGACATTTATCCATATAATGCAAAAATGGATATCGAAATGTATTTGCATAAATGTTAGTTCAACAAAGAAAAGAAAAAAAAAACAAGTAAATAAACAAAACCTCTCGTATGCCTTTTTCAATAGAATCACTAAAATATGTACAGTTATTTGTAATAGAAAGTGAGAGAAGGAGAGAGACAGATTGTCGGTTGAATGTAACGCTCGAATAAAAACTGCTGCTGAAGTGATGTGCTCACATATTTACTGCATGCAATAAACATAGCACACACACACACACACACCCACTAGAACACATAACCATATTGATTAAACATGAGGACGAATATTGATAAAGGTTTGAAAATGGCACATTTTTTTTTTCATTTTGATTACGCGTACATGTCCCTCATTTCCAAATATCCAAAAAAAAAAAAAATGCTTAAACAAAACCTTTAGCTTCCTCCGGAAAAACTACTTAAATCAATCAATTCCAGTAATTCCAAACCAATTCCATTACATATTTAAATACCGTACAATGTGTTGCCAATGGCAACACATTTTCAAATCATTTCTAATAATCAATATCCAAAAGTATGTGCAAATTAGATTGAAATGAAAATCTCTCCTTGCGACATTTCTGACTTGATGAATTGACGCGTGAATGGTTTATTGTTAATTGTTGTTTATTCGTACACTTTCGCATTAAAACAGTGTGATAAAATAAAAACTAAAAAAAAAAATAAAACAAAACAAAACAAAACAGTTCATTTATCCGATTGAGCACATCATCTATCTATCACATCAAATGCATCTGAATAATGCAACCATTCATTCAACCATTGACAATGGTAATCACTGAGCAACAGACACACACATATATATTGTTTAAGTCTCAAATTCGATTTTGCGATTGTGCTCATCAAACAAGAATTTCTCATTTCATAACAACGATACAATTCACATTCAGCGAATTCACGCGTATTCATGTTCAATACTCGTTTTAATTATTCCAAAAACAAAACACAAAAAAAATGTTTCATTGTTTCTATTTTATTTTCATCGATTCAATTGATCAATATTGTCATGAACAAATGAATCGTTTTATCGGAAGACAAATACAATTGTATAACATCCATTATGCACAGGAATTCACCGATTTGTTAAACTGTATCATGGAAACCATTCATTCAAATTTATCGTATCCCATAACATGGAATTTGGCGCGTTTACCATTTATCTAGCATGTGAAGAAAAGAAAGATTAAATACATTGAACAAAACAAAAAAAAAAAATCTACAAAAAAATGAAATCCAAAAAAAAAACCAAAATAAATCGAAAAAACCAACCTAAATTTTATATTAACAAATACACTAACTATATACAATACCAACTAAAATTAGTTAAATTGCAAATTAAAACTAAAGGGAAATCTAAATGAACAAACTCACACATTCAGAGAATAGACTGGAGTCTTGCGATGAAATAGTCTGCTGCTTCCAAAACAAAATCAATTGAAATTATCTCAATTCGAAGATTCAACGGACTATTTTATCGCATAGCTCTAGCATTATCACCAGTAAAATGAAAATGAAACATTTATCTAATAAGAATTAGCTAAAACAAAAAAAAATTAACAAATTTAACACACACACACACAAAAAAAAACTAAATTGAATACAAAACATACACAACAAACGTAAATATAAACGTGTAAAATCATTTCGAAATTTGAAATATCTTCATTGGAATAAACCTTCAATGGAAACTCACTTGTTTAAGAATATTTGAAATACAAACAACAACCAAAAAAAAAACATTCAAGAAGAATAATGATGATGATTAGAGAGTTTTTCCAAGCCAAAACAAACCAAATAACATGAAGAAAAACTAATTAACAAAAACCAAAAAAAAAAAAAACAAAAAAAACATGAACATAATTTATAAGATAAACAAATTTAATAAAGAAAAACCAGATACTAAATTAAGACAGCAACCAACCAAATCGTACGAATGCATGAATTATGCAAGGACATAATTTATGAACAAAAATAAATGAATGCGTAAAAAAAACAATACAAAAAAAAAACCAATTGTCTTTTTCATTTGCCATTTTTGCACCTTTTCAGTGGAAGTTTTTGGAAGTGGACATGTGTTGCTTGACAGCGTTAGTTTTTGCCCGGCTCTTTGCATCAATATATTCATTCCTTAACTAACTTTAAATTTCAGATCTAATTTAAGGACAACTATCAACAAATTCATATAATTCATTTTGTGTATCAAACTAAAATTCCAGCCAACGAATTGCAAACAAATCGAATGTTTGAACGAGTTTTAATGAAGTATTTAAATATTGTCGAATGATGTCTAATCAACGTAAATGGAATTAAAATCAACATGAATTGGAAATGCTCATAACGGTATATCTTCGTGGATAAATGCAAGCACAAACATACACAACACACACGGTTCGCAAGAGCACGTGTGTTAATTTGATCCAGTCAATGTTTCTCTCAATTCAATCGCAAGTATAGTTGAGTGAGCAAAATAAATGAATGCTATGCTCTGAATTAGGACTGAGTGTGCCAAGCAAAGTGAACGCTTACTATAAAAAAAAAACATACACACATGTTGGTGCCGTCGGTGCGGCGAGCGAGAACGAGAGCATCATTCATTTCAATTTAAATGCAGCGCACAGCAAACAACGGTTCAATTTCGAGCATATGTTGATGTAATGCAAGAGAGAAAGGTGAAGATACCCGAAAAATGAATGCACTCGTTATACACACACATACTCTTTCTCTGTTGTTTGTCGTTTTATTTACCTGTGTGCTTGAGCGCACCTGCTGTTTTATGTTCTGTGTTACCATTTGGCCTGAAACAAATGCAGACACACACACACACAATATGTTTACGTTGTCCATGTTGATGATGGTCGTACTGATTCCAAATACGAGCATATATTTTGTGATAAAACATATTAGTTTTTTGTTTTGTTTTTGGAACTGTTTATATTTCGTAGGTGGAACTGTTTGAACAATGCTAAACACTATTCATTGAAATGGAAACGATAAAATAAGTGCAACTTTTTAATAAATGTCATTCACACTTATAGAATTATTTAAATACATGAGATTAACTGAAAATGACATCAACATTTGCTTGACATTTTAATTGATCGCTTAGTTTCAAGTTATATGTCTTTGTTTTATGACCGTACACTCTTCACTGTGGGTAAATTTTAAATGAATCTCCAGAAGCCAGTCACTTTCATGGAATAGAATACAAAATGTGTCTTGCATTCTTCATATCCATTTAATTTGCCACACTTCACATCTCAGCTAAACAAAAAAAATAAGTGTGATGATAATCCAGCAACAAAGTCCAAAATGCAACTAGGATTGATGAAGTTATGAGCATCATTAAATGAGTTTAGAATTTTTGATTATGTTGTGTAGTGGCTTGTTGTTTGGTTCATCGCACACCTGGGAAAAGTGTTATATCCATACATCATTCATACACGCTCAATGATGTTGGTGCACAAAGCGACCGGATTTTGTGTAAAATGACAAACAGCTATGGAGTTTGAAAGAGTGTAAATTAACAAGCAGAGCTTAAATTAAAATCACTTAACGCAATAGTGGTATGAATGTTGTGGTTTTTCTCTCTCTCTCTCTCTCTCTCTCTCTCTCTCTCTCTCTCTCGATTAGATGTTGTGTCGTGACACAGAATTTATGATTTTTTTTTTTATTAAATGTAGTGCAAATACAAAAGGACTCCATTTATTTGTCCACAATGACATATCTCGTTAAAGTACATTAAGAATGCGGTCATGCACATTGGCAATTTTGGCGTTAAAAAGCTACCGGCTCAATCGATATCAATGCATATTTTATGCTGCTTTTGAATTTTATCGAAATTTATTTTTCATACACAAACTATGATTCGCTTTCATTAATTGGTGACTACATACACTCGAATATTTTGCCAATTTAAATGTCAATGAATAATAAATGATGAGTGTTTACCTGCATTCAGCCAAAATCCATTTTTATGGCCAAGCATATGAAATTGCTTCATAAATACAGTCTACAACAGCTAAAATAATGGAATAAATGGAAGATTTTTGTCAGTGATGTGGTTGTTTTTTATTTTAGCGGTCGAACCATTAGCAATGATAAAATTGCATTTGCACAATTCAATAGTAAAATCAAAGTTCAATTTGAACGAAACAAATGTCAAAAGCAAATGAAAACGTTGTCCTGTTTATTAAATCTGTTTTAACAGCATATTTTTATATTACCAAGCGATACTTTAACAATGGCAACTTAGATTCCGTTTTTTTTTCAGTTCTACGCTGTCAAACCCATTTTTGTGTGTGATTTAATCGTAATTTGAAGAACGAGTTCACGAGAGATTTAAATCATGAAATGATTGATTTACGATGCAATTTCATTTTGGTGGCTTACACACACATACAATGTTTGTTCATCTCATTTGAATATGAATTTATCGGTTCGTTGACACCACAAATGCGTCCATTGCTATAAAATGGCATTTAAAATATTCGTTGATGTTTCGAGCTGAAAAATTATATGGTTAAATCAATGATAAATTTGTAAATGCAAATGCATTTTCATTAAAACTCACGATTAAATACAAAGTATCAACATTATTTCGGCTGTCCACTTGATATTTGCATCGTTTTTTGTTTCAAACTGCACGTTGCATTCATTCAATTGATTCCATGAATCAAAATCTGACTCAAATGCGCCAATAATTGCATGAACCATCCCGCTGCTCCATCTATGCGTTCACCATTGAAACCTAATCTGCAAGAAAATGTGAAGATTTTCCGAATCCATTCCGAAAGATGTGCGAGTTTGTTCATATTATTGCAGAATAAAACACACAAAAAAGAAAGAGTCAGACTTAAACGTGCTAATGAATGATTTTCCCTCAGGCAAAACACTTGCACGCCCATGCGCATGCTTTGAACGGTGGAATTTACACATACACATCGATATCAACAGGAACACGGTGAATGTGCCTATCCTTTTGGATCATATAAAATGCATTTGGCTCATGAATGTATTCATTCGCCACATAATATCTTGTTCCTATGGAATTAGGTGGAAAACAATGATAAATAAGCAAATACGCACGCATGCTGGTACATGCGACAGCAACAACAAATCCATACACTGTGATGGAATAAAATCGCACACATTTAAAGCTGCGTGTGTGCATATCACTCGCTTTTGGTTTTGATGGTATTTGTGTGCACATTCACAACAGGCATAAAGCGAACCCAAAAAGAAGAGAGGAAAAAAAAAACATTCAAAAACCGTCACCACCGAGACGGAATTTATGTACACATACAGAGCATTTTCCAACCAGAGTGTTATAGTTTGATGGAAATTCTCCGCTGAGTGAGCCTCCTGCCATAAAATATTCTCAAAATATCGACGGAAAGAAAAAAGAAAATTCACTTAAAAAAAAAGAATATAAAAGCAATTTCGGATTGCTTTTCAAGCAAAATAAAAACCACAACCGAATTCCGAATGGAATTTTAAATCGATCCAAACATATCAATTATTAGAAATATCATCAACATATCATAAATTTAAGCATCTGAAACCGAATACATATCATAGCAAATAAGTGTAGCATATATAAATGTGATTGAAATAAATCGTAGTTGGTTTTTTTTTATAAAAAGAAAGAAAAAAAAGAAAATTATCAAAGCATATCATAAATGGTAAATAAGTCAATTTTGTGTGCTTTATGGTAATTTAAGAAGTGTGTTAATATATTAAGAAATGCGAGTAAATTGATTTCGTTATTTTTAAATCAATAAATCGATATTGACTAACGTGAATGAAGTCAGCGTGCACGGTGGTTGATTGAACTGTTTTTATTGTTTTTTTTTCTACGTTTGTCTCTACGCCTGGAATCCGTGCCCCGTGTAAACAACCGATTAATTCAGCTCTGAAGATTATCGATGTCGAATTTGATAATCAGACGACTGAACATTGCAAAATAAAGTTTAAACCAAAAAAAAAGAGACAAAAAAGAGACATTATAATCGACGTATAAAATCCAGTTGATTATCAAATAAGGACATCATTCTATCGCATCGCAAGTAAACGACAACAACACATGAAAAACTGATGGTGTTGTATGTGCTTGTGTATTAGTATTGTGTGTCGTGTTTTAAGTCTTACCGCTGCTGTTACACTCTGAATCCGCATCGCACACGGTGTGTGTGAGTGTCAATTTTTTGGTTCGGCTGATTGCCATAGCCGTGTACGTCTGTAAAGCAAAAAGAGGGTGCGGGTATTATAACTGTGTATGCGTCACTATATGCAACGTAAACGGGACAACGAGAACGTGAAGCAGAGAGAAAGAGAGCGAGAAGAGGGAGAGAGATAAACGACATAACCAGAAAGTAATAAAAAACAATAAATTGATTGAACACATTTGTATATCATCCATTTAGCTGGTGTTGTGGTGTGTTTTTGCAGCCCGCCATACTAAACGGAAAATACCAAACAGAAATCATTCGTTGAAATTTAGTTGTGTGTTGTTGTTTTTTTTTTTCTTTTCTGCTGAAATAGAGAGAAATTCTGCTGGCAATCAATCGGTTTACCATGATTTTTTAAAAAAAAACCACTTCCATTGTGGAACAATTTAACAAATGTAAAACACCAGAGCCTGGCAAGACAACACAAGAACAAAGCAATAACGATTTAATTGAGCTGAATACAATTAAAGCATACACACTCACAAACCGTTACGATTGATACGATTTGAGTGCGCACAATTGCTGTACAAAGGGAACACAATCAACGGGAAACGTTTCAAAGCGATTTTTAAGCACAAAATATACCCGATTCAATTGTAATTCTAACAACCAACAATAACAACAGTATAACGAACAAACGATCAAACGAATGAGAATACACACAAAAAAAAAAATTCAATAATTACCAAAGAGAATAAGCAATAAAAACACGGTCAAAAAGGTGTTTTTGTGTGTGTGTGTGTGTCGATATCTGTGTGAGTGAGCGCGCATTTCGTTGTGTGTATGGTTTTTTTTCGTTATTGTCTTCTTCTCACACTCAACACTCGCACAACCAAAAACCGAGGATTTATTCGTTGTTTTCGACCGTTTTGCTTGCGTACATTTGATCGCGTCCGTATTTGAGTATAGCGAGTTTTTGACAGGAGGCGGGACAGGTGGATATAATTTCAGTTTGTAAGTACATTTTCATTCGATGTTAAATTTTCTCTTCTTTATTGTTGTTTTTATTTTACTGTATTTCGAATCAAATCAATTGCACAAGCTACCATTTTTGACTTGCAAATCAAATGAAATGCAGCCGCATTTCTGGATTTTATTGATTCGTGTGTTAAATAAATGAAGCAATCGATTCAATTTTGGTTTTTCCACTGAAAAATCGCACTCGTGGAATTGAGTACATGTTCCCATATCAAAATCTAAACAAATCGAACATGTTCGAATATATCGAACGGTTTATCACAAAGTTGTAATGGAAATCAAATGCGAAATGATATCGGGATTTATCGATATTTTTGAAAATTACATAGTCAAATATAATGAATTTAGAGTTAGAGTTAAAAAGAGCCTGAAGTGAACGCGTATAACGGAAAATATTGAATTTTCAACCGTCTCTAATTCGATTCGGCGGTGTGTGTGTGTGTGTGTGTGTGTGTGTTCGTGCAATGGCATCAAATAAAAAATTGAATATTGAAATTTTAACGACTCCATCGCTTTTACTAGGCTTTGCAACGCTACCAATACCGCAGTATATATATGAATAGGCAATGGCTCTCGTGGAATGCTATGAATTATTGATAAGTTTTTTTTTTCTGTTCGTTGCGTTGAATTTATAAATCCATGGATGTATTCCATTAGTTACCTTCTTGTGTAAACCATCGAATTTGAGCTCGATACTGTTTCATAATGTTAAAACGAGTCCTTTTTCTCATTCTTGCATAGAACAATCGATTTCTAGTTTCCATTCCGTCGTTAATGCTTATTGTGTAAGATAAGCACTAAGAAAATGAATACAATTATTATCTTTTGTTTCAACAAGGAATGCGAACATATCGAAATGTTGTTTCAATTCGAATGACAAGCCAAGTGTTATTTTTCAATTGTTATTCGACAATATATTTATTCAATTGCATACATGGTTTGAAATTGTACCTCTTCGTTTGCTTTAAAATGGGATGGAACGATGGATTAGAGTTTCTAATTCTAGAGGCAAATAGTGTGAACATGAGTCATATGAGAAAGTCATGTACACGCGTTCCATTTTGTATATTCAAGTCGGTAATTGCGTCATTTTGATGGATAATTGTTGTTCATATGCAGACATTTTATACACTTTGTTTGAGAAGCTAAATTAGATTTTCGTTGTGTTGCGCGCATTACGTTACAAAAACATACACAACACCCAATAACAACAAATATAGAAGGCACACCAGGCTTGATAATTCACCATTACTGCATTGCCTTAGCGATTTGGTGAAAAACATGGCCGCAAAATATGAAGTGCGTACGAAATTAATGAACGTAATGAAGAGAGCCGAGTGTCGGGCGGCGACCATGAATGAGATGGAATAAGTGGTAAGTGTTTTGTGGTATAGGTTGTCACATACGAAAGCACGCACATCAAAAAACCACTAATGCATCGACATATTGAGCTAATTGATTTCATCCTAATTATTCCGAGTGTCGCATTTATGTCATTAGTTTTCGGTATCTTCAATTTTGACAGGGCCACGACCATCAATTTATTGACCATTTATGCATGTGAATACATTTTCGGGTTGCCATCCAACAACATCGAAACGATACTATTCGACCACCCACATAAATGATGCGCACACCCGTAATAATGGTCAAGCACAGAAATGCATCAAAATGCTGTAAATATTTATTATGGTTGGTCGATTAATTCATCGATACGATTTATCATTGATTTTTGCCATGGACTCGCATGCACGTTATTCGGCGTGCATTTTGAACACATTGTATTTACACTGGAAATTCACAGTTATGTAAAGTAACAACAATATTTAACTCATAAATATGAAACATTCATAAATATCAGTTATGCCACGTTTCATCTGCTTTATTGACATGTTTGCTTCAGCCTATTCTAAACAGGCAATCGCACAGCAATCCTGCAACGGTAGCTTGAAAAAAGAGCGCGATGCACGAAGCACACACATAAAACGAGTCGACGAGTCATCATAAAAACTACAAATTATTTGTGTTTTAACAGCTGATTGAACTGAGCGCGGCAACTGTTTATTGGTTTGCGTGCGCAGCAACGCAGAGACGCGCATGTTTCATTGACTCGACTTGACGGAAGACGCAAGACAAAGCAGATGAGCAAGGATGTAATAATCAATTTGCTGTAATTTATGGAAGATTTATGCCGTGCTCAGTTTATTAAACTTGCAGCAGTTAAAACATAGGTGTCAAGTTGAGTTAGTATTCAAGCGCGTTCATTTAAAAAATTGAATAAGACGAACTAACGACTCGAAAAAGCAATGAAAGTGGATTGCTATTTTCGCAGGAAGCTTATAACATGAGAAATTCTTATTATTTACTTGATCTTGACAAACAAACTTGAATTGGATTATCGAAAATTATTGGATTTTGGTTGCTAGACGCAAGAAAGCATGAAGCACTTCAATTTGACATATGTTAACGATTGTTGAATTGAAGGATGGTTTTATTTTTTTTTATCGTTGTTATTATTTCAATGTATTTTGATCAAATCGATCGAAACATGAAATGTTTGATGGCATAACAAGGTATTGGAATACATGAAAAGTCACTAAAATCGAAATGACTTTTGAATGTCATTTGGGAAATGAGAAATATTGGAAACAATATGCCGGTATGTTGTACTTCGATGGCAATATAATATCGAGAAAAAAAAAACAACGTATGATCGGGTTTGTTGATAACTCAACCGGAACACACAATCAAATAGAGTTGCCCAATATAATGAATACGGATATTTCAGTGGTTTGACGAAACACGCGAACGCCAAACTTTTGACACAAACTTTTATTTATTTGTTTCTGTTTTTTTTTCGTTGTTCAAATCCAATTTTTCGTATCCTGATTCCAACAATCGTAACTCTTCCTTAAATCCGTACAAACAATGCAGTAGCTGCCGAAATAGTCGTAAAAATATGTCTGTTACGGATCAAAGTAACTTTGAAATTATACTGATTGCTTCCACAGTTCGTATGATTCGGCGTAGTAAAAGTTTGTTATTTCTATAATAAATGAAATAAATGAATGCATATAATGAATATAATGGGAAATCTACGCCAACCAAGTTTCACCGAACTGCATAGCGTGACCGTGGTGATGTTGACAAATTTTATTTTACATTTAGTTCTATTTCTTGCATTTTTCCGTTTTTTTTTTCGTGTGTGTTTATTTTCCTCCGCAACACGAATCAACGCGTAGAATGTTCGCGTTTGAATTGTGGATAGTTGTGCGGGTTTTAACGTCACCATGGCAATATACACACACACACACACACAATGGCAGATTGTTTCAAATTTCTAAATAATTGGCTATTATTACCAATATGCACGCATATTCAAACAAAACAAATTGAATCAAATGAAAAGTGAACCTTTCCGAAATTGGACAAAAAAAACTAGCTATATTTCCCATTTGTTATTGATCATCACAGATCACAGCTATGCGTATTTTTGTATACAATTTCGGTGCTGCAGCGAAAATAAAAGCGATGAATTTTGTAGTTGAATCGATAGAAAGCAAATAGTGTCTAAATTGACAATAACATTGTTATACCGTTCGATGTCACTCATAGGCCAAAGAACCTTTTCACACTGAATAAATAAATTGTGTGACATGTCATATTTTTTCATAGGACGACTAAATAAGTTATGTAATTGTATGCTTTGGTTTCAGGATTGACTACATATAAAGTCAGCATTTGAACCTTCGTCTGAAAATAGCAAATCGCTAACATAAGGCATTAGTTCATTTCAGTGAAGAATGTAACTTCACCACCATGTTATAACCGTTGTATTTTTCCCAACAACCTTTTTTGATTAACATGTATGAATTTTGGATTGTTGCGTTCGATAAGATTTTGATTGAAGCACGTCACATTGTTAGCATGGCTTTATTGTGAAATACCGAGAGAAAGAAAAAACGCATGTATTTTTTATGACTCGAACTCTTGTCACATTAGTGTGATTCACGTCTGCATACGTATAGAGTGTAGCTATACAGAGTATAGCTGTGGATAGTATCCACTGGATACGACATCAACATGCGCTCCCTCCCCTTCCACATTCAACAGCAACAAAAATAAAATGGTAATAATAAATTTCGAATACACTGATAGTTTCGAGTCAACTTTCTTGATGCGTGTATTGTAGCTCATAGACTCTATCGAACGATTTTCGATCGCTTTTTCTATCGGATATGAATTGATTGAGTTGAATTGTACGTTGTCTTGGAAACATTATGTTTGCTTGACTAAGCTTTTACACATGAATTGTCCATTTTGAGTGTAGTCGATCTAAATATCGATTTTGATAATGGTGTGAATATTCAGCGCCTTCAACATAACGGTGTATTTTAAAAACGCTGAGAATGTAACGCTGTCTTACCTATATCTCCTATTTGAGTTAGTTACAACCTCATCTCAAAATATCACCATCATACTTTGTTTACTGTTTATTAATATCCAGTAAAATATTATGTTTATGTGTAAAAAGATGATTCGATTTACCTACGTGTTAATATTTATCCGGCCGGAAAAGTTACCGCCTCTGTAAAGTTTCTGTTCTTGGCATGTAATGATACCCACGTTGATGACAATTATTTCCAATGTGATGAGTTTCAGGACCTTAGTCTTATCAATCTTTGTGGTCAATTCGGTGTATTGTCCTTGATATTGTCCACATTTACCAGTTGAACTAATAAACTGCACACTTATCAGATGCGAAACAAACTCTCCTCACTTCCTGAAATGCTGAAAGTACCACACCATTATATGTTTATCAACAACATAAATAAAAGTATCTTAAACAAAGTAATTATGAGTATTTTACGCATGAGAGTTTCACAATAATACCACAATGTTTGGCCACCAGCGAATTTATAAAATGTATACAAAGGCTTAAAAGTACTTATAATGTGTGCATTTATTCAATGCGCAGCATATGAAAATGTGTGACAGTAGCCAGAGTGCAAAAAGAAATTGTGCAAGATAAACCGATAAATTTTCACGTGGTTAAAAGTTTAAAAAGCATACACAAGTATGTTTTCGTTACATGTGAATGCGCCCATCTCACGGACAGAAGGAATTTGTTTTTATTTTTGGTGGTGCAAACACTTTCTAGCTTGAGAGTATCGAATGCCTTCCGCTACCATGCGTTTTAAATGCAGTTTACGTGTAGAAGTTTCAGAGGTGAAAAGTTTTATCAGATGTATTTTTTTTCGTTTTGTTTAGTTGTTGTTTTGTATGAACGTTGTCTTGATAACCTTTGAAATCTTCTTTTCGTAGACGTTGTAAAATCTTCTCGTGATGTGCTTGGCTTGGTCAATGTTGAGAGGAAGTCTTTTCATTGAGGTTACAAGCATTACAGATAGAGAGCAAAAAAAAAATAAAGAGAGATAGAAAACGTACGAGCCACTGTTGAAAAATCAAGTAAATAAACAAACTAAGTAAAACATAAACATTTTGTTGAACTTTTTGCAGTGCACAACTGCAAATGGTTTTGAATTGTGTATACAAGTGCAAATGAAAACGCAGCATGATCAAATCAAGCGTTTACCCATGTCCACAGCACATAAACACACACACACACACATAGTAAAACTTTTGAAGTCATAGAAAAAGCAGTTTTTGGTATTTTATCGCATTTATGGTTATCCGATATGGATTTAAAACTATACAAACTTTGGCTCCATACACACAATTGGTTTTTGCATGTGGACCATATCGGTCAGTTGGAGTAATGTAATGACCTTTTCGCTTTAAAACCATTCCATTCCATTTTTGGTTATTCATGAGATTTAGACGAATGCCAAACATGTTTAGAAGATCGTTAATTATTTGTGTTTGACATAATTGCGAATAGCATTTAAAGTTTAAAATTCATCAATCGGAACAGTTCACAGAAAATGATTGAATCCGTTGATTTTGAATAATGTAAAAGTGATTTGGAAATCTCCATGCAATGAATTACCAGAAAATGTGAATATTGTTAACATCAACTAAATAGCATTCCAATTTCTTGAAAACTGAAAAATTCGAATAAATTGTAATTTCCGAAGTCCATTTCGTTACAATTGACAATTATTTCAACGAAATGCTTATTGACCAAAAAGTGCGTCGGTCTCATAACTATGATATATGTTATTAATCATCCAGTGCGACCGGAACCCGAGTTTTTGTGCTTGATCTAGAATAATTACGAAATTAAAACATAAATACAACAATTAAAATGCCACACCATTATCTATCTCGTGTAATTAAAATGTGAATTACAATAATAAGTCAAGCGACTCAACTCAGTTTCACACACATACGGATAAAACCTTCTGTTTTAATGCACTCAACAACAAGTTAACCTATAATCCGGTAAATCATTTTCGAATATTCAATGGAAAAACATTTCTTGTTTTTCCGATTACGAATCGTGAATCGGGAGTCGGGAGCGTCCCGATTTAGATAAAAAAAAAGGCGCGCGGCTTATGTAAATTGAGTGAAATATTTGAATGGGTTTTTGACGATGGCTAGAAGAGCTATCACCTGAAAGAGATAACTATCTGTGCCAAGTATAATGTGCGCGCAACACAGAGCCAAACAATACGAGTAAAAAAGTTCACAGACATTACGACGAAAAATAACAAACATATGGTAGTATCGAATAGTCGAGTAAGAAGTATCCCAAAAGAGTTGCCGACACACAACGAAACCAAAAAAAAAAGAAGAAATAAATATTGCTCACGCTTTACTCAATTCCCCTGCTTCATTTGCGGCTGAATGATTTCCACTCAACATGTGTTGAGTGATTTTAAATGCGCGCGGCTCGCCCGCAATACGCAACCACTTCACATCCTGCGTGCACAGGTGGGCTTAATGACAAAAATGTACAATTCCTCGTCTGGCGCTCATCGCATCCATACATATTTGTTTTGACCGTTGCTAGAACATTTCTGTGTGTCGGTGTTACGTGCCGTAACCGTATCGTATGCCATTCTAGAATAAAGCATTTTCACTCAAACTCCAAAACCAGTATTCGCATGTGAGTTAAACGCTTGCCGACACAAACATATACAGATACAACGCCACAATATAGCAATCGCCAGTCGCAAGCAAATGCGACTATAATGTGAATTCAACTCAAAATGCACATTGGATTCTCAGTTGAAAATCAGCAGTTGAGTTAGACACAACGATTTACGGCACTACCATTTCTGCACCTTACACAAAAAAATTTATTAAACCACTGTCTGATACGAATTTTATCACACCATTTTCCATAGTTTCCAGTTCAGAAAATTTAACAACATTTCAATTTGAGAATACGAGTGAGATAGAATTCATTTCAACAAACCGCATCCGAAATAAAAAAAAAAATTGAAAATATCGAACACTCAGTCATTAAATGTTCGACATCACAACCCAGAATTGAGCCGTAACGGTGAACAATATTTAAAACAATTGAACAAGTAAAATCAATTTACAAAAAAAAGACTTGAACATTTTTCGTGTGAAAAATAAAATCGTTTAAAAATTGAAACATTTATTGAAAAATCAACAATTCGATTAAACAAAGAAAAAAAAACAGAGAAATAAAACATTTTGAATCTAACTAGCAGAGAACAGATTCAAGTGTTTCAACTTTGATATCCCGATTCATATCGTAAAAAAGGTTTTATTCGATTTGTTTCGTTGCTAGTACGCAATTTGTGTGAAATTCCTGCACTTCTCGATATTAATTTCTGATAGCTCATCGACTCATTGGTGATTTTTTGATTGTGTATTTGTGTCTGTGTTGTGCTATGCAAGTAAGCAACTACAGTGAATTAGAATAGTGTGCTTTACGAATTAACATCGAGTTATAATCTAGGTAGAAATACAGCGGACGGCGCAAGCAAACCGCAAAACCTATCGTAATTAATTATAAAAAAAAAAAAAAAATCTGCATTGTATTTTGCTGCGAAACAGAAGCTCGAACGAAGTAGAAAAACAAATTATACAGAGAGGAAAAGACGCGATTCGAAAATTAAATACACGGTTATTATTTTGTTATTCTCGCTCGCGTTAGTCGGTTGTTTTTTGTCTCTACATTGAGAGAAGAAGAAGAGGAAAAAAAACGAAGGTGCAAAACATTGCATGACTATAGTACATTTAGTCAATATCAGTGTTGTTCTTGGTGGTCTCACTCTCGTCGGTGTGTATTATTCAGCAGCGTAACTACACAATTTGTGACTATTTGCGACTCTATTGTTCACATTTTGTGAAATTAAAAATAAAAACACACACACACAGAATCCAGAGATACAAGGAAAAAATTACATTTGTACGAAGAACAGAGAATCTGCATAGAGGAGCTAAAACAAATGCAAATACAGTGACGCTAGAGGGAATAGACGTGAAGAAGAAACGATACAACCGAGAAATACATATAATCAAATAGAATTTTATTCATATTCATATTCATAGAATATATAAGTGTAAGTTGTATGAGTAATTTGACGATATTACATGATTATTCATAAATTTTTTTTGCGAATGTGATAAAAGGCCAAATTGAGACAGAAAAAAAGAAGAAAAAAAAAGAGAGAGAGAGAAATTCAACAGCTATTAAAAGCAACGAAAGAGAAACAACACCGCAACAATAAATTTATTCGTATCTGTGAGGTGAACATAAATTAAGGCAAAACAATTCACAATTCTCATTTTTTTTTTTTTTTTTCAAATCAAAAAGTAATTTTGTTCGGCAGTGTCGGGCTATAGATAAAATTAAATTGAGTGACGAGCACAACCGCGATAAAGGCAAAATATATACTAAACCAAAGCGAATAATTGCAACAGAAGAGAAATAATCGAGAAAGAGAGAGAAAAAAAGGAAACAATTGTTTTTTTTTTCATTGTTGTTTGTCAGTGCTAACTAGTGATTTTCACAAACATAAAACTAAAAAAATTGTGCATTTTTCAACCGAAACCAAACTTTTGGAGAGTGTTTGAACTTTTACACTAACACCAGCACGAGCAAAGGTGTGTTGTCCTCAACTTGAAAACAATAATCATTTAACCAAATTCAACAAATTTATCAATTTTCCATCCGAGTTATTTTGTGTTATTGAATTTTTCACAATCATTTTACAGCATCTAAAAATGACGTTCAATTTGTATACACACAAACAAACAACAGATTGTTATGAAATTTGTATAATTGGCATAAGACTCCTGAAACTGCTCTGGCCTGACTGATTGTTATTATTTGTTTGATTTTTCGTGTGCATTTGAGTTGTTTTTGCTTTTCTTCGCTTATTTCCCTTTAAAACTGCAAATACCTTGAAAACGGCCATATCAAAATCACATTTTATGATTTCGATGCTATTTTAAAAAGTTCAATTGTTTTACGCAACTTAACGTTTGTAACCAAATAGACAGAGTGAACAACAAAAAATTGGCCTCATTGCGTTACATTTATATGTGTGTATATATTTTAATCAGTTAGATCTCTCTCTTTCTCTCTGTATTCATAGCTAGAAAAAAAAACCTCGAGAGGAGAAGTACACACGAAAAAAAAAAATTATGATTGAATGCGATAAAAATCGGCGGAAAGAATAAATAACGAGTTAGAAAATCGACTGGTAACATGCGATTGAACCAAACGTTTGTCTCGATTTGGCCCTTAGTGCATGAAGCAAAACCAAATGCGAGTAATGAGTTTTCTCTATTTGAGGATAAAAAAAACACACACACACATTTCTATTGTCGATCGTGCGATGAGAACGCTGTGCGCGATCGCGAGAGAGTATTGAAGCAAATGAAGAATAAATAAAACAATAAAAACAACAACTATACATACACACACAAAGTGATCGACACAGTACGATGATTTTAACAGCATCTCAGTCAGTATTCGCTATAATGATGAAATGGCTGGGAAGAAACAAACAAAGCGAGAAGCAATTCAAGTCGATTTAATGTTGCTGGCGAACACAAGAGATAGATAAAAATGCACATATCAACAGCCGAACGAAGAAAAAAAAAAAAATAGAAACAATTACAAATACACACAATGAATGTAATACATCTGTTATTCGTTTACAACCACGAACTCAATGAAACAGATGAGAGTGAGACAGACGCAGCGAAAGAGAGAGAGAGAGAGAGAATCAAATAAAAACAACAACGAACAAAAAAAAATAACAGTTTTGTGTTTTTTTTTCGCGGTCTTTTACGTGGAATGCAAACACACAAAGAGAAATTTTTATTTAAACATATGTGTTTGATTATGCCCCGTTTGTACTTTTTTTTGAAATTTTATTTTTCTTCACTCTTCAATTGAATTTTACGTGGTACAGAAAATTATTTTTAATATGTTATATTGTTGTTCGCTCTTTTTTTAAAAAAAAAAAAATTTAATTGTTAACTGCTTAATACCGCCCGCTTGTAACGATGGAATTTTCTCGTCTCATCTGGAAGAAGCGTTCAGCTTTTTTGAATTATTTCGACTATGCGCAAAGCCGAAAAAGTGACTGTACACATTATAGTGTACAGCGTTCAATGGTTCATATCGAATTCGATACACAGATGAAATAATAATGTGTAAATTGAACTAGAAATTGAATGATCAGTGTTTATTGGGGGCAACACAAATGCTGCATACATGTGTTCGCTGATGTGTGTCTGTCTCGTTATCGTTCGATAGCTTCTATTGATTGATCAATTGTGACCGTGAATTGGCATCACATCTGTTGTTGTTGTCTTTTGCTTGGCAAACCATATTAATGCGCTCAAAGGTTAAAGTTGAGAAAAATTTGAAGTCATTTAAATTGCCATCTCGTTGTCACTTCGATCTTCACCAGCCGAACTGGCTGTGCCACTCTGACACTGTCACAAAGCCAAAAGACTTATGGTTTATTCCATATTTGTGCAATCGTTTCAACGAGCACATTAATTTATTGCATAAATGTTCGTTTCCATTTCTCGTGTATGACGTAAATGTGTTCGTATTTTTCTTATAAAGAACAAAGAATCCATAAAATTTGAAACGATGAAATCAACATTGAGATTCCAAGTGGTCGCGTCTACATCTAGTATTAATGTGGCTTGTTGATATGTAGAGGAATAAATTTTATAGCAACAGTTGAAGTATGAGCTAATGAAAAGAATGAACAAAAACAAAACACACTCACACCAGGCGAATGACTTCAAGAAGCAACCGCGAAGAAATGTAATAAAAGATGAAGAAAAATTCATAATAATTTATATTTATGTTAAAAAGAAATTAAAACATTTCTCATTCGCGCACAGGGCAATAAAAGACATAAACAAAAGAGTTGAAATACTCAAGCAGAAAAACTTTCACGAGCATTTTAACAAGGCATAGATGAACCGCAGTCAAATAGCAAGACCAACATGTTCACATGCCCACCAACACACAAATATATACACTCGCGCTCGCAATCTGTATCAGGCTGCTCTGAAAGCAACGATGCTGTTTTACAAGCGTAACAAACAGTAGCGCTAACGAGAACAACCATTTCAACACACACACACGAAAAAAACAACAAACGAAAAAGGAAGAAAAACACAACAACAAAAGCAGCAGCAGCAGCAGCACGCACAACACAAGTACATGAAGATGGCAGAGCGCAAATTTCATTCGCTCTATCCATGGTACAAATGTTCACATAATGATAGTACATGGGCGAATGACTGTAGCTGAAGAAGAGAAAGAAAAAAAACGCATAGAAAATTCCCCAAATGCAATGCATGTAGAACGAATGCAATTCGAATAACTCGGATATGAAAGCATTCACTTTGCACACGAAAAACTTTTTCAAGCAAAATATAATCCACTGCAGTCAAGTAGTTTTTCTTTGGCACTTGTGCACAGTTGAGAGCGAACCCAGAGTGAAAGAGACAGACAATGAAAGGTGGCGAAGAAGCACGAGGGAACCAGACACAAGATTAAAATATGTTCTTGATTTGAAGCTTACGGTGCTGCATTTCATGGAAATGAACATTATTCACGAACATTTTCGGCAATTTTTGCCCCAAAGAACTAGAGCAAAATTACATTCATTTCGACGGATTTTATGCAGATATTCAAGTGATTCACTGGCACGATTTTACGGATATGCTAAAACGTTGCTTAAAATCAGTTTGAGGACATTAATGAACTTGATTCCATCTGCTTAGCTTGTTTGCTTCGGCTTGTTGCTCTCTCTAGCACGGGCACATTCATGTTACTCGGTGTGTTCATTTGTTCGCAAAAGCGTAACAGCACATTTTAATGTGCAAAAGGTCTAATTGCCAGTATATTTCAAAACAAACGGAAAATACCTGTGAACTGATGTGTCTCAAATGTCGTTCAATTATATTTTCCGTAAAGTTGTCAAACATTCAATACCTTTGAGTATGTACAGATCATATGGTTTTTCTGGCTATGTGTGTGGTGTTTTGCTAATACACTGACTCTGATTTGTGATATCCTGATTCGAGTCTTATTTTCTCTTATTCGTCGCATTGCTCTTATTCATCTTCATCCTCTCGTCTCCTTCTCATCTTCGCTTGTCCCTCGATTTTACTGTATTTAACAGCTGTTTTATATTGCCTCCTTCAACTTTATCAAGGCACAACAATCAACTATTTCATAATGACAGTCCTGCAATTTTATAGCGTCGAATATCTGAAACTCACATTCTCTGACAATCTAAATTCACGTAATGATAAAATGAAATAAGCAGTGATGAGCAATGTGTGTCTAAGACAACAAAGGTGCCACAAAAACCGAATAAAATAATGAATAAAACCCCAGAATAAAAAGAAGAACGAACAAAACGAGCGAGTGAGTGAGTGAGCGAACGAACGAACGAACCAACGACTGTATGTCATGCATTGTTAAGGTATTCTTCTTTTGAGCTCTCTTCCTTTTTCACATACACGCAGCTCATGTATACGTTAATGGTTCGGGCGGCTGGTGCGTGTGTGTTGCAATGAAGTACATCATCACGGTATTAACTTTATACGATACACTTCTTCTTCTTTAGTGCTGATGTTGTTGTTGCTGCTATTTTTTTTGTATTCATACATTACTTCAGCTCATTGTTTTTATTCTTGCTCACACTTTGCGTTTGGTGTGTTTTTATTGTAGTTAGCTGAATGTATGAACTTCCTCTTATATTTTTCGTGTATATTTTTGCCTGTTTCGTAGTTTGCGCTCGATGTGCGCGACGGTTTGCTCACTCTAAGTGTCTATAGCTCTTCTTCGTTCTTTCTTTTAGTTCTTTTGCTCTGTCGCTCTTGTGCTCGTTTTCGTGAATTCGACATATTATTATGAGCTGTATGTTGTTTTGTATGCCCGTATTTATACTCGGTCATATTTTTATATAGCTTCATTTTGACATGGTTCCTCTTCGTAATGTGTATATGTGCGCGCGTTGCCATTGTGTTGCGTTTTTTTTTTACCTATTGACTAACAAAAATGAGGTACCCCACTTGGATGTGTGTTCGAGTTCACGTTGTACTTCAACTTGTACTTGACGGCACGGGCAAAATGACATCACACATACACTCGCAGTTGGTATTGCGCGCGCGATCAAAGCGAATGTATCTATTTCTCAGTAAAGTCAAATGCGTGCGTATCTACTGGCGAATAAACAACCAAATACACACGATCCACAATAACAAGCGTTGATCATCAAAGTGTTGGTATTGCCACTGCCATTGCTTGGCATTATTATTTTTTTTTTTTTTTCGTTTCTTCTCTTCGTTTGTTGTTGTGGTTGTTGCTGTAATTCAGTTACTTCTTGAGCTCATACTCAATGTGCCGAACACAATACGTTCGCTTGTATTGAATGATTCGCTCATAGTTACATAGATTTTATTACACGAGTTAAGGTTTTTAAGGCGATGGCATTGGGTGGTTCAACGCTAATGTTACTTCTATTCACCTTTTTTTTCCCCGTCGCTTCTCGTTCTATAATTCGAAGCGTGTACATTCGATAGACCGGTGCTTGTGTGTATGTTAAACGTATGATTCAATTCTATTCGGTTTCAAAATTCTCTTCGGCTCTCGAGTTGGGTTTTTTTTTTCTTCCATCATCGGAGTGTATGTGTTTCCTCTTTTTGTTAACATTGTTGGCTGTGTTTTTTTTTTTAGTCTTTGCAGCGCATGGTTTGGTTTTTGGATTTGTTTCTTGTTTCTCACTCAATCTCATTGATTTGTGGCATTTCACGTTGGTGTGTGTCGATTCAAGCGCTCAAATTACCGGCTCATATAAAGCAATCACATACGTATTCACTGGTTCCAATGCTATTATTCTGTCTTCAATTTATTATTGTAGTTAAATATTAGATACATTAGGAAGGTGCCTATTGTTTGTTGTAGGCATTCACGAGGTCCTATTTTTCTTCAGTTGACTCATTGCCTTCGTATTTTTTTTCCCTTCTCTTGTATTCATCAACGTAGCTTAACTTTTGGAAACCAATCAAATTCACCTGTATGTAGAGAGTGAATGAGAGCTCAAGTACGTCGTCAATTTGTTTTTTCTTTCTCCATCATTTACCATACGCAACACTAACAATTTTGATTCGAGCTTGTGTGCTGTTTTATTAATCGTCATTCATTTTGGATGTGGTGTGTTAACAAGAAATGAACAAAAAAAAACCAACGCGCTCATACACACACACACACACACACACACAAACACTTTATCGAAATGGGGAAAAAGAACAATCTCGGGATTAACGAATACACAAACCGTACTTGGTACCTTTTTTTTAGCTTAATACCATTATCCGATTCGAAAACGTGGAAAATTCCATAAAAACAAAATTATTGAAACAGACACAAAAATATACGAATGAAAGTGTGCTATTTTCGATAATGACCAGTTATAATTTGTGCCATACGTGATAAATTCGCACTGGATAATGGCATGATGGATTAATTACGTAAAATTGTTTGGCAAATAATAAATTACCAAGGTGCACACAGTTTGAATTTGCCACATGAAAAAAGGGATAAGCTCACAACAACAACAAAAATGACCAATATCTCCTCCATAGCAGACTGTATTCATCTCGCTATAACTCTATATTTCTGGAATATAATAAACACACACATGTGAACTGGTAGATATATAGCAGCTCGCGGTCGGCAGGGGGTATGGGGAGGGATGGGGAAGGTGGGGGAGGAGAGGGGGAGAGGGTGGGGGTGGGGGGCTTATACGGGAAAGGGTGGGAGCGTGGGTGAAGGGGGGAAGCGATAGTTTTTTGCACACAACTCTACAACCTATCTCGTCTACACACAACACAACATTAGGGACTTATAGATGTGAGATGTCGAACTTATGAGTGCTGCCTGTGCTGTGTGATTTTTGGTGGGGGTAAAAGCTGTTTAATATCTCGGAGGGGGAGGGGGGGGGGGGGGGAATGGGTTTTGGAGCGGAGGAGAATTTTTTGACGGGAGAAGGGCAAGCGGGAGAGTGATGGGCGGGAATTGTAGATGTTGATATGTAAATGCTCGGTGATGGAGTTATTTGTTGGTAATGTGGGTGTTTGGGTTGTGTGGTTGGGGTGAATGTCTATTGTTTGGGGGTGGTTGGTGTTTGGTGGGAGATTTTATTTTGGGGGGAGTGATGATGAGACGAGAGCGAGATAGTGTATATATTATAAATAATCTCTCATGATATCTTAGGGAGTTGAAACATAGATAGCAGATGATATCACACACGTTGTGTGAAGTGAGTGTTTTTTGGTAATGGTGTTAGATTTGATTTTGGATAGATTAGTAATGAAAATTAGTGGTGTGTTGTGGGTGAGAAGAATTTTGGATAGAGTATTTTGAGGATCATCATAATTGAGGTTAAGTACTGTACAAGTATATTAATATAATTGATTGGAATGAGTTTTTGAATGTTAGGGTTGTGTGATATGAAATGAGGTTGGTTAGTGTTTGGATGGGATATATTAGAGGGATGTTGGTGGGTTGGGTTGTTTGATGAAGGATTTGGGTGTGGGTTATTTGATTTGGGAGGGGGGGTGGGGGGGGGTGTATGTTTTGATAATTTTTTTAGTAAGGTTGGTGTTGGGTATTGTTTGAGTAGATGAGGGATTGGATATTATTGTTTTTTGTATTGTATGAGTGATATTGATGGATGAAAGAGAAAAACTGATATTTGAAATTCATGTTTCACGCTAAATACATTCATAATGATTTGTTGAGACGCTATTTCCTATCCATAAACTATAATGTCATTCGTATAATATTGCTGGTGTTTTTTTTTGTTGTTGTTCGTTCCTCTCTATTCTCTTCCATCGGTTGATTTTTATTCGTTATACGCGTCGCACGAGGCTTATTTTATACACAGACAAATACCGCACGGCATTTTTTTATTGGCGTCATATTTATTATATAATGGTTGCACTTTTTTTTTTCTCTTCTACAATTTATTTTTTTTCTATCTTTACTATATGTATCAATTATTTGTATTCGCCTCGTGCGATTATCTTGAAATACTATTCAACGGTGTCTGTAATTGAGTTGATCATAAAAAATGGAATAGGATTTTTTGTTGTTGTTGTTGTCATTGTCTCTCTGTTTCAATTCGTTCATATTCTTTTTATTTTGTGTTTTGTTGTTTTGCTATTCGTTTTGCGTTCGTGTCATGTATAGAAGAACATGCTTATTTGTCATGAGGACGAGTTAGCGCTTGTGTGTCAAATGGGCAATGTTTTGACGGAAATAATATTACACCTGAAGAATAAATTGCGAAATGCAATTACTTAAATTAAAAATGCGACTCACTCTGTTATTAATATGAATTTTCATGTATTCAGTTTGTGTGGCGAGTTTGAACGCTTGAAATTAAAAAAAAAAAAAAAACTCAAGCACAGAAAAAAAAACAGAAATCGATAGAAACATCAAACAGACCAAATTTCAACCACATAATAACGATACGTTGGAATGAAACGAAGCGGAATAACACACATTTCGAAGAGAGAGAGAGAAAAAAACGCCATTGACTAAATCTTAATTTTCCGCTTTATTCATATTCGGTTCCTGCTCATTTATTGTGCGAATTTCGTCCGAAAAACTTAATTACATTTCATTTCATTTCCAATAGATTGCGAATCAAATCAAACATGTTACGTTCTCATTACAAAATGGGCAATGGAAATAAAAAAAAAAAAAACCATGCGAAGAATCGTGCAATGAAACTGATTTCAAGTTTTCGACCAATAACCAACAACAACAAAATCAGCACGAAAAAAAGAGATTTATTCTGTTATTTGAGACTGTTAGTCATTTTGCTAATGAATGCCCTGTAACTCTAAACATATTATTTGCGATCGTTGTTATTCCATAGTAACTTAAATTCAATATACATCTACCACAGACGAAACTTACATAGATGAAAAATAATGCAAAGAACACATTTTTCTCTTAAAATGGAGCGTTCCCAAATAAAAGCGAGTAATTTCTATGCTGATTTTGAAATTGAATGACGTTCATTTAGTGAATAAAGAACCGGGCATATATATACATCTAAATACATACCGACAACGGAATGTTTATTGGAGTTTCGTTGAACTGATTTTGATGTGCATACCAATTGTTGCTATTTCCACAGAAATTATGTTGAAATTATTTATTAATTAATTGAAAAATGAATCATTTATTTGTGAGTAAAATGTCGATACACTTTTTTTCTATAACATGGAAGAATTTCGGAAAAATTATTCAATCTTTGAATAGATTTACAGTGAAATTTATGACTGAAATGAAGTTCTAAAAACTCACATTTGAAATTCTTTGACTAGCGATTGAGAAAGAAACAAAAAAAAAACACATTGAACGACGAATAATGTTTCAAAAGAGATTGAAAAAAAATGTTTCGAATAATAAAAGTCAAAACAATTGTGCGCACATGAATTTCATCACAAACGTTTCAGTTTCGGTCTCGGTTTGAATTTTCATTCTATTTATCTGTATCTCAGATACTGAAAAAAAGCCAAAATAAAAGCAACTACAACATCGATCTATTCCGTCTAAGCGAAAGCGGCAAAAGGAAATGAGCAAGAAAATACAGAATAATTGAAATTTAATATGGTGTAGAAAGAAATAGAGATGAGACACAGACAAAAAAAAAAGATTTTGTTCACGAACCAACAACAACAACAACAACAAAAAAACATCCAACAGCAACAACAAAGCTGATTTTAAGTAATATTCGGGTTATTTGGATGGTACCATCCAAAATAGTAACATGGCTAGAAAATTGTATTGGACCAGTTTGTTTTATTTTACTTGTGTGCGGTGAAATCAAGCACAGTACAGTCAAAACAAGCAGACTGTACTTCATGCTATAAAAGCATCCAATTTCGTAACATTTTGACGAACGTTTGCCTGATCACGTTTTTTCCATCTCTCTTGCTCTCGCATCATTTTGTGGTCGAGAAAATGGGTTTCATCGTTTTTTTTTTGTCCACGCCGATTCTTCGTTTTTTTTTTGCTCTCTCGTTTGTTCTCTGTGTATCTCAATCTGTTCATTTTATTCAGTGCTTTTGCTGGTTCGCTAAATGCTGTTTTTTTTTCGTTCTGTGGTCTTTGCCTGTATTTTTACAGCCGAAACAAAACATCAAAATGAAAAGTAATTTTTTACATTTTGCGGTTTAGCAAATGGGTTTTTTTGGTACGCTAAAATAATCAAATCTGTATATGGTTTGAACGTTTCTCCATCTGGAGCGGATGAAACAGTTGCAAAGTAACAATGTCGAGCAATCACCGTATCTCTGATATGCAAAAGCATCCCATGGAGAGCAATGTAACCAAATTCAACTCATTAATTTGATAATTTTAGATGCTCGATCTTGTGAACTTCGGCCAAAATGTTCACAAAAATACCAGCAGCAATAGAAACAATATCATTATAATCAGCTTCTGTAAGCGTGCAAAACCAAAATACATTGGACAAAGCAACAGCAAAAAAAAACGGAAACTAAAATAGACATTACCTAACTGATTCGGTAGTCATATAACGGTTCCGTGATATACAATATCCAATACCATACTTGATAAATTTGACGACTTACAAACGCGCGATTTTCTGTTCAAACGAAGAACGTTGCGAAGCAACTTTTCGTTTATCAGCGACGAACGACAAAAAAAAAGAGAAAGGTTGTCGTTTCAAATGAAATCGGATATTGATTCCTGGAATCCTATAAAAAACACTTTGAATGTCTATATTTTTCTTCTGAATACTGTGATCCTGTATGCAAAAACCTCCAACTAAAAATGGGAATATAAAAATTGGTGTGTTTTTTTCTGCGTTTGCCGCAAAATATAAACGAATTTCAATTTTGAGTCGAGTGAAATGGACGCAGCAGACTGTACATAAAATGTAATTCCAATACACTTTCAGAGTAAGCTCAACATCGACCCAAACCTTCGCTCTTCTTTTTTTGCCATTTTATGCACTTTATTAGTCAGCTTGAAAGTGCTGACAGTCAAATGAATATTTGTATAAGCGACAATGTTCGTGACAGTTTTTAAATTAAATGGGAAATTTAGTTTTCGATTAAATCTAGAGAAATAAAACGAACCGATGATGATGAACTTCGATCACCATATCGTTTTTAATAAATATTTAAAAAAAAAATATCTTAGAGCAATGAGTTCAGTTCGTTCTCACTTTTTCTGCTCTTTTTTCCCATTTGAAAGAGTAAAAGAAAAAAAAATGTGGCTTGCATTAATTTCTTATATGAAATCTAATGACGAAACGTATTTTTTTTGCTCAGAATTTTTAAAATGGAAACTGTAATCTTCGTACTTCAATTTGAATTTCATAGGGATGCTCTAAACTTAATCCAGTGAAGCTGCTCAGTTAATATTTAATTGTGTTTTTAAATGTTGTTGGTCCAGGGCATTCAGTTCTGTGTTTTTGAAAGAGAGAGAGAGAGAGAGAGAGTGTAACCCTCTCGTGGTTTGTAAATCTATATTGATAACATACTTGGCAAACACCTCAGAGTTTAAGGCTTAAATTCCCAGTACCATAGATAAATGTATAAGTATGCAAATATAGTCGAAACAACACTGTCAATGGTGTTGACTCAATACATCATTTATTTGTTGATTGCAAAAATGTTGTCACATATTCTATCAACTTGCGGTTGCATTCCCGAGCCGCACGTCGAAGCAATATTTAAAATGTGAAAAATAAAATCGATGAAATGTTCTAACCGCATATATTTCCATATCTCTAAAATGAATCCCTACAAAAAAAAAACAAACACTGTCACCCAATGAATTGCATGTCAGAATAAAAATGAATTGAATGCCAAGTTTTAAATCAAAAAAGCCGACGAGCCGGTGTAAATTTATCATCAAAAATAGACATTGAATATTAGCATACAGTTGAGATAGAGAGAAAGAGAGACAGAAAACTAACCGCAGAGCATGTTAGGTATGAATGAAATATGTAAATATTCTGGATGGAGTTTCATTGTATTGAGACATTCAAAATACGAAATAGCTTTCATTTTGTGCATTACATGAAATGTTATTCCCGAGATAGATCCATAAAAGGATGCTTATTCATTGCATAGTAAAATGAGGGAAACCCTGTGCATTAGTGTGTCGATGTGTGTATATTTTATTTACGTATGCTCAAATATTCATTCGAGTTGACAACGTCAAAAGATGGCAAAGCGTAAAATTAGATTGAATTGTTAGTTGTTGAAAATGAGCTAAGTAACGTTAAAAAAATGTGGCTTCCTTGCTGCTGTGATCGCCCAATTCGGGAAAAAAAATATTTGACTCTTAAAAATGGTGTCTACATGAAAAAAAAGCATTGAAAATGCGTTTTTTTTGGAGCCACATTTTCAGCGGCTGTCTTAAAAACGGGCACAAATTGTATTGTATTACAAATGGTTTATAAATAAACAAAACGAGTCACCGAGTAACAAGCATATGTCGAAAAGATATAGAAAAAGCGGCTACACACAACCTGCCTACCTTCTCATTGTTTCAGTTTTAATGTATACGTGGCAGTAAAATGGATCCATATTGCACACTTATCTTGACATCAGGATTTGAGAGTTGAACAATGTCATAGAGGGAACACGTTTGACAACAACTAACTAGAGCGACAAGAAGCACTCATATGATTATCCACTCGGCAATGCAATACATTGGTTGGCTCTGTGTGTATATGTGTGTAAGCGTTGCTTTTCTCTCTTTCTCTCTCTCTATCTCCATCTGTTGCCTTCTTCTTCTTTTTTTTGCTTCGCTGCTTTCATTCCACAGTCATCAGCGTATAATTGCTCGTGTTGATAGAACAAAATGCAAAAGAAGCAAATAAAATGAAAATGACTACTGAATATACAATTACATACATAACATATCCTCTCTACCTGTGCGCCGTGTTCATATTGTGCTGGTGGTGGTGGTGGTTCGGTATCGTTTGCGCGCGGACGGAAAATATGACAGACAGAGTGAGAGAGAGAGAGAGAGAGAGAGAGAGCAAAAAAAGGGCGACGCAAATATTCGATATAGCGGTACCACTCGCCTAATATGCTGGCATAAATGGTTTTTAACATTTTGAAGATTTTGTTACGATGAAATATGTGTGTGTGTGTGTGTAGTCGAGCCAACGATGATGGCATAGGCATTAGGCACCCATGCAATCCGTAGACTTCCCGACGAACATACGGAACTAAACAAACAGCAGTACGAGAAAAAAAAGAGCGAATCGAGGGAAATGAACTCGCATATGGAAACATATTCCATTGTTGTTGTTGTTGCTGTTGTTGTTGTTGTTGTTGTAGTTGCCGTTGCTGCATATGACGAACTCTATTTTTTTGTTCACTGCTGCTGCTGCTGCTACTTTTCCTCGCTACTTGTGCATATGGTTGAAGCTAAACGGGCGCGAGTATATTTCATTTAAAAGTTAATTTAAGTACGTTTATGAATGTTGGATGGTGTGCCAGTACTCATTCACAGTGAGTGTGAGTTTGTACGCCATAATGGTGTGAATTTCATATTCATAAGCATTTTTGCAATGGCCTAATACATAATCACATATTAAAGCTCATGAAATGGCATTCTTAACCTTTATGATAATGCACACAGGTGATCTTGTGTATGGCGGTACGCTGAAAGATCGTACCAAAAAAAAAACAAAACAAAATCTCCATGGAGATAGAGAATATGTGAACTCTAGGGAAAGCATTTGAGTTAGGCTATAAGGACCCATTAGTGTACCTTATATATTATGCTCTATTCGCATAATTTTGTTGTTGTTGTTGTGTTCGCTGATAAATTATGCGCCATTTGAAATGTCGACAAAGTTTTCAGAAGCAGCTAATGTACCGTTAAAATGGCTGTTTCTTTGCTCTTTAAGTTCTCTTTTTTATTCTATTCCATCATTCAAATGCTTGCATTAATGCGAATCATTTGCCGATATATCCGAAAAAAAAACTCGAGCGCATTGTGTTAAACGAACTACAATTTCAGTCAGCTCTTTTCTTTAAGTCCAATGTTATGGCAATGAATTTTCATTTGTTAGAAGAGCAACATGAACGGTATGCTTGCGTGTTGAGACCTACTTTTCTATGCCCGCGTGAAGGAGCGCGATTCATTAAACGATGAATCATAAATTCATAGCAAAATATCGGAGCGCAAATGAATTTCATTGCACGATGAAATGTTAACATTTGCTGGATGCACACATTAAAAGTGTTGTGCATGAATAATGAGTCATTGTACTCTTGCTTGTTTCACTTGTAATTAGACAAATTTTCAAACTGATGAATGATGCACACTAATGAAAAACGCTACACCGAAATTTCAAACGCAATTTTTTCGTTTCGTTTCTCTTGTGAAAGGCGAACTGGGTAGAGAAAGTGGGGGCCATAATGAAACATCAAAGTGAAGTGACTGTAATTTAAAGGCCTGAAATTTCATCAGTCAAAGCGCATCAAATGATGAAAATGGTCAATTGTAAGATGCAAGTGGAAAAAAATAATGTTCAAAATCGAATTAGAAGCAGTTAATCAAGAAATGACTGCATACAAAATCATGATGGAATGTTTTTATTGAGAGTTTGGAATGTTCACACCAACCAGCATGAGTCTAGCGATTGTGTCAATTCTCCGGGTCATTTTGCTTCATGAGTTTCATTTGAACATTTGAATGTGTGACCTTTAAAACTAGCGAGAAGTAAAGATTGAGAGAAAAAAGATTCGAACAAAAAAAGTGATTACAAAGTAAAACAGAGCAGAGCAGAGTAGAAACGATGAAAGAAAAAACCCATTCGGATGTAATTTGTTACTCAGCTGTTCAAGTACACATACACATGGAATCAGCGTTATATTATGTGGCGCAATTTCAATACAAGAAAAAATGAATCGCACACACACATACCGAATAGAAACACTCGAACACATGAAACAAGTGAAAGACAACAAAAAAAAACAAGCATCAACTGAAAGAACAAAAACCTAGTGTTTAGAACACCAACAAACAAACAAAATGTGGCATACAACTTCAAGTACAATTAGTAGTTGCCGTTTGCAAGTCTCGACAATAGACCTATACACTTGCAAATGTTGGCTGGAAGAGCGGCAAATAAACGCGTCCAAATATTCTACCGCATTTATCTAAATAAAAAAAAATAAGAAACAAAAAATCGGCACACACGTGTAACGTGTATCTCTCTGCAATGGTATTCTGCTCATGGTGTTTGTGTGTGCGTGTAAGAGTGTGTTGGTGTGGTGAAGGCGAGCTAAGTTGATTGAATACACACAGCACACAGTTGAATAGAGTTTTAGTTTCATTGCGCGCACTGCAATGAAATAATAGATATTTAACCATTTTGAACGGCGTGAATCGAGTACGTGAATAAAAACAAAAAAACCGGTTTTTGTGTATTCCTCTTTCTCAAGCCACATGCTTTTTACTCTTCGAGGTCCGATTTAATATTTTTCGTTCTTAATCTCACAACTATTTGCCGTCCCGCATGTACATGCATTCAACTAGTTACGCCAGAGTGTACATCATTGTGCGACCACAGCAGCACCACCACCAGAGTACAATTCGAATAAAAACCACGACGTTCATGAATTGTGAATACAAACGCTTACGATGAACATAAAACAGAGAAGTCATTAGAAGCCAAATAGACGAATGACGAGAGAATGGACGCTGTTTGTGAGCGATGGAAAGAAAGAACCGAACATGGAAACGAAAACCAGATAAAGTTGAATTTCACATACAATGGAACATTGTAATTAAAGTTTTCGAAGATGGATTCACAACAATCCATTGTGTGTTCTTGCGATTGCATGAGAAACTCCACTGGAGAAAAAAAAACACACACACTGTGATTACAGTGCATAATACATTTACTTTAAGCGTCCAAAAATGTTAGAGCCAAACAAGGAATGCTCTCCATCTCTGTGTCGCTCTGTTTCTTTCTCTTTGCATCATCACATCGAACGAACTTCATTTTGTTTCGTTTCATGCACGTACCAACGGTGAAATGCACCAGCGGAAACAACAATTCCTTTATGTAATTGTACCGCGCAAAGCCAATGAAAATTGCTGTCTTTGAACCGAATCTCATTCGTTTCTGTAGTTTCAAAATTGGTTTTTGAATTTCGAACACATTTTCAACGTGCATCTAGATAAAATTGTGTATTTGCGTTTTGTTACGCTTTGTTTTTCCACCGATGACTATGAATACGATTGAATTGGTGCTACTGGTGAAAGACGGACTGCCATTCCGTGTTTGAAGTTTTTGATCAGATTTTCGTGTTGAAATTAATTTCTCGTTTAGTACCCAATAAAATTTACGACCGCTTGACTTCACTCGATGGCGAATCCGATTAAGGCAAATACGGACGAAAGTAAGCGGGCGCGCACACTCTCTCGCTTGCTCGCTCGCTCGTCTGAACACAAACAAAAAGCAACAAAACACACAAAGTGCTAACGAAATACTGGGCGAATGACATCACGATTTGAAATGAAGAGAGAAAGAGGAATGAGTTCATTTCGACAATGTATTTATTTGAGTCGTTTTGAAATGTTCAATTGTACTCCAGTGCAAAAGATGATGAAAATATGCCAAAATGTGCGTTTGGAAGAGTTCAGTCGATAAATTGCCGAAAGCTATGTGACTGTGTCTAATTTTAAATGGTAGAAGTACATGAATTTGAAAACGAAGGACGCTGTGGCGTTTGATGTGTTTATTTGTGCGATTGCTCAATATTCTAGAACAAATCGTCAAAGTCGCACAAAAACGTCATGATGATTTAAAAATGACGATGAGCCAACGTATCAAAGCATCAAAATTCACATAGTCATTATCATGCTGTGGCAAAACGAAAATCTAAATATCTTGTTGACAAGTCAAAGAGTCACATACAACCGCAAACAAAAGTTTACAAACGTTTTGGAGAAAAAAATAGAAAAAATTGAAAAAAAAACCATTTGGCACACACAGCGAGCAAGCACATCACAAAAAAAAATGAGTACACTCGGTTGCGGAAAGTAACAAACAAACAACAAAAAAGATAAAACGGGCAAAATGTGGTGTGGATATGTAATGACCATACAAGAATGAAAAATGGCACAAACGAGAGATAAAGATAAAACCGTCAGACAAATTAAAGTGTTCTCACTGGATGTAGAAAAATTCAAATGTATTTTTTTCCCATTTGTGCTGCTACTGCTGCTGTAAAAACGGCTGATGTGACTCTTTTCTCAGTTGCCGTGGTATTTGTCCACGTTTCGCATAGCTTTACATACTTATTATCCGTGATTATCATTTATCAGCATTCATTGTCAACAGCCCTACAGTTCTATCTGTGGTCTTCAACACACCGAGAATGAAGCAAAGGTTTAAGATCAAAGTGTATTGCACGCTATGCGCCGTTGTTGTGTTCTGGTTTTTTATTATTTATTTATAGCGCTGGACACTGACGATGTGTGTCTGCGTGCATGTATGCTGAAGTCATCAGTTTCAATTTATGTAACCAGCGTGGACATATCATTATCATTACCGTCATTTATCCTACTTTTTTTTTATTGCTCCTTCTCTTAAGAGCTGTGTGTGTACGTATGTATGTGAGTGTGTGCGGGGCAGCTTTAACGATGATTAGAGGAAGCGAAATCGATCAGATGGTTTTCGCTTCAGACAACCAGATATTCGCACTTGAGCGCGATTGATTTGATGGAAATAAGGTCAGATTGCATTGAAAATAGATAGCAAAATCACATCGAGAATGAACAAGCTAGCTTGCAAACGAGTGCTCATAATTCACACGACAGCCACACCATCGCATCACAAACGATCGAAACATTAGAAAGAGAGAAAGAACGAAAAAAAAAATTAATGCCAGCCATGAAGATGAAGGCATCATCAAATAACCTCATCATGAATCATGACTAGATCGCCGTCTCTCCACATAAATAATTTATTTGCCAGTTTGTGCACACCGTCAGTATTTGTTGCTTTGTACGACTATGTGTCCGATGCGAACGGAGTAATTGCGTTCGCGTTAAGCGCACGCCACAAAACACAATTTCGTTCAATTAAATTAAGGTTTTCAACTTTGATGCGCCCTGCCATGACGAACAAACGAGAGATAGCCAGTCAGCTCGATTCGATTTGACGTTGTCTCACTTTGTGACCGCTTTGCTCACTCGGACTGTGCTCGTTTCAAATATACACGCGCATTGCGTGCTCTTTACCAATTGAAACTTCGTAATTAATCTAATTTATATTTTATAGCCCGAAAATAAGTTGGTTGGCCGTTTTTTTCTTCTTCTTCTTCTTTTAGCTAGCATCGTATTCTTCATCATGCGTTTGATGTATTTGTTTATTTGTATGACGAATCACCCATTTGAAAGCGTTGAACCTATCTATGTGTTTTTTCTCTTCACTCATTACTTTACATTTTTCTTTGAATTTTCTATTATTTTTACCACGCATTTTCTATGTTTCATGCTCGTGACTTATGAATTGTTAGAGAAAAAAAGAAACCACAACGAGAGAGAAAAAAATGGACTAGAATCATTTGATCAACATGCAGTCTGAATTATGTAATGAGTCCGCTCATTAGCACATGAGGCGCACGCATTTCCATTTCGAATGTAGTCATTCAGGCTGTTTTTATTGGTTTTAAGCATGCAATGACTCCTTATCGAGCAATCACATTACATACAAAAAGGTTTTTAAAAAAAAAAAAAAAAAAAAAAAATATTCTCTGGCTTTTCAAACCACTTGATTTTGACGGTGATACGAGAAGTGAATATGAAAAAATTCTTTACAATTATTCATTTGTGTAACAGTCTGATCAAGAGTATTATGCGCAGCTCACCGAATCTCGATAAATCGATTTTTGAAGCAACTACAAAAAACAACAACTACAACAGCATTCCTTTCATCTCACAAGCGTGTTCGGAATTTCGCGCTTCATTTCATCGCTGTTGAGTGTGTGTGTGTGTGTGTGTGTGTGTGTGTGTGTCTGTGTGTGTCTGTGTTTTGTTTTTCTTCATCCAAGCAAAAGTACATGGGAAACAGGCAGAGAAAGCGATTGAAGCGAGAAAAAAACACAAAACCGCACAACGAGTGGAAAAGGCAGTATATATCAAGCTAATAAGCCAAGTGAATGAAGATAAAGTTAAAAAAAAAACCAAAAACCGAGAAAGATACAAAACAATAACAACAACGGAAAAATCGAGTAATGGAGCAGTCAGTTGCGCTATGCTGTGAATACTAAAATGTGTAATAGTGATAAAACATTTCGTTTGAATCTGGTGGAACGATATTTTTCACACGCATATTTTGAGATAGAGCGCACATTTAGCAGGCACTAACGCCAATTCGAGCGATGCTGTTGGGTTTCGGTGTTTGTGTGTGTGTGTGTGTGTACATGCAGCAACACTGCACACACCAGTTCGATCCGAACAAAATAAATCATTTTCGAGTGGCATATCTATCATGTTCGTTGCGTTATTCTGAACATTTTCGAGCATCTGTCATTCATTTCTCGATTGTTTTCTCTTCATTTCATGTGGCGAGAGAGTGCTTTGGTTTTGCATGTGTCGCCACAATTTCCCCGCATTCGTATCACATTAAACCAATGCTTCTAATGCCTTTCATATTGTTGCCGCTAATGTGTCTATCTTTATTTCTCGAAAATGATTCCGTTGAAGAGAAAAAAAAACCGAAAGAAGAAAACCAAAGAAGATGAAGAAGGAGGGAAAATCGAGGAAAAACTGCACAATAACTGACGAATGATTACATAAATATTACATTCAATTCAAAGATTTAAGCGACATTTGTGCCCGAGATTATTTTCGACAAAATGTGTTCTCTGTGTGTTTAATGCTGCGAATGTGAGTTGCGCAAAGTGCACATTAAATAATGAATCACAATTTACAGCGGCAATGGCAATTGCATGATTTTAAATGTGGATAAAGTTTGAAAGTGACAAAAATTATATCAACAGAGCAAAATATTCCGTGCGCCTGAAAATACCGAGTCAATCGTGATGTGCATTTCAATGCTGCTGCTGCTGCTCTCTTTTCGAATGTGTATTTTGTTTCGATCGCATGAACAAATGTTCTCCGTATTTCAATTGCATTTACATCAATATCAAAATGTTCATGAAAATTGTATGAAGTTTGCGATCGAAATATCTTGCATAAAGTACGTTGAAAACAAATCGATGCCAAAATGGTCGACGAGGCGAAAAAAGTCGAATAACGATGGCAAAACGGTAGAAACAACAACAAACAAAAACAGCAGGCGGCAAGCTAAGCATCACAAAAGTGTGCGGACACTGATGATGCACACGCTCATATGTCAAAATGTCTGTAAATATGAATATTTAATAAAATAAATTCTTACTCATTTATTTTAATAAAATGCAGAACGAGAGACGATTTGCAAGTCGGCGACTGCTGAACTTTAACGATGATGTGTAAATATCGAAAACCATTAGTCTGTCTCCGGTGCTGCGCTTCAGATCCAATCAGTTTTGCGATCTGACTGCAATGCACTAAAACAACAGCACAGAAAAATGAGACGAAAGAAATAATGAAAATAGGTGTAGGAATTAAAATTGACTTGGCCTCCCATTGAAGATCGTATAGAATGGAAGTTTACTTGAAAGTTGCACATACTTTTTGTCCACACGTTTGAATTGCAACGAAAATAAAATTCCGTTTCGTTTTTGTCACTTTTGAATCGGCAGCAGCATGCCCATTTGCCCATTCGTCATATGACACCCAACCAACAACAAAAAAACAAAAAAACAAAAAACATCTTATCAAATCAACTGTCGGCCAAAGAGAAAAATACGATTAAACACTAGTTTAGTCCTTTTTAATGTCTTGCAACTCATTGCCATGGTATGCTCTATCGTGTCACTCATGCAATTTGCCATTTGACGATGTAAATGCGATCACATTAATATTCAGCACTTGTTGGATCGCTGTTAACTTGAATCGAATGGCTTTTGTGTGACAGCGTTAAATTTGCAATCGAGTAGCAGCTGATTTAGCACACACCAATGCAGTACATTAACGGTCGTCACACACTGTTTGCGCTGGCTGCTTAAGATGATGCTGAAGCTTGGCTGGTTGGCGTGAGCGTGCAGACCCGCTTGCTTGCTCGCTTGTTTGCCATGCCTAATTCCCTTTTTTTCTTTCCCCGAGTCTTTTGCTAACAATCACAATTGCAACGAAGACACGCATGTCTGCACCTTTTTTTTCTCTCTCTCTCTCTCTTTAGATAGACTATACGAGAGAAATGTGAATGCCATGAAAATGAGAGAGAAATGACAGAGCTTAAAAGAAAAAGCAAATTCCAATTTCGGGCACCGTTTTCACACTCTCATCTATTCTTTCTGAAGCGAAGCGCATTGTTGTCTGACGGTTGCCGTTTCGTTTTTATCGCATACTTGAGATAAATCAACGTGAATCTCGCCACGATGCATTAGCTTTAATGCCATTTCGTTGTTGCCATAATGAATGCGAAAAACCCCGTCGAAAGTTGTGTGTGCCGCACGAAGTTATACAAAACGGGAAAGTCACGGTGCGTCTCTTTTGTTTTTGAACGTGTGAAGCCATTCGATATATTTTTATGAATGACCGCCACGAGAATGTGCAGATGTGCACACACTCACAATAACCATAATGCATACACATTGTTTGTTTTCTTTTTCTTTTTTTTTTCGTTGGCCCCGGGTGAAAAACCAGCAACGACACTACATTTGTGTTACATCGCTCAGCAATTTGGTTCGCCATGAAAATATTTCGTGTATACTTTGGCTAAGTGATTAATGAATCCGAATGGAAAATGTGCATCGCGGGAATGTGCGCACAAAACTTTGTTTTGCCATAATGAGTAACGCACAATATGTTTTAGTTGGCTCATTTAAGCGATTTTCATAGCTTTCTATGAATAGAAAATGCACATTAAAAATTAGATCTAATATTTTAAAAACAACAACAAAAAAAAATAGAAGAAACAGCAACAAAATTACAGCAGTTTTATTTCATCAACAGCATGAATACATGTCCACTTTTTAAACAAATGAAAAATATACTCGATTTTCTCCACTGAAGTACTCTAGATGTGCGCTACTTTCGTGTCGCGTTGCATTCAAATCGAAATTTCATATTTCACTGTATTAATTTATTATTTATTTCAAAAAGCATCGCCAAATGATTCGTTGTGGAATGATGAACAGCAGTTAGAATACACGGCAGTTAGAATTCAACGATGACTCAATAGAACAACAACTCTGACTTTAATTAAACTTATTGAATAATAAATGTTGATTCCACATTCCGCTGTGTATTAAATTATCATTTCGAAGAGCCGTTGTGCGTTCTCGCTTTTAGTTAGCCATTGCGAATGTAAGCGCACAGTAGCAGAACCACGTACACGATTCGTTCGCCTGTACTCGCGAAAATGTTCATAATTGCTGTTGTCAGTTCGAAGCGTATATAAAATCATTTTTGTTCATTTTGCCGCGTAATGTACAACATTTTAGCATCTAACGACTGTGCTGTCTCTCGAGAAGTCGATGAATGTCAAGCGAATATGAACAAACGAAATTTGCGAATGAAATAGAAAAAAGCAAAAAGGCAACGTACGAAAGAGCCAAGCCATCGAATAAATCATCATTATTATAAATACACACCGAAAATACCGAAAAATGAAAATTTCATTTTCAGTGAATGAAGTAGCAACGCTGATGTACTGTTACAAATACGCTTTTGATCAAATGAGCCAAAAACGATTCAACTTCACCTAATGTATGTTTGCCATAATGCGAAACACATTTTTCATCTTTTTGACACGCGAATTATAACAATCATATAGTCGTTCTGTTGATCGCTTGTCGCTGTGTCTCTTTTCACATGTTCAGTTTCCCTTTTTTCCTGCCATCCAAGTACCGAAGCTAGCTGAATCTCAATGAAATGATATGGCATCCAAGAAAGTTCAATCGCAACGTTGCTCATGATGACCCACTAGAAAATAAAAATGTTTTGCACGTAATTTGAGATGAGAACAAATAGACTGATTATACAATGATGTTCGTGCTCACATATTAAGTAGCCAGTTGGTGTGTATGTGTGTGCATTAGAAGCTCCGTTGATGCTTTGTTCTTTACATTACATTTCTACAATTTCATATTTTAAATGTAATTCTTTTCGTTTTGCTTGTTTGTTCATTGCTTTTGTTGGCAGAGCCAACCGAGTTGTGCCCGTTTTGCCAATGTATGTTTGAGCTGTAACACCACCCATATGATGCGTTGACGGGCCGGCATTCACACTCAACAACTATTCATTTCGCTCACATCTATTAGTGTATTTTCAAAATTTGTCCCAAATTTTTCGCCCATATTTTGACAAGCCATAAAAAAACAAATGTCTATTTTGTTGTACGGAACAATGAAAAAAATGACGACGACGCTATGCGCCTGAACACTGCCAATCTAAAACATTTCCAAATAGGCGAAGATGAGTAGAAAACTGTCATTTGTCTGTCATTCCATTGACGGAATCTCTCAAACGCGAACAAACAAATGTTTATTTTTAGTCAAATGCGATTTATAATCATTATTATTTCATTTGCTTGTTTCTTCTTTTGTTGATATTTGCCGTGGCCAACAAGACTACGGCATAACGATAAATTGGAATTTTTCTCGTATCGATAAATCTAAATGCGCATTTGTTTTTATTGATTGTTTTATGCGCTGAACTCGGTTAGATATCGTGTATCGGAATTAATTTGCCATGAAGATTGTTGTCGTTGTGTGCAACAAATTGTAAAGACCTCTTTAATATTATTGCTTCATTGTATCGGTATTGGTGTGTTGGTGATTTAATGTGTGCACAAAACAATGCTTCAATAAAACCAAATTTGTCGTTTGGCACAGCCGCAGTCGGGCTGTGTTGGAGTATGCGCGCCCGCGCCCGCGCTCGCACAACTCATTCATTCATTGGAATATTGAGGGAGATCGAGTTAGCAGGCGCGATTGAATCAGGCTGAAACTGAAGCATATACCGAAATCTAAAAACACATATTATTGAATGTGGGCGATATTTCAATTGCTCAGTCGCCACATCTCCATCGACCAAACGACATTTACACAATTTACCCGGTATGCATTAACCGTCACATTCGCTGAATGTGCACATCAGTAACATATTCACAGATCGCTTGTTTTAAGCACACAAACACACACACACACACACACACATAACATATCGCATTTATTAAAGTTAATTAATTGGAATAGAAGAAAAAATGAATAAAAAAAGTGAACGACGACGTAACGAACAACGCCAAAGCATAATGGGCCAGTTCCAGTAATAACAGTGAGAAACAACAACACACAGAACCAACAGTGCAGTCAATAGATACAAATGATGTCATTTACTTATTTGACATCCAAGGAGTTGGCTTGACCTGACTTAGCCACTCATTAACATGAATATAGTCTTTGATTCAGTCAAAACATAGCCTGAATATCGTGCTGATGGCATTACATTCGCCAACCATTCCCATCATTATTTATCAAGTCTGAGTACATGTGTGTTTGCGACTTGATTATCGATGCTGTCATTTGTTTGTTTATTAAATTTAATTTTAATATTATTCAATCTGTCAAAATTGGTTATTGGCAATTTGAAAATCATAACAGTCCGTTTAGTACTTCCGACAAGTCGGAAATTAACCACAGCTAAAAAACCGGCCAATAAATAAAACGGTAAATGACAACATGAAATTCTAAACGCATGTCGTCAAACAATTTTATGCCAATACACAAACACACACACACACACAAACACACACACACACACACATTATTTCCATTTTGAATGGGTGCTAATGTGAAACAGATTGCATTCAAATGCATGCCAATTGATATTGGCAGAATGAAAATAATAGTTCACAAATAGATGCCATTAAAATGTTATATCGTGCGACAACTGGGCATCAACTCAATAAATGCCATTCAAAATACATTAAATAATCAGCTAATTATTGTGATTGTGCTTGTTATTATTCAAGCAATCGATTGGAAGAGGAATGAAAACAAACAAACAAAAATACTACACACACAACAAACGCACGAAACGAATGCGATTAAACATGATTATTTCATTCACGTGCATACCGTGGCAGTGATTCGGACATGATGACGACAAATCGAAGAAAAGCGAGCAATAAATGGCGCATGGAATGCAGTATGTGTCATACTAAAAACCGAACCGAACACACACACACACACACAGAGCTCTCTCAGAGAGAGAGAGAGAGAGAGAGAGAGAGAGAGAGAGAGAGAGAAAGAAAGAAAAGCAGCACAGCAACAACACATTCGAAGTAATCACTTAATTCGTTGCTTGTATATCAATCGACATCAGACTCAATTTGCCCCAATGTAAAACAATTACAATGCACATAAATATCATTCTTGGCTAAAATGAGTTAACACGAAAATAATCCGCAAAAAAAACGTTCGTTCGAACAGCAACAATATCAAGTTCCACGATTAACAAAGATAATAATATACTTAAAGCCACTCTACTCACGGAGAGCAGAAAAAAAACGAACGGAGAGAAAGAAAAAATAAACTCTGACAAGCAAATGTCAGAATGCTACGAATAAAATACATTTTGATGTTGTTTTGTGGTAATTTTGTTACGAACATTGTGTCAATAAAACAACAAAATAATTTGCTCGGGATATAGTTCGTGTCGTGTGTGTGTTTTTGTTGTTGTTGTTGCGCAAATTGTGGGTTATTTGAAGAAAAAGCGGCTTTTGATCTATGGATTATTATTAAATCTATCGATTCCGCTATAGATGAAACAAAAATCTGGTTTTCTCATCGCTGGAGCAACGAGTATGAGCCAATCGAGTTAACATGCTAATATTTTTGTACAGCATTACAATGAAGCCGTAATAGTTTCACTCTATGTGATGCACAAATAAAGCAGATACCAAATATTATCATTATTTAGCTTCAATGAAATTGGTGCTCTATTGGATGGTCCATGCAAATTATTAGTAATTCAAAACGCATAATAACTAATGTGAGGCGAACTTAATAATTTTTTTTTCGTCCACAAAATGTGTTATGTGATACCTCTGAAGCGAATAATTGGAATAGGTTTTTTTTTTTATTCTTTGTAATGCGATTGATCAATGCAGTATTATGCATCTATACACTATGAGCAACGGACAACGGTCTTTTTTTGTATTTATGTGTTCAAATCCATTGAATTTTGATGCTGACACACACACACACAAACCGATTAACAAAGTACATTTTGAACCATCACATGTTCATTTTCGTTGTGTTACGGTCGCTTGATATAAGCAAAGTGTGCTACAATATTCGCGCATTCATTAAATTTGCGCCGATTCATGGTAACGATGATTATTGCACCATGCATCACATTGACATTCATTGTGCTTTGTGCTCCGTCTAAAAGCATACCAACAACAACGAGAGAAAAAAAAGGCAACTGCACAATTTCATGAATCTGCGTGTTACATCATGTTTTTCGTACAAACGACAACGGAAATCGCAATAATGAAACAGCGCATTGAATTTCAATAGGGCCAAGTACAAAGCAAGTAGCAATCGCTTTAGTTGTTGTGCCACTGAATCAAAGCTAAAATTGTGCATATTCAGTGGGTGTGCGTGTGTGTGTGTTTGTGAGTTTATGAGCATACACTTCTCTGTTGCTGCTAATTGGAAGTATTGCAATTTTCCATTGCACATTTGTTCATGAATGTGCAAATATATATATATATATATATATATATGTCAAACGATGCAATTATACCGATGCACTATTTTGATAGACTACGCTCGACAATTCTCGACACTCAATGATGAAGATCATATTTCAGTTAATAACTTACGCTCAAGCTTTTTTCCCTTGCATTCAATGCAGTTTGCTGTAATTAAACAGTTTCCAAATATTAATTATATTTTACCCACCCATAACTTGGTTTGTACCAGTTACTTTGTCGTTGTTTCCCTCAAGCAGTTGAATATGTATGCACACACACACACGAATTGCACTGCTATAAAATATTTCGCTGGCAAATGATTTGCCAAACTTATAATTTCACAGCAGCTTGATGAACTTAACACAACACAATGAAATGTGTTTTGAAAAGCAGGCGAACTGCCTTTGAAAATTCGCCTCAACAATTCAGCGATTTCATGTGGTGTCAGCAAAAAAAATATTTTCAACACACAATGATGAATCAGTTACAAAAAGTGCATCGTTGCACGCACTTCATATCATCAACATCGGTTGCCATTTTCTTATTTGCATGTGCTCAAATCGGTCCTCTTGATTCTATAGAATCATTGTTAACTGGTAATGCCAAAGAGAAAAATGTCACATCATCAATTGTGCTCGTGAGTTTATGATTTTAGTACAAAAGTCGCGTCAAACTAGTGCTTGGCTTAGTGTGTGTGTGTGTGTGTGTTAGTTACGTTTTACTAAATGCAATTTCACTCTTGTATTTATTCATTGGTTTTTGGGTTGAAATCCGTTTCAAAACCAGACGCCATTCGACATTGTTTTCCCGCACAAAAATTTCAACGTCATGAAATGCTGCTGGTTTCAGTTTGAAAACACTACGTACTGTGTGCAATCGAATCCCTCTTGCTCTTGCTGTGTTGTTGCATCATGATATTCTACCGAAAATTCCATTTCTGCATTTCAATGCATAAACCCATGCCATCATCAATACGATTTATCCAGAGATCCAGAGAGCAAGTGACACGATATCGAATAAAGCTATTTGCTATTTGCTGAATGTGTGTACATGAACATTGAACATGCCACGAGTTTTGTTGTTGTTGTTGTTGTTATTGTTGTTGTTGTTCGCTTGCATTCAGCCCATCAGACTGGTTTACTGTTTGCTGCAGTAAACAAAGAGTGTCACAAATGCGACCGCCATTCAATTGACAACGATTGCAGTCTTTGTGTGTGCGTGTGTAAATTCATTATTATTCCAAATGGACAGCCAGTAGCGCCTGCACTCTGGCTACACAATATAGATTAATTAATGGTCAAACAAAAAGTGGCAGAAATTTTACCAACTATATAGAGATGTATCGATACATGTTTGATAATGCCACCGTAAATATTTCCCTCCCGTGTAGAGAAGTGCTTTCATGTTGCTGCATAAATCGCTTTGCTGCACGATGGATCGGTGGTTGTATTCGATGATGATTGAATGGTTTTATTTTTTCTGTATTTCATTCATTAATTTTTCGGAATGCGTTTGTTGGTTGAGTGTGTGTATGTGTTCACATTTCACAAAAATTGCGCGTGAGTATTGTGCAACAGAGCATTTGATTACAAAGGGATAAATGGATTCAGACGAATGCTCGCCAATTAAATTTGTATCGAAAAATCAATTTATACGCTTTGCTTGTTGTGAAATGGGAATTTTTGCCGCATTCCATTCAGGCTCCCCCATATAAAATGTGTTGCTCGTATTTGTTGGTAAATATGTAATTAGTTGAAGTAAAATTCATTTGAATTTGGTGATGAAAATTAGTTTGAACATTTATATTTAAAGTAGAATTTCAGAGATGAATAAATTTATTTGAATGTTAAAAGTACCGCAGCAATAGATTGATGAAGTGATCAAAGACCGTTCAAATATGCTCTGACTCTTCCCCTCCCCAAAAAAATGCCGCTTTCAATTCAATTTGTATTAAAATCGATGCGTCCAATGAAAAATAAGCGATGAAATTGCTCGCGTTTGAATTTGCAATTGCTAAATTATGCAATTCCATCATGTGGTTTTGACAAATTTTAAAATTTCCCATTATTTCAACGTTTATTTTGGATGCGGTACGCACCATGGCATCACTAATGACCAGATTCAACTCGAACATTCACAATGATTATCCGCGTTAAGCTGCGGCATCACGAACAGAAGTGCCGTAGCATCGGCTTCTGTCTGATTTGCATACAAAAACTGCATTATTCACGTGTTATCATATGCAGTTCATCTGTTTGTTTGTTTCATCATTAAAATAAACGAAATATTGCACGTATTTTGAATTTAAATGATTTTCTCGTACACACGTTTTTACCCAGTTGTTCGCAATTAAATCGTGCACACGGATATTTATGCAGACGTACGGTATCCGTTTATCGATCGGAGCAATAATTTTTCCTGTGTGTGTGTGTTATGCATGTTCATATGCGCAACAGCAACCGAACCGTTTCATTCCCGCTAAATAAAAGTTTTAAATCAAGTCTGACATTGATGAAAACGACGACATCAGACTTTGAAAGCATAAAATAAGATATAGTAAAAAGTTTATCAAGTTTGTAACTTGATTCAGCTCATTTGGAAGTTTTGTAAATTAGCGGCAGGTAAAAGGATTTTCATTGCCGTTAATTTCGTTCCATTTTGAGCTTGTCAAGCCGTCATTTGCCTTCCTTATGCCAAACAATTTTATGGTACACTTTTTTTTGCTTGCTGCCAAACATGAATAACAAGATTTATTTGTGTTTGCTTGTGATTTGAAAGACACAATTTTCAAGTTTATGACCTCTGTTGGATAGATAATTGTTCATTTTTAGTGATGATATGATTCATGACAATTTAATAAGCCTGACAGCGTTGGCTGATGTTTGCCTAAACTTTTTCTTTGATGATGAATGTTAAGAAAAAAAATTAAACTCGCCAAACTTTCAGTTGAAATTTCTCGCCCATCAACAATAAAAAAGAAATTTCCTAATCCTTTTTTTTGCGAAAATGCCCAATCATATTTGAATAACTGAAAGCCTGAAGCCAATTTCCATTAAAATGGTCCATTCGAAGATACCTGTTAATTACGGAACCGTTTTAAATTGCATTTAAAAATGCTCTCTTTTTTGTGTATGATGAACTGAATTTTAATTATACACGTTGTGATTGTTCATTTGTATGGAAATGGAAATGTAAACTATTAACACCCAATATTTCGTAAGCATGGATTGTAATCTCCATATGAAATGAATATATTCAATATTCCCAGGATTCCTGGGGCAGGAAAAAAAAGACATATTCGATTGAATCGATTGTTTTGTTCATTTATGTGAAAATTGTAATTAATAGCTTTTGAAATTAATATAATACGTTGTTCATAATTGGCATTTTTTTTTTTCGTTCATAAAACTCATTCTAGGAAGTGAAATATTGTATACAATTGACCTAGAATCAGAACAAAAAAGTCAACAATGTGTGTGCTCTCTGACTGAAAATAGTAATATTAATGTCCAAAAAAACCGGAAATGCTGTTTAATTAATAGATTTTTCTGTTCCTTTCTCCTTGGTATTTGTTCATTTTCAGAATCGACACATATGGTGTTTGATTCATCGCTGCTATCATAAAATCCAGCACCATTTCGTCGACTGCAATTAAACGAAGGCCGACGCTGCCTATCACGTCAGCTAGTGCCCCGCAGGTTTTGTCACCAAAACGACTGTGCGCTGCTACAGCACCCTATCAAACACAACAGGTACTCATTTATATTCTACCGAACATTTGGTATTTCGGTCGATTTTTGGGCGGTCTCATTCCAGCCATTAAACGACGTGGGCCGTATACATTCATGTTGACATTTTATGGGATATTTGTTATTTTTGTTCGTGTTATTTTCTCATGTGTTTTATTTTGTAGCATCACCAAGCCTTGTTGGCAGCTTATTCAATAGCATCTGAAACGGCAAACATCAGCCATCATCATCCCCATATACCAGCTGCCGTAGCTGCCGCACATTTACAGCACCAACAACTGCAACACCATTTAAATAAACAACAAGTGCAATCACATCATCAAGCCTTATTGGCAGCTAACCCAATCAATAACCCATCCGCTGCACTAGCAGTTATCGCCGCCGCTAAAACCGTTAATAGTCAATCACAACAGGTAAGCAAATGTTAGGAAAATTCCAAACATTTTTCTTTTCAAAGGAACAAAACAATGCTGACATAAAAACAAAAGAACTTACTTAAAATATGGATCCATTGTGACTCACATTCTATAAAGCATTGATTGACAAACTCATTCACATTTCAAACTAAACACAACTCATTATTGATACTAAATTACTGTATCTCATATTAAAAAAAAGGACGTTGCTCGGAAATTTCATTAAAAGTTTAGGAAAAATATGTAGAAAAAAAACTATTGAAACTTCATTAATTTTCCATTCATGTCGACGATGTCTGCTTAAAGCAAATATCCAATTACATGATTGAACAAACAAAAAAATCCAGCTAGACAAAAAGAAAAAACAATTCAATTGTAAACTTTTTAAAATTGATTTTTCAAACAGCAACAACAAGTAACAGAGTCATTGGCAACATCACAACCGAATTTGAGCACACAAGCAAATCAAGCGGCTACTACAACATCAACTGGTTAGTATTGAGCACGATAAAAACTTGAATATATCTATCATTAAAATGACACCAATTTAACCAAATATGGCATATGAATGCCATCACTATGTCTCCATTTTGATCATCTGTTCTATTTGTATTTTTGCTTTTGCGTTTTTTTTTTGTACGTCTCTTAAGTTTCGTCGACCATGGACAACTCTATGGGTCAAATTGTACCGATGACATCGTTGGCACTATCACAAAGCATGGATTCAGTCAACACGGCTACGAATGAAGAAGAGGTAAGTAACAAGCGCCATAATAACATAACATTCGTTAATCTATATTTGAAATGAATGTGAGATATGGAATTTAATCCAAGCGAGACGAATGATGAAGAAGCGGAGCGAAACAAGAAACAATATTGCCATATTCCCATCTAACGAATGTGTAGCAAATGAGAGTCATCAAGAAATAAAAATCGTCGGTTAAGCACATCGCAATGTCTTGAGAAAGCGCCAAGAAAAACAACAAACTTTTCTAGTTTTCACATCAATTTATCATCTCTTTTTTTTTCTTCTCTCTTCTTTCTCCCTGTGATTTGATTCTCATCTGTGCGGGCGTACTGCACGGTTGAAATCCATATACAAAGGCAAAGTGAGAACAATATACTCTTGAAATGCGAACGAACAAACCAAATTGTAACAATGAAGTGAAAATCTTTTGCTGTGGGCGAGTGAGAAAAATAGCGCACACGCTTATTCATTTGGTGTGGCGTGCGCACACACACGGATTCCAATTCACTTCGCACTTTTGTTTGTTTTTATTAATTAAAAGTTTTCTATTTGTTTTGTTCTCGTCGGTATCAGCTGCTACAATTGTATCACTTTATCATCAGATAAGTTTGATAAAAGAATGGATGAGAGGGGTTTGAAGTGAGAAAGAGAGAGATAGAGAAAAGAAAAAGAGGAAAAGAGACACAGAATGAACCAGCAAAGAACAGAAAAAGAACGATTCGGCGACAAAACATTTTCTTTGGTCGGATTTTCGATATCAGATTTACAGTGATTCCAACTTTTATTCAGCCAATAAGAAACGGAACTTATGCACAACGAAAACAACTCCCATTAAATTCGTATCACACGAAATTTTTTCAATTTTCTTTCTTTTGTTTCACTTCTTCACCAAAGTTTAATTGTTGGTTTTTTTTCCTCTCTCCATTTCTCATGTGTTTTACACACTCGAACATGCAAACAGTGATTGTACTGTGGCAATGTGTGCATCAAACAAATTTACACTTAAATTGGAGCATAAAATAACAGAGAAATTCTACTCACTAAAAGCAATTACGACAAAAACACACACACACTGTGAGAAAGATAATAGTTTATGAAGGAGCCAACACGACGATACATTCTCTATTTGTGCAACAATTCTTTTAATTCAAATAAAATTCTAATTAAGTTCAAACAAGTTTGTGCCAAAACATTGAATAGTCTCTCGCTCCTTTCATACAGTAACGTGATTTTGATTGCATTTTTAATGGATAAAGTGCATTGAAAACTGTGCACAGTAACGGTACAGGTAAATACAATAGACTGTCACGTTTGAGGTATTCAAACATTTGTTATATTTGAAATGGTAAATGACTGAGACAGTTTTAAAATAGAGAAAAATGGTGAAGAATTACACGGTCCAAAATTCCCAATGTATAACTTTGTCCATTTTCCGCAAGAAAAATCACCGGTTCTTCGGTGTTTGAAATGCGAATCCATTTAAACGTCTCTTTGGAGTGTGTTTTTTTTGTGTGTGTGTTCAGTCTTTTGTTCACCTAACAAAACACAACATCATGAAAAACGAGTGCAAAACAGAATTTCAAGTGTGAATTCTTCTGCTTTAGAATAATATGATATCTTGGTGCTTCATGACTAATGAGGGTTCCTTCAATTTTAAAAAGGGCACGTGTGTTTTTTTTCCTCAACACAAACATATTTCATCTTTTTTTTCGGAATATCCATTTATTTTGTTTGACAAGTACATTTCAATTGCATTGTTTTAGTGCAATGATGTTAAAGAATGGACATTTTGCGTATGTGTGTGCGCTGTGCGTATACTGGGTTTATAACGAATAAAGACAACAGAAATTGCCTAAACAAAAATGCAATCGTCCTTTTTCAATTTCATTCAGTGCTGGTGACTGTGCAAATGTGCACACACAGACACACAAACACACATACTTCGTGTGACAAATGATGCAATGATGATAATGCCGGTGCAATGCAAATGATGCTGGCATTCTGGTGTTATTGTTGTTGTTGCTCATCAACGGCAATGTGCTGTGTGTGCATTTCATTCCGGTGCATAAATAGAGGATCAAGTGTGTTTGTTTTGTTTCACAATATAGCGCCCAATGAATGAATGAGTGTATTTGCCTATTATGCCATGCATTTAAAGTAATTTCAAATGAGAGATACATATGAGAGAGAGAGAGAGATAGAGAGAGAGAAAGGAAGAGAGATGCCAATGATAAAAGTGTATTTCAATGGCATTGCCATTGCTGTTTACTGTTTTTGCTATGGTTGATGCCGTTGTACTAGTGCTTTTGAAGCAGCGAAATTTATCCTCCGGACCACTCGATGCACGCTTCAACAGACATAAAAGTATTCAATTACATAGCAGCTTCAATGCGCCAACCAAGTTCATACAAATTTAATTGCAATTAAAAGTCAAAATGAAGCCAACGATAAATTTCGATGCGGAATAGTATATCAATTAGAAAAATACGAATGTGATGCAATCATCCATGGTTTTTGAAATATATTCCGGTGGTTTAAAATTACTCGAAAAAAAAAATAGATACACGAGACGTTGTCCTTTGACCTTTTCCATCAATCCCACTTGAATATGACGTAAATTCACTTGACAAACAAACGATGCAATTGCATCAATAACAAAAAAGCCAAGCAGAAAGGAGGAAGAGAGCGAATGTGAGAGAAAAACCACAATAAAACTCATTGAATGTCGAGTATTCAAGTGTACAGCAAATGTGTAATAGAGCTCACAGCAACTCCGCAATATTCAATGCAATTGGAATGATATCAGTCTGTGAGTGTGTGTGAGTCTTTTTTGTTCATCTCTGTTCGCTTTTTCGTCATTGACACGGTGACAGCTAAAGAGTGATGAACTTATAAAGCGTTTATGCTCGGTTAAGCCGCTGAATATATAGGCTTTTATCGATCCAATGCATTTAATACTGGATGCATTCTGTGGTGTTGGTTGTCTCTGCATTTCTGCATATGCATTTTTCCACTGTCGCGACAAAATCACCGTTTTTCATGTCGATTCTATTAAGCGCGGCTGTTTTTTTCCCCCCGATTCCCACTACATGTCATCACCGGCATAGATTTTCCGATTGGCCTTATGCATTATCACTGCATGTGATCTATTCATCGAAATGAAGCGAATAGCCGGAAAAAAAACAGAGACCATTTCTGTCAGCAATCATTTATTGGTGTTTTCATTTTTTGGATTTTATTCGACACAAGTGAAAAAAAAATCGGAATTTATTCGACAGTTAAAATGCTGGCGCATTATGAGTCAATGAATATATCCTGTGATGTGAAGTGGCTTTGACTATTGTCATCAAAAATAGTCGATAGCATGTAGCGCCGTTGCCAGTGTCGAATTCACACAGCGACGAGTATGAAATAACTTTTCATTGAGGTTCAACTGCGACTGTGGCTCGGTCAGCCTCAGTCTAGCTACGGTCCTTGTATCCTGCATCATCGATAGAAGTTGCGAAAATGAAGCAAATGTACCACACGTAATGCTTTCCGATGCATAAAATCGTTAGCGAAATTAAAGTGATTGCTCTTGAATCAAACTGAATGCATTTAATGACCAAATCGATTGCGATTTAGTCTTTGATTAATGACGGATCAAAACTCCACGAGAATGAAAGTTTTGCAAACACGCTCGCATTGCACTTTAAATTCAGTTTATTGTCGATATGCACCAATTCATGAGCGGGTGAGCTCATCAACTATCACAAAACCATTTATTGCTGCCATTGAAGAGAAAACTTAAACACAATCAAAGAATATTGCACTGTTATTTTAAATTTATAATTTAAAAATTTAAAACAAAAAATGAAAAACAATTACACGAAAATAATCTGGTGAATTTGCTATTTTTGATATGGAACGATGCGTTGAAAAGTGGTACCGCCCAATTACACAGAAGCCCTGTTTTTTTCGCCATTTTGTCACGTTCAATTGAATCGCTTGTTTTCGTTTGATGCCCGACAAACTTGCATCAAACAAATTCGCCAGTTTGAAGCTGGCATGTGATCAAACAAAGTGATTGTGCACACTGCACATCCAACTGAATACCGGTGCAAATTGACCAAATTAAAGTATTAGCAAAAAAAAGGAGAATGATACGCATCGTAAAAAATGAATGCAGTCGAGCCATGAATGCATTAGGATTTTTTTTTTCGAATTTCTCGGTGAATTCTTTTGCGCTCCCATTTGCATTCAATAAATGGACGCCTTTATCTTGTTGGCGATCGAAACAGTGCTCAACATTCATAAATTACCTTCCGCAATCAATTTCGGAAAGTGGTTCATTTTTTTTCTTCTTCTTCATGGATTATTTTTGGGATATTTGGACTCGAGTTTGTGAAATGCCTGAAAATATATGTTTTTTTTTTTCACAGAAATAGCGTTTGGGTGTTGTTTTTTTTTCGTTTCAGTATTTCTCTCAGTGTATTTTCCACAGCCACTATGTGTGTACATCACATTCATATAGACATAAAACGATGCACAGATTTATTGCCTCTAACTAAATTTACTGTTTATTTTTCCCTGGTGCTTTTGTACTGTTCATCATGTTCGAGAAAAAAAAATTGCTCATCAAAATTCGGATGCTGTTTAAAATGGTGCTGGCGTCGCAAAGAAGCGGCATATAAAGGAAAAAAATTGCACTCTGCAAAGTCAATAAAATGAAAATCGTTGATGAAAATGCAACAACAAAAAAAAAGAAATGTTTTCAACCCGTTTTATATGGTGAACATGTATGCAAACAAGGCATTCGCATGTGCGCTCGCTCGCGACTATATTTGCTGTTTACCGCTTGCTGCTTCCTCTTTTGCGTTCGAGCGATAGCAAGAAACAGAGAAACAAATTGTTAGTTCATTTCATAATTTGTTTTGTTTTGTGTGATGTTGTTGCGGAATCGCTTCCAGCTATTATTATAGATTTCATGGCATAACATCCAAAACAACGAAGTGCAACTGATGAAACCAAACAAACAAACAAAAAATAAAGTCATTGTTGAAAAATACAACGGCAACAACAACAAGATTCATTCGGGGGCAGAACATGAAATCCATAAACATTTCCGAATTTAAGCAGCAAGTTTGGTGCACCAAACAACAACAACACTGAAAAAAAGAGTGTGTTGGGCCGCTTGCACAAAACACACACACACACACATATAAACGCAGTAAATTCACCAACTCTTTTGCAAAAACATATAACAGAATGTTTGTTTTTCATCCAGTGTGAAGCGCACAGTTACTATACAGTGTACCGCATTCGCAGTTATTTTTTTTCTCTCACTCTCTTGTACGATGTACACATTTATGGCTAATAATGCGGATTTACAGTCAACAGCGTCGAAGTGAATCCTTTTAAAATGAAAGAGTAACATCAGCTTTTGAATGCCGACCAACACAGATTCGTGGCTGCATTCACAGTGGCACACGATATCTGACCGAAACACAACGTATACGTTGTATCCAACATTAGTGCGTTTTTAATGCATATGTGTACGTTTCCTTCAAATCAAACAAAAATTTGTTACGAAAAAGTGGTGCCGCTTCATGATTTTACCATCTATGCATTCGGGTGAAGTGCTGTTTTTATTAAACATTGAACAAAAAAAAACGCTGAATACCAAAACCACAACGGATAATGGAATAAAGCACAAGTAATTTAATACTTGGGTGTATTTCAGCTCAACAACAACAAAAATAAATTACTTTTACCTCGGTGATGATAAAAAACAGCACAAATACAAAAAAAAACAAATAGCATACTATTTATTGTCTCACAGACCAAAATATGATTTAAAAACATGTTCAAAAAAATTGGAAATGAACAAACCTAACCAACAAACAGAAATGGCTTTGGATGATTTTGTTTGATGAAATTTCCACTTTGAGAAGGCACTTGAGCATTTATTTACAAAAAGAAAAGAAAAAATTCAATGTTTGTTGCGATTTGTGAAATGTTAAAACTAATTTGGAAATTTCAAACAAACAGAACTCAAAAACATGATTAAAGACGGAACGAACCTCACAAAATCAGGCATTTGGCTGACAGACATTTGAGAGCTTGGCAACTAAGGCATTTAATATTCATTTTACAATGATTGTTTTAATTGTGATGAGCTGTTATTTTTTGTTAGTGTTGTTGTTGTTGTTGTTGTTGTTGGTGTTGGTGTAATTTCTGCGTCAATTACTCTGTTTTTCATGTTGTAATTGGAAGAAAAACGAAATGAAACCCGTTTGAATGGATGTGCAAATGTGCACGGTGCAGAGCACATCAATAAAATGCAATATTTCCATAATTAATTCGTGAAAATGCATCAACAGTAGCAACAGCATCAGTATTCATAACGTCTGCATGAATGCGAAACACAAACAGGCACATTGAAATGCACTTGTTCGCTGATTGTTTGTGTCTAAATTAACGCTGTGCACCGGCACATAAACCATCATCAACCGTGCCATCAAACTGTTGCGGGGGAAAAATCGGTAAAGCGTTGCACATTTTTATAAGCGCAGTGCGCACAACTTCGATTGCCAAGATAACATTGAAATAAAACGGCTGCTTGAACTGAACGAATTGAAATCAAATCATTCAGTTGAATACTTAAAGAGAAAACAGCAATCAAGAATCATGTATTTAATGTGGGAAGAATAATGTTAAAAGAGTGTCTGTGTGTGTTTGCAAGCGCGTTGAAAGCTTAAATTTTGCATCGTCTTACTTCAAAAATGGCAGAAGACTCAAATAACGGCAAAAACTCTCTCGTTTGATGAAATCAACGACTCAACACAATGTACTCAAAGTTTTTTTTTCTGTTTCACTGTTGATTTTCTTTTATTTATCTACGGAATATTTTGCCTAACGTTTATGGTAAACGTGCGTCTTATTCATCGACAGAAAAATTTTATTATTACATAAACAGAAAATTCGTAATTTTTTTTTTGTCCTTAAAAGAAAAAAAAAGATGTTCTATGAAAATAAGTCAGTGCCGGGAAAAAAAAAACAAATTGAAAATGTCAATTCATGAAGAGTTGAAAACGTTTTCTGTAACATCATTAATAAAGATAAACAATTCTGTGTGCAAATTTATCATCTGTGGTAAAGTAAAGAGAACTATAAAGCGCACGGAAAATCTAAGTGCTCAACTCAAATGTTCCAAGAATGCAAATTGTGTCTAAGAAAAAACGATTTCTTGACTCTTGATCAACGTATCGTATTGACTGCTCGACTACTTCATCAAGATGAAATTTATGCAACCATTTGTATGGAGCATCAAATTCGTATTGGTGAAGTGGTTTCTCTGCAGATTCGTTATTCGATGGAAAATTACGTTGAAGATGAAATGAAAAACAGATCGGATTTGCTTCATAGTGCCAAGTTATAAAAGCCATGAAATATACAGTAAATGAATGAACAATACGTAAACTTGCTACGGTAACTAGATGGAAACTTAACTTTGATTCGTTTTTTCCGATAGAATTTTAAATAATTGAAAAGCTAAGAGTACTCAGTTGTTCAAATTGCGCTTCACAATCAATAGCACTAAATATCAAATTACCTGTTTGGAATTATTAATATCGAATTTGAGATGTTTACTTCTACTAAAATGATTGGTATAGCTTTCATGCATCATTATTCATAAATGAAATGTTTTTCCAAAGGCTTCCAAGTTCAAATGAACCTTTAGAAATTTTAAAGTAAGTCTTTATCAAAATTACGGTTTAATAATTGAATTTAATTATTTGAAAGTTTTCCACCAGAATTCACCAACTTAAAATGTGTTTCACTTTTGTGTTCATCTCAGTGGTTAAAATCGTTGTGCTTTAAATGAAACAAAATTAAATGTTATACCTGAACATATCTGCCAAATGCCAACAAATGTACGATCTTTAAAACTCTTCAAACAACATCAAAAAGACGAATCTTTCCATCAAATGTAGCATCATTGTGTACTTCAATAACCTCTCTATAACCAAAGGATAAATTAATTAATTGGCAGAAACCCTTATCATATTCGAATAAATCCGTTTTTTATACCTTAGATTACAATACTTTTAAGGAGACTGTTGAATAATTCTCAGCCCACTTAACATTTCTAGAAAGTATCAAAAGTAATCTATTAACTAGAACTAGAACCAGAATATTCATTATTTCTGTTGGCTTACAAAATTGAATCCGTTTTTTTCTTTTCTATTCAAATCCATTATGAGAATAAATATACGCGTAATAGAGAATGTACTTGTGTGCTAATTGGAACATTCGTATCTCGAACAGCATAGTGTCTTTTATCTTTTATTCTAGTTTAACTCAATTAAAATGCTTCATTGAAATGGACAATGTATATTTTTAAATATTTGATAGAAATCGCAAAGTGTTTTATCGAACTTGGAATTTGTTTTAAATGCTCTTCTATTTTACAATGAGTGGCCAGTCCACAGTTTGGTACAAACAATGCCAATGGCTTTGGCTATGTATAAAGTCAAATTCTGTAATTATTGTTTTAATAAATAAATAGACGTAAAGCATTAAATATTTTATGCAGTCGGAGTGAAACTAAACCCGCACTTTCAACAACTTTGTATATTCGAACCGAAACTCTCAGTTCTATTGGCCGTATGTTGAGTACGTTTTTCATGGCATGCAATAGATGAGTCACAAGAAGAGGGGATGAAGCAGAAAAGGTCAAATGGTCAGAGGGCAATGGAGAATGGCATAAACACATTCAATCCATTTGAAATGCATACATAACAGCAATGACGATGAAGTTTGCCTCTATTTCGTTAATTATCTCGTTCGTGTCGAGCACCAGCATTTGAATCCGTTCAACGCATTTCAACCTCCATACACACACACACATGCACAGACACTCCATTCTCGAATCATCCGATTCGAATGGTTTCTGAAGCGCATTCGATAAAATTACCCAACAATAGACTAATGCTTGACGCTACACCAAATGAATTTTAATGAAATAAATGTTATATTCATTGAACAGATCAACAAAATTCCATCGAAATTGCAAATGGGATTGTTTTGTTGAGTTCGGTTTTTGGTCGAGAATATATAGCGATTTTAAGTATTTTGTGTAAATCGAAAGCAATCATTTGATGCTAGGGCATCGCTTGATACTGGACTGAGTGAGTTGGATTTGGTTGTTTCTGGTAAAATTCATAAAGATAACTTTTATGATATTTCGATTTAGAGAAATGTCTCGGTGTTTTGTTTATTTTTTTTTTCTAAATGTTTTAACATCAAATTGGCTTACTTGAGCAAGAATATTCAACTTTATACCGTTTGAAATTGGTTTCTCCAAAATATTTTCTAATTCTGCGGTTCAACATTCATGAAGATCCAAATTCTTAGATAAAATAAAATTTACCCGCAAATTTGCATGTCTTCGCTACGAACATCGTTGGCTTAATATGATTTTCCTGTAAATTAACGTTCATTCCGTTGGCTGTCTGATTAAGTGTTTGACGTCATAATGTTATACCAAGAATTTAATCAATAATCCTAATTTCTTATCTCATCGTAATAATTTTACCAACGGAACAACTTAAAATGAAACGATATTGTGTGACCGATATAGTCGAAAATGCCAATCTGAAATATAATAATCGATTATATTATCAACACCGTATGATGTCAGCCAATTTCAGTGTGCATTGTGTATACATCCGCTGGATATGACGCTATCTTATAAGTTGATATTATATTTACGCTTAACGCCAAATCCTGTGTGTATCGTGTTTATAAGACAAACAATAATCATTTCATGGTTATCGGTTGAAATTGTGCTTAATTAGTTAATGTCAAACATTTATCATGGCTTTTCGGATATGTAGAATAATTGGTTAAATTGAATTTACCTACCAAAATCACCATAATAATAGACCAATGTCCAATTATTATCTGATATAATAAATTGATTGAAAAGCATAATAATTCCATTAGTTTTCACAGTACATGGGAATTATTTTCAAACGCTAAAAATAGAGCCGAGAAATTCGTCTTTGGTTAAATGTAAATTTAATTTAGAAACATATTTTGCTGTGGGCTTTTGTCAAATATGTTTTCTCTAATAAATTGATTTATGACGAAAATTTAGCTCTGGGAAAAATGAATTCGAGACAAAATGGCGACCAAATGAAAGTTTCCCGGAAAAACTCTGGCTATTATTGTCCATCCAAAACAAGCACATCGATTTAAAAATTTGATTATACATTTGAAGTGTTTAAAGCAAATGCCGAGAGATGTTATTGGCTTTAATCAATAACTTAAAACTTTTTTCGTACCCGATTCCATTCATTGCAATTCTATATCATGCTATGCGGTTTGATAACTTTAAACATTTCCGAACTCAACGCTGTGTAAGTGTAGGAAATCAGCTCGATATTTGGCTATGTATTTGTATTTGAATTCGATGTTTTCAACAATTTAAATAATAGATTTTTGGACTACGTTTCGAAGCGTTACAATTCTAATCAAGCATTTTCCCATAAAATAACTGAATCTTTAATACGAAAGCAAAAATGTGATATTCTTGATGATACACCTGTATTCACTTAATGTCTAATTTCGGTTGAGTACAGCAAACGGCTGTAATTGAATGGCTGTGTTCCAACAGCAATGCTATTCAACTATACCCGTGAACACTGAACACTGAACATTGAGAAATGGTTCTGCCATTTAATCGGCCAATGTAAAAGCCATGCATAATTTAATTCACACTTTCTTCAATACTTGATAAATCTAACTCGGTTTGTTTGCCACTGAAGTTAGCTTTTTCCAAACATTTTCAGTGTTTTCGACTTAATACTTTCCCAAAACACTTCAGTCGATCACAAAGTCTCAACACATTGAAATTGTGGCTTTGGCTTAAAAGCAAACCGCCCAAAAATAAATCGTCGAACGAAATGCGGTTGAAACCGTTGCTGATATCGAAATTAAGGATCAACATTGCTTAAAAAATACATGCTTGCCAATTTCCTGCAATGCTATGGTATCGGTTTTATTTAAATATATAATTTATTTCGTTAATTGTCAGCAATCCAACGTATAAAACGCATTGAAATACGATAAAATATTCATTTGTGGTTGGACAAAAAATATCGATTTATACTTAAAACCATCGAAAAATGTCAAGTGCTCAATTTGCCATTTACTTTGACATGCGAAACGAGATGTTTACATTGAATGCAAACAAAAGCTAACAAAGTACCGCCATAAAAAAAAAACATTCGGTTAGATTACAGAGGTCCCATCGAACGTGAGGATGTTGAAATTATGGTTTTTTGAACACTATTTTGTGCATCCGTAATTCGTAAATTTATACACAATCGAATTTCAATTTAAATCGAAAATGGGACGCATTTTCCAATTTTATACTAAAAACATTGTGTTTTCGCATTTACCCATTAGATTAAATAGCATTAAGCAACACAAACACCCTAAATGTAAGGCGAATTGTAATTTTTCCCGCTATTGATTCAGTTACGGAATGCATCCGGGCGATATCGACAAAAGCCATCAATAAACAAAATAACACAATTGTTTACTCACAAAACAACATTATCCTTTCTGTGTTTTGTTGCTGAACGCACTTACCGTTTGCGTTGGGTATTCATTTTGTACGCAGACACCAACAAAGCCGAAGCAATGTGAAAGCGCGCTCAATCTTTTCACATGTTATACCGAAAATGTAAATTTTTGCAAAGTGTGTCACTTGAATTTATTTTGTTGTGTCTCTCGTTCAACTTCACCCTCATACTAAACCTTGGTTTAAGAGATGCTACCTCACTTTGAGCCACCTGTATTTCGGCAGTGGTTGTGTGAAGGAAACAGCAAAACGAGATCGGGCACCAAGACCGTACGCTTTATTTGGCCGTGTGATTCCATTGTTCACGATTCATGTTAACTTCCGTTTGCTACAAAAATGGCATAAATTCATTTGCTTCAGTACTTAAAAAGGAAATCCAAGAAAGAAAAAAAAATCAGTCGCCGAAATAAATCATCAGTATTGAGTGTATTTCGAAGGTATATGCAAGAACGTACACGTGCGGACCATAGCTCTTTATTTAATGAAGCGTAGAGACGCGACTCTTGTCTGAAAATTAGATTGATGAAATTCCGTTTGCTGTTGTTTTGATTGAAAACAAAATGATCAAATTATGAAACGGCTTCTTTTTTTCGCTTTCATTCGATCAGAGCAAATGCATCGGTCGATAAACGTACAGAAAATTACTTGAATTTTTGTTTACCTCATTTCCGGCAAAATTGTTTTTGCTTTCACATTTATTTCGTTGACGTTGACACACACATTCACACACACACACAAACAAAAACAGTTCAGTTGAATTCATCAGCGCAAATTCAATTAATTCAGTTGCAAAATGCCTACTCAATGCGCTCAATATTCAGCCTTGCTTCAAAAATTAAATTAGACTAACAATTTCCGTCAACTTTCTAGTTGATTTTGAACAGCCGATGGCGCAAATATTTGTTAGGCTGTGTTTGTCAGCGTTCATTCGAATGTGTGTACACTGTACACTCGTATACAATGATGCTTCCGAGCGTATAGCGGCGCAGTGAGCGCGTTACGTTAAATCCATATTTTGATGTTTTGATAACATTGAATTCTCTCCAACATGAAATCAAAAATCATTTTTCGTTGGTTTGATTCTGATGATTGAAAATTTCCACAATATTCAATTCAATTTCATATGCGTTTAAAGGGGGCAACTAAATCTAACATTTTGCATTTCCATTTGCCATTTGAACCATTGGCTATTTATTTTAATCAATAGAAACGGTTTTCCATTGAAAAATGGATTCTTTTATTTCCTGAATATAGTTTCGAATAAGCGAAAAACAAAATCCAGTAGCAACGGATCGCACAAAAAAAAAAACATATAGTGTTTTCCAAAACAAATATGAAATGTGTGTTGCCACTGATTTGAACCTCGGCTTTCGATCAACATATTCCAATTGTTGACTTTTGTTTCGGAAAATGTTCCATTAAAATTTCCTAGATAATTTCAAAGCGCCAAATGTGAAACGCCAAAAATTCAACTGACGATGAATAGAATTTTCTAATAGAGAGCAAATAGAAATGATTCAAATGGATAAACTAAAAAGTTCGTGTGAGTTATAAATTCAGTCATACAAAAGGCCCAACATTTCATACATCGAGAGGGAGGGAGAAAGCAAAAGAGAACGAAGCGTAATGTTCGCATCCATTGAATAATATTGTGCGTTTTGAGTAAACAATTTTTTTTTTCATTACTTTCTTTTTTTTCTATTCTCTTGCTCTACATGAATTTGCTCACTCAGTGAACTGAATATTTTAAACTCATTTTTTTTTTGTGAACACAAAATAAAACCATGTGTTTGTTCCCATCTGCACACGCGTTTTGCGTACATTTTGCTTTTTCATTCGCAATCGAAATGTCAGTATGATGATAAATCGGGTAAAAAGTTTCTAACAGCAGCGAACATCAACAGCATGAGTATGGTATATTTTTATTCGTAAGAAAATCAATTTTCTATGTTTGTGTGTCTTGTTTGTGTCGGGGAAAGCATTCAGCGTACGATTTTCACCATTTTACTCTTGCAATGAACACAAAAGGTTGCCATTTCTCTTTCTCAATATAAATTGCACATGATTGAAATTATAGCAACAACAGCAACAAAAAAGAGAGCCAATTTCAGAAGTATGCTGACAGACAACGAAGAAAAAAAAACAGAGTGTAATTCATATGAAAACGTCGTTTTTACGGCCAAAAGTTGGGTTGAAATTGTTAGTTTTTCAATCGTTGGGCTCTTTTTTTCTCAACCACTTCAAATTCGGATCTTTCTTTGAATTTTATTTGATTGCAGCAACCTTTCTAATCCAAATATTGAATTTATTATGTGAGATTCTGCAAGGGTAAAGAAAACGGCAACTGTACCGTGTACCCCTCCTGATCTTATGCGTTTGCTAGACTGTGACGAATTTCATGGAAGTTTATGCTTACAAAAGAAAAGTTCGAGGAATTGAATTTTTGTGTAACAAATACATAAAAGCAGATTATTATCAGAGAATCGTTTGAACTCGTGCACTAGCAAAATGCTATGAAATGAAGATACCTTGAGTCTTCCTTTGATTCGCTTGTGTATGTGCATGAGGGTGTGCGTAAATGTTTGTGTTCTCTTCCTGCCTGAAAACAGTCACTGCATCAAAGAGATGGAAAATAAATTCCAATTTGCGAAAAACTCCCTTATCTCATTCAACTTTGTTCATCACCGGTGTGTCATTTGTCTCCCTTTTTGCTCTTCCGTTTTATCTGTTCTCGTCCGTGAGCATTTCCATAATTTCGAATGCAAAAACTAAATTATTTATAATACTTTTAATTCCAAAAAGTCCACATAAATTTCGCCATACATTTTACAATCTACATTGGTCTAGTTGGCTTGTTCATTTCCTTTATTATTCATACCGGTTGTATTTACGAAAATAACAATGCAACTTGTTCGTTTTCTGGTGATGAAAAATGATTACAATGTTGCAATTGAGTTGGAAGGCGTCGACGTCAACCGTGTAAATGTCATGCTTATACATCAGGTGACATTTATCCGGTGTGCTGAATTGGTTGATCGTATAAAATGCCCGGGCAAAGTTATCTCTTGTATTTGCAACATAATCATTTAATTCGCAAACGGCCATTGAATTATGCAGCCCCAATGGACGAAACCAGACGAACATTGATAACGAAAGTGCCAACCAACATGGCTGGTCTATATCAATTTGAGCGAAAAAACACTGGCTAAAATAGAACAGTCATTTATTGCAATAAGAAAAAAATGCTAACAAAAAACAAAAAAACGATATAAAGCAAACATGGTGACACAAATCCATTTAAACTTTGCCATAAAACATTGGCCAGAGTGTTCGAATGAGTCGGTATCAATTATGAATGTCAACAAATTCACATGAAAAAAAAAATCACCAAGTGGAAGACATTCACCGAAAGTAGAAAGATAATTGCTAAAATTTCTTTCTCGACGAAGATGAATTGTGTGCATTTTTGAACATGAACATGAGCAGTGAGCACACTTTGAAAATGGTCAAAATTCAAAGATTAAAGTTGTGTCGGCTGTTTTTATGTTTTTTTTTTTATTCTTTCAAAGTGCCACAACTTGATCGGTGAGTGTCTGTCTACCATATTTTACGATATTTTGGCCGAATATGGTGAAACATGAGCCATTGATGAAATTTAAGGCCCAGAAGACACTTTCTGAAGTTGGCTGGAATTTTATCGACAAATTTATGTGTAATTTCATTTTATTGGCTTCGGCTGCACTCACTTCCCTTGAGTGTGAGCCTGATACCTGGTGTAACTTCATGACAACATTTATGCCATTTTCCATTTTGAAATGTAATGCACAAATTATTTACCATATTGCTGTTTTCCATTAGCATAGAAGCTAATAAACAAGTAAAAATGCGAACATCATTTGAACAGTGCACCACTTGTACTTGCACATGTAAGTACACAAAATTGCCAAAAGGAATACACGGGCGAAAAAAATCCACCACTGGATTGTTGACGTTGAAGTGTAGAAGAAAAAAAATGAAGTGTAGATCGATCTAAATGTTGGAGACTTTTTTTTGGAGGAATGTGCGGATCGGAGAGGATTGATTTGAAGTGTCGATGTTAAGCGAATGCACGGCTGCAGCATTAAAATGGCAAATTAAATCGATTCACTAGAATCGATACCGTATCAGTGTGTGTGTGTGTGTGGAATGAACGGTTAGTGAATATTCCATGTGGTACAAAAAGGCTTTCCCGTAGAGCACACTTGTGCTTCAAGTACACACACGTAAATCAATCGACATCATGGTCTAATGTACGAATTTACGTTTCGTTGTATTAAATTGAAGTTCGTGCAAAATTCAACGAAATCGCATGGAATTGATAGCACACATCAGACGTTTGGGTGCAGCATTCAACATCGATTTCAAATAGCATAAAATGCAAATTGCAAGTGCACATCAGCAGCCACACAAGGCGATGCACATCAACGTATTAGGCACTTATTTCTCTTTTTTTCTCTCTCGTCGCACATCGTGTGTCTTTACTACACACGGTCTCCCTGGTATTGCTACGTTTTATGATGGTGCATTGGAACGATATCCTCGTTTTTTTTTCTTCTTTCCAACTGAATTCCTGATTGTACTGTTTCCGTTTCGTTCCGTTCGGTCGCATCGTCACCCCTTAGCACTGTCGGTGTGCTCAGCAAAAAGTATTTTATTTCATATTAAATTTTTGCCGTGTTCATACATAAATATTCGCATATTTTCGATCGAACATGGCAAAACATCGTCCACCGATTGCCAACACCACCAATTTTGATAACATCGAAGATGCTTGTTTGGCTTGCTGAACTTAACTTAAATATGCATTAGTTTAATATTTTTTTCTGTGTCGCCATAATAAAATCGGTCTCGGAAAACGGTGCACGAATCTGAGCGTCGATACCGTGTTGACACCACCAACGATGTCGTGTAATCGTTCAGCTTTACACACAGTGAACATGGTGCGAAGTCAACTCAACGCTACCACTATTTGCATAAATGCCACTTTTTGCAACCACAACGATAGCACTAACAGGTATCAGACATTACTTTGGGCTGTGAAATCAGCCTGACGAACACATTTCTGTTGTTAACTTTCGAAACAGTTTTGTTGACTTCTTTACAAATTTCATGAATTCTCCACACGATCTAAGAGATGTAAGGGCGAATACACAGCATTCAGCTCCTGAAATCAGCCGGCTCATCGGATCAGCAACTGATATGTCTGACTTTATAGCGTTTGACATATAGCCACCCACAAAATCGATGATAATGTGCGTTTACCCACACCAAAGAAGAGTAAACACCAGTGCTTTTTTTCCATCACGTTTTTTGTTGTTGTTGACTGTTTTGTGCCCGTTTTGTGCTTTTTATCACCTGATTTATTATCGTATTTAACGCAAAATCGATATTTTGAGTGAATTTGACGGGAAGTATTCGTGGTTTTAACGTTTGATCCGAAGTGATTGTGCACTACAGTGTATACACCAATAGGCTGTGTATACAGCCAATTTTGATGGAAAAGATCTCCACAGCGCGCCACAGTGATTTAAAACTAATGACTTTTGACTGTTTGTCATTAAAAAATTGGAGAATTTTCAAGTTCTTCTTCAAAAGCATCACATTTTAACTTCACAGGTTTTTCACAGTACAGGTGGATTGTCTTTCAGTTCCTAAGAAAGAATTAAGGCGGAAAACGTCAATTGAATTCTTTTGTAAACACAGTTCAATTGTAAATGTTATATCAAAAATTTATTTTTGCACATTCTTTTGAACACAAAAGATCGACATTGTAAGAAAAATGCCATCACAGTGCTAGAAAAAAGAAGCTTCGATATTCTCTATAAAAAATAGCATTAGATGAACCATTAAACAATAATAAAACAATTTAATTTTCCATTTTGATTGAAAGTGAGGGCATCGACACAGCACGTTCTCATGAATCGAGTGTTTGAAACACTATCCATTGCCTTTGTCAATTGAGAGTTGTCAAAAAAAATAAATAAAATTGGTTTTTTATGAAAGAAGGAAAACCATGCAATGGTGTTGATTTCAAGTTCGAACCCGTCGTTTCCTTGTACATTAGTTTGATTTCGTTTTCACTCCGATTCTATTTGAGTAAACGATATTTCGCTTTCATCGTGTGCCTGATTCATCCGACAAATACAGCACATGCTGAAAACGAAAATTCAATTGTTCAAAATGAAACGAATCAAATATAAGAATCAAGCACCGGCATTGAAGCACACAGTACAAAGCCAAAGATATGGAAAATACAATAAAATTTCGGGATTAAATCGAAAGACAAGGGTGAAATACGGTGTGATATTTCAAATAAATGCACCGTATAAGATGCTCATGAAGCGAACACAATAAAACCTATGAAGAATTTTACAGAGAAAAGAAACACATCCCGAATGAATGTCAGAAGCAAGACCAAATAAAGGGATATTCAGTATAACACTAGGTGCTCCTCATAACTGTGATGGTCGAGCATGGCTAAATCAAAAGTGGAACGAATAAGAATCATTCGAACAATGAAAATATATTTAAAAAAAATAGAGAAAGTTGAAATGGGATTTTCCCCCAGGACGACGAATAACAAAAGCAATCGATTTTTAATGGTGAAATATCGCAATAGGAACAAATAAATTGTGCAAATCACAAATAAAAAGATCCACACTCAGTCAAGCCAGGGGTTTGAAAATGAAATTTAATATTTCCGCATTCTTTCTTCGTCTTCTTTTCGTTTCCGTATCTTTTCATGATAACAACAGAAGGTGGTAAGTGCTATCAACTAAATATGATTTTTGTGCTTTTGAAGTTTACAAAAGCAATTTCAATTGATTTTCTTTGAACTCACCTGGCTCACTCTTCTGGCATACAAAAACTTTAAGGTGTGCAACCCGAACAAAAAAAAGTTGCCTCATCTATTTTGGCCATCGACAGCACTAAAATGTGTTTGTAAGTAAAGATGTCTGCAGTCATTCTTTTATTATACGTTTGGTGCAATCAAATGTGAAATACTTACTGTTTTGAGATAACAAAAAAAAAATATAATGTAAAAATTGTTCTATTCATTTCGAACGACAAAAAAAAATTAAAGAATTTTATTTGCTCGAGAAAAGTCGAGTAAACGTGTCTTCTGTAGAACAATAGAAAGCTTTGCCAACTCAAATTTGATTCTTTGAAAATATTTTTTTTCGCACTGATAACTTTTACGTGGGATTCCTTTTCGCTGTCAATGTAATATTCGTCTTTTGTGCCAGAGAAAAAAAACAAGTCTTTTTGATTGATAAAAGAACATTGAAAACAGCCTGAGAAAATGAAAACGAGCACATATTATTCAATTAAATTATAACATTGTACAAGGAAAAACAAAACAAAATGATATCACACAGTTGTCAAAGGATGTTTTTTTTTTGTTGGTTCGACAAAGGGACGACACAGTTGACACAAATATAGAACAAAGATACAGGAAGACATCGATGGTTTTTTTTATTCTTCAATTTCATTTGATTTGAGAGCCTTAGTTGTGGCCAATAGCCAAACAAATGGTCGCACCATGAACCCAATGTGGGACAAAGTGACCTTTTCCAATCATTCGATTTGATATTTTATTTAGTTTGTTATTTATTTATTTCACCGAATCAATTTCGCTTATGCGTGTAAGTGTTTGCTTTTAAGCCATTGTATGCTATATGCTATTTGGTCACACTGCATTGCTGATGTTCTTTGGGTCTTTTTGTCGATTGAGAGTGTGGCAAAGTGAAATGGCAAAAGACCGATCGAACAGTGATAAACAGACCAAGAGGGGGAGAGAGAGCAAGAGAGCACGAGGCCAAGAGAGCAAGAGAGAGATAGAGAAAAGCGAGAGTGAAAGAGATGGTGGAGAAATCAGTTTTAGCTGATGTATCAAATTTACTGCACACCATTCGATTGTATGTGACAAATCCATCACAAACCAAATACACGCTTGAGCTGTCTCTGGAGATTGGCGTCTTTTTTTTGCACTTTCGTTTTGGTTTGAAACAATCATACATAACATCGGGCAACAAATAAAAGAACAAACATGACCCAATTTATACAAACTTAAAGTGCTGAGAAAAACAAAACCAAAGCAGAAATAAGACAAGGCAACGCAAAACTTGTGCATGTGCGGAAAACCATATTTGGCGATTGAAAGAACCCAAAAAGTGAAATTGCCAATGGTTGTATCAATGGCAACGACGACCTCTTGTCGAGTGTGATTAAATAAAATTTCCTTTTATTTTGTGTGTGTATTTTTAAATGGTTGACGACAATGATGGTGTAAACTATTCAAACCATGTCACGAATCATAACAACAACGTGATCAATAATGATGCATATTGATGTATTCTGAAACAAAACAACAAACATAAACCACATCTAAAATACACTGAATTTTGCTCTAAATTCTCTCATTCAGACAAATGACAGGCAAATAGTTAAATGCAATTCGTGGTGAAAACTGTGACAAACAAATCGTGAAACACACTGGGAAAAAAAATAATCTCCGGTTAATACCGTGCCATAAGCCAACGGGACTGTAACAAAAAAATGTCGAATGTCGATCGATCAGTGTTTTTGGTGCCATCAATAAATGTCGATAAATGTTTGAAATGACGGCAAACGCGCTCTCGGCATTGCTTGCAAACTGTTCGTTACAGCCACGAATATCTGATACAATGTGACCATAAATATTTAACGAGCCAATCAATTATTCACAATGAAGAATAGCAAACATAACAAAACGAACAGACACACACACACACACAAAATATGCATGAATTTTTTTTTTCAGTGTCGCCATGTTTATCTATTGAAAACGAATGACAAGAAAAGAAAGAAAAAAAAGAATTGAACGTGCAATTTTATTAGCATTTCCCTACCTTTGTCAAGCTCGTTTCGCTTTTTTGTGTGTGTGTGTGTGTGTGTCTCATTGCAAGTTTGTTTTTATAACTTTCTATGTTTTCGTTATCAGCTACAGTTACCGAGTTGACGTTGCCGTCCATTAACTTTAATAAAATTTATGTTTAGCAGAAGAAAAAAAAGCATACACAAAATTGAGAAGTCTAAAAAACACTGCAGCAGCAGCAACAACAAAAAAGCACCACTCACACGACCACCATGCAAAAAAAGCAAGGGAAACAAATTAAGGAAATTGAAGGAAAACGAAAATGAAATGAAATTAGAGCATAAATTAAGTTCCACATTTCTTCAACTTCTTGTACTTACATTTCCTTCATTTTCCGGTTTGGTGTTTTTTCTCTCCAAAAAAATTCAACAAACAGAAAACAAACTCGATGTTCACACAGTGAATTTAAATCTACGATTTAACAACCACAATTACTCTAATTAATATCGCTGCAATGACACAATCATTAAGACAATCAGCTGGCTTAGCTCATACACCTCATTCTCATGCTTTGCCGTTGCCAGTTGTTGTTTTTGGTTTGGTTTGGTTCATTTGAAAACAGATGACTACTACAGTTTGCAGTCAATCTAATCATGCAGCGACCACCACAGTGTTCATTGTTGTGAAACATAATCGAAAATGAAAGTTTGCACAGAGAAATTACCATTGAATTGACAATCGCAAAGTTGTAAAACAGCTCACTTACAATAATCTTATTGAATGAATATTACCATTCATTTGATTGAAAACCGGAAATCGTTCATTTGGTCAAACAGATTGAATGAGTGTTGCTTTCGAATGCAATTTTTAACGATACACATGAGTTTCTAGTGATTCTTTGTACATTTGGTCGCTTCTTTTATTTGCTCGTACGGAATGTTTAGCTGGTTGTGAGCCACACGTGAGTCAATCGAGGCTTAATCGCTCTTTTTTAAATGCAATTTCAATCTGCCGCTGATAAGCTAATCTGATGGTTCTCTAGTATTAAAGTCTCCAGTTATGAAATCCACCAGTAAACTCACACTTTGCATAAAATCATACCGAATTAAGGAAAATCCCCCGCAAAACCAATTCCTTAAAACTTACTTCACGCACACTTGAAATTCATTCTCCGCAATTTTACTTTGGAAAAGTAATTTTCGTGTTTTTTTCTCTTTAAATAGAAAATTACTATTAGTAAATTGAATTGAATTGGACAAAATTAAATAAAATTGAGTCAACAGCGAAGAACGATATAGCGTTAAATTACCAAGTAAGCTTATGATTTCCAAGTGCAGTATTTTCTGCGTTGACATTTGGAGTTGTGAGTGTTTTTTTCTCTACAATTTGAATTGAAATTCGCCACCGAATAATCGCCATAATTTCGATTAACGAAACCAAATTACCGTAAAAAATCACTTCTGAAGCTTATCGCATGTGCATAGCAAGTTTCAACACAGCCAATTGAAACAACTTAAACGAATTGTAAATACACCTTTTGGCCATATTTCTATTATTCTCTTATCAACTTTTCTTTTTGATTTTATTTTGTAGCGAATTCGCTGTATACGGCTGTGTTCATTCAAATGCTTTCATTTTTCCTTGATTTGCATTCTTTGTAGAAACGCGTTTTTCTGTTGTTGTAGTTCGTTTGCAATAATTCATTGTGGAGATTCTAACATATGTGACAATTTAATGTTCCGTCAATTTTCATTTTCAAATCATTTCACTATTATTCATGTCACAATCGAATCGTTTGAGGTGTGCAATCATAATTTAACAATGGAAACATATGTATCTTCTCACTGGCCCATTCTTTGATTGGATGTGGTGCATTTGTGTTATTTTGCATTGCAGTGCATTTATCAGCAGCTACAAACCATTCTGTAGTACGTGTAATTTTCTCATGATAGCTAGAACAGGTGTTTGTGTGTGTGTGTGTGTTCTGTGTACAAGTACTACCATTAAATTAAGTGTTGCGTTTTGCTTCTGTTTTATTCATTCATCTGGAGCATGTATGCAATGAAAGTGCTGAATACTTAGGGGCTTGCTATTGAGTCGACTCAATGAAGAGGTTTCAATGTCAAATACACGGTATTATCTGCACTTGTTCTACCTGAGTGCTCGTCTCCAAGTGTAAAATTGCTTATATTTTAAAAGGATAATCCATTTTAAATAATTTATTATTTTAACAGATCCATTTTACTATGCAATGTATTTTAATGATTCAAATGTCATCTAAAATGCGCTAAACAATTTAACAACAACAACGTCTAACAATTAACATGAATCGACCGCACTCAGTCAACTGAGCACACTTAAGCATACCCCTGTTCTGGCACTAAAGTCAAGGTTCCCACTAAAGCACAACCAACAACACACATTAACTGGATATTTTACCACCATACCGACAAAATATTCATTGGTTGGCACATGAATGCGTTTGCATCTTCATTCGAAAGAATAAAGCTGCCTCGAAATGGATGGTGTTACAAACACCAATGTTGCAATAGCTTTTTCAGAATTTTGATGCAGCTTCATACTTTATTCATTTATCTACATTCATGCTGTAGCATTCAATGGAATTCTCCGACATTTACCTTTACTTTAGACTTGTTACACACAACCCAACATCAAATACCATATTTTTCGAATTTGTATGCACATTTCAATCCTTGAGCCAATATTTATCTATCCATTTTGTTTGCATCGTGTACAATAAACAGGAAATGAAAATAAAAAGGGGAAAATGTGCGAGTTGAAAAAACTGATGAATTCAATATCGTCGGTCATATTTTTCAATCAAAAGCTTATGATATTACCGGTGGAAAAAGAAATAATGTTAATGCACTGCAACACCAGCATTACCATTTTAATATGCCGTTTCTGGTAATCGCCCGCATATAAAATCTTTAACGTTATCCATAAAAGAATCATTTGAAGCTACTCATAGCAAAGTGTGTTTGTGCTTTTTTTCCGGAATAAAAAATAGAAATGACGCCAATAAGAATGATACAGATGAGCAAATGAAAAACAAGAGTACAAGAAAATCATCAACTGTCTGAATCATAATACCTTAGTTTATTAACCTTGACGAGCATGAAGATACACAATCGTCAAACCAATAAAACTGAAATGCTATAATCAAATATGATATAAAATCATTAATTCGTCTCGACTTTTTCGCCATTTTCAAATTGAAACGATTGCACTTAATATGTGCCAATGTTGCTATTTCTTACAGATAAACAACAACAACAAAAAACACACACAATTGTAATCTATTTTTATTAAAAACAACCATTTTTCTCTTTCTCTTTCCAGGTAAATGTTGATTGTTTTTGAAATAATAATATTAATTTGCGTTGCTGAACTTTTTTGAAGTTTACGAACAAAACAAAAACAACCGAGCTGTACGCATACACACAGTGAAATGTATTCAATTATACACCACGTTAACAGTTCATATTCAAGTGGTGTTGCAAGTAAGTGCAATTTACACGTGGTCATTTAATGATTTAATCCCTCTTTCAACTGAAAATCGTTACTAACCATTTCTGAGCGGAAAAAAAAATGGTTGGTTTTGTAGTTTGAGATTCTTTTTCAGCATGAATTTAATAGAGAACAAGTAAAAAACTGTGAACACAAAAACCAAAATGAGTCCATTAAATATGAGAGAGAGAGAGAGAGAGAGAGAGAGAGAGAGAGAGGAAAAAAAGTAAGAGTACCACTGTATAAACCACTGGCAACAATTTCCCATAAAGATTGCACTTTGGTCGAAAAATCGAAACAGAAATCTCATTATGGATGACCAGAAAGGAACTTTAGAATGCCATTAAGACTCAATGTGACTTTGTTTCGTTCGGAAATTAAATGAATTTCTACAATCTACAAGCGTACAACGATCCAATTTTCATTAAATGAATGGAATGGCAAAGAGGAGCCAAACCAAACCCGAACAACAACAACAAAAATTGTCCAGCTGCATTTTTTTTGGTCGATGCCATTAGCAATGCCAATGCAAGTAAATTTGCCTTTTTGACCATGCCACAAAAGAATGTTTCAGCAGATTTTCAGTGTTGCCGAACACGAAATTCATGTGGTTGATAGTTTTGGTTTCACTAGTGTTGGTTCTACGCTTGCACTTACCGCCATCAAATTGGAATAAAAATTTCTCTAGACTTGGTTCTCTCTCTCTCTCTCTCATTCTCTTTGAGTCGATTTTCTTAGCATATGCACCAAATTACATTGATTTGAAATCGTTGTATTTTCATGACCGTGTTCACTACACACGAAATCATATCGTTTGGTTGTGTTGCATTATTGGAAACTTGCCGCACGAACCCGCTATTCCTTATAAAACTTATTATTCAATCGATAAAAACGAGACCGGAGAAATATCGCCGAAATGCGAACCATGCCAGAAAGTTGAAAAAGGTCAATCGAAGAGTTTTGAAAGTGGCATGGAATATACATGCGCGCCTCGATTGCTAGTCATTGCCTATGGTGAACTGGTCAAATGGTTGCCATGAGGACTTTAACTAATTTATTTCTCGTTCAACATACATAATATTTAAATAAATTTGAATGAATATTTCATAAATTCACAAAACGATGCACATAAAATATATAGTAGCAATAGCTATATAGAGTGCAACGAGCCACAAGCAACAGCGAAACACGAAATGCGTGAACCATAAAGCACGGACAAAATAACAAATAATTGCTGTTTTAACTCTCTTTCTCACTCATTCATTCATTCATTCACTCCCCGTGTTCGTTTGGCTATGCTATGTTGTACAAACTCTATGCGCATAACCATGGTGTGCAACTGCAATAAGCCATTAAAAATTTCCCTCATAAAATTTCTTATTAAAATTAGTTTGAAAGTGCTAATTCCCAAATATTATAATCACTTGCGGTGTAATGAAACTCGGATTGTGTTGGTGTGTGGAGAGTGTTGGAAAAGTGTAATTGGCCAAAGGAAATCTAAAAATTATACACTTTCATCTAAATTTGATATGCTACGTTGTGGTGTTGATCATGTCTCACAGGATATGACCCAATTGTCTGTCAAAATTCGAAATCTGCTTATGTAACGTGGAACTAGCATACAACAGTGTTCAAAACCGACCTATTCTCTTCATCGTCTCGTAATGTGGCCAGTTAATTAAACGCATGCTCGCTGGTCGTCGGCACCGTCGAAAGGGATCATCATGCATGTCTATAAATATTTAATTTTAACCATAACTTTTTTTTTAAAGTGTGTTTGTGCTATGGTTTCGTACCGGAGAGAAAACACAATTTACCAATGGAAAAACACACCAGACATTTTCTAATATCTTACACACGATAATTACAACTATTCCACGGTAAATTCCATTGCATTCAGGTGGACCAGTGCACAGTTTGACCTGACAACAGTAGCATATATTCGTGTTCAAAAGAGAACAATTCCAGTGCACTTTTTCTTTAAATTAATATTATGTTTTGTATCATATATTTTTTTCTTTCGAGAAACAAAAACAAAAAATAGATTACAGTTCAGTTGAAATGTGCAATACACACACGCAACGGTGTATGTATTTACAATACGAGTATTTCAAGTAAAATGCAATTTTTCCTATAATTTGTAGCCCATGGCATAGTGAATATTAAATCTCATGCAACATACAATTTGCGATGGTCGCCGATTAGCTTTCCAAAAACTGTACACAATATACAAACACACACAAACACACCCAAAATTAAAGAAGAAACCAACAATAATCAGTAAACGATACTAGCAATGTTATTCTCTCTGTCTGCAGTAAAATGATATCGAATGCAGCTATCCGTATCGTGTAGCACATTTTCAGACGCTTTAGTACTTTGTGCATGAAAATTGTTTATAAATAATAATGTAAATAATTGAACATAGAGAACACACAACGAATGGATACAAGAAAAGTAAAAAAAAAAAAACAAAAACAAAAAGTGTAATGATATAATGAAACATTCATCACATTTCAGTTTGATGATGAACCCGTGTGCTGCGCATAGAACTTGCCACTCATCAAATTTGAAATGTGCCAAAAGTAGCAAATCCACAGCAAAAGTAGCAAATCCAAAATATTCCGACTAAATTATTCAGACCCAATTCATGGCTCTCAGTTCACAATCGACCACTACATTCTGACTGTCCATTTTCATTTTCTCGTCGACTTTTGCTTCTCACATTTGATTTTTCATTCAGTATTTGTTGATGGATTATTCGTATCGATGACAGTTCAGAAAATCAACTCTTAAAATTCACAGCTCATTTGCGCTGGATAATTGTATGTGCTCGGCTTATTGAGTTGTCTGGTTGGTTAATAAATGAAAAAGCCATTTCAAATGAGACATTGAACATCATTTATTCCAAGCGAATCAATCCTTTAAATCAATTACTTCTTTGGATGACGTTCACATGGCAACGTCTTTATTATCATTGGCTCATTGTCATTTTGACTGAGTGGCAAGTTTTATCAATTAAAATATCATCTTTTCAATAAGAATTGAATGTCAATTGAACACATTGTTTGGAAATTCGAGACATATTTCTACCCAAAAAATTGTGGTGTGATTTGCAAAATTGCATATTTATGTATTGGTTGATGAAAGCAAAATAATTGAATTTTGTGATCAAAAATAGCGGATGACCTTTTGTATCCAGTTTGATTAGTGACGCTTCTGAATTTCGAATGGAATACGATATTTTTCATGGAATTTATCTACAATGTTTTCCATTCAGCAATGAAAATTCACATTATCAACCATCATTTTGATATGCTGCCGTTCTCATTCGCTACACTTGCTACTTGAATTTGGTTTACCAAAATGCATTTGATTGCAAAGTGGTAAAATAAATTCCAATTTGCTTCGTGTGCTCTCTCTCTTTCTCTCTCGCACTTTCTCAACCTACTTTCAAATGCACTTAATGAAAGGCTGTCACACCAGCCAAATAAATCACTTTACAAAAATGCCCCGAAATAGATTGTTGCCGAGCGAAAAGATAAAATATCGATAAAAACCGCAGCCAACAATGTTCTCGAGCTAAGTGAACAGAGAATTCTCAACATGGCAATGAGTTTGAAATGGGAAAATAAAGGATCGACTTTAAATGAACGAAAATCAACGGGCAAATTAATTTTCCACTATATTTGGCTTTTTTCGTTGTGTCAGAATGAAAGTGTGAAGCTTCGTGTATTTCAGTTTGACCATGAGTTCCATGATGTTGGAATAAGAACCAAATAAAAAAAAAACGCTAACCAACAAATTGATGTTGGCTCCAGCGAAGACAATTATTTCAGCAAATCTCAGCCGATTAATTGAAAAAATTGCGCAAATACCAAAAATGCAATGCAAAAGTTATTTGATGGAAATTGGCGTTTATTTTTTTTTTTGTTGGCGATTCAGAGTCAATTGGATGGGAAATCGTTTGACACTTTTATTGCTTTTATTCGTACAATGAGCTATTGCAATTGTTCCAAGTGATGCATATTTTGGGTGTTAACAGCTTTAAAGCAGCTAAAGGGAAATCGTTATCGGCAATAAACTACCAATCAATTTAATTAATTCTAAAAGTTATTGGCTCAACGCATATTTAATCCCGTAGCCGGGAAATTTATGGCTTTTTACCCACATTGAGAAGATGGAGGAGGCCAGAAATAGAGTTAAAAAAAAACAAGATTTCATATGAGTGTGCAGAATGCATGCGGAATGGGAATTAAAAGATTATCAAAATCGATTTTCGACCGAAAAAAGGGCTTTATCAGCATCGGCATCGCAAATGTTTGCACGTGTGGTCAAAGCACCGAAAAATCATTCTTACTGAATCGTAATGCTATGAAGCATAACATTACTACTTCGGTTCTCAAATCCCAGAGACCAACTGAATGCGAACACTGTACCATCGAAATGGAAAACAACACAGTTCAAAACCGTTCACAACAGTCGCACTGCTGAACAGTCACACATTATATTCATGGCTGGCTACTAAAATTAAGTCAAAAACAACTCTCAACAAAATAAGTTCAGAATATGTAAAATTGAGAGACGCACATTGAACTGAATTAATACACACACAAACAAAAAAGGCACAGAACACGCGCACACACACACACACACACATCGACCAATGTGTGTCTGTATTTGAGTGAATCTGCCTGTAAAACAGCGTCAATTCTATAACATAAACTGTATTTTTTTTTATAGCGTCACATTTTAGTGGATTTTCATTCGGTGGTTGTGCTGTTGCCATATCTCTTAGCCATTGTCCCAATGTATGTGTATTTGTGTCTATCTGTAGTTGAACCAAATAACAAACAAACCAAAAATATATCGTTTTGAAGTTTGCATGATTGACCAACCGAAACGAGCTGTTGTCTCTCTTTCTAGCTCTATTTGTTTCGTTTTATATGTGGCATGCCACAATATTATAACTATTTTCGTATGCATACAAATTTTAGTCTCTTTTCTCTCTTTCTCTCGATTGTTGCCTTTTTTTTCGTCTCAAACCTTGTGCTTCGTATAACAAAAGAATGCTGCTTTGGTTGGTTACTAGTTCTTTTTTTTTCTTCTTTTTTCTTCTCTTTTCTCCACCGTTGCGATGTAAAAAGTACATAGTCAAGTATAAGCTTTCAACCGCATTCTAGCGGACAGCAAATATTCACATATAAAATGGAGAGCGAACAACAACAACAAAAATCACTCTTTCCTGCGTCAATGCATAATGAAGTATGCTGAACGAAACAAATTTATGCAGAACAACAACAACAACGGCAAAAATAGAAAGAGCAGAATATTTCTTCGATGTAAATATTTACAGCAATGTGTAGCATGCTACCGATGAGGGAGAGTGCAAGCAAAAATCCAACGAGGTACATCTGTTTAACCAAGTGTCGAATTTCTTCAATGGATTTACAAATCATTTTGCATATGCGCAACGCTATTCACCTATCGAATCAAAATAACATTTCCATATTCAATGTTGATTCACAATGAATTTCATTATTTTAAAAGCCAGATTAAAATCAATTGATTTTTGTTGATATGCGCTAATTCCCGCATTCAATGCTGCACAAAATTATATACTTTGATGTTTAATTTGCTATTCATTTCTCTTATTTTCAATTGGCAATTTTACATAAAAAAACGAAGAAAAAAAAAACATCATGTCGACAAATTGGTTTTGATGTTGCTTTGCACAATTGGATGGGCGATAGCAGGAGGCCGCCAGACTCGTTTTTCCGTGTTCATTTGTGAAAAAAGAAGGTGTTGGATAAAGTTGTTGGCCAAATGTTAAAATATTTTCCAACATTTGTGAGACTGGCCAAAAAACAAAGCGAAAACATTTTCAATGGATTTAAAATTTAAAGCGTGGCAATGCGTATACACGTTTTTCGCCCGGCATTTGTTCGGAGTTTGCAGCCACATTCATTGCTGGTTAACATCGTTTCTGATGAATAAAGCGGTTTACTTGCTGTTGATGTATTTTCGTGATTTGAAGATACAAAGTTATTTATTCAACTGTGTGTGCGATTGTGCATTCACTTGGAATAAATGTTGATTTTCCATTTAACAACCACCACACTTGAGTCCAGTACAAATGCCAAATTCAGCTAACAAAATCAAGTCGAGCGCATTCACACTACGATAAACAATAAATAGCAATGAAATGTATTCAAAATAACTAATGACTGCAAATTAAACAAGTGTTCAGTTTTAGTTTGAAAATTGAGGTTCGTGAGTACGAGGCGAACCTAAACCAACCGTGTATATCATCAATGTACATTATTTTTGTTGTTGTTTTTATTGAGATAGTGAATAGAGCGTTTCAATGATAAGCCAAACACTCTATGAACCGTGTCGGCAACTACTTATCGAACAAATTTTGCATATATTGACGGCTCAAATGAATATTCATTTGTTTTCGCGCGCCTTTTCTCCATTTTCAACTGGCCGATCAAATGTTCAACCTGCCGCGAACCTTTTGATTGGCGAGAGATAAACAATGAGCTTTGTACTTTTACCTTTTGTTTTAAAAGGTGCATATGCTCTTCACACTTGAATACGATGGGCATAGCTTTTATCCATATGATGAGAGCCATATCTCGCGAGCACATTTCTATGTCGAATTTTAACACTATAAAACGTGTTCTGTTTCAATCAAATTTAGCTAAACATTAAAACACAATCTGCTTCTCACTGATTGTTATAATCTGGATTATATCAAATCAAATCACTTGCAACACTCGAAAAATTGTCATTCAAAATTCGGAGGTCAATTGTGCTTTGTTTTTGATTATACACAATCGCAGCTTTTATAAATTGTTCAGATTCAATTATTCACGTGAAATTATTACACGTCAGCTTATTGAATGCGTGTTTTGAATAAAGGCCCGGGCTAATACCAAACACGCGCACAAATACACGCAAACAATAAATTCACTTTTAAATGTAAATTGTTTTAATGGCAGCCAAAAGGCTTGATAAAAATTCATGTAATTTTCTTCGCTTGGCTGTTGTTGTTTTACATTGAACATATCGAATCTATTGTTCTGGTAGCCAAATGACTGGGCGTTCAAAAATCAGTGTGTGCGTTTCTAGTGTACAGTTGTGAACACGGTTCGCGTGTATGCGAAACTAAAACATGAAAATTACTAGTTCAGGCTATTTTTGGTACAAAAAAAAAAGAAAAAAAAAATACAGCGTAGTTTCGATTACAATGACGCGGTATATTTGTCGAATTAACATGCATGCTGAAACAAGTGACTGAAAAAAAACGAACGACAGTGATGGCAGCACTGAATAGAAAGAGAAAAAAAATGAGTTGTCGAGCAAAATGTAATATTGTGTGTGACTTGAGCGTTATTCAGTTGAAGTCATTAGTGTTCGGGTTAAAAGTGTGAAGTCAATGGCAGCCAAATATTACACTTACTCATTTCGGTCTTGTTTTTAGTCGTATTTTTTCTGATACGCTTGACATCAATGCACACACTGTAAACCGGTAATAATTGATGTGGATTTTTGATTGTTACCCATTTCCTAATGACATGGCTTCGAATCAGTCGCACAACAAAAAATGTCATTTTCGAAGAAATTACGCGTTGACTGCAATTTCCGACTAAAATTGAAGCTGATTAAAGTTGAATAGTCGATGCATTTGGTTTTTGATGAAAGTTTAAAACCGTTCAATTCAATTTCAGCCAGACAAGCTTTCCAAGCAAATGTGCTATGGCTTCAAATTCAAACTGAATCATCCACTCTCACATTTGAATGATTCATTTTACCAAGGCAACGAAACTTCCAATTTAGTTCGCCAACTGGGTGTTTTGAAGCAGTGAATGTGATGAAAAAGAGAGAGAGAGAGAGAGAGAAAGAGAGAAAGCGAATTGAATATGAATCCAGCATTCGAACAACTTTGGTGATTAAAAATTGACATCAGTGAATTTAACAAACTTCGCATGTAATTTTCGCACTCTAGTTCTTTTATTAATACAATTTGATTTTGAATGGAATGGAACGCCGATTGGGAAATGTGTGCACATTTGTTCCATCTCTCTCTCTCTCGCTTCGAAATGATGTCCTGATTCTTTCAATTTTCATTTGCCATTTAATTAGATAAGTTCAATAACAGTGAATAAACTAGTATGTCGAAAGCGAACGGCTTCAGTTTTTGGTGTATATATAGTTATATTAACAATGCCATGGCAACTGTACAATGGTTGCTCGATACCTTAACATATGAATTTTCCATAGATTTTACGAATCTGTGCGCATTTTCAGCGCACAATTATCTCAGCTTCGGGCATGAATATGTACAATAAACTCGGATAAATATGAATTCTGGATGTGTTCAAATGCCACATCTATCGTTTAACGTTCACGCTGAAACCCAAAGTAAACACACACACACACACACACATACTAATAAAAAAACAAGGAATATTAAATTAATATTTAATTTAAATGGAAAGTTGTTTTGTTGAAAATTGTTTGAAAACTTTAGTAATCACACACCAAGAGAGATAGGGATATGAACATTGAGCACTGAACGCTGAACACCTCTGGTTTTCGAAAAATGAATTGCTCACAAACAGAGATTGAGCCATTGTTGTTTTGGTGTATATGTCATGGCTGTTGTGCTACCGGATTCTCATGAACTGAGAAAATTGATAATCCGACTTTAAACAACGCATATCACAACAGTGCAGCATCAAACAAATGAGGAAAAGTGCCGCAAAACAGAATTTGTATAAAACAAACATTAAATTGATCGCTAGAGAATTTCTTTTGAACCAAACCAAAAAACAAAAACAAAATGTGTTTCGATTCAACTGGCCAATGTGTGCCAGATTCCGTTGACCACTGACCAGAGCTCATTCATTATAATTTCTCGACTTATTTGAGTTCAGTGAATTGGCTAAATTGTTGTTTGTTCATTTCCTTTGTCTCTCATTTCAGTGGTAATTATTTAAATAAGCCATTTTAAAATATTAAATGTGAGTTACGCATAAATGCGATGCGTTTGAATGAACTGGGGTGAGCGTATAAAAAAAAGAATAACATCATGATCACCGCAATTCGGAAAAACAACTGCAAATATTGCTTCACTAATCAAACAAACGAATCAACATGACGCAAAAAACAACAACAACAACTGAGTACATCGAATATGAAATGGCGAAAATAAACAAAAAAAATTAAGCAGAAACGAAATGAATGCAAATTATTTATGTGGAAATTAAAATGAAATTTACGAACAAACATACAAAAATGCGTGAAATTCAGGAATCAGACCTATATCATTAAAAAAAAAAAATGCGAGAGCATGAGCAACGAAAAGTCGCACTGATTAAACAAAATCAAGCGCCTTTACTTCAATAAATTTAATTCCAACCATATTCAAAATCAGTGTGCATGAAAATATTATAAATTCCCATTTCACATTCTGGCAACTTTTTGATGCTCTTTGCCAATGATGGTTTAAATGGCAAATATAACACGGAATTCGACACATTAAATTCGATGACATGCAGTTACCTTTTTCACACGAGATTTACTCAACAAATCGATTTGCTCATGCAGAAAATCAAACAGACGTTGATTTTATTGAACTATGTTTGCAGATTGAGTAAATTGAAATTCATCGATGTGTGTGAGAGAGAGAGAGAGAGAGAGAGAGAGAGAGAGAGAGAGAGAGCATAGCAACCAACCCAATTGCGATATTAATCATTCAACTTGGGTCAAAGTCATTTCCGTACGGATATTTTGATCATCTTTTTTGTTGTTGTTTTGCTTGTATGCTATATGTGGTGCTATTTTATTAATGAACGCTTGATGCCTGTTATCGTATTAATTAGCAGAAATTCATTCAACTTTGAATATTTCAAATTTCATTTGAAAACTTTGCAAATGAATCAACTAATTTGAAAGTTTTTATTTTAGTTATTGAACAGCAATCAACAGATTTATCAGTTAGAAAGTTGGTTGGACACTAGTTTGAATTGTAGTTTGTTCATATGCATTCGATGTACAGTAAACAAAATGGCAACAATTGTTTCAATGTAAAATGCACCTGTCAACCTGTGTTGGAGTTCACCTTGTGCAACTTTTTATACCAAAAGAATTGTAATTCACTGCAATCATTTGAACTGGCTCATTTTTTTATTCGTGTCATCTCTCAATGGTCCCAGTCACAATGGTAAGCTGTACAACAATGGCAAAGCAATCGTGATACAATATTATACGTTAGCAATAGAGAAAATTGTGCTTTTGTCGCACAAAATATGTAGTGGTTTAGTTGCTTGTCTGACCACAGCAACACAATTTCCTGTCATATTTCATCGTTTAAAATGGTAAAATTCCATTTTAAAATCGACATGCTAACTGTTTCATTGTGGAGAAAATGCAATTTTCATGGATTCGTGTGTGTGTGTGTGTGTGTTTTTTTTTCTCACTCTTTTCCATGTGTTTGTTTCTCGGATCGTTCAGAGAAAATGAATCAGACGACAATTATTTTCCGGGTACTATGCAAAATGACATGCACAACAACAATAAAAACCACAAAAACCTAGCTAATATGCTGTGTACACAATGTGAAAGAATGCGACGGCCACACCGCATGCACACATTCCACAAAAAAAAAAAGAAATACCAAAAGTGAAACAAAATAACAAAAAAATCAACTGACAACAAGATACAATTCTGGCCGAGCAGATTTTGATCCACAATTTAATTCATACTTTTATTAGCTGTTCACATGGCTTTGACTGCCATTTTGCGCGCATTGAAAATCTGCATGAAGACCGGATCAAAAGGGCGGGGGGGGGGGCGACAAAAAGAGCACGTAAAATAAAACAGCTCGAGCCAAACAGTAGCACCACCAGCAAATCGTACAGTGCTGAAAGAGAAATGTGAATATTTTGTTATACATGAGCGAAAAATGTGTGGATACTGTTTCAGTGGTTTGCATTTTTATTCGTTCGCCATGCAGATATATAGAACAAAACGGATGGCTGAAAACAATGAATTCCACATAAAACAATTCTTTTTAATTAATCCATCTAATTATTTGCAAACAAAAGTATTTACAATGAAGATATGCATTTGTGCATTGAGTCGCGATATTCACTGCATTCGATAATAGAAAAAAAAATGCAACAAAAAAAAAAACCAGCGACGGCATGGTTGTTCGGCTGTTCGGCTGTAGAATACACGATTTGTTCGATTGAGTTACGAAGAAGAGCACTAAATACTGTGTGTCTGTGTGTGTGAATTCAATGGTAGTAGCGCATACATCCAGTGTTGCTTATAAATCGCGTGTTTTATGGAATAATGGCGACCGATGAACAAACAGCAGAGAGGAAATTACGTTGGGTTGGTGAAAATGGGCGATAGAAAAATGAAAGAAAACAAAAGAGCATGATATTAATAATGGCCAGCACCCAGCACTAGACAGTGACTGGCGCGCGCGTGTGTGTGTGTGTGTGTGTGTGAAAACGAGAAAGAGAGCGAAAGAGAGAAATCACTAGAAATTATGACAGATTCAGCAGTAAAAACAAATTGTTTTTGGTTTCTTTTTCTTCTTTTTTTGTGTGTGCAAAATGCTTTAACGCATCACTCTTTTTTATTCTCGGGATTCATCGTTGGTTGTGTTACTATTCATTTTTCGTTCATCACTGGAGCAATTCAAATAATAGATTTCATGTTATTTGCCGGTTTGAAATATCCCATAAACGAAACGAATAGGGAAAAAAAAGAAGACCTAAATGAGAATCAAAGAGAGAGAGAGAGAGAAAGCGATGAATAGCAGAAACCATACACGAGTGAATCTCAATCAGGAGTAACAGAGAGCCCTTGGGGTAGGGCATATCCCATGCATAAAAAGAGTCCAACGCTGGCACTGTGCTTATCAAACCGTGATTCCTGTGCTCTTCGCTTGTGTGTATCGTGTATGTAAGTGTTTGTGTGCCATACCAAACAGTCAATGTACAGACAGCAGCACATTCACATGCGTGACAGTCATTACCTTTTGTGCTGCAAAAGAGAGTGAAGCAGACAGAAAACAGCATAGACGATGGACAAAATGATGCAGAGCGCATTCTAATTTGAAATGCCGAATAACATATACAACTGAAGCATTTATTCGCTCATGCTGGTTAATTCTGTTTTTGAAAATGGTTTTAAGGTATTTTCACCTAGACTTGATTTGCTATGTGTGCTTTGCTTTTTCAGACTCACACATTTCGTACATAGCAGCGTGATCTCTAGTTTTTTTTCCCGATGTGTTCCTGAGCATACATTTCAATCATCATATAAATTAAAATCGAAATGATTATTATCTGTTGTGTGTGTGTGTGTGCGTGTTTGTCCATAGCTGGAGCTTACATTGTAGACGGCTTGCCACATATCATTTTAGCTCATGATCTCATTAGTCAGATGAAATAACAAAAAAAAACAACAACAAAACTTTTTATCAGCCACATCATAAGTGATAAATCGATGGGCGAGAGTCGAGTTTTTACATGTTTACAACCATTTATTTCAATTTTTTACTCAACAACTTGCATTTTCACATTATGTACCGCCGTGTTGAGCATGTGTTTGCTGAAAAGCGACCCTTATCAACCTTCTATTGGAATGCTTGAACGATGTGTCGTGATGGTGCCATTGCGCCTCAAATATGTTATCTAGCCGCTTTTGGCTCGGGGTTTTCCCAAGTGGTAAATCACCATCATCAAGCCACACACTTTTAAGCATACATTTGCACGTCGCATTCGCAGACGTCGCGAGAATGACAAACTCACGAACAAGAAAAAAAAAACAGAACGAATTCAAGCCATAACAATCTAATGAGAGCATTAAAGCAACGCCATTGAGATGCTTACCAATTTTTTGTTGTTGTTGAGCCCACAGAGCCCCTCGAATCGTCAATAATATTTGCAAACGTCTCGCTTTGCATTTAAGTAGCTGGCAACACTGCACTCGTGCATTTGCACACAAATTTCGAATAGACACAGAAAATGGCAGATTATGGAAGAACTATATATACATTTTGTGGGAAGTGAAGAGATAGAACGTAAAAAAAATGCGCCGAATGTGATAGAATAAATGCATTTTTCTCCCAAATGGGATTCCCTTCGGTACGTTTTTCGAGTGTGCTGCAGGTATTGTTGCATCAACTCACGTCCCTCGCTGTCTATTGCCATTTCAAATGCTTGAGCTCTGTTTATTTTTGAAAGAGCCACCAACGACTCATTTATTACGATTACATGTACAATACGTCAAACCGACTGCAGATTGCATCTATCATAAATTGTCGGTGTTTGTTTCCATCTTTTCTCGTTTGTTCGGCGCTCTTTTTGTTGTTGTTATTTTCAACATTCTCTGTCTTTCATCCTCTTTCACACTCTCCCATTGCTACCGCTGCCGCTTTTGTGGCACACACACACACATACAGTTTCAGCGCTTAAATGATTTTCCTCTGCTATATATCATACGATTTAATTTGATAGCAAGCACAGTGGATGCACGTGAAGCTCAAAATATGGAATAAAATATGAGCGGCCATTTCTTATGCATTCTTCGTCGAACCGCGATTTCATTTCTCAATGTGATGAATGTGAATAAAAGGCGGCATTTTACCGCGAAACAAACGCTCACGCGCGCGCGCGCACACACACACAGCGACACAGAGAAGAGAGTGGAGAAAAAAAAATTCAATTTAATCATCATTATTATTCCAAATTTCCTGGCGTGTGAGTGTCTTTTCTTGTTCACCATCGAAATGGAAGTAATTTTGGCAATCATTATTTTATTGTGTGCACATTTTGTCGTCGTTGTTGTTGTCACCGCCGTCACCATTTAGAACTTTACTTTTCCCCAGCCGATTTTCATGGTGTTTTTTTTTGTTGTTGTTGTCATTGGTTGACACGCAGACACACATTGCAAATGTCGTGCTTATTGCCATTCGCTTTATTTTTTTTTTCTTTCGGCACTGTATTCACGCGGTTTTTCAATAAAAGCGCTCTCTCATTTGAATATATCGTTATTCGCATTTGGAAAATAAATTTCACAAAATTGCACATTATCCTGTACATTTGATGATTGTATATTTCACCGAATCGTGTATCGAATCGGCCAGCCAAAAAAAAAATGCGTCTGGTACACTGAATACCGAGACTCGTACCTTAAAACGGTGAACATTTGCCGCAAAGCGAGACGTTTAAAATGTTCGCAACAACAACACCAACAACAATATTCTTTTGACTGCGTAAAACCAAATCGAATCGCAATTACCCAAGTTTAATCAAAAACTTTTATCATTTGGCTTGCAGACAATTTTTCATATTCTTCGTGCCTTTTTTTTATCATTCGCTCCTTTTGACATTTCAATTTAGAATAGCTGCTGGTGAATTGTGCTCTTTGGACGCATTTTCTCTCTCTCTCTCTCTCTCTCTAAGACTTGGCAAATGAAATTTGCTCACTTTGTAAAATTAAATTTCGCCGAAATATGAAATAACAAAGTGTCTTGCAAGAATCCCATATTCAATGTATTTTTATAAATTAAAAAAAAAAATAAATTGTTCAAATATCACGAATATTTATTTTATATTCCATCGCGTGTACACATCAAACAGTTTTTGATGTGCAAGAAAAAGTGTCATTTTATTTGGTATTTTAATATGATTTTTCAATATGATCTAGAATTAAAGACATTTGGAATGTTCAACAAATTCAATTATCTTATCTAGAGATAAAAGAGTTACATTGTTGCTAATGGCATTGCCGTAAACTTGGGAAAATGTGAAAATAATGTGGCAAAAGTTCAATTCGAAATGGCACTTACATGTAACGGCTTCAGCATAAATTGAAGTCAAGCAAATTAACTTTGTCAATGAACACTTTTATGGATGGTAAAATTGAAACAATAAATCATTGTTTGTCATCAAATGTCAATGAATAATGCAAATGCATCATCCTCCCATTCGATAAGCCGACCATTTCAAACAACAACAAAATTCAACAATGCACAAAATAAATCCGTTTTTCTTGCTATTTTATGCGCCCCCCAAAAAAAAACGAATGCGACACAGAGAAAAGAGCAACCACGTTGATTTTATGAATGGCACACAGCCATTGTGGAATATGATTGTGAATGAGCATCGTGCAAATAACCGAATCGATCAATAAATGCGATGAGCCGAAACATTCGAACGTCGATCGTCAATCAATTTGAATAACAAAAATCTGTAAAAGCCTTTTGTGTTTCAAATTAGCTACACTTAATGGATTTGTGTTTTTTTTTTCGTTCTATAAACCGTCTCCGGTGTCGAAATGTGTTTATTGTGTGTGTATGTGTGTTTGCTGTGATATTTCCGTTATTAAAGTCACATTGATTTTGCACAGCATCGCATGCACGGCCAATATTTATACAGACAAAATGATTATTATCGTGCACGACTGCGCACGTGTTGACAACAATTATTCATGTAAACGGTAAAATATAACTCTCACACGGTTGACTACAAGAGCACACACACACACACACACACACAGAGAACGCAAACCGAATAAAAGACACCAAGTCTCCCGAACGATGACAATAGATAAATGTAGAAACGAAAAATGCAATACAACAAACTTTAGGTCCGGGCGGAGACAAACACATCTCACTGTCATGATCCACTCGAATACACTGAATATAATTGCCTGGCTTAATTGCCATTTTTTATATATGAAATGTATGCTCAATTGTGTGCCATTTATACATTCGAATTGCTTTTTGTCTCATTTTGTTTTATGTTGTTTTTTTTTTTGTCTCGTCGTTTTTCTTTTCTCTTGATTCACTTTATTCATTTGCTCAAACCAATTGAATCGTTCCAATTGCTTTCGAGTATTGAGTTTATTGTTTGTTGTTCAGTGTTCCATTGAATTCCACATCATATTCATTCAACGTGAACTCAGTTTATTATTGATTTTGAAAAATTGAAAAAAAAAAATGTGTGGCTGCTGTTAAATTGAAATGAAATGTTGTTGTTGTTGTTGTCTTTAATCGATTTCAAAGTAAAATTTGTGTTGATCTTTTATTGTGCATACGAACATTTAAAACGGCATGATGATGACACATAATTTTAAATGATCTGGTCTCGCTTTAATGAACCCAAACCCATAATGCACGCAAACACACCTCGTTTCATTCTTCTCTGACTGTATTTTTGTTGTTGTTATTGTTGTTATTTCCAATGTGCACCGTTTTTCTATCATTTCCGCTTGATTGCTGTCAAATGTGAAACAATGCATCAATTTTTGTTGCCATTGTCATGTTCTATTCCGCAAAAAAAAACGTCGACATATTGTCTCACGTCATTTTCCATCAATTTAAGCATTGACTTTATTGATGAAAATGAATACAATTTTTCAATTTATTATGATTCAGTGCGAAAATGAACCAACATGAAAGTAAAGTAAATGACGATGACATGATGTGAAATGAAAACCAATACGAAAACGTGCACACAAACAAACCAAATGAACATTACAAACGACCTGAAACGAAAAAAAAACAACAACAAACGAATAAACGACAAGATAATCAAATAAACAATGTCAATTTTCAAGTAGAAAATGAGAATGAGATAAATAACAACAACATAAAACAAAACAGAAACAAAAATGTACAAGCATTGGCGATGACAATAAAACTGCATTGAACCAACTACCGAATCGAAATTTGATTGGCATGATTAATTTGTGCGGTGGTGAAACGTCGTCCGACGCACACTGGCGGAACGGAGACACAACATCATTTGATCATTTTACATCATGCCATTGTTTTTTGTGTGATTGATTTATTTTGCTAGAGTTAAATAAATAATCAGAAACTTCGTATAATCAAATCTCTGGAGATGACCTCGAAACGAGAAAATCAACAACAACAACAACAACAAAGTATGCAAATTGATTTTGAGATTGTTACATTGCGATGGATTGAGTGTGCTCGTAAACAAATCCCAAATGGCAAACATTTCCAAACACAAACAACTTGAATGAAAATTTCAATATTTTCCGCATAAATTAAATGAACTTTAATGCGAAAAAAAATATATACGTCTTCGACGCAATGGGCTTTCAAACCGGATCTATGCACAATGTTTACAATTAATCAACAAATTTCAAATCGATGGAATCCATGGACTCCAAATCGATTTCCTGCGCTATGTACAACGTACAGGACACCAAACAGTTGTGTACGTGGTATACAATCGCACTAAAAATTCAATTTACAGCACAAAGATATGGTTGAAACGGGACACCTCGGAATGTCAGGGGAAAATGAATTGTGTGCCTTGAAAATATATGCACGGCATTGAATATTTGATTTTGATGGGAATGTGGCACTGAAAATTGGCCTGACTCATTTCATTCAACGGAAATGAAATATTTAAGCTGATAATAGCAAACAGCACGTAATCATTGTGATGGAACCAGTCATTTTTGTTGGTGTAATAGAATAATAGAATAATAGAATAAAAAGCTAGTGGAATGTTGTTTGGTGATGTTGAACCTTACAACAGAGATAAGGCATTCTGTTTCATGGTTGGCCAACTTGAATGATTGCGTGCGTATTCTGAGAAACTGTCTAAACAGCAAGCTTCACTTTACTTTATCATTCCATAGAGAGAAAGATTGAACAAGGACAAAATGAATCTACTGCTGATTTTTTATTGCACCAATCGCCCATAGACTTCCAAATAACTAGGCATTTGTCATTTCGAATGCCATGAAATAACAATAACTTTGATCATTTGCAATGTAAAAATCGATTAATAAAACATGGTTTGGTTCGATTTTGGGCACGTTTGTCGCATCCACATGAAAATACGAATACAGAGACCGTACAACGAGTTTTTCGTCTCTGCATTATTCTGTCATTTAAATACATGATTGAAATATGTCAAAGAGAAAATCATACGTGTCAATTTCAATTATTTGCAAACGAAACCGAAATATTTCGATTCGCTTGATTTTGTTTCAGTTGATTCAGTTGATGACGCAATGGCATTTCCGTCATTTTTCTCACTTTTCTTATACTGTTTATCGCTTGCTTGCGTGTGTACCGTATACATTACAGATAATTGATACATCATGCGCGTCCATGTTCTTCTTCCGTCGATATAAGATTTTCCCTCAATTTACTGGCACGAACTTCGTGCCAAATTCGTTAGACGAATTTCAAAGTCGCATTACTCACACCCCGAAACGAGTCACTTTCAGTTTCAAGAGTATCTACTGGTAAAAGTACGGATATCGTTTACATCTCTTTTTCACAAAAACTCGATCGAAATGGCGTAAACGAGAGACAATATAGATGGAGAACGAACAAGAGACAGAGATCTGTTTCAATATCGATAAGTCGATTTATATGCGATTTCATGTCTCCGTTTCAATACACCTTCAACTGAAATAGCTTGGGCAATTTGGCGCAGAATATCACATCGAAGCCAATGTGTGTAAATGTAAATGAATTGCATGTGAAGCTCAAATATGAATCCAATGAGAAAAAAACAACAAGTGTCTCATACAAACTGCGAGACTAGCAGGGTTAGTGCATCAATCTTGATACGAATTTGAAATATTTCGATGCGAACATTAAATCGATGGATTGTTTTTTTTTCTGTTCACTTCCATTTCTTGGCTCCCACCGTAACGACACATTTTTTTGTTGTTGTTGTTGGCTGTCGTATGTGTCGTGCGCTCATTCTATTTACCAAAATAGGCGAATACAAGCACAAAAATTATGATAACGTGATGGAAAAAAACGGTATCTCATTCTCCGGGATGTGTCGTTTTGCCACGAAAATGTGTCTCTCGATGCTTCGAACCAATTGGGAATTTTGATTTCGTTGTTCGTGTACTTTTTTCATTCTCTCTCTCTCTCTCTCTCAGTTTTTTGTCACCCAGTTGATAAACTGATGTGTATAAATCCATTGGAATTGTTTCTGTGCATTCAGCCTTTGCGCATACGATGTTCTTACTCTCGAATTTGCCACTGGCTTGACGAATACAAGCTCAAATGTTAGAAAAAATGCCAAAATTGAAATTGAGTGTGTCAGTTTTGTTATGGTGCCCAAAATAACACATGCTTTTTTATTGTTGGGGCTGCTGTTGCTTTTTGTTGAAGTTGCTGGAAAAGTTAGCAGCCGATACCCATCACATTGCATTAATGTCATAGCATTCTAGTCGGTTTTGACAAATGATATTCAAAAAAAATTGTGTACATAATTTCGAACGGTGGACTGAATCCATTTGAAACTGAAGTCGCCTCTAATGGATTGCATCCAATTTCAAATGAAAAACACGGTACAGAATTGAATTTGGGTTGAAGTCTCTACAAAACGAAGAAACAAGTCAAGGATTTTTTATGTAGCAACATGACGATTTCAATTGCACAGTACTCATAAAAGTTCCAATGACTTTTTGACTGTACAGCTCAAAACCACCCAATTGAAAAATGTAGTCCAATGATTTGCTATGCTATTTAAAAAAAAAAAGAACAAAAAATTATCGCACACCGCATAAAAACGTGCCCTCACATTTTTGTGCATATTTAAAAAAAAAATCTCTTTTGTTCCTGTTTTAACAACACGAATCGGGTTGCTGTTTTCTTCAGTTTCGCGCTACGAATCACAGATGAACAAACTGACAAAACAGCTTTAATTGCTCGTTATTTTTCGGATAATTGTCAACATCTCATTAGCAAAATATACATGTACAACGATAAATATTAATAATAAACTGACTACTTGAATTTCCTCTCCATTTGTTCTGTACGATTCGGCCTGGATACCAGGCTCCCCATTCAAATACCGTAGCATTTACATTTACATTTTGTATTTCGCTGTCTACCCAACTTTGTCAGACTCTTCTTTTTATTCGCCTGGTTTAGTTTATGCCATCAATTTAGTGCATTTTGTTTCAACTACAAGTGAATTTAATAGGGTTGGATAACCACTACGACGACAAAGCTACTTCATGATGCCTGATTCTGCCGTTTGTTCATCTTCTATTTATGTTTTTACTCAAATAAGCTCACACTCAAGTGCAGACAGTAAAAAAATAAAAAATAAAACCGAAATCATCCGTTTTTCTATTGTGAAAGCGATGCTAGTGATTCAGTTCCAGTAAAAATAGCGAAAACCAAAAGCCGAAACATTTCAGAATTGAGTTACTCAATAGAGACAAATTTGTTGAATGGAAAATGGTAACGCAAAACTTTAAAATGTAGAAAAACCATTTATAATTTTGACAGTTTATGGTTAGCGAATTGAGGTTGAGTAATAGGCTACAGATATTCCATGGGGCTATTCAGTGACACTGAATAGCTTCAGCTAATTTAACTATTTAAATCACCATTTGAAATGACAGCTTCAGACATTCACACACACATTGGAAATTGGACTTGAAAGTGAATGTTGTTCGATTTCGTTGAAATGCAACCAGCTTTATGGAAAATGGAAATTAGAATTGTCAAACATTTCATTCTCAATTCCTATTTCCTGTATCCTAGTTTGTTGGTCATGAATAACCCCATGCGAATTACCAAATCGCTGGCATTTACCGCAAACTCTGAGATTTGAACATTCATTAAGTGTCGCATCAATGGATAAAATGAGATATGCCATTGTGATGAAACTCATTGTAATTTGTGAAGCTGAACGGCCAAGTTCTTGAGCCCCACGATAAATGGAGATTATTTAAGTCACTAAAACATAAATCCTTTTCATCCAAAGATAAGCTCGGTGGTTGGTTGGTTTTTTTCTCAACTCAATTTCAAAAGCGTCGCTTTCAACGAGAAAATAAAAACATGACGAAGAAAAAGCAAATGCAGGCCACTCAGGGAAATTGAATCAATTTACATGCGATTTACTAATTTCTCTTGTACACTTGACAACATCATACATTTGGGCTTTCGTTTTGGTCGACACTTGTTGTTGGTTTTTTCCAACATTTCAAATGCTCCAAAATAAGATGGATTTCATGTCAAACAAATAAGAAAAGTAATTTTATCACATATTCAACCATGCCGAAACAAGCCGGATGAAAATCATGCAGCCAACTAATAAAAGCAACGAATATGTTATGCCATTGCATGGCATGCGGATACTTTTGCCATGGAAATGGCAACATGAGCGCAAAAAACTTGCCCGTAAAAATAAAATATTTTCATCATGATTCTCTCATAAATTTGTTTCGAAATGCTGTGAATTATTTCAGGCGTGCAAATGGCGACAACGACCAACCGAATAGCCAAAAACCCTAAAGAACACAAACGAACGCAGAGAATTATGGATTTACGTTTCTTTGATTTTGCCTTTTTCTATGTCGTCTGCCATACTATCGCTGTTACATAACACAACCACAATGCAAACTTTACAATTTTTGATATGTCACTGTGCTATGGTAGACTTCTCATACTTTTGGGGCTGATGGGGGGGGGGGCGGGTGGAATGAGGAGGATGTATTTGTACGCGGTGATATGCCGTGTCGCACGGCACGTTACACAAAATGACGCCAAATTCAATGGTACCATCAGGTCGGAAAAAAACTTTACAAATATGAAAACGCAACACACTATACACCTCGCACATAAAACATTCATCTATGAATCGAATTTTAATAAATGGGAATGGTATTCGCCTGACGATAATCGTGGGGAATTAGATTCAATGCATGAGAAAAAGAGAGAGAGAGAGATTGAGAAAAATAAAGTGAGATAGAAAGTGCGAGTGGATGAGTGGGAAAAAACATCGAAACGACATTTTATCGACATAACAGCAAGTATTGAGCTCACGCTCATGTCGTTTTTTTTCTCTCCACCAAATCCCTGCTGAATGCCACATAACATTTCCACCTTCTTAGGCACGACAAGCCATCGCTCCCAAACGGAACCAAATCGTGTAGCGGTGCTGTTGCTACTGCTCGTTTACACAATATGTAATGGTATATCGTATCGATTATTGTTATTATTTTTAATGTGTATCGTTCGTTTTGGTGTGTGTGTGTGTGCGCTTGATTCCTTTGTGTGATTTCTTTTTACCATTTAAAAAGCGTCAAAGCTTGACACGAAGCGATTGCTGTGTGTTTATGATTCGATCGATACGGATGCGTGTCGAACAAAAATGCTGCACACTATTCACAACACACCACAATGGGCACACACACACACACACACACACACATAAAATACATTTTACGTTTGGTTGTTATTTTTTTCTTTTTTGGTGTTTGATTGTGCTTTTTGGTGATCGCAACAACAGCGATAGTGGTAGCGGCAACTAGTCACCAAGCGCTAAGCTTGAAGCCATTTTTATAATAAAGATGTGAGATATTTAGTTTAATCGAAATGAAAAATTTCCGTGAAACGTCAAGCAAATAAACCGCACACCATCATTAACACAATCGATTGAGCCAGAGCTTCAGCAAGTGCGGTGTTGTACGTGTGCGGTTTTTTTTCTCTGATTCCCACCAAGTTCATGAATATATGATTTTGACGTTGTGCTATGATTGACGCCGGAATGGGAGAAACACAAAAAACACACACACACTCAGCACACATGGAAACAAAAGCGTAGGAAATCCGAATAAAATGGACATTAAAATATGATGGTGGAATTCAAATAAGTTCATTCGGGCGGCTTGTTTTCCGTGCGTCAACTTCGTAAATAATTTAACTGTTTTCATTCGAATCCATTGTTTGTGTGCAGGTTGTGTGCAGACCGAGCACATTTTCTCGGCATATGAACAAAAAATAATATTCGGTTTTTGTTATTTCGGTGAGCTCAGGTGATTGCTTAATTGTCCGACAGCACATTTTTCGTTTGTGAATATTCATTTTTCGTTTGCAATGAGTCGGCATAATGTGTCGCATGTTTTACGTTAATCCATCGGTGTATTTAATGTGCGTTGATGGTGCCATCAAATCAGCATGTTTCTTCTACTTCTTCTTCTTCTTCTTTTTTCGTTTTTCGTCCACTTCTTCTTCTCATGACATTTTATATTTGAATATATTGCGCTTATTTAAATAACCAAATTTCACGCACCAAATTACACGAGATCATATGCCATAAGTCTCAAGTACACCAATAAATTAATTATGATTGTGGATTAAGTTGCTTCAAACAATGGCACACCATTGAAAACCGTTTCTTTGCATGTGACGCAGTTTGTTGGCCCAAACAAATTTCACAAAATTCATTTCACCAGTTTGATAAATGGAAATGTAATTGCATAGCATGAACATGAATCGTAACCGTATGTCACGCAAACTCTCTGTTTTTCTCTTGTGTTAAAAATGGTTCACCTTTTTCGTCTCATTAATTCCGTGTATTTCTCGCATTTATTTATTCATTTTTAATTTTACACCGGATTTTGGTGTATAAAAAATATATAATCTACGGCAGCCGATTAATGTTTTCCTGTGCTGATTTTTCATTTTCGGTTATATTGCTTGAAAAGAATTGGCCGGAAAAATGGTTCACATTTTTCAGATGAGATGATAGAAAACAGGAAAAAAAGTAAAACGAATTTTACACTTACCAAAAAATTACTTATATATATTTTCCATAGCATCAAATATATGCTCGGAATGAAAGTTCTTAATCTGAGCTCTACTTCATTAATATTCACCACAAACAAATTAACAATCTTACTTAAATGTGACATTCAACTATATTATATATGCATTAATGAACAGCATTTTCGCAAAAAAAAAAAACAAAAACTTTTTAGCTAATAAATCGGCTCATATAGACAAAAGCCGAAAGCGGCATAAATGCCAGTGAAATTGGTTAAAATATTACTTTTGCTCGATAAATTACCCGAAATTCGAATTTTCAGTCGAGTATATAGGCTGAAACACAGTTGTTTGTCAACTTTTTGGGTAAAGTTTTAGTCCAAACTAATATCATCATAAAATGAAATAAAATATTACCAGACACAATAATATGCGCGTGCAATGATGCTTGTGAACTATTAAATGAACAGCTCGAGCAAAATCGATGCGTCTCGTAGAATTCCATGCGAATGACTTCATTTAGACTGTGATTCATTCAGATTGTGAAGCAATAATTTCAACGACAAATTCAAATTACCGTTAAGTATTTTCGTCTTCGAACATGAACGGAATATTTGGCGCAAGCACATTAAATGGTTTTGAAAGTTTCACTTTATGGGATCATCAGGCGAATGCAACAAATGTGTATTTGGGGTTGAATAATGAAAATGCGAGGTGCTCATATATGTGTATAAATTGATCTAAAATACTCTAAAATTCTCTTTAATGTCATGATTCAACTTAAACTGTGGATTGCATCGATGTACGTTAGCTCGTTCGAGTGCGATGCCTTTCCATTTGGTTGAACACAAGTCGTGAAGTGCACATCATTTGCAGCCACACCACACATTCATGTGTATCTACTCTTCACTTCACTTTGTGTGTATGCGTCTCGTGTTTTTTTTTTGGGTAATTTTAACACAAAATTACATTTTAAGTCAGTAATTATAAGTTGTAATAATAGTTCGTTTAATAATAATAGTAAAACTTATGCACAAAAAGCCGAATGGCAAAAAGTGCTCACTCTCTCTCGACATGTTTAGCATAAAATGAAATTTTCATCTCTTATTTTTTCTCGTATGCTTTTTTTACTTGCAGGTAAGCGCATTGTATCTTTCATGTTTGCATCAAAGTTCACGATGATATTTTTCGCCCGGTATTTTATTCACGATTCATCGTTGAAAGCGGAAATGAGCGTGTCTGTATCATCTTTTACCATCATCCCGAAGTGGATTTCATGTTTTTAAAAGTAACGTATTGTGAAGTTAGAATATTACGTTGAATCGCAAGAATAAGAAAACAACAACCATTCGCAACGATAACTTTTCGCAAAAAGATTGTCTTTCCTTTTTGCTGCAGTTAAACGAGAATGCGTTCGTGAAAACAGAGCCAAACGAGAAAAAAAAAACACACTCTGGAGATAAATGAAACGGTAAGAGCAAACGATGGCAAGAAGAAGCAAGAACATCGAAATCTATTAAGAACTTTGTTTGCGCTATTCTTGCTTTTGTTTCACCCGGTTCCATTCACTTTCAGTGTGTTGTGCTAGTGTGAATCTTTTTTTCAGCTTTGCGCGTCAAAAATTATAGAAAAAAAATCTGATTTCGTTTTTGCCTTTACTTAATTTGCGCTGGATTTTCAACACACTCCAAATGAAAGAAGACGAAAAAAAACAGCGAAGACGAATCACTGTGTGTGGTTGCACTATGCACATTTCACAGCGATTTTTGATAACGCCAAGAAAATGCTCGCACCAGATATTTTCACCATGGTGTTGCTGTCTTTTCAACAAAAAAAAACACGAGAGAAGAATGAAAATAGTTTTTCATCGTTTTATGGTGCACACCTGTGCGCCATTCGGTTAATTTATATACACGTATATTTATGAATGCGCAGCAAAAAGGCGTCTGTGGAAAAATGAAGAGGATTAGAGGGGTTGATGAGGTTGAAGGTAAAAAAAAAAGAAAATGTGTAACAAAAATCGAATAATGTGCAGCATATTTTTATGTATTTCGTAACGCTGGTGTGTCGAGATTGGGGCCGGCATACGTGTGCCAGCCGTTGAGCGTTGCCCTCCTTGATTTGCGCCTGGCGTCGCACACAAAACGGTTGCTAAAAACCATTTCGTGAGTGTGCATTTTTATTAAAAACTTTCTGTTTTATATTTTGCGGTTGTGTAATTTGGTTAAATCATTGTCGTTAGTCATCCCTAATGGAATATTATGTATCGTTTCTTCGTTCGATGTGCATTTTCGTTTCGTCCAACGATTTTGATTTTTTTTTTTTTTCCTTTTTATTTTCCCCTCATTGCCGTCGTGTGTATTATGCGTTTCACATAGCACATAATAAAAATGGTGTTGCCATTTTAGCAGCATTTTTTGGCGTCACATTCTAATTAATTCACATACCAAAATGTTCGCTTCACCGAATCCATTTTCCATTTTTTTTTTCTTCACCTGACACTTTTTCTGCTGCATTCGGTTGAATGCATATATTTTGTACACGTTCGCTTCTCGACAATTCGACATACAAACTAATTTTAATTAGATTTTTCCAACTTTTGTGTGTGCCGTTTCTCAAATCATATTATGTCAGCGATTTGCTAGCCGTTTTGAAAAGTTTCAAAAATTAATTATAAGTGCAAATCAAGGTATACCAAAGAGTGGTACACGTCAAGCGAATAATAACAAAAACGATTTTGCAATTACTGACATGGCAAAGAAAGCGGCAAACTATTCAATTACAGTAAGAAACAAAAAAAAAAATGATTTCACAAAGAAAATGTTCAACAGCTCGGGAATTTCTTTTTTCTCTCAACAAAACTATCCTGTTTCTTCTATGATCCATCGAAAACCACTCGATAAGATTGAGTTTTTTTTTTGGTGTGTGCCGTGAGCCATTCTTAACAGCAAGTATTCACTGCTTTTAATTAATTTTTGTTTTTCACTTTGATTTTCGCAACTTTTAGCCCAATTTGAATGCATTCAACGTACAAAACGGAAAAAGTTTTGAGACAAAATGCTGCGCGAAAAATAGGTAAAATGACGAAAAACGTATTTTTCAAACGATTTGCCACGTGAAAAAAGAAAATGTGTAGCAATGGGTGGGGATTCTTTTTGAGCTGTAGTATTAAAAGTGAAAAATGTGTTTTCCATTCACGTTCGCTAACTTTGTTCCAGTGAGAGAGTGGAAAAAAAAGCAAACACACAGTCACACATAGTTTCACAGTCACCGGAATCACTTGGAAATGTGCGAAAAACGCATCTAACATAAAATAAGTGCTATTTGCCTGGTTGGTATGATGTTAAAATTCCACATGCATTTCAAATCCTCAGGTGCTCGAATCGTGTAATAAGTCTCAATAAATTGCATACTTAAGGGCAATTCGTTATTTCCTTAGCCAAAGCATTGGGCCCATTCATTATTGTCGACGACGACCGTAAACGTGTCATTAAAAGAAAAACGATAGCTCCCCCCCACGATAAGACATTAAATGGATGTGACAAATGCATACAATTATTGGCCGCACTTCGCATTTTCCATTTTCACATCAGGCACATCAATCGATTTACACCGGTCGAGATTTTTATTCATCAATTTTTTCTCCATTCACCCCTTTTTCAATAATTACCGGACTTCAATTACGCAATTTCCTCACCTTTTTCTATGTCTTTTATACTGTATGGCCCGACATCGAATCGTGTCGGCTCAGATGTGTGAGGTTTTTTTTTTTTTTTTAAATAATGGCCTGAAATTGTGGTGCATTTACTTTGAAAAGGAACAAAAAAAAATTGATTGACACCCGCACATCAATGGATTGGTATGACAAAGCGACACACAAATGGGAGAGTAAAAGCAAAAAAAAAGGACGAAAGAACTGAAAAAAACAAACAACTAAAAAGCGTGTATGATCGGAATTCAGTACAACGACCACATTCACTCATAAAAATGATGATAAAATGAAATGACGTGGCCTTTAATTTTTAGAGCATTGAATTTTCTTTGTGGCATTTTGTATATGGTTCGTACATTAAGTATGTGAGAACACGCACACATAAGCTGCTGTTGAAATGAGTAGATATGAAGCAATGGAGAAAAGAGTGAAATGAAAAGTGGTCAAATGAAGCACAAGAGTCACCTTTATAATGACTGGACAAATATCCAAACATGAATATCCAAACGTTACGGTAAATGCGCAAAAGAAAAAGAACCGTTGAAATGAAACCAGAAGCGAACAAAAAAACAACAACAACAACACGAGAACGGTTCGATGTGGTCCGGTCCGGTCCGGTCCGGTCTCGATGAACGAAAGGAATAAAAATGTGATATGTTAGTCCATACACGAAAATGGAAAATGTTTTTGGCTAGCCGCTACTCATGAGGACAAATAAAAGACTTTGTATTGATTTGATGTGCGATGTGCGAGTGGCGAGCAAAGAAACAATATTTGTATATATTTTATGAATTCGTGTATTTTTTTTTTTTTATTATAACGTGTCATTTGTACATTGCCATCGCATGCGTTTGGTACTTGAATCGCATACACCCATTGAATATGTATTACAGTCGAGAATGTACAACCATATATCTTGATTATTTATTGACAGCAATGATGAAAGCACGTACCGCATCTGCGTTTTCACTTGAAATGTCAATAGCTTTCGTTTCGGTATTGTTCAAAATTGAGCCAAATATGGGGCGGAAAATGGGTAACTGAAAACATGAACAATTTGAGCGAGACAATCAAGGACAAAAGTCATTTGCTTACTTGTACTACTTGCCGCAGTCGAAGAAAAATAGAAAAAATATCGAAAAATAAATGTAACTTTATTTTATCAGAACCCTCGAAAAACGGAGAAACTATTCAAGCACCATTCAAAATGGATCGAACATAAATTGTGTTGTTTAAATGGGATACGTGAATAACGTGGTAGCTTTTGCGTCCACCCAATCAAAATATGTTCCTACGAACGAAGACACACATTCCATATTAAATATAGACACAGTTCAGAGTGTGTGAAGTGTTTCCATATTCAACGTAGGATCAAATGTTTTGGTTTGATGTATTCAACGGAAGTCGATTAGATTAAATCATATCATCACACACACAATGCGGATCGATAAAAGCAATAGGCTGAAATTAAATCAAGCATCGAACGAAATTGCTTGGCTCATCGGCAAAAATGAACCATATTCACCGTACGATTCGATACTCTCGGTGGCTTTGAAAAAGCATTGATACTAAAGCTTATTACATCTATTTGAAGATGAAGTGGGTGCTTACATTTGGTAAACTCTTTCTTCCGTATCTGTATGTGTACGGTTCGTATCTTGAATCTGAGTTAATCAGTAGCATTAGTTTTAGCAGGAATAAAGATGCGGGTGAAAATGAAAATCACAATTACAATATTCGCATGGATTCGTATCGAATCATGACCACTTCCCTTCATTAACCAATTGCCAACAGGCCTATCCACCAATGAATTTTGGTTGGATTTCATGTATTTTTGTTGTTCCATTTGATTTGTAAGCGCTACGTTTTCTCTCGTTCACAATTTTCTCATTAAATTGCCCCAACTGAAGTGGGTAGAACGGGGTCAATAAAGACTTTTAGTCGGATTTGGATCGTAATTTATTGGCATTGAATCGATGTGAGGCTTTCAAAGTGATATGGCTCAATTCATTCCATTCTGGGATTACCAAAATATTTATGCATTTAAACGAATCGTATTCAATATGCATTAGATGGTGCCGAAGTTTCCAGCAGCCAAACTTTTGCTTCACATTTTCATTATACGAAATTATCTCAAGTAGTTAATGAACTTTTTTTGCGAATGCGAAACAAATTCAATACGCCTGCTCGACCAATTGCCCAGATCCAATTAAAAATGAATGAATAAAGAAGTCAATTTTCAGTGCAGTTTTTTTTTTCTTTGTGATTGTTGTTGTGGTACCAATTGTTGAAGCAATTAAGTAGAAACACTGAAAAGGGTTCATTCAATTCATTCGGGTATGATTTGTTTTTTGTTTGGTTCATTTTATGAATTAAAACTGGGAATATGCATCATCTAAAATTCATTGCGTACACACAAATCATGTGTTTAAGTATTCAGATGCGATTTCAGTTGGCGCATTTGCCGTGTATATTTTTCAGCGGTAGTCTAAGTATCGTGCCGAGGCAATCAATTGGTAATTGCACATCGAAACTAATTTCAATGCGCACACGAGCTAAGGTCAGGTCATAATTGCCTCATAATTTAATTCCCATTTTCGAAAATGCCACAAAATGTATTTTATGTTTTATGCTTTGCTATGCCGAACTGTACTTGTTCACCAAACGTGTGCAGTTTGCGTTGGACTGCATGCGCTGACCCATTTCCATCGGCCGAGAGATAATGATGTAATTTCAGTATCTATTTCTACAATCGACCGATATTTGTCCAGGCATTAGGCGAGATTGAATTCAATTAAGCCACCACACACCGGCCACTGAATTCGGGCGCACATTATTTTTCTGTATGGCATTGCCGCGAAAATGGAAAACCAATTCGACAAAAACATAAACAGTAAATACGATAATCACAATCGATCTAAATGGATTGTTTGCGGGGTGAAAATTGTAACCGGTGAATTTACCGCAAAAAACATAAACGCAGTAAATTGATGCAATTGTTTTATTTAGCTTTCAAACATATCCCACATGCAAAAATACCAATAACACACTAATCGAATCATTTTTTGACCTGCATATCGATATATCGATATACAAATATATATTTGTATACAAATTGCACAAATTTAATTATGGCATCGAGACTATGTTGGCTAAATATTTTCCAAATAATTCATCAAAAACAAAAAACAAAAAACAAAAAACAAAAACAAATGAAAACAATTGAAATCGAAGGAAAATTGAAAAATAAATATGCGAATCGATATAATGCAAATGCAACTAAAAATTTAATCAATGTACATTAAAACCACTTGAATTTTCCATTTAATAATTAACAAAATGAAAAAGACACACGATCGACAGCACAAAATGATTTTTCAATTAAAACGCTTTGTTCGGTTTTGACTTCAGTTTATCGAACGATAATTTTCCATTCGGTTTAATTGCATTCGAATGTTTCATGTTCGCTAGTCAACCATATTCAAATGCCGTTTAAATCAATTGACGTTTTTTTCTTGGTTTTGTTTAATTACTATGTTCACATATTGTTTCAATAATAATACAGCCTATTGAAATAGAACTGTCGATTTCATGTTTCTTCGTATTCATCAATTGTTTGTCTATATTTTGTATTTTCTCGTGTATTTTTTTCCCTATGATTGATTCGACATTTAATTGATATTTTTCGTTTGTTTCATTGTTGTGTTTTTTTTTCTTTCAAATTGAACGTCGTTCAGTATTATTACCGTCACATTAATTGCTAATGAAGCGTATTAAAAATAGCTAAATTACTGGGTGGGTAGATGCTAAGCCCAAATTGAACTGTTTTCTTTAACGAATGACAATCATTTTGTTTCAAATTACTATTGACAATCTTTTATTGTAATCGTAATGACTGTAATTAGTTCAATCGATAAGGAATGATGCCATACACTTACACTCTCAATACACACTCATTCAAATGCATACCAAAGTTCAATGATACGCTGAACTTTGAATTAATCATAAATTGTCCATTGATAAAATATGATTCATTTGAAAACCGAAATCTGATTCACCGAAATATGTTTAATAATAATATTTCATGCCTCCGCAAACATCAATGACAGTCTGAGTCTATATTATCATGCATTAATTAATGGTGCAGAACATTTTGATAGATTTTGGTAGATTTTTTTGATTTGATAGATTTTGGTAGATTCTTAAAATTTATAACAAAATATGTCGATCAAAATGTTATGTTAAAATAAAATTGATGAGACCAATATTGGTTGGTTGTCAATTTATATTAAATGGAAATTCTAGAAAATGGGCTACGTTTTCCATTGAGTTTTTTTTTTCTTCATCAAAAAATTTATGCCCACATCCATGTCATTTTTGTCTCATCTTTTTAAATGCCACAGACGAATGTTTGTGTTTTCCTTTCATCCATTTCCCTTACTCTTCGTCTTCGCCATTTTTGTTGTTGTTTTAATAGATATGGGCCAATAAATTTCTCAGCACACGTTTATTTCTTATGATGCTGCAGGCCATTTCTTCCACACACACACACACACACAGCACAGCACACACATTCACAAAATCCAACAACAACAAGAGCATATGGAGAAGAAAGAGAGAATCACAAGTATCAAAACCTATTTACGTGGAACCATTTCTCTTGCATGAAGCATTTGCCAATTTATATTTCGTCGTCGTTAAATTTGTGTTATATTTGGTGTGTGTGTGTGTGTGTGTGTGTGTGTGTGTGTATTGTTTGCATTTGGTGTATGTAAGCTCGTGAAATGGCTGACTCATGGCCGACTGAATGCGGTGAAAATGCTGAAAGAAATAAATAATAGCATAAACATTATGTCTGCAGTTTCTTACGAAGAGAAAAAGAGAATAAGACACTTGGTTTAGAGACGGGGTGGATTTTGTACATGCTTGCTTTGTTTCATGTTATTATTCATAGAATTGAACGCTCTGGGGATACGTTTTTGAATGAACGTCATATTGTTTTTCCCGGTGAATTTGGGTGGCACCTTTACCTCAATTCGGAGCAAACGAACAAGAGTGAACGACTATGGCGTAACACACACACACACACGCAATTTCGAGGTGAGTGAATTCGATTCTCGAATTGAGTGATTGTAAAGCCTGTCAGTGATGGGCTTACATTCGAAAAGGCTTAAAAACGAGTTGCAACAAGGCTCTTACTTCATGAAAGGGATCACCCATATTGGAGTTTTAAAGGAGCAAACAAAAAATGAGTAGATCTGGCTTTGGTTTGGGCTCGGTCTGATATTTATCAGACACTTACTGACAACATATCGTTACGTATGCTTGAGATAACGACATTTTTATATTTCATCTAAACCATAACAAAGCTTATACCAGGCTTATGCAATAAACCTGGCTACTATTTTTCTCTATATTTTGTTATTTTGTTCGGCAGCTTTATTCAAATCGTTATACTTTCATAGCTGACACCAAGAGAGAGAGAGAGAGAGAGAGAGAGAGAGAGAAAGAAAGTGAGATGGAGAGAGAAACCACATTTTATGGTTGCCGTGCATGATGCGTGTTTCCATTTCTCTGGGTTCGTGTTACAATCCATCGCATTTTGAAATGTTCCATTTTTTTTTTTTGGGGGGGGGGTAAAATCCGTGGTCTGTCCTGTCACAATCTCGTTGGTGATAGCAATCTCTCAGTGGCCATTTGTTTCACATTTTCTCTTGTTGTTTTGACGTGCAAGCGTGAGCATCATCAAATACACTTTTTTTCTCTTTCTTTTTTGTTGTTGTTCTGGAAAGTGTATTGTTGCTTGTTTCATTGCAAATGACTCCCGTCGCTCGTTCAAATAAACGACACACATACACATTCGAAGAGACAATGAAAGCTCCAAAGCATACCAAAATAGATACAGCACAGCATTGCACTTCCGTTGACATTACGGCTCCCGAAGATCCTGTTCGAGTTGAGTGTGTCGTGCACAAGATTGTCTTGAGTAATTCAGTTGTTCCAGTTTTTATTTTCTTCAAATACAAGTTTATGTTACGTTGCTTTGCTCTGCTTCACTACAACTGCGAACCTCCGAATAATATAGCTCATCAGGTTTCATGGTCGTTCAAAAGAAATATCGACAATGTAATGCAGCCTGAAACATAAAAACATCCAATATGTGTCATAGTTAACTGGTATCCTGCACGAGACCAACCAAATTGTTTAGCATGCTTACAACAACTTTCTGCATTGCCGCTGGCGATTGAATTTCCAGCGATTCAACAAACGAGCCAAAAGAGTACACATTCGACGTACTCGAGCAAGACACACACACAAAAAAACGACAACGAGTTCTGAATGGACAAGAAACGTTGTATATTTTTTGTTCAATGCTCCCTGGTTCCATAATATAGAAAGTGCAAATCAACTGAGACACATAATCGACAAAAATATTTCCTTGATACAAACACACCGAAAAAAAGGGGGGCACAAACACAAGCTATTTCATATGCTAGCTACAAAAATTGAGCTGAAACGAAAAATGCCATGTAATAAAATAAAAAAAAATAAGAAAAGGCATGTTGAGATGAGAGAGAGAAAGAATGAATAGAGGGAATGCGATTCAGAGAAAAACCAATGCCCAAAAAAAAGGCAAAAGTTGAAACAAAAAATTGTTTTTTACGAAAAACAAATGGCAAGATCCATAAAACGAAGAGCACAGCAACTCTTTTTGACGGAGCATCATAAAAAATGTATAAACCTTCATTTATTTGTTGATCTCACCAAAGAAATGCCAAACGCTTGGCCGCCGCCCTCCTCAACATCTCTCCCCGTCAAACTGCGCAAGCATTTCTTGGCTCGTTGCCATTTTTCTGGCGATTGAACAACAAATGTTTATGGGAATGCGTTAGATTTGACATGTCAAGCATTTTCAGTGTGAACTATGTGAATCGTTCACATGCCATCAACAAAAAAAAAAAAATTATTTATTGTTAATTGCCTGCTGTCCGAATTTCATTTGATGTGCTTTCACTTTTGATTGGATCCATGCATCGACAACTGTTTCTTTATGTTTCAAATGGATTCCATAAAAATATTTGGTCGCAATAAAAATCGCCATTATACTTTATGAGACGATTCAGTGAAATGAGAAGAGTGAGAAAAAAAATACGCAAACGGCAATAAGAAAATGTTGTTTTAAAAACAAAAAAAAATGCTATCACTATGCGTCGTTACGACGTAGCAAAGACGGTACAGCGTGTTGAATGAAAATTGCTTGAGTTCACTTGCAAGCGCGCTAAGCGCTCAAATCAAAGAAAGTGCGGCCACTTGACGATCCAGATGATTCTTTTTTTGTGTGTGCACCAAAGAACGTTGGAATTCAGTTGAGCGTGAATTTTCTTGATGTGAACTCAACGTCATACAAAGCATTGTACAGCCATCATTCAAACCAGTTCACTTACTTATCTTTTGGTTTCAAGTATTTCCAGTGAAAATTCTAAGCACGCAATTTACAAACGCACACTTGTTTTCCCCCGGTATTTTCTTGCGCATTGGATTTCAACCGAGAGAGAGAGACGAGCTCATATAAGACCCCAAACAAGGGACAATGATCCCGATTATGTACGCTTAAATCAGATGCTTGGTGCAGTCTTCTGAGAAAATACATAAGCATACTTGATTAAGCGAGCGATTGTTATTTGAGCTTATTGCGAAGGAATACGAATCATAAATTCGATGCAGAAAAAAAAGTGAGCTTTATTCAAAATTAACTGAGCCTAGAGACCCTTTCGGCTAGACAAGATTGCTTACAATTGTCAACTTGAATATTTATTCTTGCATTCACAGAATTGTCTCGGGTAAAATGAAATGCAACATTGAATAACTGTACAGTGAACACTGTGTGCATTCAATGTAACCAAAATATTGAATTGAACTGTTTTTATTTTGTGATCTGGAATTCAGAAAAAAAAACGCTAACTCAGAATAACAACACTGGTCTGCTTGTTTTATGGTTTGAGCGATAAAGTTAAGTCACTGGATTGAGGATATGTGTTGAGCTTTGCATACATTTACGTGTTTTTTGCAGTGAATGTATTTTGCTGAGGAATTAGTTGCGCGTCAGCGTTAGCAACTAAGGTTAGCTACTAATATGTAGCGTCAACCGACACTCGATTGTGGTGCGGCAGATAATGTGACGCGCACACTCACACATTCACATTCACATCTTCACCCAACAGCGGTTGCTGTGTACCGTTCAGACCTAACTGGTGTGCATATCTGCCGCACCACAATCGAATGTCGGTTGACGCTACATATTAGTAGCTAACCTTAGTTGCTAATGCTGACGCGCAACTAATTCCTCAGCAAAATACATTCACTGGTTTTTTGTTTACCTCAATCGAATGCCCCCTCAAATACAGTACTCTGCTGCAACATGTAGCAAACAAATGCTTCAATGCATATTTTGTGATTATTCAAACAATGAATTCGGCCATGTTCGTGTAGTCGATGTGACAAACGACGCACATGGCATTTTAAAAAATTAAAACAACAAAATATTTGCACTGTTACGGTGTTATATAAAATATATAAGGCAAACGAATAGTAGTAGAGAAGCTAAACTGAATTTGGTGAACAGAAGTGAGACGATTGTGCCTAAAATGGTTGCAAACATAACGTTTCTATTTTGTGTTTATAGAAAAGCTATGGCCATATTTCCAGGAATATATAACCATCAATTTGGTAAAATAAAAGCACCAGTACAACTCAACTCTCAAGCAGCATGATGAATGTGGCAAACTAGTCAGATGCTCGGCACGAACAGTTAAAAATTCATAATGTTTACATCATGCTGAAAAGCTGAAAAATAAATATATGCTTTTAAGCAATTTTCGAAGCTGTTCAGTGGCACAATGTGCACTGCTCAGGTATTGTGCAATACCATTTCATTCTTTTTCCCTCTTTTGTTTGTCCCTCTCCGTGTGCATGCTCGCCCATTTGCTCCTGACTGCCATGTGCTTTTACCGCTCCTTTCAATATCCACATTGTATGATATCGTTTCATTCTCAGTATATGCATATTTAAAGCGCTAGCGTACCATTCACAGTGGAGACGAAAAGAAAAATACCGTACAAAAAAACCTGATCTATGGAAAACGAAGCGTAAAAAAGGACGAATGTATTATTAACAAAAGAGTCGAAGAAGCTCGGTACACATTAATGTCAGCGATGTATTTTACGGCGATATGTTTTGCATCAATTTCAATTGGTGCATTGTGCACATTGCACAAGCTGACACAACCTTTTTCTATCGTGCATTTGCCTTTGTTTTGTCGTCATCTAGTTGTTGTTGTTGTTGTTGTTGTTGGTGTTTTTTTTTCTTCATTGAATTCTTGTACCGTCATGATGCACACTGCTAAAATGATTTTGGCATCGATGCCAGCGTCAGTGAATACATATTTTTCGTTTGATTTACTGTCATACAATAAATTCAAACAATTTCCCAGTAAGACGATCACGCTAGCTGAAATGGTGATGAAGACAGACAGAGAGCGAGGAAGCGAGCAAGCAAATGAACGGGCAAACAAATTCTTTTACGGTGAATCCAATGCATATTTTAAGACTGTGTCGCAAACCATGTTCATCAGTCAACCGATATAGAGTTCTTAAATGTTTAATGTTTAATGTAGACGCATTGAAGACATGCTAACTTCACTTAGATCACTCACTCATTCATTGCTGCTGCTGCTTTTCTCCATTCTTCTCCCGGCTTGTTTGCTTTGTTTCTCATTTTCATGTTCATTCATGCTTTTCGCCTTTATTTCCTTTTGATAATATTCCAACTGAAGAATTCCCTCGAATGCATGCATCACTTTTGTTTCCCGTGGACTTGCCACTCTTACCCGGGTATCATACCCGCTCTTGTGTATGTGCCATCTTTCAACTCACTTTCTTTTTGCCCATTTTCTCGGGTGTTCGCCCGCGCACCACTTGTCGTTTCCGTCTTTATTTGTTTGCCTTTATTATTCGTTCAAATAATCGTCACCCAAGCGACTGCCGTTGAAAGAGAGGGAAAAATTTGTTGCTATGAATGAAGACAATAATGGTGGCAAAGTATTCTCCCGAATAAAACATTATTATTCTCCATTGTATTACAATCCCATTCATTGGAATGCAGTGACAATAAAAATGAAGCTTCAATTTTGCCACATTGAATGAACAAAAGAGGTAATATTTATTCAAATTTTCAGTCTCTTGGCTTCAGACTCACGACTCCAAAGCTCCTGTGTGGAATATCTTATGCCATTTCGAGTAAAACAAAAAAACAAAAATTCTTTGGCCACACTAAAAATTCGGAACACCCACACAGTGCATTCAATTCGTATCATATTTTCCATCCGCAATACAATTCACACAGTGCAAGCGATTAGTTTCAATTTGCAATGAGCATGAAAAACCAGCCAAATTTACTATTTTCATATTTCGACAGCGTAGTATTTACTTTTCGTTATAAGCATAATTTTGTGGTGCGGTAAAATTGAGTGCAATGCATTTTACATGCGAAATTCGGTGTAATTTTACTGAACATGAAATATAAGACGAAATTCGTTTTTTGAAAAGATAAGGTTTATTGAATTCATTGACATAAGATGAGACAGTGATGATACCAAGCCATGCACATAAAATGGGTTTGGTAGTAAATAAATATGAACAGTAATTTATGGCTGAAATAGTCAGCTTATCAAAAATCGCAAAATGATGGCGTTAAATTAACATAAGAAATACAGGCAATTCGGCAATTTGGCAATTTATATTGATGCCATATATATTCGATACATTACATTTTCATTGATGTCATAAAATATCTTTGCGCTGCGATAATTGGTATTATGAAATAGTAATAGCTTAATTTATTGGATAATGAGAGACTCTCATGAGTGGATGGCATCAATGAAGGCGTTAGTTAACAGGCGTGACACATATATTCGTGTGTTGTATGTATGAATTTCAACAGCAAATAACACATTCTGGCATTTTTAGTGACGCTTTATATGGATGTTGATGCATCGGTTGCGTTTATGCAAATAGACCACCCGACTAAGATGAGCATGCTGTTATGTTTCAAGCACTCACAAGACAATCTCCCACTCTCTCTCTTTCTCTCTCAACCTTTCTCACTGCAAATGTTGATACCTGGATAATCATCACACACGGGATAAAAGTTGTGCACGTACTTTTATGAAACTAAATAAATTTTAATACGGAGCGTTTAATCTCTAGAATGTTAGAATTCTCACAAAGTGAATGGATTTTATTAAGTATGCGAACGTGTGTGTGTGTGTGTGTGTGGGTGTGTGTTTAAAGCGGTATCATCCATTTGCAGGCTTGTTTGTTGTATAACATTGAAGTGCTATTGAAACAAGGAATGAAGATTTATTATAACGATGCAGATAAACGATGCCTAAACGTTTTCCATTCTTAATAGATGAAGGAAAAATCGGCAATGCTTGTTATTTTAAGCGATGTGAGAAGCGGTTATGCTACAGAAATGAATGTCATTTTATTTCCGTGTCTGTTTTGCCCTAAACCAATATCATATGCTGCAATCGAATACGGATTCTCAAGTGTGAACGGCAAATCCCTTTAAAACAAAGACGAAAGAAAAATATCAGACAAAAAGAAAAGAGAGCGTTTAAATTAGTTGGTGAATTTGCCATCTGAGCCGAATGCTAACAAAAATGCCGATGTTTCAATTTTGCCACTCAGATTTAATCTGTAATTCGGGAGAAATTGTCGAGCAGCGTCGGGTTAGTACACGGCTTTGATTTTGTCTCCAAACCGTTTTGGTGTTCACACACCAAAAAAAAATTCTTCTTGAACGAATGGAGTAGACAAACGAACAAAAAAAAAATGGCATAAGATAAAAAAAGAAGCAGTTGAAATTCTTTATCAAAGTATATTCGATCGCAAGACAGCCGAAGCTTAAGTGAAAAAAAACCTCCTAGATATGTAAATACCAAAAAAAAAAAAAATTCCAACGGCGCTAAGAAAAACTCGACAAATTCAGACGAATGAGAGAACAATTCAACGAAACGAAAACGAAACAAATGTAGATAAATTGACGTCGACCACTTTTTTTTTGTTGCTCTCTACGATGGCTGCCGAACGAATCAGGATGCAAAGACAATAGAAAAATGTTCGGAAAAATGCTATCGAAAAGGTTCACTAGATTCCTGATTTAACGATAAAGATGTCAGTATCGCACTTACACATATACAAATAGAATGAGAAAAGACGGGAAAAAGCCCAAAGTCATCGAGCACAAAAAACCGAATTGATGAAATCGCACAGCGAGCATGGATGTGTGTGTGTTTCCTTTTTGTGCCTTGGCGCTAAGTAGATTGGATAAAGCCGTTGAAATATATGCAATAGAAAAGAAGCGAGCGGTGAAGTTGGCTCGATGAAAAATTACTATCGAGTGTTAGCATCAACGAGAGTGAAAAGTGTTAAAGGATTCTCCTTTCACTGTGTGTGTGTGTGTGTGTGTGTGTCCGTGTGAGTATGTGAGAGTGTGAAATGCATGTACCGACATTTCAAAAAAGTGTGAAGTCAATGGGAACTAGACGATTGAGAGCTGGTTCGTGAAATGGGTTTTAAGGAAACGGATTAAGAATTAAGATGTTTGTTAAACAAGAAAGGCGTCATGTTGATCTTGCTACATCTCTTGTGCAAAAATACAAATTGACGCTCGCAATGTGACAAGAAGACAAGAGCAACGATCGAATAATACCGAAGGCGTTGAGTGAAAGAGGGTGGAAAAAGAAAGCCGAATAAGTCATGAAAGATTTTTCTTTTCTTTGACTCGTTAGCGCAACGACTCAAAATGATTAAAATTGATTCTCTGCCATTTCCATTCTATTCTGCACAGAATAATAGTTTAACGTGTAGAGTTCAAAGTGATTATGGTTTTATTTTTCTCTGTTCGAGTTAAGCTTGAAATGGCTGTTCAAGTGTTAGTTCAGTTTTGCAAGTTGTACTTTTGTGTGAGCTCAGCACATTTCAGCAGCATAAAATGCATATAAAAAAATATGTCAGCACCATGCTTACAGATCAATGCAGTTTTGTAGCATTTAATCTCGTATACGTGTTTTTTTTTTTGGATCATGGGTAAAAATCGGTAAATCGAAAATGGAGTGGTTCAGTGACAGGGCGCGAACAATAAGTCCATTTGATTTCTGCTTCTCGAAATGAACCAACAAAAAAAATGTGATCACACATTTATGCAGAGCCAAACATACAATAATAATTCAATTTCAATTGGTTTTTTGTTGCATTCGATAGTTGAGGCTGGGTTTAATGTGACCATGCAATCGATGAAAGCGACAGCCATAGCAGCAACAATGCACATTCAACATGTTTCTTGTGCTCTCACCCAGTGAATTGCAATGGCAGAGAACAATCGATCGAATCCAGCAGCAACAAACATATTTCCAAGTACGATGACAAACAACAAATAAATAAAAGAAAGAGAAAAAAAAAGAAAACAACTATTCATTCAATACAACAATTGAGCATATTGTCGTTTAGTAGCCGTCAACAAATGTCGAATGCTTGCATTGAATCTGTACGCTGAACACGCTGCACGGATAAGTGTTCATTCGAAGTGCAAATGGGAATCGATGAGAATAAAGTATGTGATAAATAGTGTGAGGAACGAAAAAAAGAATCTAGGCTGCCAACAACAACAACAACAATAAAAACGAGAATCCAGATAGAGGGAGAGCGAGAGCAAGAAAAGACTTTCACCAAAATGTCATTGTCGCCGTCGTTATCATTCGTTTTCTACACACTTTAATCCATGTGTGTGTGTGTGCGAAAGAGAATGCGAACGAGTGTTTGTGCGCTGATTTTATTACGAGCACGAACTTATCGCCAAACTTCATCAAAGCCAAAAATGGATTTTTCGTTAGTAGCACCGTTGTATGTTTACAATGATGTTGGTTTTGTGATGCTTCTCTCTTTTGCCCCATAGCAATGGCTGTGTGATGTCTGTGTGTACAACATGCTCCATGTTCAATGTTCAATGTTCAATGTTCTTGCATCGTTTGTTTCTATGCAATGTTACACTCTATCTCATTATATCATTCGTTCGAAAAGCGAATGAAGAAATGCGATTTCAATGGATATTCTCTTATCCAAATCGAATAAAATGAGAAGCGTATTCCATATGCAGCGCAACATGCTCACGCTCACCGCTCAAATCAAAAGCAATAATACGAAATGTCTGAAATCGGTGTGCATTCCGACTGACTAAAAAATTGTGTTGGTTCATATTTTGTGCAGTGTCACCGTCACCAAGGCACATCGCTCCTTGTATCAAATGAGCCATCCTTATTCATATTTTATTTGGAGCATGGAGCATTTGTTATATTTTTTTTTCAGCCCATTTTTCTATGGAATGAAAAGACATTGTCGTCACAAATAATATAAATATTTGCTACTTGGTACTACTTCAAGTTATTTTTTGTGTCTGTATTTATCATGCAATGCAGTTTATGTTATGCGTGTTTCAAAGAAATATATTTGTATACACTGAATGAAATGTGCACATATATTCACTGTTGTTGATCCAAAATCATCAGTACTCTGGCAATAAAACACACACAATACAAAAGAATAACACAGCACACGAAACACGTTAGGGAAAAAAATCCGAATAGAATGTGCTTATGTGTACACAGTACACACACACACACACCCAAACACAATATCAAAAACTAAAATCAAGATCAAGCAGCGGAACAATATGCTTAGTTGCATTCCACCATGACACGATACACACACAAAAAAAAAAAAATCCCCTTGACAGCACAGATCCCCGCAACAATCACTCTCTCTCCCTCTCTTTCTCTCGCTCACACGATTTAGTAGAAAACACTGCTTGCACACACAAAATTTACGGAAAAATGCGCTGATGTTTTGTGGTATAAAATACAAACAGAAAAAAAGCACGAAAAAAAAAATAAACATGTATGATTAAGGGCAATCGCATGAAGTGAAATGGTGGAATGCAAGCAATAGTAAAAAGGAAACCGTAAAATGGTTTAATGTGTACAGTGCATATCAAATGCACTGCGTTCTTTTTGTTTTTTTTTTCTTCTGCTCTCAACAATCACGTTTGTTCGAAATAACACATTCGAAATAACACATCCAGACACTATCTAGGCAACTAGTTGAAATGCATACGGAATGGATGTGGTGGCGTGCAAGCTTAAACTGAAACGATTGCGTTTGCGTTTTTGTTTTCATCGTTGTGAACAATGACAAAATACATTCGTTCGTTTCAAGCGGACCACGTCCAATGGGGCATCATTGAACAACTGAATTACGACAAATGGCTAAATATGAAGAAAAAAAACCCTTTCGGTCTTTCGGTTTGAAATGAAGAGGAATTGTGGCAACCAACCAAAAAAAAAGTGAAATAAAAACCAAACGCAAAACAAGAAAACGACCCAATTCGAGAGTCGATTGTTTGTCCAATTCACCCCCACAAATTGAAAAAATTGAGTTTACTGCCGATGGTCAACGACCAAACTGGAAAACAATAAACGAATAACGTATCTAGCGAAAACTAACTTCGAACATCGTATTTGTTTCCAATTTTCCATAATTTGTTTCACTTCACTTAGTAACTCAATTTCTCGCGCGTCTTATTTGTTCGTTCATTTGGAATGCTGTTAGTGGCTTTCGTGTATTTTAACAATCAGTCAGTGTGGTGAATTTGTGAACACGCATTCCCTCTCGCTCGCTCGCTCGCTCGCCAGCTCATTTTATGTGAACACTATCCTTTTTTTCTATTACATTTGGACGGATGCTTTTTTGATCGCTGTTCATTAGAGAGATTGCTTGTTGATTTGTTTCCTTTGCACATTTATCGTACGCTTTTACAACGTCATTGTTATCAGTTTCGTGTGAGAGTGTGTGTGTGTGTGTTAGCGATTCTGCACTTCGACCAACATATAAAATGAGAGCGAATCCTTGCAATTTATCCATCCTCAAATGAGTTTGTCTACAATATAACAAATGAGCATGCCATCGAATGGGGTTTTTTTCCCTTGAATTTTATGCTATACGAAATTTAGATAAATTGAAGGAGCAAAGTTCGTGTTTCAACTTAAAATGGTACTCCGAAGCTCTCGGTGTCACAAACATACATCCACACACATACACACACGAACATCCCAGCACACATCCAGCGAGATGGTAAGATAGATATCATCCAAGCATATTGTGTGCGGGAACGGGGCACGACCAAGAGCTCTCGTGTGTTCGTGGTCACGATGAATAAAGCCCGACACATTGCCACGAATGTTACTGTTGTGAGAAAAGAACGAGGTAATTTTTCGATCAAATAAATTTAACACTGCTGCTCCAATAAACCATACATATACGTATATGTATATAAATGGTTGTATCTTCGTAACATGGTGATCGAAGGTGCTTTTTGCATCATCTCCTCTAAGATTGAGAATGTGTACATTTGATAAATATGCTTTTATGTGTAACGCCATCGACTACAACATCGAAAACACATAACGAAGGCTATATATCTTGATTGATTACCCAAATACATATAAATTCACATACTCGGTTGCTGAACGAGTTATTGTATCGCCATTTTTTTTTCTTTATTTCTATCTTTCTCTTCATCTTGTGTTCTCTTCCTCTTTGGTTGACTTCCGCTTCGCCTGGCTTCACCACCATTCCGGTAAATGGTTATTCAGTATCAGCAGCTCTTGTTGGAGCACATCAAATAATAACCACATGCAAAACACATATATTTTCGTCAAAATTAACTCGATTCGGCAACGTGAACGAATCGAAGAGTAAATCGAAATCTATTCGCCATACGATTGGCGGCAGTAAAAGAAGAAGAAAAAAAAAGAAATCGAAATGCCGATTGGAAAAATAATCACAAAAAGATGAAAAAAAAATGTATTGAACGGTAAAAATACATCCGTTTTTCTAACGATTTGATGCGAGAGTTACAATTTCAGAAATAGTATCATATGATTACGCGGATGTGTGTGTGTGTGTGTTCAAATCGGGGTAAAAAGGTGCCTTAGTAGTATTTTTATTTTTTTTTGGGGGGAGAGAAACATTTTCCATTCAATTTCGATAAGATATGGTTTTCATGTTCCGTTGACCGACCGACTGACCGATCTGATATTTTAGTCACATACATTGACCATTTGCATGCTATAGATCACTCTACAATTCTATAGAACACACGATATTTTATTACTTTATCGTTGCTATACCCAATGCTCGTGTGTCACGAGTCACTGTAATTGCGATTTTTAATCCCATCACACATGGAAAACGAAAGAAAATGGACACAAATCAATTTGATCAACAACATCGATGGAACAGCATAAATCGACAGCATCAATTTCTAGCTATTTTCAAGGTGTTGGTTGAATTTCCTAAACGAACTAACAACACCAAGCCAAAAAAAAGAAAAATGTTCATAGACATAGTATAAATGCTAATGCAATATGTATGCGATACAATTTAGAACAAGTGGAATCGATTACGATGGAATCGCACGGAATCGCATGCGAGAAGAACAAGATGGAAGAAAGCTAGTTTGTATCTCAAAATCGAATAGTTGATGATTATTGCATGTGTTTGTAATGCATGGGTATTTCGTTCTCGCATTGCATGCTCGATCAACAGAGAAATGTGTCCTAAACGAAAATACGTTGAACAAATTTTCAAAGACAAATTTATACTATGGCATGACTGGTCAATGCATAACATATCGCCAATATAAACGATCGCAATGGTTATCGTACAGATGAATTTTTTCGTTTTTTTTTTCTTGGTGTAGAGTGTCATGGATAAGGTAGCAATAACAAGAGCTACACAGCTACAGCATCAGCATCAAATGGAACATGCGAACATTCAAGCAATAATCAATGAATGTGCGCACATAAAAAGATTACTTGCCCTATAGGTCTGATGTATTTTGGCAGGAAAATTACTTTGGTTCGTTCAAATATTGAAACAGTGCAAATCGAACGATATAAATGAAGCAACTTTGAAGCGCGCCTCTTTTTCTATACATATCGAAGCCATTGAATGCAATGACTATGGGAATTTAATCAATTTTCTACGACATATATTTTTTTTAGATCGAATAACATTGATGATAACATTTATCTTGTGTGTGTGTGTGTGTTTTTTTTTCTTCTTTCAATTTTTATCTATTGATGTGTATCAGCTAATCGAATTTGATCAGAGACATTGGCCATTCAATGGATTTCAATTGGTTTTAGATTGCAAATAAGACTAGTGCCTTAAATTAGCCAGGTCAGGCTCATAAAATAGCTCAAAGGGAATAAATTCTATTGAGTTTTTATTCTTGAAGCCATTGCTTTCGGGAGGAAGCGCATTCAATTCATGTTACATGCTGAGCATTCAGAGTCGACCATAGCCTAGCCGGCTATAGACAGAGCATTGACCACTTATATGGTTGCTGTAATACGCAAGTCTTGGTAAATAAAATTATAATTTTTAATTAAAAAACAATTCTCGATTGGTTTTAACACATCAATACCACAACCCATATATTGCTGACCATATATGAATTCTCTGCAAGAATACCACAATTCAAATATCTAATGAACATGTGAAGCGCATCGACAGGGAATTTCAATGAAGACTGTCGGTCACGAACAAAAATAAACGATCGTACAAATTGCCACAAAATGTGTTTACCAAAGAGTTGTGGCTTTATGTCCATGTCGAATATAAAAATGTTTGCCTTTTGCCTTCCTAATTTTTCGTATCATCATTTTTAACACGATCCATGTCGTAACTATTTCGTTTCAATAAATTCATAGTTTGGTATTTGCTTACTTCGTATGCCATTTTTCATTTCCGATCTTTCTCTCACTCATTCCGTTTTGCAACTAAAAACTGCAAATTCGAAAATCGTTCAATCGATTTGCATTGATGAAACGAGGGTTAAGAGGGCAAAATAACATAAAAATCATGCAAGTAAAAAAACAAACTGGATTTAATATTTCACTCGAGATTCGCAAACATTCTGTATCTGAGCGAAAAGAAAATTGCATGAAAATGAAGAGAGAAAATCTAGTAAATTGAATTCGTTTGCATATTATATTTTTCTGCTATTTTATCTGTTGTGATATTACATTGGTGGTTACGCTTCCTTTTTTTTTCTCTCTCTCCATCGTCTCTGCTTCGACTCCTCAACAATGTTTCACATGTTACATGAACCATGAGCCTGCTAGATGCGTGCAATTCCAGTACACTTTTATTGGTGCTCGGTGACGCAGTGAACATGTGTAGTAAAAAGGTTTACATTTTTGCCTCGTCAACGTATGAAAGCATAAAATAAAAAGGATGAGAATGACAGGGAGAATAGAGAAGAGGAAAAAAAAAAAACACGCGCCACGAAGAACGTAAATTAAGAAACGAATGTGTAGTGTACAGGCAACGTATAGAATCTATTACTGTGCTAAGCATGTTTATTTCTCCTTTGGCGTCGAGCAACCCACAGTGTGTGGTGAAACGCGAAAGGAAAACCAGCATAGGCATTTCCGAGAGGTGGTGAGGGAGAATGGAAGTGAACATAACGCACTCCAAACCAATCCAAATTGCACATATGAGCTTAACCTGAGTCTTCTTCACACAACACGATAATATCTACAGCATGCGATGTATTCCCTTCTCCATCGCCATTGAACCAATATTAACAATTCGCCGAATGCAAACAATGCGAAATACACATCGCACCAAACTGCACATAATAGAAAATCATTGCGCACAGTCTGTTTCCGACCGACCAAAAAAAAAAAAAAAACGAAAACGAACTTTCGTGATATCATTTTCCTACCAGAGCATACATTAAATTTTTTTTTGCTCCGCTTCCTTTTTTGTGCTTTCGTTTCACTTTTTCAATTTTCCAACCTTTCTTCATGGCGCCGACTGTTGTCGTGCGTTCCACATAACGAAGCGCACTTCTGTAAATTGTATTTTTATGAAATAAAAATATTATTTTAGGTGCGTTGGTTTTTTTTTTCACTCTCATCTTTGATTCCCCGTATGCTCAAGTGCAAAAAAGAAAAAAAAACCGAAAAAATGTGAAAACAGCGTATAAAGCCGCTCCTTGGCTTGATAGAGCGAGAAAAAAAATCACGAATACAGCACACAAAGCACACAAATGCTGCCCCAAATTGATATTCACCGCAAAATTGCACGTGAACATGTACATTGATTTATTTTTATAGCCTTTTTCTCGTTTCGATCTTTCGTTCTCTTTGATTTCGCGTTTTTTTGCTGTTGTTGTTGTTGTTGTTGTTGTCTTTCATGTACTCACCAGTATTTTTCTCGTTGATTGCCATTATTTTAGGTGGAACAGTATGCCTTTGAAGATAAAATTTAATACAATATTCGATGAAATTCACAATTTACAATGTAAAAACGTTTTGTAAAGTTGAAAAGAAAACATTGCCTTGTGATAGTAGGAACATCACATTGGGTGGTCAATCGTTTCTACAGACGTGTAAATACACTAAAGCAAACAAAGAAACATTTTGTTAGTCTCTTCAAACGTTCCATCATGAAGAATAAAATCCGCTCAACTGAACAATTGAGACGTTTTAAAAGTTGTGTGTTTGAAGTGTTTCAAGTGTTTGGAAAGTCATTTTAATCGAAAACTTCTTTCAAGTTTGTGTTAAGTTTTTAAATATACGCATAATCACAATGTATGGCAGCAACAGAAAAGTAGCGCAGCATTAGCGTGTCATTTGGGAATAACATTATATGTTATCCTTGATGTTTAATGCTTGTCATCATTTTCCGTAATGTGAGCAACTGAAGCTTTTCAATTAAGAAGTTTTCCACATCGTCAAATGCACACTCACACATTCAGATATACACACGCGAACACTGATCACTGTGTGCACCGTCAGTTGAAGAAGAAAAAAGAAAACAAGTGTAAACTTCTTGAAAAATGTGTCTTTTTTGCCATTGACATAAATGAATGTTTTCACAATAAACAGATTTAATTGACTTAAAATGTCTATCAATTCGAGGCACAAAGTGACATATTATTTGGTTTGATGATTTTCATGCTCCCATCTAATTTATTTGAATGTGAGCTCCTTCGTTGTGGCGATTTAATTAATTATATCAAGTCATCTGACTCTCATGGTAAACACTAAATCAGATGCTATTAACATCCGCAATGGCCCTCTAATATGTTCGCAACATCATTGATGCGCGAAAACCACAACACTCCATAATATATGTGCATCAGTGTGGTTGAATGAGTTAGTACCAGTTTTGGATGAGAGACGGCGACCATATCGCACGTCATCAAACATTTATTTGGATATTCGGGAAATTGATCTGAATTGGTGTGTGTGTGTGTGGTGTGTGTGTGGTGTGTGTGTTCAAATTTCTGAGAATGGAAACGCACCCGACAATTGAACCGGATTCGAATATATGTAATTTGATGGTGACGCACAATGTGCCGCATATCGGAAATGAACACTAATTAAAATTTAATGTTATTTCGCATGCACAGGCATACACAAACTTGCAAACCGCATAATGATCGGTGTGCGTAGGCTGTATCACTGCACAATGGACAATATCAATTGTTAATGGATGTTTTATATACGGGTTTTGCTTTTTGATTGAGTCATTTTCGAAAATTTTCGGTTGTCAAATGGAAAGTGCATTTATTGTCATCACCGAGTCATCCGATAAGAGGAACGTAGCCAGGCAGAAAGTGTCTGGCAATCATGGCTTATTACGTCTTTTTACGATTGTGCCTTCAGCCAACTGGCACCATTCACGTCAGTATAAACATTATCGCTAGGACAATTTTATGGCATTTGATGGTGGTGGTGTGTGTGTGTGTGCGTGATTACGAATATCGTAAGCAATGGCAATGAACTGAGTTAGGCTTGAATGCCAAACACAATTAAAATTAACCCACATCATTATTATGATTACTGCAGTTGCCTATTGTGCTATCGGTGCCGATGTGTACAGAAAATTAACAAAATTCGCTCTTTTTTCCGGGGTTTTCATTTGTATCAGTTACTTGGCACAGCGTCAGCACAAGATTACAATGAGTCACTCACACACACACACACACGCACAAGGTGTATAAGGCGAAGGTGTGCCAACGCCTGTTTACGTAATCATTTTATGCTATGTTCACGGCAAACCAAAAATGTCGCTGAAATACCCAGACTACGTGCCATATAATCATTGTTATCACACTCTCACAACATACACAAAACTATTAGTGGTTTTGTTCACATCAATGCGACACATAGTTTATTTCGCTTTATATCATTCGTGTACTCACTGGGGACTTCCTCACACACAGCACATAATAATAATGCAGCTGCTTGTTAGTTCGGTCGATCGACGTCAGACAATCCTCGTTCTCGTTGTCCTTTCGTTTCACTTCTCTCTTCTCCCTTCACTTTTCAAACAGAAAAACATTCTTTCTTCCATCATAACAGCTGGGTAAACCAACCACATAAATATCACCAATAATCTCTGATTTGAAAGCTTAAATATGCTTGCATATAAATCGTCCGTAAAACAACACGAATAAAAAAAAATGATAAGCGCTCAGATATTTTTACTGTTTGATATTTCTATTTATTTACGTATTATTTGATGAAGAACAATGAATGATTGATGTAAATCCGATAGCCACATTCTGCATATTGATTGTGAATATCTAAATGTGGATACTGGATCCAAAATGTAAATACCAGCATTGAGTAAATATTGAAACAATTTCATGCATTGAATTGATCGTTTCTGGAATTTAACAGCAACAAATCTGAGTGACTTTTAATACCAACTCACCACACCATATTTACTTTAAATTTTATTAAATAAACTTGACTCAAATTTACCGTATGTTGCTGATAAAGTTATTGTTGTCTATTTACAATGGAACGCAACAAATAAATCAATCAACAGTCTATTTAATGGCCAAATGTTTATAGACTGGCATAGTTAAATGTGGTTGGTACAAATTGAAAACAAATATATTTCTGTGCAAATGAACACATGAACTTGAATTTATTGCACGATTCTACATTTTAATTTGTTTTTCAGTAGGTCATTAAATTGTTCAGCCACATTTTCAATTTGGCTCCAAAATAGGTGTAACAAACCTTCTATACTTCTCTTGAAAAAAATCAATTCCATGGTCAAATTGAATTGTTTATATGGAATAATACGATATTCTTCACACAAAATACAGATATTTGAACTTCTCACTCAGATGGAATGTTTAATCTAAATTCAAATCCATAACACAAAGCGACAGCCACCGGAATGTGAAATTCTAAATATTTTACTTGCATAACAAAATCCAATCAAAAATAAACGTAAAACAATAACCATTTAACATTTATGTGCGTTTGCCTCGGTGTCTATTGTGAATCCGTGCAAATATTCTGCCATTTTAATTATGTACATCAAGTAAATAGCTCAGATTACAGTAACCGACAAAAGGCTTGCTGTAAATTACTTGTATTTTATCAAATTACGCAACAAACATAAATATTTTGAATATATTTCGCTCCATCCTCCCCAATTGTGTCTGTATTCTACACAAACACACATATACTTTTCCATTTCACATCTGTATGGATTCAATGGATCAAATTCTGAGATAATTAGAATGGAATGTACGCAGGATTGTGGATGTGGAGAGCTTGAGCGTACTATTACTCTTATATTAATATTGGATGTGGTTTACATTTGGTCTAAACTCATCGTTTCAGTCACCAGCAGCAGCAACAACTCAATGATAAATCATACGTGAGCAATAATTTGCAAAGATTTTGATTGTTTTAATTATACAAATATCATGTCATTCAGTCTATAAAATCGCTATTTTATGTTGGATGTGCTACACCAAGCCAACGGCTGGTGTTCACCCATAAGAATGTGTAATAGAGTCATTTTTGTTGAAATACATACACACATCACACAATTATTCGTTTTGAACGGAAATTTGATGCTTTTTCATCATTGAAACCAATCATTTAAAATACAATGGAAATTCAGCGTCGACTAACAAGAATTTGGTGATGGTGAACACCCCTCAAAAACCATTGGAGAGTGGCATTGTCAAGAGATAGACAAACTAACCGAATTTTAATGTAATTCTCTTGAACGAAAGCAATTCGTTTCGTTGAGTGTTTTGTGCGCTCATAGATATTTCCACTTGTGGTATTTGCATTTGTAGAGCTGATTTGCAATGCATTTGCATAAAACATTTTGTATTCTATTTTGAATATGTTTCTGTGGTTTCGTGCAAATTGCAAGACCAGCGACGTCTTCCAGTGTGAATGAAAAGTGATGGCCAAAATGCGCTTAGATTTAGAGAACAACTTACATTAAAACCAAAGAGACGGCAAAATCTTAACGAAATTGCTGTGTGTACGGAACTCGAGACGCAAGCATATGTGTGATAATCATCATACATAAGCACTCATATATGCATATCGTACAGTATATTAATGCCAAACCTATATGGCAACTGGCAAGTGGTTAGGGGCCAGCAGTCATGCGTTGGCTGTGATTTTGGTTTTGGGAAAATTGTGATACCGCAAATAATATGGGTTTTCCCAACGTATACATTTATTGTCGACATTCACGGAAACAATACATGAGTAAAATACATTTTAAGCGTGTGCCGAATGCCGCGCACGAACGATAAAAAGGACGGCGGTGAAAAAGGGAGCGCTGAATAAATCTCCCATGAACCGAGCGGTGTACGAGTGTACATAGCGACCAAGAAAGAGCGACAGAGAAGGAATACTTTATGGTTGATAACAAATGATGAAATAAAACGAACTTTAGACGAATACATAATGTTTTATGGTTTTGTTTACAATTTTATAACTTGGTTATAGGGGTGAACGGTTTGAAATGTGTAGGGAAAAAAAACCACCCGATATCCAGCTAATTTTGTGCGTGTACCGTATTTTGGTCGCATTTTCATTGCGAATACATAGCACACATGTTAGACCACTTAAATGCATAGCTCACCAGTTACATCATATTTCGAATTGTGTTCAAAGATTAAAGAAACCGAAACTCGTTAATGAATAATTTTCCATTCCAATGAGTTCTCTGCCAAGCATAAAGTAATTTGTGATCTCAACTATTGGATGAATTATTGACAATGGCAACGCTTTTTGTTCGAACAAATATATCGAATCGATTTTGATTCGATTCCGTATATGTGAAATCCAACCGCACGCATTCCATAAACATTCAAAACCATTTGAACCATTCGGGCACACCTTAAACACTTTATCGATTTTCGACAACCAAATGTCCAACAACATTTCTTGTAATCATTTCCTATTGACTTCAAGGCGCTTGCATTGAATATCCGCAGGGAATTTAATTTGATTGTATTTTGTGTCGAGTTACCATTTTGTTCATGCGGGGATTTAAAAAGACAACGGTTTGCTGGTATTACCGTTGAAGCAACAAAACTTCGATTGAATAAAATATTTAAGCTTCAATACCTTCGATTCGGCTTTTATTTTGAAGTTTTCACTCGACAACTTCCAAACTCTTGTTTGGAAAAAAAAAATTGTGCAAATAATTTCCATTTGGATCAAGTCCGTCGAATTCCTTCTGACAAACTCAAAAGAAAAGCATTTTGAATAAGTTTACGGATATAAAAACAAAATACAAAATACAAATAAACTCAACGGCAAACGCAAAAAGGGTTTTTTTTTTATGGTGAAAATAAAATTCAAATAAATGAATTGAAGGAATACCAATAAAATAGTGACACAAAAAGCGACCAAGTTAAACAAAAGGTAAGCACATTAAAATGCTCGATTCGGTAAATAAAAGTGCAGTTGTGTGCTGAAACAATGTGCCGTTTATATTGTGATACAATGGCCACAACGAGATAAAATTGTGTTGATTTTAATGGCGTCAAATGGATCAAGTCCAATTTATATGGATACAATTTTAAAATTTCCAGTTTGATGCATTGCGACGCTGTGCCACCATTGCTATCACTCATTCCAATGCCTATGCTCATAAACATTGTTTATTTGTTAACATCTTTTATTTCATTTTGTAACTCATGAAATTTAATTAAATTCATGCTTTCATCTCATCTGAATTTGGCCCATAGTTCAACGCGACTTCAAATAAGCTTTTAATTTTTCGTATTTCATGAAAAATTTCTTTGTACTTAAAACAAAAGAAGCAAAAAGTTTACCACTTTACAAAAGGCAATGCGGATGAATCGGGTGCGATGTATCAGTTTATGTTACCACGCAAAAGACAAAAAAAAAACTGAACAAAAAAATTCAAAGAACAAATAAAAAAAAAGTGCCACTGAGTTTGTGGCGAGAATCCAATTATATCTCGATTACGACACCATTTTTTGCGGTCATCATTAAAAGAAGCAAACTGGCTGGGGATGAGAAACGTGGCCACGACCCAAAAAAAAAAATTCAGTTAATAAATGAAGAACGAAAGTAAACCGAGTTCTAGGTCGGCGATTTTTCACTTGTGTGTGTGTATTTTTGTTTTTAAATTCTCGGCTGCAAATACCTAAATTCACTTAATTCTACTGGCAACGACCATTCTGCTAAATGTGAAGATTTTTAATGAATTAGTCGGGTCGCATGTTGATGGATGTGACAGAGAAAAAAAATGTGACAACCAGAGCCTTCGTGGCAATATAAGAATAAAATACAAGAAGAAAGTGGGCCAACGACGAAGAGCCATGGAACGAAAGCAAAATGAACATAAAAAAACAACAACAAATGAAATGTGCGTTGAAATATGTTTGAAGCCCATCAAAAAACCATTTATTCACCTGTGCGTATAAAGTTTCCTCGTGCCACTACTCAAGATTGCGGTTTACTTGAGCATCGGTTTTTGTTGCTCTTTGCCATGTTTCTTTCGCATTTTCCATCGCATTTTTCTTTCCCTTATGTATGTATACTATATTTCATTGCACGGCGCTTATCAAAACAAGGCACTGAATGTCAGGATCAACCAATCTTCACCACAATATCAATCATTTTAATCGCTACCAGACGATGAATGAATAGCATCCAACTAAATGGCCCGAGGGAAAATCGTAACACATTTTTCGTTGGTTGTATTTTCTGTTTCCATCGATTTTAATTCTTTTTCTTGCATTTCAAAGCTTTCAATTCAGCTCTACACTTTGCTCGTTATTACGATCTATGCGTGGTGCAACACCCGAGTTCCCGTTGGATTTAACGATTGCCACTCAATAACATAAAACAGAATCGCTTACCCGACCACAAAAATCGTCCATAACTCAAAGATGCATAAAAAACTTTGTCGATGCTAATGGCGAACAGCGCACATCGCACACAATACACATCACACAAAATCCATCGTCAGACTTTTATGCGGCGTTTGCATGTTTCTTGCTGAATATATTATTGACGCAAAGCAGTTGAATATTTGGTGGTCTTCTTTTTATGTCAAACAATTTACCCTTTCGATGAATATGAAATTTGCATGTGTATCAAGTCAAGAATGCAGTGGGAAAGAAAGAATAACGAAGGACAATTGGGCCATAAATTGAGTGCCAGTTCAAACCAATGAAATAAAATGAAAATGACCAAGTTGCAGTTGAAGAATTCAATTTGGTCAATCTCTCAAAAGGTTGAAAAGTTTAAATAGCTCACTCTTACTCTGATCACTTTAATTTTGGTTGAATGGCATTTATGTTTGTTTGCACAATTTTCAATAGGAAAATTGCAATTTTGACCCGAAGAAATTCCAATTGGAGGCCAAACATTTCACAAGTTATTCGAATTGATTTGTGAAAAGTTTGAACCATATTCAACACCCGCACCACCACTCATTCACAATAAATCTATTGAATGTGAGAGCGTTTTGATCAAATAATCCCTATGCCCTGGATGTTGTGTCAACAGCACTGAATTTATAACGCATGCCAAAGTTTAAATGGAAATTGATGGTTTAATCAAACACGCAATCAGTTGAAATTCAAATAAAACCCAATGCATAGTGTGTGCAATTGACAGTGAGTGTAACCGGTGATTTTGTGGTAGAAATAAAGATGAAACGAAAACATAATCGAGATGTGCACGTTGTGAGTGTAGCAGGTTGGCTGTTGTCATGTGCATTCGAGAACTTTGAATTCTCTTCGAACTTCTCTTCTGTGTCGCATCCAACATCAGACGCATACAAACACGCACACACACACATAATCAAATGTAGCGATGCACATGAAAACAAGTGGCAACTCGAGATAAGACTTCATAAGTATTCCCCAAAATGTATCACACAAAACTATTTCTCCCCTTATTAGCAATGTTCAAGTTTTTCCACAGTCAAAGTATTCTTTATCTGTTGGGTTTGGTTTTTGAATTTGAATTGTATACACACGCTGGCAAGCTTGGCTCTATGGCCATTCAGCACATTGATCTTCCGCATTTCCATTGTTTCGTTATTAAAATGGATTATGTCAAGTATTTTAGTCATTCATTTGCATACAGATACCGAACGATTCTGATGATGTCGCAATAAATGCACTAGAAATCGATTGCAATGGGCAAGAGGCGAAAGTCGAGTCGGAGACAGTGAATGAAAGAGAGAGAGAGTGTGTGTGTTTTTAGCATTGGGATTGCATCGTCATCGCGTACATAAATTCCATTGAGAAATTCACTTGTCCGAATTTAATCGTATCGACTGCACACGGAAGACTAGACGATTTTATACGAACATTAACTCGATGGCAAAAGATTTATGCGTTCTCGATGGAAATAAATTTCAGCATTTTGGTGCGCAGCTATTTTGAATTTATGCGCTGTGCATATACTTTCAGTCTACGCACATTATATTTGCTACACACACACACACACACACACACACACACACAAAACTGGAACAATATTTTCAATGCACATTGTACATTGGCACAGAGTAGTCAAGTAACGAGTTTTATCCCAAGATAATCGTTTAACTCGATTTGAGTTGAAACAAAAGCACAGCGTGGGGCGAAGGAAAAAAAAACACACAAATTCCCCGAATAAAAATTGGCGTCCATCAAAAGCTCTTTGCCAACAAAAACTTGGACGGCTTTATCTAATTGCCCTCAATAGCATACATAAACTTTCAATTTGTTCTTCTTTTCACATGCATACACAATAGCATCCACAATGGCCACCTTTTCCATTCAGGATATTTTCGAAGAAATGGATTATATTTCTTCTGCTGCAGCATGTTCTTTGAATGCGTTGGCTACATGCTCCACTCGCTCTTCCATTCGCTCTGTTCGTTATCCACTTGTTTCAGTCTCATGATTAATTTATATAATCTATCTTTTAATTTTCGTTTCTTTCTACACTTTTCCATTCGACTTTTCGAGCAATGTCTTGGCCACAAAACCAACACCATATTATAAATTGATCTGGTCTGGTCATGGGCAAAAGTTTTCATCACTGTCTTCTAAGTCCTGTTAGCAAATGTTCGGTGTGTTAAAAATATATTTACGTACGATTTTCATGGTAAAAGTTTTAGACAATTAGATTTAGATTATCATTGATGGATTTTCATTAAATATCATTAGCTAAGTGGCTTAGTCTTGCAACCATATTTCGGTTATGTCGGCGATAAATGAAATGCATAAAATGAGTGAGACTGTACATTTATCTCATGGGATAAATTACGGAATTTCTGCGTATTCAGATGGTATTGCGAATGAACGATGATGCTTTTGTTGTTTACATTAATTATTGCCCTTTTCATTAGTTCTGGGCTAATGGAATGGCTACGAATTAAAATTGATTGAACACATTCGCCGATAGCAAATTCAATGAGGTGAACAAAACAAACAAACAAATAAAAAAAATTGGTAAAAAAAACTCCAAACACCGCCATATGAAGAACATGATAGCTGATTCACTTTAAGGATCGCAAGCAATTAAATTCCAAGCGTGTTTTAATTACATTTGAAAGTAGTTTGTTGAGGATTCGCAGAGTTTTTATTTGCTTTTTTCTGTTTGGATGTGTTTTTTTTCCATTCGAATTTTAAACACCAAAAGAAAAATCGACGATTTGTTTTCATTGCACTCAAAAATGCATTCCGATAGCAAAAAAAAACGAGAGAGTGACTTACATCCACCATTAAGAGCACAATTCACAAATTGATGCAAAACTTTCCGAATTCAACAATGAAAGCTAAAACGTGAGAACGAAAAACTACTTCATTAAATTACCAGCAGCGTATACTAAACAAAACGAATGCACAAGAAGTACTTGGATAACTTGGAAAATCCGTTGAATTTGAATTCGAAAAACAAATGTTTACATTTGAAAAGGATTTGCTAAAGTAGATTACGTGATGCTCATATATGTGAATGGTTCAATTGCATTAAAATGTTCAAAGTTTTTTTTTTAAATTTCAGTGTAATGTTGAATGAATCGACATTTTCAGCCCGGCTTCATTGAGAATGAGAACAAGAAATTTCGATGAAGAAAAAGGGTGCTCAACAGCAACATGTGAAAAAAAACCCGAAATAATCATTATTGACACTGTTAACGGTACTAAATGTATAGGCTTTTCCCATCTGTATTCCTAATCCATTCATGCTTTTTAACAAAAATCTCCGTTTCGTTACACTGATATTTTGGGTATTTTATAATTTTGGATATCAGATCCACCCTTCCACGTTGAACATTTGCATGTATACCTTAAAATCGCATCAAATTTGCTTGTGGTTTGATACTTTTTAATCACTCATGTTATTCCATGTGTTCAAAGCGAAGCTCAAATCTACGCAATAAAAACATTGTGATTGTGCGGGCGCGGCGGATTTTCAACAAATTCACCGACAATTCTTTTTCTATTTGCAACTTGAATGTGTGTCAATTCACAGCCTAACCACATTGAAAATGTGAGCCCACACGTGCGCACATGAGTACACAAACGCAAAACTTTTATTTCGTTTGAAATATTATTTTGTCGAAATCGATTTTGATGTGTGGCGGCTCTGTTTGAGTGCATTTTGTTGAAAATTCGTTATTCTACATTCATCTCAAATAATCTTCTTTGTGTCGTTTACATGGTATTTGGTATTTTCATAAGCCGTGCAACCTATAAAATGATAAGGCACTTTGCGCGTGTGTGTGTGTGTGTGTTTATTTTTGTTCCACGATCGTGATGGTGTGACAGAGAATGTGGCTTTCGTTGCTTTTGCATGTGGTTAAATTTATAAGTACACGCATACACATAGAAAAACGTTTCATGCAGCAAATGATATTACTGCCTCTATCTCTCATTTAACATTGCAGAGAAAAAGAGTCTAAAACCATTTTGGGTGAGAGAAAAGGAGAGAGAGAAAAAAACCAATTAAATCCACCTCAGTCGGTGTGTATGTTAGATAAAGGCACTGAATACCGCAAATACCAAGAACTCCAAAGCCAATGGAAAAGCTCATGAATTCACAATGCTAAGAACGATACTAGAAACGATAAAATCATGGATGAAGTTGATGTGCCGAATCGAAATCTTCAGCTGAAAGCATGAACATTTTTCGTTAATTGAACAGCACGCATCCAGAACAAATGCGCTCAGCAAATGATAAACAAAGCACCGTCATCACCGGTACTGACAGCGAATACCTAACATTTCACCCCAAATACCAACGCCATCTCATCGAATGTTTGTTGAAATTGACGTCCAAGCCGAATGCAAGGTTTTGATTTCATTGAGAAACATTTGTGTGCAGTGTTCACTGAACACATTTCTGAATAGATGGCGCTTCAGCTAAGACTTGACATTACATGTTCCAATTTGGCACTGTCAAACTTAAATTATTACAATAAATCGTAACTCACATATGCAAACATTCATTTTACCATTTGAAATGGAATTAGAGTCAATCATGTGTGCATTTGTCAAGCGGTTGCAAGATTTTGGAGCTTGGTATTAGCTCAGTATACTGAAATTCATTCGTTCATTTATATTTTCAATCGAAGGGGCTTTAAGATATTAAATCCGACAAAATGAGCGGAAATGTATTTACTTTTATCATTTTTACAACACAGACTCCCCAAAACATGAGCCTTTTGTAGTCGACTTTCTATTAAAAACCGAAGTAGCATGATATGCTCTTATACTCCCCTAATGAAACATTAAGTATGAAGTAATTTAAAAATTGGCAAAGCGACCATTTTCTAGGAAAAAGCTTTAACATACACATCATAAATGATGCAAACAGAGTCGCACACAAACATTCACTATTCACATTCGATTTTTTTTTTTATATCATGTGAAAAGTTCACATTTTTAAACCCATTCAAAATGATAATCCCATTAGCTGACCAACAAGCAACAAAAAACACTTTCTTTTTAGCCGAAAATGTTAGTATCGTATATGTAAATCACAAAATCCGTGTGGTCGGGAACAAAAAGTTGTGTGCTAAACTTGTCCGTAACACCAACAACAGCCGCAACTCTTGTCGAGCTAGCTTTACTCAATCCATTTTCATCAATGGTACATATTTATATTTTCATCCATCCGATCTATGTGTTTGAATAGTTTATGGATGTTTGAGTTGTTCAATCTGCTTAATGAAGAGAAAAGGATGTACACATTGAAGGGGGAAAATGACAGAAACACTAACGCATTTCTCAATCAAATTACTTCGATTAACATCGAAACCTTCATTTCGTCCGTTTTTCGCAGCAATGCCACGATGTATGTTGAGATAATCGCTTCGAAGAGCAAAGGTATACGTGAATTTAATGCTACAAAACACAGAGTTGTCTCTACCTTTCGACCGCCAATATAACGCCGTCAGCTTGATTATGTTTTTATGTACATCTAAAATGAGGCGTGAAATAGAATGTTGAAAACTATTTGAGGAATGTGAATAAATGAGAAATATAAACAGATTTAAGTGTATTTCAAGTGAACACTGTTTAAATCGATGTTGGCAAACACAAACGCCATCCAATATATCAAAACTCTACGAAGAAGTAATGCTGAAGACAACACACTTGAACAAGTTAAGAAACAAAGTTAACCTCTCTACCGATACTTAGATGCATAATCTTGTGAAGTTTATGATGGTGAAACCCAAAGTAATGCCATTAATTTAGTTATTTAATAATTTTAAACTGAAATGGGATCACTTCGGCTGGTTGTCTTTGTTTTTTTTTAATGGCTGCATTTTGAAATTTCACTACCATTTTCTACTTGATTTGATACATCGTCTGAGAGACGTGTCGAATATTCGGTGAGAAGAACCCATCAAATCTCACAATAAATGTTATATATCGAATAATTTAACGAGTTAATCGGTGTGTTTCTGATATATAACATTGTTTTTAAGTGATATAGGACATTTCTGGGTGGTAGCCTGAAGGTTCACATTGCTGATAAATAGGCGACTATTTTGGAAAACGTCACTCAACATATTCCACATTTCTGAGTTACTGTGAAACGCAATTTAATAAAAATTTCATGGAATTTTGTTTGCTAAGCCATTGATACTACAGTTATTTGATGTGTTCGTACGATAGATTAGGAGGTGTAGGTTACATGGGTATTCATACAATAAACATCCACGTAAATCAAAGCGATGCCTTGCTGTTTTATCGTGAAAATGCAAAAACATATTCGAAGCGCATAATATGAAACTCAAGCTGGTTTTGTAATTGACGTTTTTGCCGTTGGTTTCATTGTTATGAAACTTGCACTTGAAACTGAAAGCCATCCGCCACCCGCCACCCACATACACGTGTTCGCTATTGTGTGCGTTGGGTTTCACAAAAGCAATGTTGAATTGTTGCATTGTGCGAGATATCACTTGAGCTCTGAACTTTAGCATAAGTTCATATTGAAGCACACTCTTTGGTTCTCTTTTGATGGCTGATAAGTGCATTCAATATCAAGGATCAACAGCATTTGCTAGCTGCGCATTTAGCTAAAGCACATTCAGCGCGCTTAATCTATACGATGTTGGCATTAATTTTTATGTGATGTTTTCATTCAATGTTCAAACGTTCAAACGTTCAAACGTTCATGTTCGTATTGACTTTTCACGCGTTCGCTCATGTTCAATTCGCACTGTCCATTTCGTTTATTAAACGTTGGCTCCATTTTGGTTGGCGGTGTAATTGTGAGTGATAAATAAAATGTAGCATCCATTTCGGAAAAGTGTGTCGTTTGTACGCCAAGCAAGCGAACAAATTAGTGAAATGGTATCTCGATGTGATGCCAACACACATCACAACACTAAGATGCTTGTAAAAACCGTAACGAATTACAATAGAGCATTGCAGACAAATTAACTCGGCTAAATTAAATGTTCCATGAACATAAGCATATTCACGTTTTCAGGACGATTAAAGGAGGAACAAGAAGTAAAAAATTGTCGCACACAATGAATATGAATAGCGCCATTTTAAGCGCTGACTTGTACAAATTATTGTTCTATTTTATGGCGTATGCTGCTTGTCACAATGCGGCTCCACAGAACGCTTCACATTTGTCGTCATTGCTTTCTTTGACTCATTTTTTTTTATGTAAGTGTAATTTTCTGTACATTGCTTGTCTTAAGCGACAAAGGTAAAATCGAATCATGCCAGTGCAGCATTTTCTTTCCGGTTTCTTGTTTGTTATATTTTCTATCTCGTGTTTCTCTCTGTCTTGTATTGTTATGAATATATGCATGGAATGAGAGTGCGTTAGTGTGGGTATTTCGGGACGTGAGTTTGTTCTCGAATAGAACATTGACAAATGAGCATTATTTCTGAAAGAGATGGAGAGAGAGCATTTCGAAGTGGCTGTAATCTGGAACTTTGTAATATTACTCGTTTTGTTTGCAATCAAAGCTGCCTTGATTTCAAACGCCAAGTTAATTCATTTCTGATTTTATAATGAATTGAATTTGCATATAAATACCAAATTAATGCATTCGAATCGTAATTTTTGCTGAGAGAAATCATCTTGCTCTTCGGGCTTGGGCATCGGACCAGCTTTGCCATAATTTTGTTGTAATTTAATTGTGAAAGTCATAGTAAACCGGAAAATGAATTTTCAAATCATCAATATGCAAGCGACCTAAAATGTAAAGTGATATTTGTTGTAAACCTTGATTCACTTTTCAACACAAGCCGAACCAGGCATAGCCACTGAAATTCAAAAACCACATGAACGCATGCTGAAAGCATCAATTTCATGAGTTCATCATCTGTATGTTTTTTGGTTGCTGTGTTACTGTTGATTACATATCAATCGAAAGTCAATGGTGAAGATGATTGGATCTCGATTTTTCGCATGAAAGCTCCGAAAATTGGACATTGTTCGAGCAAATGTTTTGTTGGCCCGAGATTGAAATGGCCAAAGAATTTCAAAACGTACACTCATCAAATCTTCTCCTCAAAAATCAATGCAACGCAAACAAATAAAACTGAAGCTGATTTATTATTCGAACGAAAATCCGCTTATGGCCATGCAAATGCAAATAACCGCATAAATGTTTTTCGAGCACACAGTGCAAGTGGACCGGATGGGGGAGGGGGGTGGGGGTTGTTTGTTGCGAGATAGTAAAGTGCACTCTTCGTCTGTGGCTCTCCAATCGTTTTCACTGGGACAGAAAATCGAATATATCGTTGCCATTTTTCGAAGTACAGTTCAATTTGAAACAGTATTTCAAAATCATCGATAAATATGGTTTTCAATTGGATTTTTGCTTTATGTCTTTTTTTTCAATGTGTTTCAGATACACTCGAAATCGAAAACAATCCAACGAGGCATTTTAGACATAAGCATTCTCACCACACACACACACACACACACACACACACACACACACACACACAAGCAAACAAGCATTTTGTGTATGCATGTGATGCATATGCATATTGCAAATGCCATATTCCAATGAAAATGGCAATTTTCCATTTGTATGCATTTCACTGGACAACGAACTAACCTTTATCTGGATGTGACCATTCGAAGATACACATCAGAGCTACGTCAAACCGTTCGTATTTACTTTCCTAAATACCAGCTGCATACATTATCAATTTACTAGTATCACAGTTGTTACTGTACATATTGAAGCTCAACATCAATATGCAACCATATCCCATCCAAATACAGGCATCGACATTGAACAATACCAACAAGGACAATTTTCAAATAAATTTCTGGAAACTTGGAAACAATATAAAATTATTGTATGGGTTTGCTTTGCTCTACTCGACTTTGATATGCAGCAGACAACGAGGACAAACTGAGAATACTCTGGAGATGCTGCTTTGTCATGCAAATGGACTTCGTTTGTAAGCTGTTTATGAGGAGCGCTTCATTGCACTTTTTACACCTGGAAACGTGTCTGGTGTGTGTGTGTGTGTGTGCACGTAGAGAAAACGAACAGATTCGATTGACGCAATTTGACCGAGCACGCATGAACACATTTTCAGGTCTTGGCACAATACTCACTCCTTCTCTCTTTCTCACCTCTCTCTCTCTCTCTCCTCGTTGAAAGTTGCATTCACAGCCAAATGAATGGGTCACAAATATAGTGCCGATAAACACTTTAGTCGGTGCCATAAATTTGCATCGCACATGGAATCCTGATTACACTCGCTTCCTATTATTGCAGCAATATTAAGTTTTGGCATTATTATCGGAAACAAAACACCAAACAATAGATAAGTTTGTTTTGTGGTTTTCGATTAGAACGAACCCGATCGATTGCTATCGAATGCTGCAAATGAAGTGGTAATTGTGCAAAATATGGGGGAAAAATGATGACAAAGTCACGTGTACACACCAAACGGATGTGTTTAAGTGGATGGCTTTTATCTCAAATGGGACACATTTAACTATGAACTATGTAGCCAGGTAGCCACGGCGACTCGATGCGAAATCAGATTGCATATGCATGTAGTCAATGAACATATTGAACTTGAGGGTACATTGTTAAGCCAACAAATGATTACAAACATTTCAATAGAATTCGATTTTTACCATAAGCAAACACAACAGCAAATGACATTCCCAAATTTTCTTCGCCTATTTCAGTAGGTAAGCTGTGAACTGATTCGTATCACACACACACACTCGTTTTGTCTTTATATCCCTTTCTGACATTCGTGCTTGGCAGTTTTTAAGTATTAAGTAGTTTGTCCGCAGAAATCTATGGAAATGAAATTTCCCATTTGAATAACCGAATTCCGTCCCATTTCCCACATCACACATGCTCCAATTTAGCAGTAAATAAAGACCCAAATCGAATGTGATTGACGTTTCGGAGCATGGATTTTACATTTAAGTCAATTAACGTGTCACAAAATGCCAAATGCTTCTAATATCTGCGTATCACTGAAGTCATCACATGCACAGCATTGTGTCTGAAACGCGAAATGGTTGTTCCAATGTAACCGTTTATAATTGATTAGTGTATACGTTCAACGGAACAAACACACGAAAGAGCTATCGACCGTAAAATATTCATTTCCATTTGCTCTGTGCCTCCCTCTCTCTTTCGCTCAATCTGATTTATTTTTTTGCTCTATTTCTCTTCTCAAATCAATGAGATGATGCGCACTGAATGACATCACTGTTTAATTTATATGGCCATCCAAATTCGAGAGAAAATCAATTGTGTGTATTTTCATTTCCTCATTCGTTTTTCTGAATGATTGAAATATTCACAGAGAGAGCGAGAGAGAGAGTAAGCGGGAAGGTAGTTCAAATCAATGATTATATAATGTTGGAATTTGTTGGAAAAATTGAAAAATGTCGTGCGCAAGTGAAAAGCTGAAAATGAATAGAATTCCACATGGATGGCAATAAATTGAAATTGTGTAATGCATAGCAAAGGTTTTTTCTTCGTATCATTTGTCTTGTGCGATAAGAAGCGAATAATGTGTCTCAATTGAGAGCAAGCACAAAAAAAAATGGTTCATGCCAATAATGATGATGATGATACTGTTGCTACTTTACTACTGCTGCTTCTGCTCACACACTTTCGATACCGCTTGTGTGTGCAAAGCCAAAAAGTATCGAGTACGTAGTATGCCATTTGGTTCGTCGTTTTTCCTCATCGTTGCGTTGTTGAATTTATTGCATTGTGCATGCATCAGCCACATTAAAAAGAATTAGCTGCGAAGTAATAAAAATAAATCTAGATAAAAAGGCTTTTTTGTGTGCCACTTTTGCGTATGCAACATTTTTCATTTTGTGCACACAAAAAAAAAACACACACACTCAAAATTTAGAGCAGTCGAAAATTGTTTAAATTGCAATAATTTACGTTTTACATTCATGCACTTAAAGCGTAATAAAAAGGTAATGACGAAGCGAATAAATGTATTATATCGATATTTGGCTTATTAATGTGCTTTTACTTAATACCGTATTTTGATTGAAATAATTCATCCATTGTAAATAGATTATGAAACGAGAGTGGCGCAAATGTTTGGAAAATCTATTGAGAGAATGTGATAAATATTCCCGTACGCGATTCAAATTGAGAATGACATTCAAATTCAGCTGCATTAATTCCGATTTTATGGTTTTGCAATGTGAAATGGAATAGTTTCAAAGTATTGTTAGCATTTTACTTCTACAGTTCTGCATACGGAAACGAGGCGGAAGGTTTTTTTTCTTTGTACTCAATATTCTGTTTGGAGAATTAAGCAATTCATTATCATCAATTCAAAATGAAGCACTGGAAAATTTGCACGAAAAACGGCGAAAATTGAACGAAACGAAAATACAACAAGCAAAAACCAAATTAAATAAGTTTTACGCTCTTGCAAATTTAAGCATCTGCATTAAGAGATATTTACACAATTTTTGCGGCAAACAACGAACACTATAGATAAATTATCTCCAGCTGCTTTTATTGAGAGTTGTTGCCATTTTTAGTGGAAATGAAGCGCTATTTTAACATAAATATTCATAAAAGAAAAAACAGCATCAAAAGACGATTATCCTGTTTTGCATTGCATTCTCAGATCACTGCAAAATCTCTTTATGCGAAATCTCAGGATAGATTCAGCGCGATTGCTCTATCGCTTCAATTCCCCTATCATTGTCTCTGTCGCACACAAAACTTAATTAACTAACCCGCTCACGAACAACAAACTTCGTTCGTGGTAACGCATGCAAAATGTGTGTGTGTGTGTATGCACCAAAAGTATGGGGCTGTATCGATTGTTTAAAAACTTCCAAGAACTTTAACATTGGAGCAAAAATGCTTTGCTAATTTCATCTTTTGTTGCACTTTATCTCTTGTTTTGCATGTCATTTGCATTTTTGTTCAGTATTCGGATTCACTTAGGCTGGATATAGATTTAGTGAAGCGTGAGCTGAAAGAATTGAAATGGCACGAGCTTTTAAATTGGCGTGCTTTTTTCTTTCGCTCTCTTCGACAAATTGAAGTTTCATTTTTCGACTTTTATGCACCCTTTTTGCCCATCATATTTAAAAAAAAAATGGTCAATTTACGAAAACTTTGAATATTGGCACCAAAGCAACGATACAAATCCATCTAAATACAAAAAAAAACACATAATTTTCGCTACAATTTCAATTTACACATTACCCAAGGAAAAATATGATTTGAGTAACCTTTTTTGTTTGACAGTAATTAGGCACGCATCACGTTCCACTTTATTAACATGCCATAAATTCAAAATAAATCTTTACACAGCGCCAGCTGCTCGTAAATTCATGCGTTTATAATGTATAAGCAAAGAGACTAAAATCCGTCGAGACCCCACCAACAAAAAATGTTTTAGCATTGTTGGTATTTTCCAGCCCGTGCTGTTCGGAATGCTCGATTAAATGCCATTAAAATGAGTTTAGATGCGTATGGCCGAAGCGCCATTTCATCTAAATTGAAATTCATCTGCGGTGCAAAAGCAAATAGCACAACGGACCGAAATTCAAAATCACAACAAAACAACAGAATGAATATAAATTATTCAAATGGTTATTAACCATGAAGACATTATTCATATTGCGCTTGGGACGGGTGTGTGCGTGCGTGCGTGCGCGCGCCCGCAATCAACCGACCACCCGCCATGCAATCGCTACAGTTTACTGTTTTCACTTGTTGTTACTATTCCGGTCGCAGTATATAGATATGGATGCGTTTGTTCTTACCAGAGCACAAATATTTGTAGAAAATAGCATTCGAAAAGAGCAGAGATATCGCCCAAGACTGTTTCTTCTTCCACTTCAAACTTCAGCTCAAATCGTTACTGTTTCTCGCTCTCTTTCTCTCATTTCAATCCAATGCAAATCACCATTTTTCAGCATAATTTATTCGGTTTGCTTTGTTTTTTCAAACAAAACAAAAACAAAAAAAACATGACAAAGCACATAACTTTAATAACTAAAAGGAAATGGCAGCATCACCGAACATCATTCAACGAACAAACATTTTACAAATGTTGCTCTTTATGTTATTATTGTAAATGTGATGATTATGATAATAATACCACTTAATATGAGTTTGCCATTTGGCATATGGGTACGTGCGTGTGGCAAGTTCAAGTGGCAAACATTGACTTTAAATAATATCAAACTAGCAGCTAAACAGCATTATGTTGTAATTGATTGATGATAAAAAAAAATTTCCACACACAAAAAGCTTTTTCAAGCGATATATTGTTTTTGTTTCTCATTGAACGAGAAATGAGGAAGTGCAATCGATGAAACCAAAACTGAAATAAAAAAAATGCTTATTCACTTTTGTATTTTGCAACAGCCCAATGAGAATTCCTTATAAAGTAAAGTAATGATAAAAAAAAAACTCTCGCGTAGACATTTTACGATGAATTTAGTGTAGCACAAAGCACACGAACACTTTAGCATCGCTTTGCATGTGCAATTGAAAACAATACAAATAAAACATTGAATATTAAGCAAGAAGAACTTTGAACCAGACCACATTGACTGCTCGTATAAAAGTGAACGAACTACTTGTTGTTTTTACACTGGCTCCGTCAACATAACGAAATCATCATATTTATTTAACACAATTTCGAATGGAAAAACTTGACGCTATTTCATATCCTTTGCATATTCACACTTGGAATTTAAAGTGCTATTATTTTGCATTTACCTTTGTGAAGAATGTATCATACGTGAGCTCCATGTTTAAAAGAACATAAAGTGTCGCTTCAACAACAACAAAAAAAGCGGGTGGCCTTTATGAAATAGCAGAGCAGCTTCAAAGCGGTGTGAAAAAGTGATGATATTTAGCAACAACAACAACAAAAAGACTCCCAACAGACAGATGCCTGGGCACATTAACCCACATGACAACTTGTCATATAAGTTCGTTACTTTACTTTAAACACAATTTTTTTTTACCATAAAAAAAGAATTTGCGTTGTAATTTTTGCCTGAAATTGTTACTTTGTTACTACAAAATAAAGCCTGATTGATGTTGATATCATAATGACTTTGTAAACGATTCTCAATGTGAGTTAAGAATGACAAAAACGAATTTTTAATGTTTATTAAATGGGCAAACTCAGCGCATCACTGACTACTAATTAGTGTCCGGAATTGTGGTCACTTTTTTTTGCTACCCAACAATAGAACCAAAGTTTCTTTTGTTTTCAACATCCGGCATTGGAATACTAAACAGTTTATGGAGAAAAAAAGGAGGTAGCGATTATTAATTGGTATAAAAGTGCTTGAAAGACGATGAAAAAAAAAAGAAGTACACAACTTGATGATTTATTTGTATCAAATAGCAATTTAAATGTGTAAAAACCTTCGATTAACTTTAAGTACGCTGATTGAGCTCACTTATTGGCCATTAAAAAGCATTCCAATGTAAAGTGTTTTCTGATATTTTAGTACCTGTTAACTTGATTCAATATTAATGATGACTTTTTCATTTAAAATCTTCAGCGTTCTGAGAAATAAAATAATGAAAAACAAGAAGTGAAACAGATGAATGAAATAATAAAAATTGATAAGAAGTTATGAGATTCATTTGAAAATACAAATGAAACATTCAATGAAGAGCATTCATGCAAAAATAAACGCTTGAATGCACGATGCTACAAAAAGTGCAACATTTTCGTTCGAAAAAAAAACACACACACACACACATTTTAAACATGTAACACTGTTCGACAAATTTCAACTTTTTATCTGACCCAGAGCAACGACATATATGGTTTTTTAGTACTTAGTGGTGTGAGTCAGAACCCCAAAGGATTTGGTCGGTTCGGCTCGATTTGTCGAGAAATCGACCAAAATCGATTTTTACCGTTTTTTGGCCCGAAAAGTCGAACATTTTCGCATGTATCTCCAGAACTACGTATCACATCATGTTCAATGAATACGCGTTGGAAAGGTATTTAGATTCTAATCCATTTTCGTGCCTAATACGTCCAAATTTATTTAGCCGTTCCAAAGTTATTGACGAAAGAGTGGATGGGTGTCTACCGGAAAATTGACGTTTTGTCACAAAATTTCGACTTTGAGACTTCATTTCACCCAGAAATCTTTTTCAAAGTCCATATTTCTGTTTTTAGGATCCGAGCTCTATCTATTACAAACATATTGAGTGTTTTAAAACGAAGATTGGGCTAAAAATGATAGTTTTATGAACATTTTTGTAAACTCATCAAAAGTCGAGTGCGAATTGGAAATTTTCATGGGCGTAGGGATATGTCTCAAAGAGAGCATATTAGAGAATTTTCATGGTCATTTTCGGATTCCCCAGGTCCGAATTAGTCGAGTTTGATATGAATATGGACTCTGTAGGGTTAGTAGTTTGGTTGCGACATGCGTTTAAAGTTTACGATTTTGTTTGCACAATTTTGTAGTATATTCTAGAGTATATTTTGTACGTACTAAAATGTGTGCCCAGAACGCTGAATTTCAATCGCATGTTGCAGCCAAACTACTAACCCTACAGATCTCCTACACATATCAAATCCGACTAATTCGGGCCTGAGGAATCCGAAAATGACAATGAAAATTCTCTTATATGCTCTTTTTTTGACATATCCCTACGCCCATGAAAATTTCCACTTCGCACTCGACTTTTGATGAGTTTACAAAAATGGTCATAAAACTATAATTTTTAGCCCAATCTTCATTTTAAAAAGCTAAAAATGTTTACAATAGATAGAAATCGGATCCTGAAAAAAGAAATATAGACTTTGAAAAAGATTTCTGGGTGAAATGAAGTCTCAAAGTCGAAATTTTGCGATAAAACGACAATTTTTCGGTAGACACCCATCCACTCTTTCGTCAATAACTTTGGAACGGCTCAATCAATTTGGATGTATTATGCACGAAAATTGATAAGAATCTAAATACCTTTCCAACGCGTATTCATTGAACATGATGTGATACGTAGTTTTGGAGATACATGCGAAAATGTTCGACTTTTCGGGCCAAAAAACGGTGAAAATCGATTTTGGTCGATTTCTCGACAAATCGAACCGAATCGACCAAATCCTTTGGGGTTTTGACTCAGGCCACTAAGTACTAAACACCATATATGTCGTTGCTCTGGGTCAGAAACCTTGTCGACCAGTGAAAAGGAATTGGAAGTGAAATTCGACTGTAAAAGCGCCGAAAAACTCTACAGACAAAGTCACACACCGAAAACGTTTCATGGAATCGAATCAAAATTTGACTCGCATAACAATGACAACATCGGCGAAACGAACACGATAAACAATTGTAAAGTTTTTTTTTTTTTGCTAAAGAATACACTCGCTCGCACAAGCACATAACTCTTTGGGAAATTGAATTTTCCAGTGTTGTTGAAATGGTATCATTTGATGAGGGGTTGGCGCATTTTGTATGCAATCGATGCTTCTGCCATTGTTTATATGTATTTGTGTTCAATTTAGCGAATTTGTTGTTGCCATTTCCATTGTTTTACACACATCAATACATTGCTGGTATAGTTATTTGTATGAAAAATGGCAAATCGTACGGTGAATGTGTTTCATGCATTTCAATAGATAAAAGCAATGGGTGAAGTGAATTTTTACTTTCTAACAAATATTCCATGGAAATCATACGAAATGGATCGATAAAAATTGAATGAGTATATAATATCATGAAGGGAGTTTGGTGGAAAGACATTTATGGTGCTATTTACCGTTGGTCGCGAAACGAGTGAGGGTTTATAGCTCGTCAATTTCCACATCAAACGCAATCAAATTCATACTTATAGTTCATATTTTTTTTTCTAGGGCCATTTACGCTGTTGCCATGTGAAACAAGTATGAGGGCGAGAATGCAATTTCGATTGATGTCCGCCAAACACACATTTTCCCTAGTGTTTTCCCATGCTCTCAATCCAGTCTTTTTCGATCGTTGTTCTTTCTCTGCATCATTTTATTATCAATCAATAAAAATTTATTGATCTTTCTCATGTTTTTTTTTATGTGAATCTTCTTTTTTTGTTGTTGTTGGAATCAAAGTGTCGCAATTGCATTTCGCAAAAATCAAATCCAAAATTCATGGCAAAAATGAAAGCTAAATGGGTAACAAATAAAGGTCTTCGTTTGTGATGAATGGCAAAAACAACGATTGCAAATGGATGAAAATATTTTATGATTATGACGATACGTTATGTCAAGAACTATTCAGCTAAACCTGAATATAAAAAAAAAAATAAACTGAATTTGAATCGGTTGGGTTTTGTAGCATTTTGCACGTTTTGTGCATGCGTTTTCTCTGTAAAAGCAGCCACTTTTTCTAAATTGCACACGATTTCGTTTGCCATGACGATTTTATCTATTCATTGTCACTCTGATTCTTTTAGCTCTCGTTTTGCACCGCACATTCTATAGATGTACAGCATACCCAAAGGGTGGGTACCCCCCCCCCCCCCCAAAAAAGAAAAGAGAAATCGAGAGTAAAATGGAAGCGAGGAGAAAACAACGATGGAACGACGGATGATGTAATTTTCATGCACTTGTGAGGTTCCCGATTCGATTTTGTAATCCTTATGGCATTCTTTCCGATTTTACGATGAGCCAAGTTTTTCCATCTGTCTCAAGCGCACTAAACGACACCAACTTTGTACCGTATTTTTTTTTCGCCCTCTCTCGCGTGTTTACACTAATAGTTTGAGAGAAGCCCCGACAAGATAAAGAAAATAGCACGAAAATAGCAGTAAATAAAACAAACGCACAAAGAATGCTTTATGCGCTTGCTGTTCCATTCACATTACACTATTATTTTGTTGCATTCATTTTCCCGCATTTTCTTCGTTCACTGGAAAATGTTACGTTACGTATCGAGCTATCGGCATCAACAAAATAAATACACACAACTTTTGCACAGAAATTGTCTATCAACAACGCAAAATATGAACGCGACATCACAGACACAAAAACAATCAAAAGAAACAAAACACACACACATCGTGAACATACAAAAACGCCATTTTTTTTTTTTAAATGAAAGGAAAATACAGAAAACGTTGCGAAAAGTTGAAGAGATTTGTTGTTACATGCAACAACAAAAAACATAAGTAAAAGAAAGCAAAATACCGGATATTCCTCATGTTTCATGAACTTGAAATGAGAGAAAAAGAACCCAAACCAAAAACAATTTGACAGATAGGAAAAAGGAATTTTTTGAAGGATGCTTCATCTTTTAGCATGAAATTCTCCTAATGCGATGACTTTTCGCGGAAAGAAGATGTAACATTATGTAAATAGGAAATGTGCCAAAGAAATGCTCTTTTTTTTCGAAAGGTTGATGGAATCATACTCAGTTCATTATCAAGCAAAAGGGAAAAAAGCTTAAAAATGGCACAATTCTCTGCAACGATTGCTTAAGTTCAATTTGTTTGTTATCATTTGATCCTGGGTTATTTTCTATAATTTTGAACTAAATGGAAGAAAATAACTTTTTTTGGGGTATTTTTGGTATGATTTTATGTTTGTATTTGTTGAATAAAATGTGTATGGGATCAGAATCGTCAGTTTTTGACATTAATCCATTCATTCGATATATTGAAAAGTCGAACAAACAATGTACGGTGCTCGAAATTTGGGTAAATTCCTCAATATGTTTGGAACTTTCGAACGAAATTGGTTTTTTTTTTGTTCAATGAAAAATGCATTAACCTGTCAATTCTATTTCCAGAAGCATGATCTAAACAAAAAAAAAAAACACACATAGTAAAATGTCTCAATCCAAAAGCATCAACAAATGTGAATGAATATACCAATGGTATATTCGAACTGGTCGATTGCTATAATCTGAATATTTTAGTGCGTTGAAACATATGAGCACTTTCGATAAGAGATCGAAAAGGTTGGGTAAAACTGGGAAAGAATTCATGTGACCGTAATACAGGAAAAAGGGGCATAAGACCAAGCTACAAGTAATGTAAAATGCAAATGATATGCCATATTTTGGTTCGAGATGCGTTCGATATGGCAATGCTCTCAAGAGCATATATATACAAATAGTAAAAATAGAAAACATGTAAATTGGTGACCGTTGAATGTGAATGGACCATGTGGCATCAGTGAAACATGCCAGCCACTTACGTATACCAAACAACGAGCCGAGGTGACAAACACGTCAGAGCAAAACCCTTTTTTTTGTGTGTATTCCAACGACTTTTCGTTCACATTTATGCATATGATATTTTATGCTAAGTCACTTTGGGGTGCTTTTGGGTGCTTTGGATGTGGATATTATTACTGTGAACAATCGATTGTCTGTTGACTACATAAAAATATTCCGAATGATGGACAAATGTGGACAAAGCGAATTTCATCTATTTAGAACGTGTTGTTCGATTCAATGACACTGGCTCATGAATTATTTCGAATGGATTAGTCGACCATTGTTATTTATTCAAATGGTGTCGTGCGTTCAACGTAACCTTTCTGCGTTCAAAATGTTCGTTTTCCAAACGATGTATATACATTGTACTAACACAAATATGAATTGATCAAATGAAAGTAGCCACGGTAACCAATATGAAAAAAAATCTCAAAACAAAAATTCTATAGTGAATCAACAGAAAATCCCATACCGGATTGTTGATAATGGATTATGCACGCTTTGATGCGTGACATTTTAGTCACAACGGACGCTAAATCATTTGTTATGTCATCGAATGGAGAAGATAACACAACAAAAAAAAGAACACACGCACACACAAACACTGTGCACATTGAAAAGCAGATTCTGAACGGTTTCAAGCGATTCTACACGCACTACACTTAATCGACAGTTTTATCGGAAAATTGATGACAAAATGTTTGTCAATATTAATGAATTTCTATGATAAATTGATACCGGGATCTTGTTTCTAATTTGATCGATTAAAGGTAATTTCAAAAGTTCTTCTAGTAAAATGCTTCACCTCCCCAAAATAGTCGCATTTATATACATTTCTAGCCACGCGAGCCCATCGAAAATTGAAACGGTTAGAATCCGTTTTTTTTTTTGCCTTGTCACACATAATTAGCCAGTGAAATATTCAACCTGCTTCAATTGCCATTTCAATAGATAACAATGCATCGTAATATGATGATTAGGGAAAATTCCGGCACATAAATTCAACCAACAATCGATCATGTTTTTTGGGACTACGGAAAAAAAAAGTTATTTTGAAATTTTTATGTATTATTATTCGAACCCAACGAGGGAAAAAAGAAGCAACGTGGTCGAGACGATTGATATGGAGATGTTGAAAATACCATGATGGGTTAATATAGACGCGTGTCTGGGCAACGCACTGTCGATCTTAATCCCCTTGTGCTTTCTCATATATTTTCTGTTTTTTTTTTTGTTCATTCCACAAAACAGAGCAAGGCAACAGAGGACGGCAATGAAATGCGATCGCGTGCTTCAAAAGTTTTTTTTTCCTTTTACCAAAAAGCTGAAAATGCCAAGAAAATAAAAACTAAGGCATCAAGTAGACATCAAAAAAAAAAGAGGAAAGAAGAATGAATGTGAAAAAGTTTGGCGGCATTGGTACTTTGAATGCGATTGTTCAGCATTTTTCACCTTCTATTTGTTTCTCGGCTCGCATTCCCTTTCACGTTGGTATTTTATTTGTCTAGATACGCATTTCAAACGTAGCGTTTGCATTAGTTTTTTTTTTCTTGTTCATTTTCTTTTTGCTTTTCTTATCAGTTTGTAGCGTTCACAAGTAAATCCAATATTTGCACGAAATGTCGAGAAGTAGCATCGATTTCGTTGTAACGATGGTGGATTGAACAATGTGAGCGGGGGAGGCAAAAAGGAAAACAGAACAAATAGTATGCACGCTATGTTTCCGTCCACAATCGAAACACACAGAGAGACGTGGAAATATGTAAAACACGCAAACGAATCCGTTGTAAGCCATTTAATGCTTCATCTGATTCGTATTCTGTGTGCGCTCATCGACAGTCTCCTTATTATATAACAAACAAACGAAATGAACGGAGCCAAAGGATCGACCATGAAATATAATGGCCTGAAATCCTTACTTTGTTCGCATTTTTTCCCATCTATTACTTCGTTGCCATCACTCAATTTTTGCCCATGTTTTTTGTGCCACTTCGTGCTCTTTCTAATGCGAGCTTGAAGTTTAGAAACATCATTTGTTTGCTTCATAATTCTTTTCGATGGCGAACACAATGAATAAATGGTCCATTTAGAAGTAAAACAAATAATACAAAAATCGATTGATGCTCTTCCATCATGTGAAAATACCATGCAATTTACCCCCCTGATCTGATTATCTATTTTTGTTAACTTTTTGTTGTGCCAAAATTCATATAAAAAAAGCCACATTTTTACCACAATTTTCAATCCATTTTGTAATTTTGTTGCCTACAACAATATCCAGCTAAAAATGTATGCAACTTTAATCCTGGATCAACTTTTCATTAATGGAGTAACAGTTTGATTTACTTTACGACGAATTAATGGATAACGCACAGTTTTATATCAACATTTATTCATTTATGTCGCACTTTAAAGGCATATTTTCGTCACATGTTAATATTTCCGGTTTTCCGAAATGGTAAAATGCATAAAGTATATTTAAAGCCGAAAACAAAAAGCGATCGAACATTGTTGCCTTCAGGTATATTCACCAGATGAGCCGGTTCCATCATCACGGAGATCGTTCTTTGTTCATTTTGGCATGAATATTATGGCGCAAGATAAATAAATGATAAATTTCTTTTGGACAGGCGCAGTTTAATTGTACCATTCATTCGAAGCGTAAGTGCTTTGTGTTTTTTACCCCTTTACATTGAAAAATCATCCATAATTTTGATGTTTTAAAATTAATAAAATGGAACTTTCATGAGAATATGACATTCTGTCAATTTTCACCGCATAAAATAAACATCTTCTACTTGAACCATACATTATTCTCTGAAAATCGGTACAGAATCGCAGATGGACTTTTACAATAGAACACAAAAATAGCCAAAAGTACCACTTTTTATGATTAAAGCTGTATATTTACGACCATTTTACAAGTAAAATCGTCGAGAGTATGCAGTATGCAACAGTGTTGTTGAATTTACTATATTCGCAAAACTGTGTGCAATGTTTTTGTGATTTATATTTGATTTTGTCATTTTGACCACTTCATGTTGTGAGATTATGAACTGCATCAACCTAAAAAAAAAACAACATTAAACTGCGATAAATAAGAAAGAAAGCTAACTCGTTTATTCCGGAGCTATACTCAGAGTACTCTGTACGGCATGCATTTACACTGCGCTTGCCATTGTATTCCTTCTGTCAAGCCAAATCTTTAATGCTCTCTGCAATGCAGAGTAATACATTTATTGTAACGTTGCTGGATTTTGTCAGATATTCTTTTTTTATCGTACCATTCATATCACCGCTAGAATACCGCCGAGCCAAAAAGGGAAAGCAATGATCATGACAAAAAAAATCTCATTGTAATGCAAAGAGATATGAAGAACTTTAGAGGAAAAAAAAACTTGAATTTGTACACTCATTTGGACGAGAAAATAACGATGACATTTCAATGTTTTTTGTGTGTCGCAGTTCCGAAAGCGATGATAATTTGCCATGATGATGCGCAAATAACTTTTCTTTTGGCACAGATTCTTTTCTATTCACGCATTTATCCAAAATTTGAAGAAGAAAAAAAAACGGTGCGTTACCGGCGAATGATTGCCACTTTAATTTGGTTGACCGCATTTTTTAAATATAAATTAGATAGATTCATGCTTTTTACCATAAAAACGTTTTTTTCAAGCAGTGAAAACTCAAATTCAGGTCAAAAAGTGGTAAACAGTGATTTCAGACGAAAAAAAAATTACATGGAAAATGTTGAAGCATAGCTAGAAAGAAAAAACGTTGTGTGGTTGATAATTAAAAAATTAACCTATACCGAAGAGAGGTTAGAACTGCGTACATCTCCCCCAAAATAAAATTCCACGAGTCACCCTCGAACGACTATCATGCACAACCAACTGGCGTGAGATTGAATCCAATAACACAATACACATTTCTGTGCGATAAGCTCAGTGTAATCCGTGTTAATGATGGCATCGAAAAATAGCCCACAATTTAATGATGATAGCTTACAACCGGATAGAATTATTGCGCGCTGTCACCAACGGCAACAGTTTCTAAATCGGGACGAAAATTCACAAACAATCTGACTACCAACTTGAGACACAATTGACGTGCATTGAACCATTTAATGAAACGGTGATTAAAAGCGCAATTTTAGTTGGATGCCATTCGATGTGGCAAATCGAGCGTTCGGTAATGGAATCATTCAAGATGTTGCATTGCCTAGAAACCATGGCACAAAAACGGATATTCGAAGAGTTAAAATTAATTTATGTGACATATGATATCTTCGAAATACGTTACTAAAATCATCTGGATTGTCATAATGAATACCATTATCTGGAACGAGAGAATTAGCAGAGAATTTCTCAATTTATTGGAATCGTCGGTAGAAAAAGATTGAGAGAGAGAGAGAGAGGAAAGGAAGGGGAAATTCGCTCGCAACAATGTAATAATTGAATCATTCAATGTAAAATACAAAATGCAATTTTGATTAGTGACATTTTTGTATATAGCCAGACAAAAACATACAAATTAAAGGCATTCATAACTATTAATTGCATTTATGCGATAAAATCAAATCAATCAAATTGAATTAATTATGAAAAACCAATTGCCGGAAATCGATGTTAAATAAAATTGTATTCGAAACAGTGTGCAATGTTTAATGATGTTGATTCATGATGCTAGTGTATAAAATAGCACTCTAATTTTGGATGCAATGCATATAATTTATCATACATTTGATGCGATAATGGAAAACACAAAACACCGAAAGGATTTGCGAGAAGGAGAGAAATAGAGTGAAATAATTGCACAATGTGAAGAATGTTCTATTGATCGCTAATGAAAATCGATTACAGCTTTTGCAAAACAAATGGTAGATAAAAGCACCGCCAGCTCAACAAGACATCATTACCAGAGCTAATAATGCGATATTGTGTAAATGAGTTGTTCAATGTTACCAAATGTAAAAGAAAAAAAAATGGTTGTAACATTTCTGCGATACCGTTTGCTCGTGCAACGCAAGTTAACATCGATTTTCATTGGTATGCTTTACACTGGGATTTCATGTAGCTACAGGCAAAACTCATCGGTTAGCTCAAGTTTGCGAATAATATTGTAATTACGTTCAAATTCGAGGCACCTGCTGAAATATTCAGCATGCATGAGCAATGAACAACAATTGAATGGATGCTTTAACAGATAAAACAAATGCTTTATTCGCATCACATTGATTTTGATCGATGGTCTGTAATCATTGACAGTTGCATGCGCACAAACAAACAAGTTTACGTCTGTGCAAAGAAATTCAATTAGCTGAATGAAATTGAACATCGACATGATGACGAAACTAACAACATTCACGAAATGAGTTTCGATCATCCCCATGCGAAATATTAACTCATCAGCAGGAATGTACCAGACAAGCTGGAGTAGTGCCTGCAAATGCTATTGTAATTCACGCATAAAAACATTCAAAAAGAAACGAATCGAACTGCATGCTGTGACTACGATGGAGAATTCTTTTTTCGTTGTTGTTGACAGATTCAAACATTTATAACGTAATATGTTTCATCTGGTTTTTCTAGCGCACGCACTTATATGTACTGTGTTGTAAATTGTACACACCGTGTGTTGTTGCCGCATGAAAAGGACGACGACGGATTAAGCGAGAGTTTATGTGAACACATTGAAAACATCGTTTGTTATAACTTTTGCGCAAAATGTGCACTGTATGCATTCACTATTTGCTGTTCCGTGTTGCCTTTTTTCTATAACGGCGTTTCCACCGCTGCAAGCATACGTGATTCCATTTTCTGTCTCGTTTTTATTTTTCAAAAAATATAAGTCCCTGAAAAAAATTTGTGACATGTCGGTGCTAATTAGTGACACAGTGTTGCTGCAATGGAAAATACCAATTTTTATTTTTTTTCGTCATCGTCAATCCAATGTTAAAAACCAGTACTTATGAGTTGACGCCTTTTTTTTCGCCATGTTTTTCATGAAAATAAAATTGAAAAGCCCCAAGAGAACATTCGATATGTTTATATGATAAATTTAATCGAATGACGGTGTTGCGGTGGCAAACATGATCGGTGTCGCTGCAATTAAGTCAATTTATGTTCATTTTATTTTTCACTTGGAATTGATGTGTGCGATGTGTGTATGCGAATACACAGCAATTAAACCAATGCAATGCTGGCACTTGAAGCATGAAACATGTTTTCAAGTGTTTCAGCATCAAAATTATATTAATATGCACAGCAATAAAAGGAGTATAGCTAATTACGATTCGGTGCAATGTTAAAACGTTTAGATACACGCAACACACCAGAAATCAATTGATATTTGGTTTTGCGCGCACACAGAAATGTTACAATGTTTTATTTTTGTGTTTTTTTTTTCAAATGATTGCAATTTATATACATTTGATCACAAATATCCACGAAATATTCAATGTATTTTAATTGAAAATGGTTTTGCAATTGATATATTATTATTTTGTGGATTTGTGTTTGTTGATTGTCAACCGATATGGAACTCAAATCGTTAAAATACTCAAATGAATATCGATTTAGATATATGGTATGTAAATACATGTCATTTTCAACAGTAATGAATGGAATTTCTGGTATTTTATTGAATGCACGATAAAGTCAATCGAATAGTTGTTTGAAAATCGATTGACTAGTTGTACAGATAGTGTGCACTGTGCAGTCACAAGAAACACAACCATAAAATATCCAAAAGCCAACGAATTATACTCAACCATTCGGAAATATGGTTGACGCCACTTTGATTCTTGCCAGTTGATATCATAATTTTCCATGCAATCTATCTAAAGCATGCAATTTACTCGGTTCGCTCGTGCTAATAAACAAATTATGAAAAAAGTTTTGCTTATATTGGAATAGTTCAGCGAAAAGTTTTGCTGCGACACATCGGTTGCAAGGTAGACAGATACACACATATTTCACCATTTTTGCCTCGCCAATGCACACAAGTACCGTAAATTATTACAACTTTGATCAAATATACCGTCATTTATGGTTGAATTGAGTGAATTCTATTCAGGTGCAGGCAAGATGGGATCAATTGCAACATTTATCGTCAAGTTTCTAAATTTCAAACGAGTAGTCGAAATCACAAACTAATATTCCAGAAACTTCGCGAATTTCAAATTAAATGTTACAAATGAAAGGCTAGAGTCAAACGATTCATTTGAAATATTCCATTTGGATTTTTTTTTTCCCAATTCAGAAATATTTTTTACTATAGTAATTACCGTTTGAAAGGTTACGATGGATGTTTGAATTTGGATGGCTTACGATACATACCAGTTATGATGTAGTATTTGTGTTTGAGTTTGAGTAATTCGGAGCATTAGTTTCGATGGCATTTACATCAAACGGGCATTCAAAGAGATTTATTAGCAAAGTTTTGCTCATGAAAATTCAACTCAAACAGCAATAACTTTAATAATGATATAGGCAATAGGCAAAATTCGTTGAAGATGATGACGCAAATGAGAGTGATGAAATTTCTATGGAAGTTTTACAAACATTTGTCCATATCTCTAAAATAGTGATGATATTTGATTGCAAATCGTTTACAGGTGGACAGCAGTGCTTTATTTGGTATTTTTATTTCTATACTTCTAAATCAACATTAGAAATTGATTAACTAAATCATTTGTTTTTCTTTAATACACTTTTATAAATATTGAAATATTTAAAAGTGCTGATAAAGCGCTACTACCCGATGTGAATTTGAGAATGCAATCATACAAGTTGATGCGATTTCAATTTCAATGAATACTTTATCGTCAAATTCATATTAACTGAAAATTCATATTTTACTGAGCAACTTGTTCAATCACTATGATTTTTACCAATATTATACTATAGTATGACGTCAGATAAAAATCGGTCAACAATTAAAATTTCCCAAAATCGCAATGGATTAATGAAAAAAAAAAACATATTCGAACATTTATGATGTTATTTTTTTTAGCATAAAAAAATATTTGATGGTAACAAGCACGGGATGTAATAGGAAAATAAAATTATTGATGCATCTCATTCAATCAGTTGAACCACAAACATCTGATTGCCGTGAGCATAAATAAATGCATATTTTTATATTGCAAACAAATCAAGATACTCGTTTGACAAATAATGAAATTGCATAACAACGTGGCCGGATTCAGCTGCAATTGACACAACCGAGCACAATGAACATGAAGACAAATATCAATTCAAAATAAATGGATGCACTAAACCAATTTTTAATCAAAATAAAATGGGCATACACATCAATTTGGACTGTCATTAACAATGCATAATGGCCGATACTGTGTGGCCGATTGCCATTTGCCACTGTCGATTGCATCACATTTTTTTGTTGTTATTGTTCATCCACGGTTTTCACCGTGAGTCACACGATTCGTGACTCAATCAAAAACATATGCAATGCAATTGTCATGTTTTTGCATAATAAAATCTGAATTTTCCATTTGTTTGGTTTACACACGAGGCAAAACAAAAAAAAGGCTGGAAAAATGCTCGTCACTTTAATGAAAATATTTCATTTATTTAGAAATGCATGATTTTCCACTGCATATACATATATATACAGAAAATTTCCCCGGTGGAAAAATATGAATTTGGAATGTAGCAACGATGTTTCAATCAATGTAGGGTCATGGATGATATAACAGCAAAATAAGCGCACATCAATTCTGCGGTATTTCCAATTTGATTAACATTCATGGAATTATTAAGATTTATTATTTACAAATGAATCAAAAGCGCAAGCGTTCATTTCATGTAGCATTTAGTGAAATACATTAAAAAAAAAATAAATAAATATAATTAAATGAATTCCTCTTATGCCGTTAGAATAATGAATAAAATTTCGTTTTTTGTTTGCAGGTTCGCACACTCTTCGTCAGTGGTTTGCCGATGGATGCTAAACCAAGAGAACTGTATTTGCTATTCAGAGCTTATGAGGTAATTTTATGAATATAATAGAATTTCAATTAGTTGCATTATTTTTGATTGGTTGTTCGGGGTCATTTTTTATTTTGTTTTTTTGTTTTTTGTTTTTTCCTTTGGATTGAACGAGGTTCAACGAGCGAAATGTGTCCACTTTTTTTGAATATGGATCCACATTGAGTTCAATCTGAGCAATTATTCGTAGAAATTTAATTATGCCACTGGGAATGGATTTGTTATGTCAATTAAAGTTCAATTAAAAACATTCATGTATCATATTTATGTATACGGCCAGTTTTAAATTAATTATGCAAATTTATTTTATGTGACATTATGAATAACTTTTCTCTATTTTCGAAAGTAGATCAAATTGCGATAAAAAAAAAATATGTCCCATTTTCGAACATTAAATGAGCTTATGTTTTCAAATTTGATTTGTGTTTATTTGCTTCAATTTGGTTGAATTGATAAATGGCTTTTAAACCAGTTTATACGAATCTAAACATGAAAAAATAATGATAAAGAGTCTAGTGCCAATCTGACAGTGCAATCGACATAACCAATTCAATTCATTGATATCAAAATCATTCAACCAAAAATGTTGATGTCAAAATTGAAAAAAAAAGAAGAAATAAAACATATAAATAAATTCGTTGTTTCACTTGCAGGGCTACGAAGGATCGTTATTGAAAGTAACAAGCAAAAATGGGAAAACTGCTTCGGTAAGTGTAACTCTAGATGTAACTTGATATTCTTTATCATCATTTCAATAATTTCATTAAGTTTTTCTTGTCTGGAACCAAAGTATTGCAAACATTTTACTGTAACTGTGTTTTTATTTCAGCATTTTATTGAATTGAATTTGTCTGTGAAAATACTTTTCAAATGTGCTTTGAACATATTTCCTCATTTGAAATATGCGCAACATTGTCAGTATTTCCGTGAATTTTGAGGACTCGAAATTCATCGAGATGAAATAAGACTTTCATACAATTTCAGCCATTTTCGTATCTTCGTTCATTTCAAAATGTTAATTGTATCAACTTTTCGTCGGAAATATCTCACTTGTTTTGCTCAAATATCAAATTTTTTAATAGCTGTAATTAAAACGTTTCTATAATGAAGTTGGTTTTTTTCCCATTTACTTGCCAGGATGAAATAGATAGTTTTGAACTATTATATATATTGCACATATACATTGAATATCAGTCAAAATGTATATTCAACATTTTTACATTTGAAATATTTCACGTTGGTTTTTTGTTTTGTTGCAAAGAAAGATATTCCTGAACAAAACCAAAATTCTTGTCTATTCATTTCAATTGACACACAGCTTGCAATGAATGTTATAAAATCTTCAGTTCAATTAACAAAATTTTAAGTAATTCTCTCATTTCATTAAAAAAAATGTATTTTACAATTTTGTTTTGTATTGCATCGTTGATCACCTTACAGCCGGTTGGATTTGTTACATTTCATACACGCGCTGGTGCTGAGGCAGCCAAACAGGATTTACAGGTAAATCAATAGCGCAACATAAAAACAACAAACTTCGTTTTGATCGAAGTACAATTTTGTAGTAAAAAATCAACTTCGTGTTTAGAAAATAGATTTGTTTTCGCTTCTGCCAAACCTGATTTTTGTGTTGATTTTCGTTTTTAAATTTGTAATAAGACATTGATTGAACGATCAATATTAAATGTACGAATGTATGTGCAGTTACAGTCTCTGAATAAACGAAATAAATAAAGTCTTGCAAACGCAGAACATAGAAAATAGAGAGAAAAAACATAAACTTTTTTCTTCACATTCATTTCTTCACATTATTTCAATAATTTAAATTCATAATTTCAATTTATTAAAAATAAATGCTAATTTCAAGCAAAAATAAATTAATCATTTATGCTCATGACTTTGATCAATAAAATTACACACAAAAAGTAGGTTTGGCACTCAACCAAATGAATAAATTTATTTTTGTATTTCGTCAATGGCAAAAAAAAAAAATAATAATAAAACAAACTAAATTAGATGAATCTCGGATATTTTGTCCTGAATCGAAAACCATTTTAGAAAATCAAAAAACTATTGAAGCGCGGAAATGCATTCAATTTGTGGTCGATTTTAATTAAATTTAATTAAAAATAGCCATAATAAAATAGTTTTGACCGTGGCTATTTAAACGAAATACCAAAATGAATGAATCAAATGAAGCATAAGTAGTAATGCTATGAACCCAGAACCATCACCAACCAACCAACCAACCAACAAGACAAAGACCAAAAATATCACCTGTTTGACTATGCACTGTAAATATATTGAATTTTGGCTGTGTGTACTCAAAACAACAAATTATACTCGAGAATATTTGTTAATTTTGTGTAAATTCACAACCAGAAAACCCAAAACAACAACCGAATTCAAAATATCAACAATAATAATGCGAAAAACCAAACATCACTTCCACCAACCCCGTCAAAATATCATAAATACACAACGAACAATATATTTAACGTAGAATTGATAAAATAATTGCAAAATCGGGTTTTGCTCGATGGTCTCGGCGCACATATTATGGCGGCGATAAAATGTGAGCATTTTAACCGAACCAAAAAAATGTTAAAACATTCATTTGAAATTCGTTCAATTGGCAAACCAAAACAATTTCAATTTCGTACATAGCATTCACATTGAACATTCCTATACTTTTATTGTAATGGCTTTTTGCATTTGCTCTTTTTCACACTGTCGCACATTCAATCAACTCTCACACAAATAACTCAATGGCTTTCATAAATGTATTTTGAATTCAACTCAATACAAAACAATGTCTATAGAAACATCACACAATTCCATTGGAAATGAAATTAAAAAAAAAAAATGTCATCCCAATTTTCAAATGATAATCAAATAACAAAAAATTGTCTGCTCCAAAGCCCACAATAAGAGATTTTCACATTTCATCGCCACGTGCGTCAATATGTCATTGTTCAATCGATGAACATTTCATCAATCAATTCATAAATAAATCGATACACATTTCGGAATTTTACTCGATTAATTTGAATGTAGAATTTTAAAACAAAATTCACTCATCAAATTCAATAAAAAATTTAATCGTCTCTACGCTTTAAATAATATGCATTTGAAAATAAAGTAAATCGAGCAGAAATAATTTGGATGTTAAGGAAAAATGCAAAATGATGCACCATATTGGAGTGACCACAATGCACTGAACGCTGCCAATAAGCAGCATTGCAACGGAATTGCATTTAGAATTTAAACAAACAAATAAAAACAAAACCAATTTAAATACATTCACACCATTTGATTTCGAATGATACACACAACCACTAAATGTAATACACAAACACAAACAGCGAAACTGTTCAATTTCAGCTTGAATGATTTTTAGTTCGTGGCGCATTTATTGTATTTTTTTTTTATCGAATCAAACACAATACACCACAGCAACAAATATTTAAAAAAAAAAAACCTTTCGAATTAAAACTAACTGAACAATAAATTTTGTATCATATTTTTGTTTGTGTATTATGGCTGTTCGTTTGCTATGTACAGTTGAATGGATACACGTGAGTTCCGAATGAACATTTTGACAAAGTCAACTCGTTTTCCCTTTCCGTTTCATGGTTCTTGCAATTTCATTGATTGGCAAAATTCCCCAAGAAGAATAGTCTGTGGAAACGGAACCATTCTCTCGCTCTTTACAGTGCATACTCAACACTTTCTGGTTTTTAATTTTGTTGTTGAATTTTTCAACAAAATTCAAAGTAGCCAAAGAATGTAATTCTTTCATTTGTTAACCAAAATATGTATACGCACCCGATTTTTTACTTAACAAAAAAAAAAAGAAAAATAAATGAACCTCAAGAATAGATAGAATCGAATTAAAAAAAAACAAAAAATCACACCAAATATTACAGCAGGGTGTTCGATTTGATCCTGATATGCCACAAACAATACGTTTGGAATTCGCTAAGAGTAATACAAAAGTGAGCAAACCAAAACCACAGCCTAATACAGCGACCACAGCCGCACATCCTGCATTGATGCACCCACTTACTGGACGTAAGTAGACACCAATAAAAACCAACCAATTTTTACTAACATTCTTTATGTGTTCATTTTTTTTTGTTACTTGCAACATTTTATTAAACTTTTTTCGTTGTTGTTGATTTGTTGCCAATAACCCAACGGGTCGATTTTGTTGTCAATCCGCAACCGCTTTTTAGCATTTTGTTTTGTTTTTTTTTCTTTATACAAAATTCGCAAGAAAGCAAAATTAAGTGAAACGAAATATAGGACAATCGGCTATCAAAGGATATAAAAACATAAATTTGATATGACTGACCGAATTCATAGAGTGGTGCTTTTGAGTTGAAAATTGTTTCCTTTGAGCGTCTGATTTCGAGTTCATTTAATCTGCTTGAAATGCATATTTAGACACACCAAAAAATATCGAAAAAATGAATCAATAACAACAGCAGCTACAATAGTAACAGCAACATTGCTATAAATTAACCCTCCATATTGTGAATGAGATTATATGCCAAACAATTATCACTGACAATAAGTACACCCAAAATTCGATTCTCCACATTCACACACGAAGGCAACTGTTACACAAACACACACACACACACACACATACATATGCTGATCACAAAAAACTAGCCCCATGAATATGTGCAACCACAAAATCAACACACATACTCAATTTTATCAAGAATTTATTATGGTCTTATCTTAATGCCTGCCTCTACAGCTCTTTTTCTCTCTTGCATCACTAACAAACACACACACACACACCAACACCCACACATACACATACACAAACACAATCAATGCTACACCATATGTCTGTCACAGCAGCCTAATCAAATAGAACCATAACGATAATGACAATCACCGCTGAAAAATGCCAACCACTATTGATTGTGTGCCTTTATATCAGCTGTATTTATTTCTCTTTTTTTTGCTTTTCAATCCTCCCTCTGTTGCACACAAAACGACCATACAAATCTAAGATTATTGCACACATCCTCTTACACATCCAAATAACACAAACTTATACAACATTTGCAGCAAAATGTTTTGAATACAGGCTCATGTGTCACACAATTCACACAGCCATTCAGATAACAATAAACAAATCTTGTGACATCGAATGAGGTGTTGGGAGGGGGTGGGGGAGGGCAACACCATTGCTAGCTAACACCTCACTTGTATGGCGATTACCAATGTATAGCAGCCATCCAAAAACCACTTGCAAAAACTTTTACTGGAACAAAAATGTGAAGCGAATACTTGTTCAAGCACAAACGCTTTAATTACAAACGAATACACCCTCAAATTGATATCGAAAGGCCGAAGTTTTGTTGGTCAAAGCTTGTCTGTCAACACAATGCAATCAAAGTTGTTGTTGTTTTTTTTTTATTACTGCTGAAAGCAATAAACATTTCTCACACTTGTTGGTCAATCAAAATACACACAGAAGATCAGGCGATGAAGAAAAGGAAAAAAAAAATAGAGAAGAAAATGGTCTATAGAAAATCAAAGTTTTTTTGTCATTCGACAATGTCGATTCGACACAAAAGCAAATGGGTATTAAAATAGTTTGTTTGACTTTTCAACGGAATTGAAGTAATTCACAATCAAAACACAATATTTTGAATTGAAATCAAGTGAATGAGATGAAAAACCCAGATTGAATCATACCAATTGACCAGCGTGATAATATTTTGAAAATGAAATGTTCGTCTATAAACTGAGAAAATCGAATTTTTTCTTGTTGTTCCTCATAAAATCTCGATTCGTTTGGTTTAGCTTGGTTTTTCTTTACATCGCATTCAGCTTAGTCGATTTTGCCTTGGGGTGACAGGCAACAGTAAGAAAAGTGGAAAACGACCACAAGGAAATTAATATTCCACATCAATTCGACTTTATATCATATCAAAGATGTATGGCTGCATTGAAGGGTCGTTATATTTCATTCGAAAACCAACGCATTTCGCCCAATTCCCCGAACGATATAAATTCTCGTCATGAATTCAAAATCAATATTGTACAAAAATTGATCCACATCGACAAAGTTTTCGAATTTTTTTTTTCTGTTTGGGGATATACTTTAAACGGAAAATCCCCTCATGAAACTAGCTAGAAAAAAAAAACTGAATGTGTTTTTTGATGGGTTGAAACAAACTTACACGAGCTTCTTTTCTTTCTCTCTAACTCTCTTGACGTTTTTTTCTTTATCTTTGATTCGTTCCCATTTCCTTGGGATTTATCGGCTATTTTCTTTTATCTCGGCATGTAACATTACAGCTGTTGTCATGTTATGCGCTTGTAATACAAATTAGAAACATCTGAAACTAACTCCACACTTTGTGTTTTCATGGCATTCAATTCGAAAGTTTTAAGCGACTAATGCAATAATCGTTTTCGAATATCCATCATCGATTGCAAAAGTTAAAGAGGGTAAATCGATCAATATTTTAAAATAAACAAAATGACATTTGGCACAAGTCTCTTGTTAATATGCAGCGTGTTTTTAGCTTTTGTATATCGTTTTTGTGTTGGAAAGTAATCCGTTGCCGTTGACGGATGAGCAGTAATAGCAGATTCTATAATTCTAATCGGTTGAGTTTTTGCAAAAATTGCTTCGTTATTCGCAACACATTTTATCGATGGCTTGTCTTTTCAAACCGTCGCTCAAAATCTCTTTTTGTGTGTGTGTGTGTGTTTCATGAAAATTTTAAATCGCATTTAGCAATTTCCGTCGTCAGCAAATGGATTTATTCCATCCAGGCAAGATTAATTATTGTCTAGCATTAAACATAAAGACAAACATTTGAAATGTTGATGTGTTTGCTCATCGGACATTTTTGGCTAATAGAAATTTTCACGTTGAATAAAAGTTTGGATGGCGCTCGTTGTCGCATTTCTTAATCTAAATTAATTGAATTTTAGAACACGTCAAATGGAGTTTGTTTTTTTCTTTCCTTTCTCAACCGTATTTTTACGGCATCATCGTTGACTCGCGCGCTTTGTGTCTTTTAACAATTAATCATTTCATACACAAATATGTTTTTTTTTTCTTGTTACTTTCATTTTTTTCTCTCATTTTTAACGAATTGTTGCAGTAATTCTGTTGGAAAATTTAAATATTAATCTCATTTGTTTTTGTATCTCTGTTTCTCTCTCTTTTTTTCCCCCACATTTTTTTTATTTTATCTATGTCGTTGATTGCTGATGGTCGTGCGGGCTCGTGCTCTGGGATTTTATCGATAACCGCTTTGTGGATTGTATCGGATCGGTGGCGTCCATTCGATGTTTTTTTCGTTGTATTGTCGATTATGCGTTTGGCGTAGACTTAGGTGCACCATTCTTTCCTGGCGGACATGAATTATGGCATCATCCGTTAGCTTATTCGGCTGCTGCAGCTGCTGAGCTACCGAGCGCTGCTTTACAGCATGCGACACTCGTTCATCCGGCACTGCATCCGCAAGTGCCGGTCCGATCCTACCTTTGACTAAATCCAGAGAAAATGATCGATCAACCTATGCATCAAGTAAGTACCAACACCACCACTACAATCAATTTGGTTTTTTTTTTAAGGGAATGCATGAAGCTATTTACTTTTTATATTCGAGTAAAATAAAATTCAATCAGCGACTGACAACCAACGAATATTCATTTTCAGTCGATAGTGCATTTACTTAACCAGATTAACGATACGCAATAAAAATGGAGTTTTATGCAAATGACAGGAATAATCACTCAATTTATCACTGTGGAATATTTTTTTGTTTGTTTGTAAAATGTTAAACAATATTTAAAACAACAATTTTACGCTGCAGACCATGAATATTATTTATAAAGTATAATTAACGCAAACGCTTTCGATTGGCGAATTATCGTAGTTTTATTCAAATTGAAAGAACAGCGATATTTGAAAACCAAAAAAAAAAAAATCACATTAACAAGTAACAATATATTTTGTGGTTTACTTTTCAGTCCTGTCACATGTTGGCTTTAAAATGGTCAGATTTTTTTAAAGTGTATGTTAAATCAACATTGTTGATACATTGGGGCATTGTGTGGTTATAAACCAGAACGGGAGATGCGAAAACATTTAATTTAATCTGAAATGAGAAAACCGACGAAATACCACACGAGATATTGTTATTGTCACAACCATCGAATGAATGCAGTTGTGGTTCGTATCGATACGTCGATATGCATTGAATTTTTATTGAAAAATAGAGATTCCACGTGACGTTGAAATTTTTTTTTAATTGACCAGTTGGTTTTGACTTGTTCATAATTGTATTTTATTCGGATGCAGGTGTAATTTTTCTGAATTAAATTGTAGGCCTTCATTATTTCCAAATATTTTTTCGTTATTTTATTAGAAAATGGCCGTAGTAAGAGCTCCCTTTAAAAATTGAAGAGAAATATTGGAAAAGAAAACTGCATAAATATTTTCATTTGACATTTCGTTCGTATGTCGTAAAGCCTACTTCTTCCAAAATAGATTCTAAAAATTGTTTGTAAACTATCATTTATGAATGGTTCAATATTTGAAAATATCTGATTAAGTTGGCATTTCGATAGCAACAACTTGAACGTTTCAATTTTCACTCTCTTGAATTGAATTATTCAAAACAAATATGTGTGTTCAAAAGCGTTGTAGCATTTGGTTTTATTTATAGCGTCAATATAGCGATAACCTTTATACGATTTAAAAAACCAAACTCAAACAAATTGTATGGATATTATTTGAAAAACAATTTTCGTTTCATTTTTCTCAATCGGTGTTCGTTAAATATTTCATGGGAATGAAACGAGAAATAAACATCAACCCCAAAAAGCCAATCCAAAATGAAAAATAAATCAACTGAATAAATAAGTCTTTTTTTTTTGGATTTCGTTTCGTGAGTTTTATTTTAATTTTTGAATAAAAATGAAAAGAGAGTGAGAAAAATGTATCCGAGAATAAAATGCGCCAACATGAAGCGTTAAATCCACTCTATTTTGTATGTTAGTGACACGATCGCGTTGTCGACATCGAATTTTTCACGATATTGGAATACGTATCATTTTATCCGTATTAAATTTTTTTTTCGTGTTTAACAAAAGCCGATTTTATGATTTGACTCTCTTTTTCTTGTTTTCATCTAAAGTAGCTTTTGATTACAGTCCACACGAGACGGGCTATAAAAATTTGTTTCAGTATAAATTATTCATCGAATTGAAATGGTCGAAATAAGAAACCGATGAAACAGGAAAAGCTATCAAAATACTTCGGAAATTCATCTTTTGGTATTTTAAAGTGGCGTATTCATTTAATATTTATAGCAATAGCTAGAGCTAGAGAGAGGGGGGAGAGGGGAGGAGAAAGAGAGAGTGGAAGAGAAGAAAAATGAATGAACAGAATCGAGCGAACAAAAAAAATATTTCATTTAAAAATTACGGCCAATGCATTATATTTTATTTTGTGCCTGTGGTAGCACACACCTATGGCATCTAGCTAGTAACAGACCAGCGTACAGTGGAGTTGTGCGGAGAAATACATGAAACAAGCTAGAAATTACATTGAAAACTATAAACTAGTTATTTCGGTGGATTGTACTTTTTTATTTCCACAAAACTTACAAATCCCAAAAAAAAAAAAATAAAAAATAAAATTGTACCCCGGCAAAGAGAAAAAGAGAATAAGAAAAAGAAAGCTCCAATACCAAAGGATCATGGGCATATATAGCATGCGAAATGCTAACATTAATAAACTGTGAACACGAAAAGCTTGTTGCGTTTTTTATGAGCGTGCTATTTTCTTGGCGCTGAGAAAATTCGGTCTTTTAAATAATAAATAAGCAATAAAATAACAGGAATTATTGTACACGCAAACTTTGCACATTTTTTTTTCTTGTTCCCCCCATCAATTTTTGTATGCTCGTTCTCTTACCTGTTTTGAGTGTTCTCCATTCCAGGTTAATGCGTATCATGTATACTTGTTTGCGTTTCGTTCATGACAACCGAACAAATGGGAGGGAAAAAGAAAGAGAAACAATTGGACGGTATTTTCATTGAATAATAGAAAATATGCGATTTTCACCAAATAATATGCAGTAAATTGTTATTTTTAACGATGTATCATGTGTCCTTCTAAAGTTTGAAACGAGTTGACAGCCCACCCCCCCCCCAAAAAACGCAATATTTTGGTGTTTGGTAAACGTTGTAAACAATGAGTGTTAAAAATGCGATGAAACTGAGGTAGGCATTAAAACTCTGCGGTACATTAATGGCGCTTACATTTTCTTCAGCCTTTCTTAATGCCCACTTTTTTGGGTTAATGGAATCAATGACCAAATGAATCCCCACAACGCTTGGTTGCAAACAAATTAGTCGGTTAATGTCGGTTTTTACTTTTACATGGAAAGACATCGTCTGATGGGGGAAGAAACGGTCCCATTATTACATACATACGGAAAAAAGAGCGTAGAACACATAATTAACAGAGACTTGAAGCTTTCAATCTCTGCTCGTCTATCCAGTGCCAAATTGGCACTGCCAGTAAAATTTGGGAAATGTGCATTGAAGAAAAACCATTTAATAGCTATAGCTTTCATGCAAGCAATGTGCATATACACATTTTAGAAGTAGCAATAATCTCTCTCCAATACAAATGAATATGAGATGCAATATTTAGTGTGAATTATCTAATTTACGTCATAAAATTGTGAACGTTTTTTTGCATCAAATTTGGCTTTGTGGCGGTCTCAATGAGACCGCATAGTGAGGCACTCACATCATACACCCTGATTCTTGAGCGATTTTACACATTTTATATGGCATTTGTGCGAATCTTCTGACAAACGATCCGCTTCTTAAATGTTAAAATCCGCTTAATCAACAGATAGCATGAACACCACCGATTTATATTTATTATTCGGTATTGTGGTAGCTTCAAGCAGTCAAGTGTTCAAACGATACCGCGTAATCAGCATACCAGAATTCTATAAAATGGATGATGCTTAAAACTACAGAAATTCCATTTCATAAGCATAATTTGGAGATTTATGTACAACAACAACAACAACAACAACAACAACAACAACAACAACAACAACAACAAAAAGCGCGTTATTGTGTTTATGATACAAACCGAGTAAAAAGTGTAGCGATGCTGAGATGCATACTGAATGCTGTATTACAACATGAATAGTTGTTTACGGTCGTTGCAATTTGCATAAAACGCACCCATAAAAATAACAATGAAATTTTCAATTCGCTGAACTAATACGAATGCACAATTCCATGCTTGAAATGTTTCAATTAACAACGAGATAATGATGAATATGATATGTTTTCAAGATTGACATGCCAACTGAATGTATCACTGCCGATTCAAAATGCACCCCTCGAAGCGATCATTTTGGGTGCATTGTTACAAGCACATTCGCACACACACACACACATGAACAAGTGCGGCTGTTTGTTTTCGATTGATTATTTGAGCTTTTAAGTAAATGCGAGATTTATCGACAACATTTCGCAACCATGATGAATGCCATTTCCATAATTGACAGTATGATTTTTCCTGCACCGGTTGGCCTGGATACACCGAGGCAGGTCAATAAACTGACGTCCAGAAGAATGAATGTGCAACACTGATAGATTCAACATAATCGATCCGAATGTTTATGCTTTATTGACAGCTTGCGATGTGTCAACATCAAAAATGTATTCCATTTATTTAACTAGGACATACATCGAGAATCATCCGTTATGTTTGCCATGAGTCATTAGGATAATTTAAATCGTAAATATTCCAAATGGATTCATCATTAAATTCTTAATGCACAATTCGAAAATGTAGAGATTCTTGTAGTATATGATGATGCTCGACGCTTGTCAAACGTAACAGATAATTGTCAACTTGTTGGGCCAACATTTGAATATTCAAAAGTATCCACTAATTTCATTTTGATGGCATTTGCTGCAACTGTATGGTGTATTTGGATACGATGGTTATGCTCTGGCATGGTAAACATTTCCCCCGGAAGTCTTGAAATTGTGCTGTATGCACCGGTTATAATTCATTTTCAAACAGAATACCGAAATCATGTTTGTTGCAAGCGCATTACATTGCAAGGCAAAATCGTTGCCACGGTCTCTTTCTCTCAATTCACTTTCAATGGAGAGATATGGTGTGCAGTGCAGTGACACGCGCAACGATGTGTTAGAATTATAAGAGAATCCATTAATATTAAATGGCACATGGGCAAAATGTGCGAATCAAATTGTAAGATTCATGAGAACAGTATCTTGGATCTGTTCGTGCCATTTTCAGTGATGTGCTTGCTTGTGTGTGTGTGTGTGTGTGTGTGTGTGATGGTGTACGCGCACAAGAATGGCTCTGACTTATTCCGGAACCAGCGATTTTATGTCGGTTCAGAATTGCAGCAGGCAATTTATGTCATGCATCCCGAGAATTTCATATGCTCACTTGAATAATGTTTGCTAGCAATTTTAACCGCATCTACGCCGTTAATGCTGTCTTATGGTTCGTCGAAATAGCGACTATAGTTTCTGCGTCTCATATCGTATTCAATATGCATGTTTAAGCATCTGCTAGGAATCACATATCGCTTCATTTCACTCGAGATAGGCAGACATTTGCCATGCACTCAGAAACAAAGTCTCACGATTACTGAAACAGGGGATGGAGGCATGTAGGAATAACAACGAACGTGCCATCAACGGACGTGCAAAAACACTTTCATTGTGTGATCTCGTATTTCACATCTTTTCATTTCCATTTTTGCGTGTGATTTCTTCATTTAACAAACCGAAAAAAATTCTTTGAATATCTTGTTGCCATGGCAGTGAGTTCAGTGCTTTGTAATTCAACAAAATCAACGAAACCACAAATTCGTGATAAAATTCAATTTAGACGCTTAAAACCGAGACGGAAAGCGAAAAAACCATTCCATAATTTTAATTAACAAAGAAGTTCACTCACTTGATGCTCTGACACACACACACACACACACGAGAAAATATTTTGCATAGAAAATTTTGCGCCAACGAAGAAAACAAAGTTTTTCATTTATTTTGAATTACAGAAATGTTTAAAAACCAGATTTTCTGTTTTTCTCTTGCTGTGCAAGCTTTTCTTGTCCCGCCTTTTTCCATCACTTTTTGCAGCCCACCTCAACAGTTAGTGAGCAAAACAACATTGAGTTTTGGTTTGGAGATGAGAACGGATTGAGGGAAGCATCAAAATTGACGTTCTTGGTGCCATCACGTTTTCTTTCTCGCAAACTGAAAAGGGTTGCGGGCGGTTGATGCGAGAAAAAAAATGAAGTTACTTCAGTGTTGTCGTCAATCATTTTACGAAAAGCACGTCGAAAAGTTTCATAGATGAAATGATTTCAATGCAAGTTGTTCAGCGAGAAAATGTGAGAAATATACGATGGAAAAACCGCGAAATGAAAAGCATGAAGCTGATGCAAATGGCAAAAACAGCGGAGAAAAAATATAGCGACTCGAAGAGATCGCGGGAAGAGTGTAACGATGACAACAAAACGCAAACGAAATGCCATGAATCTGCTTTGCATACAGAAAATATCGTCAGCGTGTTTGTTTATGAACGCTTGAAAATGTTTAACTGCATGAAATGTCTCTGATTATCAATGTGAATCTATCACGAATGTCATCATTCGTTTATCTCATCGCTTCACACATTTTTTGCTCAAAGATATGTGAATGTGTGACATTGTGCACAAATAATTGAATGATTTATGATGCTGTTCGTCACTCGATGAAGACGCCGATTTGCATGCGGCAACACTTTTTGCAATGCAAACTCGTTTTCTGTTTCTTCCGTTATTGTTATGCATTGTGAAGCTTTCACCGATAATGAACGGATTTATATTTAATGCCATTTCAAATGAAACGCTTTCAAATTGAACGCCCTCCCGTTTCTTTTTCAGTATGTAAATGAAGTTGACATAAAGACTTTTCCATTCACTTCGCGGATGGAGCACATTTTGATTGAGTTTATGTGAAATGATGAGAAGACGAAGCGACTGCAAAAGCGCTCAATTTGGGAGTGCAACAAATTGTTTCGTCTAAAATGAAATGTGTGATTTTTAACGATGCTTCTGGATTTGTTGCTTGCTGCAAAGAAAACAATCTATATTGTTTGTATATATTTTTCGTGTGTGCTTTTTTTTTCGTAAAATTCCTTCATTTTATATGCTCGAAACACAAAGCACACAATGTGGATGTGTTGCGAACTTTCATTTGAAATTGTAACCCTATTTTACAGCTCATGAACTTATCAGTGATAAGTTATCACCTGATGGTAAAGAGCTTGAACAAACAAATTGGTTGAATGAAAGACTACCAATAAATTTCACTTAATTGCAAAGTCAAAGTGGAATACGCCGGAAATGTGCACTTGACAAATAGCGGCTGACATGTTTAAATGGATAATGGAATCTTACGATTCGTACCGACTATACCGATTTGTTCGTTTTCATGGTTACGATTGTAGTCACACAAACAAACATCAAATTGATGGGTCGCGTCATGTTAAAAGCAACTTGTAACGCTTAATTTTTATTTTTCCTTATTTTCATCGCACCAATTTTGACATACGCTTAGCTCCAGAAGCGATAAAAGTCGTCCAACCCATACGGGACTACCATTGTGACTCATTTTATATGCGCAGGGTGTCTGGGTGCACGAGTTAAAGTATAAATTGTCTACGTATATAAATTGTAAACTTTCATTTATGTTCGTTGTAAATTTGTAGCTTTATAGCAAATATAACACCAAGAAACCATCGCAACGGGTGGAATGGTTGGGTAACCAATAGCAAGGAAAATGTAATGCAATCGCGAGAAAATGAGCGAGAGACAGAGGGAGAATGAAAAAAAAAACTTTTACCGACAAACATTTCCGCAATGCAATGTCAAACAAACAATGAAGACACCATCTAATATTTGATATGGGTGAAGCAGCTCATGTGTGGCCACTAAAGACCATCGTTCAAATAGCATCACTTTCAACATGTTCTTTTGCGCCAATTTGTTAGACAAACTGCAAACATGAAAACTTGCCATGCAATTTCATGCATAAATGAGATTGTGCATAGATGTTTTGAAATTGGATACTTTGATACTTTTATTCTCAGGGCGATGAAATCAAGTGTGACAGTTCTGGTTTATCGACTTAAGCATCTTCCGAAATATCCGATTAAAAGTTTGATTTGAGTTTAATGCGAAGCAAACATAGCATTCTTTATCGATTACATTTGCAAAAACTTGTCGTTCTACAGCAAACAGTTTGGGAAAATCGTTTGTCGCTGAGGACATTGGTCGCTTAATCAAAACGAATATTGAAATATGAAAGGGGATTTCATTTAATGCCATATAATATTTTGACAAACAAAAGAGTCGCATGTTCTCGTGCTTGTTTTACACGACCGCTAATTTCTTAGCCTGATGTGGAACCATATTAATTCCTTTCGTTATTCACTCTGGCTTTCTGTGTGTTTTTGCATGCTGTGTGCTGCAGACTTAATGGAAACAAGGATAATGTTCACCATATTTTATTTTATGATTTTAGAAAAAAAAATGTTTATTCACTGGTATTGGAGGATGTGCACCGCAGGAAAATTGTGTGCTTTGCGCCACCAGATGAATTACGCGATTTATGTAATCTATTTTTGTGCTGTTGCTGCCTCATTTGCTCGACAGGCGAGACATAAAATTTGATATGAACGGTGTATAGTCGACATTCTACCTGATTCTTATACTTTGGTATGATGTCTAAAATCGCCTTATGCCATACTAAATCCATGACATAGAAGCTGGGAAATTCGCAAACGCTCACCAGCACTCTTCTGTTATAAATGATTCCTGTCACAATTTATTTCAAGGCCAAGGAGTTTCCCTTCCATATTCCAAGCTTGCTTAAATGTTTTCAATTTTTCTTTTTCCAGAATATTTAAAACGACGTATACATTTTTCTTTTCACTTTACGTAAAGTGCACTTCTTTCTCCACATTATTTTTATGGTCAACACATTTATTTGGATAAAGTTTGGAGCGCTTCGTATGGCAATGCAACAGCATTTAATAACACGTTAAGTCTATATTTTATCACATTTTAAATATTTGCTGAAAATATTTAGAAACAAAACATTCATAAGCAAGGTTTAGTTCAACCTTTGCCACTTCATTATGACACAGGTGTATTGATTTTTCCCAACACAAAATAGTTATTTTTGTTCATGAATATTTTTTTAGATTTATTTTATGTACAACTTGAAGCCAGTATATTCTATAAGTTGTTCCTTAATGACTTCCACAATATTCGATGCAAATTATGTGCTGCTTCTTTCAATTTTCATTAATAATAAGCTTTTAACGCCTTAACTAGGAAAGGTTGAAAGATCATAGCAATTGTTAATTCCCTTATGAATTTTGTGTTGGAAGAGATTGGAAACTAAATACACAATTCAATGCACTGCACGCGCAATTAAAACCCACGCATCGCTGGAATTGATAATGGAGTTAAAACTCTTATTTGCTCTGATCGAAGAGCACTTAAAAATTGTATGCCTTGCAAATCTAAAAGTTCAACAGGCTTAACAAGGATTCGTTCGGAGATTATTAGAATCAAACGCAACGTGGCTTTAAAAATAGAAACAGTTAATTCAATTTAAATCCTAGTTTTTTTTTCAGTTAAATTCCAACCTTTGGTAAACATAAATTTTTAAAAAACATGTTTTGTTTTTTAAAAATAGCTGTAAGCGTTGAAAATGTCCAAATCTATGATTCTTTGCACGAACGAGAGGTTGCGCGAAGTCTTGCAGATACTTTTGCACTTCTTAAGCAATACGTAAAAGATTTTATTTAAATAGATTCACGGAGTTCAAGACTGTTAAGCTCCACACAGCTTTGGTTTTTTTTTTGTTGTTGTTGTATGTAAAGCTTTTTGAAGTAGCACAGCTATCACAGAAACAAATTCGAATATTCGTGTGAAATGGCCGTTGGAGAAAAACAAATCGACCACATTGAAAAATGTTGCGATGATTTATGGCATTTCCATCACAATTTTACGACACAATTTATTACCCATGGCATGTTGAGCGGCATTTCAGGTCAAATCGAATGGATACAAATCATACAATGAATAAATTCAAAGTAAATGATGTTTCATTTTGTGGGGGAAAATTACTGACAATTTCAATAATATTTACGAATTGCGAGCTTGTAGCACGACTGTTTTGCCTCTATAAACTGAATTTTCGTTTATCGGTTGCTATCGCAATGCCATTCAACGGTTGTGAACAGTTCAGTCGATAATTCGATGGCAATAGGAAGAAAAAACAACAACAACAACATGAAAGCGAAAGAGTAAATCAACCGAATGGCAATAACAATAAATATGACATTTTATTAAATACTGAAATGAATTGAAATAGAAAATGTAAATAAAAATTCAAATGCGCTTAGCATGAATGCGCGATATGGCGTGGTGCCAGGTAAAAAGAAAAACAATCGCATCGATGTCACGAAATTCACCCTCTCAGGCGTTCATGGCTTGGTAACATTTCATTCGCATTTTATTTTTATTTTTTGGTTCGATTGCTGGCAATAAGCAATTCATGTTTAAATGTTCAAATCGCATGCTTTGCGATATTGTTAATGCGTTTTTTTTTTCTACCAAACAACCCATAGAATCACCTATCAAACAATCTCATTTCAATTTTAGCCTGGTTAATGTGTGTTTTTTTTACTCTCTCTTTCGAATTGCGTGCAAAACGCACAAAAAGCTCTAACAAATTTCTGGTTAAGTACGATTTATTCTTCGGTCAGTATCCAATATTACCTACATGGGTATCGTTCACAAAATGTTTTAAATAAACTTGCAAATAAAGTTTAATGAATATCTAAAATCAATTTAAATTTGATGTAATTCGTTTATTTGCAGAACCAAATCACATTACAACATCCATCAGCAATGCATCCACAATCAATGCAAGTATCAGCTGGCCTACCACCCGGTCATTTTTTACCAAGTCCGGCCTTGGCTAGTCCAGTAGGCTCAACTGGAGCGCAGCAACCAAATCCACCACTTGCTGCGAACGCACCATGCTCGACACTATTTGTTGCCAATTTGGGACAATTCGTATCTGAACATGAGCTCAAAGAGATCTTTGCCAGGTAATTTAAATCGCAACATAAATGCAATCTACTGTGTTATGTTTTTTTTCCTGTTCATTTTTCACATATTCAAATTTAATACCAATTCTGTGCGCAAACACCTGTTCATTTTAATTTTAATTTTTTTGTTTGTCTCAATCACTTTCCTTTTGATTTGAACAAATTTGCAAGCGACATTTTTTTGCACCAAAACCAAAATTAAAAAAAAAAAAAATACAATTTCACACCTCTACCCCAAAGAAGTCAATCGAATATTGACTGTTTATTCTCAAAATTATCTTCACCAAATGTCACTGAGTTATATTCGAATGCAAGCACACACTCACACTCACACACAAACACCTAAAATGTTCACCACAATTGTTTTTTTCCCAACACACATTCACTAGCACGTTGAGTTTCCGTTTAATGGCTGATTTTTGCGGGATTTTATTTTGCGGATGGGATTGTAAATATAGAGCCAAAAATGCAGTATTGTTACAATTTTTCAATTTTATAATCGATTTATACGTATCTAGTTTTATACTGGTAAAAGAACAAAAACAACCAAAAATATCTAAAGAAATTCTACCAATCATAAAAATAAAATCGAATGCGTCTCTCTTCAAGCCGATTCAAAAAGCTGGAAAAATCAGTTTATCGGAGTTGATCAGAGAAGTAATTCAATTTTCCTTTGAGTGGCCAAATCAATGTTAAAATCACCGTTCAAAGCTCATTTCATTGTGCATTTTCGTGTGTCATCATTCTTTCATTCCTTCCCCCTTTTTATATGCTGTTAAGATTCCTATATCTCCGACAGATAATATTCGCGTTTCGTTCATAAATCCTTTGAACCGAAAGTCCATTATGAATCTATTTTACTGGAAATACAATTTTAATAGCCGCATTATTGGATCATAAAATTGAAAAGCCAGCCAATGTGTAAGTGGAAGACAGACATCGAGCGAGCAAAAGACGAGTGAAACAGGAAGAGAACAGAGTAGCATAAAAGTCAATTCCACCATAAGTAATGACCGAATGCAATGTGATTTAATACAATGCCAAAAGCCAAAAATGTTCAAGACTCGATAATTCGTGTACATCTTTGTAGACTTGAGTCTATAATTAAATTCGTAAGCTTCTTTCATAGATGTTTTCTTCATTGCATTTTATTCAAGTTTATTCGTACTATTCTCATCGTATACGTTCGTTCATCATCAAGTGGAAAATCATCATCAACAACAACAACAACAAAATTGTTTCGATGTGAATTGTCTGTCCAATGTTGAGATTTCGCATGGAAAATTAGCACTGTACATAAAATGTACGTACGAATTGTACGGAGAGCATAATAAATTGACTACTTTCAATGAGCATGAGAAAGAGAGAGAATCCCAGAGAGAGAAAGAGAAGAGAAGAGAACTAAGCCAGAGAGAAATCATGTTGAAAAGAAAATTGAAAAGCATCTCTCTCTCAATCTCTTCTGAAAATACTATGCAGGTCATTGGCATGAAGTTTTCTGAACGGCATTTCCTATTTATTTTGTTCTTTTTGCCGTGCTCGCACATATAATGCGATCAAAGTGAATACACACGGATTGAAAGTTTGTCTGATTCCCATGAGTAACGACGTTAAAGATTATGATGATGCACTGCAATGCGGTCGCTTTATCCTGATGCACACTCTAACTCATGCCAATCTAAATGGCACCGAGCACATCGAACGTTAACCAAAGTATAGCACACTTTTTTTTCCACAGTGTCGCTGTCGAATGATCCATATCTGTACCACTGGCAATACATAGTGAGATGGCAGCCAGACATTTGGTGGTATATACTTCTATCACAGAACGAAATAAATGCAAAAAGCATAGCATACACACAAACATACACACCGACAACAAAACCGCTCTTTATACATCAATAAGATTCAAGTTTATTTAATAGAAGCATTCGTTTTGTATATTATTTCAACAAACTGGCCGATGGAAAACTACATTAAATCTTTTGCTCGTCGATTATACTTGCTGCCAAAATGCGGCTTTCTACATTCGAAATGATAAATGGAAACATACAAAACTCCCAAATAAACTACAACATTGAATGGCTGTTCCTTTTTCGTCACTTATTTTGCGTAATCCAACGGTATTTTTCGTAAATATGTTGTCATGTATTTTCTGTCGGCAAGTGTGTATGTGTGTACCGAGTTGTCTTCTGCAGCCGTTGTGTAGTGAAACGTCGCTCGAAAAGAGGTAGTTAGCAAGTTTGGAGTTTTGGTTTGTAATAGGCTTGCATCGTTAGCAACCATTGACACTGGCGAAAAGCTACTGCGACACTCATGATCCGCACTGGATGAGATTTTTTTTTTTGTGTGCAACAGCAACAAAAAACTAGTTCAATTGAAACGTTGAATGTCTGGCCGAACAGACGGCTTGTTTCTCTGCATTTATGTATTTCCCGTTTTCGTTTCTCATTTTTTCTCCGACCGGGTGCAATCGAAAAGAGAGAGAGAACTATAAATAAAATTTAATAAACAGCATTCATGGGAACTATAAGTGAAACCGTCTGTACGTTGTGGTTTAGTAGACACGACTATACTTTTGGTACGTATAATTTAATGTTGCATTTCCCATTGTTACAATGATTAATGGTTAGATGATGGCAAAGGTCTTTCTATCGTTCGATTGGCTATTCTCTTGCTCTCAGAGAGAGATAGAGAGAAAAAAATAACAATTGAATCGCAAAAACGGGCCATTTCGGTCAAAAAATATGGCCTACCGGATCCGGTAATGACTATTATTTTTGTTATTCGCATGGCACAGACGCGATATCCGCTTGATAAATTGATGCAGCAGCTAAAGACTATTTATGAGAGATTTTGATTGGAATTTTGGTGGTCTAGAGAACTCTATGTATTATATAGATTGAGATATAATCATAATCATGCACATAATTCTAACAAAATTCCTGGGCAATATCGTCGACACAAAAGTACACACACACACACAAACATACAGCACAATGCACGACAGTATAGTTCATCCCACAGTTCCCTTGCAAAAAAGATATTCAAAATTGGTAACCGAGATTGGTTTTTAGTCTGAATACAATGCACACGCACATGCAATATCAATAACCACTTTAGGACGTTCACCATTCTCTCAACATTCACCAACCCTTCTGAATTGCTACAAATTGGTTTTAATTTTTGATAAGAAACACACACACATTTATATTTATTTGTTTATTCTATTTTAATATGTTTTAACTTACATTTTTTTTTGTTTCATTTCAATTTTTCTCTCTCTCTCTCTCTCTACTTTTTATTCCATTCCTGTTTCCGTTTCATTTCATCGTCGAACGAACAAACAAAAACAAACCAAAATAAAAACACCATTGTTTTTATTCCGATAAAAAAAAAACCTGAAACCACTTTGGTGATGCGCTCTTCCTTTTTATGATTGTGTAAACGCAACAATGTTTGACTCATATTTATTCTCATTTCACCATTCAACTCAATTCTCAATGGAAAATATACGCATTTTATATTTGAAATCTACCAAATGTGAACGTTATTGCACCACGAATGAACATTTGTACAATTGTTTTTTTTTTTCATATTGTTTTTGTTTTGGTATATGAAAACACCAAAATACCACACCATCAACCATCGCACACACATCCACTCACACCATCTATAATATCTATATCAATATAATGAATATATGTGAACAAAAACAAAAAAACCAAAAACAACAACATTAAAATCATACACAAACATACACACACCCATTCACCCACTCACACACAAAATGCGCAGTTTGCCTGGCTTTAGTCGTCTACGAATGCACTCAAAAGGTACACAACAAGGTAGCGTTCCAGTAGCATTTGTTGAATTCAAAGATGCTGCATGCGCTGGTTCGGCAATGTCTGCACTTCAAGGTTCATTTCTACTATCATCTGATCGCGGTGCAATTCGTATTGAGTATGCAAAATCGAAAATGGTTGCCGACGCAGCGGCTGCCATTGCACAATTGGACGGAAGTATGTGTTTTATTCAAATTCCTTTCACAACATTTCATTTTCCCTTTCATTTCTAAACATTTTTCTTTTTGTTTTTTTTTTTTTTTTTTTTTTTTAACTGTTCCAAATTTATAATTGTTTTTGAATTGTTGTTCGCTGCCAAAACGATTTTTTCATTTGAATGATTTTCTTATGACTTTCAAATAGTCTTTGCTTTGATTTTGATTGATAATTTCAATTGTCAAAAGTTTAAGCATTTAATTTAATTCGAAATATACCGGAATTGAGACACCCATTACGTAAATGTTATCATTTTTCTATCATTTAATCAATTTTCATTTTGGAATTTGCATGTCAACAATATAATTTTTGCACATTTATTTGCAAATTCTAACTTTCAAACAAATACTTCAACCCGTAGTTACATGAGTAAATAATCAACAAAACCAAACAATAAAATGCATGACACTCAAAAACCATTCAATGGAATAATATCAAGCATAAACTTTGCACTCACTTAATCTACATTCGAACTTTAATCATTTCACTGACTCACTTTGATCGTAAGACTAGAAATTCGATTTTTCATTTTAAATATATACAATTTTAGCTTTAGCTTTTTGAAATGTACGTTTGTTATTTTTTCCCCGCCCATACGATCCCAAATCGCTAATTTTGTTAATTTTTTCCTTTTTAATTTTTTGTTTATTTCTGGCTCAAATTTCTATTTGGCAATATTTAGAGGAGCGGGTATGGAACCAAGGCCGGATTTATTAAAAAAATCGGCTGCTGATCATCGTGATTTGAGCACATATTTGATGGCGACAACTTGACCCAATTTCGGAACATATTATGCAATTGCAACGCCGCCTCAAACTCAACCCCATGTTCGAGCTTGAACACATTTGACCATCAATCAGTGACGCTAACAATGCTTTATTTTACCGACACAAAAAAACCAACCCAAAAACATTTGAAATAGAACCGGTTATTTTTTTGAGGTTTAGTACAATTTTTTTCTTTTTCATGTATAAAAAAAAAGTGAAAAAAAAACACCCAAAAAAACGATAAAAAAATTTCCAAGAAAAAAAAAACTGAGGAAAAAGGGTTAAACGATTCGAGCAGCAGAGGTAATTTACGATTCATTTATGTTCACGAATTGGGTCAAAATGACAACATTGATCGACATCAATCCACACATAGCAAAGGATTAATCATAGATTTAGCAATGAAATGCATAGCAAAACAAAAAAAAAACCAATGAACAAACTATTTAAATTTAAACAAACAAAACAAAACTTACACACACAAAAAAATCATTACAAACGATAAATTGATAAAAAAAAAACAAACAAATAAATTAAAATAGGACGTGTCACTCATTCGGATCGTTGCTGATTGACCAATCGCATTTGTTATGCCTCAGCAAACGAAATCTAATAGCAATCGGCCATGATTCGATTGATTGGCATCGTTTTTTTTTTATGAAAGACAAATCTTTAACTTTAAAACAAAACAGTTTGAATGGGCAAAACATATGTAACTGTGTAATTTCCTGTAACTTGGTGTAGTGAATAACATTTTAAAAACAAAACATTTGAGATAAAAGAACAAAAAAAAAATACGATTTTAAACTATCGCAAAATGAACCTCTGGATGGATTGAAGAATGAAAATGAGTAAATAAAATACAATTTATGATCGATCATAGGGGAATTTTATGAAGCGAATGCATTTTTTGTTTTGGCACAAAAATGTTATTTTTCAAGAAATTGTTCATATAATAGCGCATACCAACGACAAATTGAATAGAATCATGTTTATTTTCCATTTTGAACGTTTTTTTTTTCAAATTGAAATACAACAATTAGGAATTTTTCAACAAAAAAAAAACTTTAGCGAAAAAAATTGAACAAAATTTGAAGAGAACCTTTTGTAGTTCTGAAAATCTATTCAACAATATTAAAGAAGTTCGTTTTTTGACGTTTTTTTTTGTAATCTTCTGGAATGATAGATAAACTTGATAAATCGATTAAGAATTTTCGAAATGGTTACTGAATCGGATAAACAGAAAATAAAACACCGCAAACTCAATCGAATACTGAATTGCTGCCATCTGGTTTAAAGTTCATTTCAAATCATAACGAACCCGAAATAATTTTCAATTTCATTCCTCGAAATTTTGTTTTCGTTTCATGTGTGCGAAGTTCGCACTGCGAACACAATTCGAAATCCAACAACAATAACAAAAATGATCGTTCTATCATCAGTTTAACCCCTGCGTCAAATCGGAGCATAATGATTGTAGTGTATTCCATGACGTTAACCCATTTTCCTAAACGCTTTTAATTCCCGCGGTTGATTTTAGACAAATTGTGTGTACGATCCATACAACAAGTCTTAGAGTGTTGTCTTTCGGTATTTGAGCATTTTGTTAAACAAATTTGTTGAGCATTCACATCCAAACCGATTCACAAACACACACACACACAAAGACACTTTGCATGTCTCTCTTGTTGTATTTTGTTTAATCTGGAATTCACTTTTTATGTTCTAGTAGAATATTTATATAGCTTAACCAAATGTGCCCTAAAAATTATAGCTCTCTTTGAAAGATTAAAGAAAAAAAAAATACAATGCATAACAAGAAAATCAAGTATGGAGAAAAAAAAATTAAATGAAATTTAATAACAAAAAAAAAATTAAACAAACTAATGTTAATGAATAATTTAAAATATCAAGTAAAAAAAAAAAAATAGAAAAAAAGACAAAGACAAATGGTTAATTAAAGCAACAGAAACCTTAATGTTGTGTAATGTGAGAGTGGTGTTTTAAGCAGTAACTTGTATGGTTCATGAGTGTGTTTTGTATGAAAGAGACAAAAAAAAGGCGAAAGCATCATCTTCAAATTCAACAACTTCATCCCCCCCCCCCTCCCCCCCGTAATCGAAACCGTTGAAGTAAATTGTTCGTCTTTATCATATTGAAAACATATTTACAAGAATATAAAAGAATACCACACGGTAATAAACCAAAAAAACATACAAGCAAATCTAGGGTTTCATGTTTTATCACGACAACATAACAAAAGAAAATGGTAACATACAAACAAAAACAATCGACATTTAAAAACAACAACAACAAAAAAAAATAACTGATCAATTTACTGGCGAAATAGGATTTTATTACAGATAGACAAAAGAATGTATTTAACGATTTAACGATAGATATTTGACACTGTTTGTTTTCTGCACACAACCATAGACATTACATACAATTCGATGGATTTATGTTTTTTTTTCTTGGTTTCGTAGAAAATCGTACTGAAACACGCAAACGAAGAGAAAAAGAGTAGACAATGGATGAGTGAATCTCATGGAAATAAAAAGAATCTGAGAGATTGTTGAAAAAACTGAGAGATTGTTGGAAAATAAAGGGGAAAGATGATTGTGATGGCAAGCTAAATGATGCTGCTGCATTGCTTCATTGAGGATTCTGATTTTTTGCCTTTATTTTGTTCCTTCGTTAATATGAAATATACTTCTTTACTTAGGGTACAAAAGTAAATTAAATGTCGAGTAAAAAACTGATAAAATGGATAGATTTAGGACCAAAATTTCGATATGTTCATATCGATCATTCTCAATTTTGATTGGCTCAATTTTCATTTGGCCACATTCAAACCACCGCCTCCCTGCACTTGTTTAGACAAAAACATGCCTACCTGTTTTTTTTTGTTGTTGTCATTTAAATAGCTGATTGTGATCAAAGCATTCGTTAATTATTCCGGCAACAAATCACAAAAACTAAAATCGAAATTAAACTATTCAGTCTCCTTAAAACCCTAAACTACCTAAATGGCCTTCATTTTTTGTTTGGTTTTGTTTTGTTTATAATAAATGATATTTTACGATACATTCCATTAATTTTTTTTTTTTAGTTGTAAAAAAAAGGCTCTCAGGTTAACACACCGAGCGTTGACATCAACAAACCTTTGATAGTATTCATTGCCGCGAAATTCTATTTGCGATTCGGCAGAAAAAAAATAACAAGACAATTGACAATACGCAATGTTTTTGGCATCAATGAGCCAAACATTCGCGTGAGAAAATGTCAATTGTATTGCAAAGAATCTCTTAATTTAATGTTCTCATTGAGTAATATAAAGAATTTTTGTGGAATTTATATTTAACTTACATTACTACAATTAATACACTTTAATTTAGGATCGCAAGAGGCAAACAATCTAGCTAATTATTTAATTTACTGAAAAGTTAATATGTAGCAATTTTTTTTTTGAATCTACTAACCAATGGAACAATAATGATGGTGATTTTTTTTCGAAATCACCATCAAACGTTCATACGTACGTTAAATATTAAAACAATGAACCAAAGGTTTTGTTTCTTAATTCATGACTACATTTTTTTTTGTATTTAACTAACATTAATCGTAAATAAATTTGCACTGTTTTGGTGACAACATTTCAAATTTTCGGTTTGTTAAAAGAGCAATAAAAAAAAAAGATAAATATTTAATGAAAGGAAACGATTCAATCGTAACCAATGCTGACAACTCTAATTTATTTTGTTTATTGAATATCTAGAATTTCATTCTCGAAAAATAAATGGCAAAAACAATTCCACACAATTCCTCATGATCATTATCCCATTCAGTCGCAATTTTTGGAAGTAACCAATTTTAGAAATAAAACATTTTTAATGTTTATTTTGTTTGTTTATTTTTTTCTTCGTCTCTTATTATTGTGAATAGATTCTAAAATAGGAAACTTTCTTACATTTAACAGCAAATGCATAATATTATTATTTTTCTTGCTTTAAATTAAAAACAAAACAGACTTATGTTTAGGTGTTGAGTCGAATATTGCAAATGTTTTACTCGGCACAATTATTTTTACCTTCTAAGTGAACAATTTAGCTGAAATGTAGTTTAATAAAAATTACTTGTTCATACGTTACAAATTTTCATCATAATTTACGTTAATATCCCGATTTGAAAGATGAGGAAAACAAATGACAAATATTATTCTATTCTTCTTAAGCGACTCTTTGCGAAAACATTACACAAACCAAACAACTCTTTTCCAATCCTGCAAACCAATTCCAATAAACATTTTATTTAACTCTTCTTCGTTTTCTTTTTGTAATTATTTATTTAACTGAAATAGGGCAGAGGCAGTTGTCGAGATAGGGTTTCTCAAATGAAAATATACGTGTGTGAACAACAACAGCAAACAGAAAATCAGATCAATTGTGTCAGACAACTGATTGAACAATATTACCAAAGTATCCGTACACCAAATTTAACCAAAAAGCAAAATACACACACTACCGTGACAAAATAACATAAAATGCGAAATAAACAAAGATAAATAACATGCAAATTGACGAAGCCAATTTTTGTTTGTTTGTTTAGAACGCATTTAAAATGTATACATTTCATCATAAATTATTTAAACAAAACACACACAAAAAAAAAACAAATGACAAAGAAGAATCAAGTAAATTTATCGTATTTATTGAAATCAATTTCAACATAAACAGTATAATAGAAACAATTTAACGATTTAGTATTAACAGGTGCCGTGCAAATGAGAAAGAAAGAGAGAGAAAAAGAGAGTTTTTGGGTGAAATTGAATGAGACAACAAAAGAAACATCGAGTTTAGTACAGGTCGAATGTTTTTGTTTGGCTGATGATGATGTGAAATATGTGCTGTTTTATTGTTTGTGTTTTTCAACATTTATGTGATTTTTTTTTTTCTGAATTCGTCAAACGAGAATTTCAACAGATTTTAAAGATTCAAGAATTCAAATACTTGCACAAAAAAAAAACCGAAATAGTCCAAAGAAATCGCTTCAATTAATATTTCAGCTTTTTTAAATGTCCAATTTTCATATTTTCGAGCAAACAAAAAATAAACCGTCGATTCAGGCGCAAACGTTTCAGTTTTTAACATTTGTTCAATGCAATTACGAATGGAAGGGAAAAAAAACCACACATAGACCAAACGAACAAGCGTCAACTTTAGCAGAATATTTTGAAATTGATTGAATGATAAAAAAAAAACAAATGAGTATAAACGTAAACAAACCACAATGTATGCAAAGAAGAAGTGCATTGCCTTTTCTTTGCAGAAGAATTCCGTCCAATCTAAAAAGAAAAAAAAAATTAAATTATAAACAAATTAAATGGGAATAAATGTAATAATTAAATAAATTAATCGATGAGAGTGCAAGTTTTGATGGTGATGTGTTCACATGTAATGGTTGTCGTTGAGACGAATGAATGTGTAAAAATAACAAACAAACAAAAACAAACATAAACAAATTATTTTAAACAAATAAAACAATTGTGCATAGAATTAAGAAGCTATGACCAGTATGAATAAAATACACAGAAATAAGCCCTCAGACAAACACCATTTCAAACACACAAAACATCTAACATCAATTCATCAATAAATCTGCGAAATCGGTCCATTTACAATCGCAACAAACAAAACAAAAACATCTAGCCGATATTATTGATTCGAATGAATTTATGACGATTTGAAATACACTTAAATAGTAAAGAGAAATAGAACCATTTTTGTTCGGCATATTAAAAATGAGACAACATAAACAAACAAAAAAATGATAATGAATAAATGGAAATGATGAATTGTGAACAAAGAAACAGTCTACTAATTTAAATAAGATTGAAATGACATTCTATAGGTTCAGTTGATGCATTCTGTATGGATTGACACATCGAATCGTCGATAGATACGATTTATTGAACCGTAAAACAAATAAAAATAAACAAAAATTAAACAACAAAACAAACAAACGTATTTAACAAAAAAGCATTAGAATTTAGAATTGCATAAAGCAACAAAAGAATAAAAAAACAACAACAAAGAATGATAAAAATAAATGAGTTAAAATAAACAACATTAATTGTGGGAACTTATAACAAACATATCAGCTTTTTTGGTTCACTTTTTTTCTATTAAATAAAAAAAAATTCTAAAGAATAAACTCTATACAGTTTACTACTTAAATTTAACAATCTAATCTTAAATTGTAATGATAAATGATAAACAAAAATGAAGCATAGAATGGATAGGAAGGAATATTTAGAGAGGCAAATTTACGATTTAAAATGACAAAGACAAAAAAAAAAAAATTATGCAACAAACAACAATCAGTAAGACATACTTCAGCTTAAAAAAAAATAAAGAGATGAATTGAAGCTGGAAAATCAATTGGCATGATACATTTCAATAACAAAAACAAAACGAAAACCAAAAGAATGTCTCAATATTTAGGAATACCGGCCCCAGTTACGACATGTAAACAAATTGTTGGGCATTTCAAATGCAGGAGTTGTATTTCACTCCGTGAAAAGAATAAGAACACAAAATGAGAGAAAAAAACAAATAACGAGACAGCAATTATTAGAAAAAAAAAATCATAATGCTACATGTATTAACCAATATTCTGTCTGTATGTAGGTAATTATTCGTAATCAGAAACTAAAAGAGTTAAAAACGATGCAAACAATTTGTTTTTCGTTTCATGCGTTGTAATAGGTGGTATTAATTAACATTAATTATATTCTTATGAATTGAGAGTAAAATTAAAATAGATTTACAAACAAACTCATTTATTTTTTGATTTTCTTTTATTTCTTGTGTTTTTTTTATGTTTCATCAATTTGATCGATTTGGTTCTTGTTTTTTTTTTTCAGATGTATCTCCTTCTTTAGTTTCCAATTTGGTTTTCTTTTTTTTTCAAAAACAAAAAGTATTTACATTGATTTTGATTGATTTATTGATTGAAACAGAGCTTTTTTGAGGTTTTAAAGCTTATGGAGTTTGAATTTTGTGTTTTGCGTTTTCCGTGACATTTGTTCAATGGGTAGATTGTGTGAGCTTAAGCAAGAAAAAAAAAACAACTCATAAAATACATTTAAACCGTTGTTTGTTGATTGTTAAATGTCTAATCAAGTGAATTATCAGAAGAAGAAAAAAAAACGCGTAAACAAATTGAATGTTGCAAATCATTCAAATGCTTTATACTTTCAATGGAGAAAAATAAATAAATAAATATGGCTGAATTTTTAAAATTTGAAAGATATTTGCTGTGCTGCAAACTTTTTTATCTTCATAAAAATAAAAAAATTTGCAACAATTTCATTTCTCATGTAATTCCGAAAAAAATAAATAAAATTCAGTCCACGAAATACAATCGCAATAAATTTCCATTTGAAACCATAACGCCCATTGCTTATGTCAAGAGAACAGAGTTTACAATAGTAAACAAAAAAGAAAAAGATAGTAAAAAAGAGACGTATAAATGAATTATTACCACATGCAATTCAACAACAACCGCAACCATTTACATTTTCGATTACCTTACAATTTTATGGGAGAGTAACAAAAAAATAATTTAACATTTTAGAAATTATAAAACGCAAGACAACAACAACAACAACAACAACAAAGAGAAAATTAAGATTTAAAGAAAATAACAAAAAAAAAACAACACACACATACGCAAGTGGTTTATTAATGAAAGTAAAGATCAATTGAAACATATCAGTTCGTGCCCGATCATTATTATATTGATATACATATGAAAAACAAATATTATATATTATATATTGTATTTAAAAACAAAAAAAAAGAAACAAAAAGTGAGGATGAAAAGAAATCAATTTATTAATTAAATTTAAATAATTAAAAAAAACAACAACAAGTAACAAATGACGAGAACAGAAGTAATAATAGTTATAGCTAAACAACCAGCAGCAATCGAAGCAAACCATAATTTATGGCATAGACACGAACACATATATACAAGGAACATATTTTTAAAGAACAACAACAACAACAACAACAACAACAAAAATAAATAAATAAATAAAAAACAATTTAGTGATTTTGATGAACGACCGAAACTAACGAAAAACACTTCAAGAATTTTAAATTTTGATCAAATCCTGACACACACACACACATAATGAAAAAAAAAATATTTCTATTATTGATCACCTTAAAAATGTTGAGGTTTAACTTAATTGACGGATAACAGCACTAGTACAATTTGAAATGTAAATCAAATTCGCATGTTTCGTTCTCGAAATTGCGTTGACAGTCTCGTGAATACAACACAAATTGATTGATTGTCCTAACTGCATCCACATCGATACAAGTTAACCAAAAATAAATTACACAAATTTCATCGCGATTTACATTTTACTGACAACAACAACCAAAAAAAAAAAAAAATCTAGCAAGACATTCAAATGATCAATTATTAAACTAAAATTTAACGAAAAAAAAACGATACCAGCTAATGGAATGAAAAAAAAAAACAATTTTAACAACCTAAACTATTATAAACTGAATATTTGTCATTGTATAGAGTGTGTTTAATTATTATTATATATATCACTAAAAAAGAAAACTATGGATTAACAAGAGAAAATCAACCGTTTGAAATAAAGCAACTCAAAAAAATTTACGCACATTTTGGTTTTATTGAAGTTCTTTGCTTTTTCAGGCCAAAATTAAAGAAAACAACATGTTTGCGACGCCCGAATCGGAGCAGTATCTTTTGAAAGGATCTAGTAAGCTCTGGACATACACACTGAGAATATCACTTTTGAAGTACTAGAATTCCAATACCAATATTATGCTAGAGTACAACAGTAATAATTTGGAATAAGTTAGAATAGGTTAAAATAAGTTTCATTACTAGCGCTATATACAGAATTTATGAAGTCTTTCCGCTCTCTACTTACGTTTTACACCTTTTTTTCGCTGTTGATTTTCATGTGGGATCGGGTTATGGAACCCCTGGACACCCAGCGTCAGAATGTATGTTTATGGATTCATTAAGAGCGACAATGAAACTTATCTATTCCGTCTAAATATAAGCATAGAAATTTGCTATTAAGGCGCGGTTTACGCCTCGGGGACAAAAACAAAAATCTCACCACGACAAAAAATTTTAAAATGAGTTTTTGGCTCACTGGTTGATCTAATCAATTTGCAGTCAAGGAATGAAATATTCTTCTCGCCGAGATATACTTACCTAGAAACCTTTGTGATACCCCAAAATGCTCTGAAGTATCCATGAAATCAATTTTAAGATTTTTGTCACTACATTTTTTTTTTGTAATTTCTCTTTTTTTTTGAATTTTTTTTTCGTGGTGAGATTTTTGTTTTTGTCGCCGAGGCGTAAACTGCCCCTAAAATACTATTCCATCCTTTGATGATTTAACTTGGAAGCTAGCGTGGAAATCCGTGAAAATGTCAATTCGATGTTCAATATGGTAAGGATTAACCTCCGCACCGAGCAGAGATTCAATAAAACACAATTTTCAATGTACTTTGAATAAATTATCACATTTATTAAATGTCAAAATGATTAAAAAATACTCAAAAGTTTACAGAGTTGTTTTTAAATTTAGATTTGAGTTTGGTATAGCCTATTTATGTCAGATTTAATGATCTGTAACACTGTTTGAGCGTTCGTTTTGGTCGACGACGATTTAATAAAAGCATCCAAAATTGGAAAGAAAGATCAAATGGTTGAGTAAAGAAGAAGTATTTTTAGTTATTTTTTTTTTTTTTTGGTTGGTAATTTTAAGTAGATTTTAGTATTTCAATATACACACTAAAATAAATAGTTTCTGTTTAAATTTCATTCATTTAAATATTATATGTCGCAAAAAAAATAAAGTTAACATTTATTACACTTTGAAGATTTCATTCAGATTGTTTGGTTTTTTTTTCTTGTAATTTCAGTATACGAGTCACTTCGAATGTTATCCTTTTTTATTTTAAGACTGCGTTAGTATAGACACTTATAAACAATTATCCTAGCAATATGGAATGAATGCAATGGAGCGCTGTACTGCAGAATGTAGCACAAATGCATTCAATCTGACTTTCGTTTCAATAAAATTTGATTTATTGGTTCGCATTGTATAGAGAGCTAATCATAGTAGGGACTGTTCCAGCATAATTTTATCGAATCCAGGCGGCGGCCCATAGTTGAAGTCATCTAAAATAATGTCCAAAATTGCCCCATCATCAACTGATAGCAAAAAAAAAAAAAAAAAATCAAATTCAATTAGTAAAAATTGCACTGTTTTTTTTATGTCTCAAAAATTCTAGGGGGAAATAACTCTTGCGATTTCTGCGAATTCGTCAATTGTAAAATATGTGAACGCATTTGTATTTACATTGACGTTTGCACTCGAACTTGCACGAGTTCGTCCGAGTTTACACGTGTTATTTGAATGTGGAACTCGTGTACTCAAACATTGCAGAATTCTCTGCAAAATGTGAGGCGTTTGTACGAGTGTTTTGCAATTTTTCACGCGCTTTCGAGTAGTTATGTCCCCCTAGCAAAAATCAAATTACCAAAAAGAGCCGGATACACATTTCCTCTGATATTCAAAACGGGAATGTCCAGCTTCTTGCCGTTCAAATAGAAATTCATTTCAACATGATCGTATGCAACGCCAATGGTGTCACCTTCCGTTGGAATACCCGTTTCATGGTTTGTGCCCGGTAGCACATCGTTAATATTTTCTAATGAGCTAGATGTATCAGCCGGTTGTAGTGAAAGCTTATGGACTTCTGTGTTATTGTGCAATACAATATGGTCGGAATTGAGGCACCATGAATCGGCATCGGTGCCACCTTTTGTTTTATTCAGATCTGTTTTGCGTGTTGCCAAACCAATCGACCAATGTCCGCTCTGTTGAAGTTTCACTTCAAAATAGGATTTTGATTGGACTAATGGCGCCGTAGCCAATGCACCACCCGATCCACATATTCGACATCCATTCTTTAGAATCACCACTTCGTGACCTATTAAAATTAAATCATTACTCGTCATTCATTCTGCAAGTTTTAACATCAACAATCCAATTGAAATATACATTTTCAAGTGCCATATTGTTTGTGATTGAAATTTAATACTTTACCCATATTCGCTGTATCCAACTGTATATTGTTTTGGTTGATTTTCATAGCAACATTCGCACTGCTATTTGTTCCACCGTACAAAAATTTTAAGCAACACAACATCTTTGTTTTTTTGTTTTGTTTATTTGTTTGTTGTTTACACGTGAATTTTCGTTCAACTTATGTGCTAACATTTAATGTTAGACAATTTCTTTAATTGCACCACACGTTTTACCACGAGTATTGATAAAACAAGTGCTAAATACAAAATAAATAATATGTAGACCGTGTATTGGTTTTGGTTTTTTTAGTCCCTTTCAGTTTTATTTGACGTTTTGAGGATTTTCTCCACTTCACAATATTTTTCTAACATATGTTTGGCCATCAAATAACATTGCACTGGAAATGGTGATAGTTAGATGTCGTGCACATAGTGGTGCCAGTGTTTCCAAATTCAAAAATGTTATTTCTCGTTTGTTTTTTTTTTTTTGGTCGAGCCACATTTTCATTTTACAAGTGAATTTTAAATAAGTGAATAGAAATACTGATAGCAATAACAACATCACACATATTTTCTTCAACGAATTCCAATTTCAAATATGTAAATAACATTTGTTTTTAAACATTTTTATAGCGATATGTGCGTGAGTATTGAAACTCACGTTGGTGCGATTCACAGTTTGACAAGAAACGTCAAATAAACTACAAATAACAAATGTTGCCATAATCGGACCATTCAGTGTTGCTCGAATATAACTCTGATGCTGGTTGGCGATATTTTTGAAACGTCATCCACTAGACGTTCTTTAGTAGTGCGAGCAGAGAGTATGCGGTTTTTAGAATCTAAAATATTACAAAATCCACCAAATTTAGCGGCAGATTTTATAAAATATAAATATAATAAATGTGATGAAATATGATGTTGCATATGATGTTGTAAAAATCTATATGAAAATATACTTTTAAAAATGTGCTCAAATCCAATAAAAAAACTTTGTTGACACATAGATGAATGGGATGCGAACTACGTTCGACGAATATGCGAAAGGCTAATTTAAACTTTTCGTCTTGTTCAACCCAATTAGACTCGTAAATCCGTCTTATAATTTGATTACTTTTTTCCAGAGAAAGTGATCCAAAGTAACATGGCACAAAAATCTCGGTCAACATGCACATGAAGTATACAACAACAAATGAAAGCTTGGAAATATCATGAGGTGTCATCTTAATTTAGAAAAATTTGCATAAAATAATGTTTATATCAAAAATAGAAAAAAACTTAATTCTAACAAAGACTCTCAAAAATGAATTTTATCGAATTGGATGGCAAACATACCACTGTCAATTGATAGGCACTTGTACAAAGAACAACACCGCTAACACAGAACTGAGCAAATAATGCCGTTCCCAAAATATCTTCTAATAAGTTTGAGCATCTGAAAGAGATCATTTTTTAATGTTCTAATTCATTTTACTAATTCAAGCTTAATCACCTGCGAATCCTTTCATAGGCTTTGCAGCAGAAAATCAGCTCACAATAATGGTCATCTGCTGATAAATTCTCATTTGTTCCCAAACTTTTCAGTCGATCAGCCAGTATGCTGACATGCGTAGATAGAATATGTATCAAGACGACACCATAGGTGTCTACGGCTACAGAAAAAATTACGATGCATGTGTTTGAAATCCCTTGGATAAATAAACCGCCCACATAAATGTGTGTTTGTTGCGCCCATTCGAAGGGGTATGCGTAGGTTGAGGACCACATTCGAATTTCCGGTCGCGAGTAAATTGCTTGAAATGCTAACAGCGCACAAGCCGAAATATATGGATATAAATAGACAAAATAGAGCCGATGACCGCCCTTAATTGCTGAATTTATCTGCGTGATATGAGACTCCACGTTGATTTCACCATCTAATCGTTTGATATGGTTGAAAAATTCATTTAGCCCTTTCCGATTTGCGTATAAATTCATTGCTTTAATAACAACCACCACAACAGAACTGGTTATAGCTGAACGGTCAACCATTTCAGTGATTGAATCAGCAAAGAAGACAGTCAGGATTTGACTCAGAGGGAATAATATGCCAAGCACTAAGAAAACTATAGCTGTCCAAATGTGATAGATATGAGAATATCGTTGCGGTTTATCCGAATCTTTTGGCCAAACCCCAGCGAATATGAACGTTTTAAAGTGATACTTTAATGCCACTGATGAATCCATTGTCAAAATTTTAACTTTAATAAAGCCATTTGAAGAGCATTTGATGTTTTATACCATTTTTTTTACATCTGCGTGACAAAAATCTAGACGAATATTTTGGTTTGGAAGAAAAAATACGCGACATTTAATGATAGTGTAGCAATTGTAGCAGCATTGATTGTTCTAATTATGAAATATTTTTTTTTTACCCGGGTGAAAAGAAAAGGTGACTGGCAGCCTAAATTCATAAATGACTGCCAATCATTGTAGTATTTTCATGAATTTTAAACTCGCTTAGCAAATATGGTTTCAAATTAAGCGTGATATATGATTTTAACGTAATGAAATTAAGTCAATCCATCTATAATTGATCGATGTCGGCTGTAGTCAAAAATCTTCAGAGCAAAACACATTTTTTCATATTCGATCATAGTCAACAAACTTTATCACAAAATAATCGGCCGATTAATTAATCAGTCAGAATACTTGCAGTGGGGTTTTTGGCCATAGTTAAATCTGTTTATTTTTTTTCAAGTGTTTTATTATTAGATCTATAAATCGTACGTATGTATACGTTTCGTTTATCTTTTAAAGACGTTGTGACTATAGATTGTATACAATCTAAAGTAAAACTTTGGAAATTGAAAAGGTTTTTGTTCGCTTGAATAAGGTCACACGAGGTACGGTTGTAGACGTTCAAAGAACTTCCAAGAAAAACGAAATAAATATTACCTACCATAATTACCATTTTAAATACTAACTGAAATCTAATAAATGAAACGTTTCGTATTTTCAATGCGATAATTATAACTTTTGAAATCGAGAGAAAATCAAAGTAGAAGCATGAGTGTGAAGGAAACATCGATAGTTGTGTCCATCCATATATGGTTAGTTTTATCATTTGAAATGCACTGCGCGGTCATGGTCAGAAGCATGCAGTCAGCAGTCTCAAACCCCTTAACAGGAGGTTGTACACTTTCATTTGAGGAGTGTACACTTGAATAGAGGGTTGCTCAATGCGTAAAAATCAAATAGAAGTGTGCACGGGTCCAGGCACAATAGGTATGAAGCATTCATTCCTTTGAAAACGCATTGCGCATGGCCAGGCACAACCTAGAATCAATGTTAAAGTATAATATGCATGTCCGTGCATATTCGTGCACCGTCAATGAATGGTTCTTCCTGTCTGCATGTGCACGAAAGATGTGCAAATTAAATGACGCAAATGCGTGCACGCGCATCATCCAAAAAATTGATGCATTTTGCCCACTGGGTGTACACTTTCATTTGAAGACTGTTGTACAGTGCTCAATCAAAAATGTAGGTCTCTCCGTTGAGAATTTATCTCCGTTCAAACGGAGTTTCTTTCGCCGCGTGACTTAGAATGTTTTGTCCCAGCCTCGAAATTGTTTTGTCCCAGTCTCCTTCAGATGAATTTTGATCAAAATTTAACAGCATCTCTGTTTGATGAATCTCAAGCTACGGTTAAAATTTGAACTAAATCTATCGGTTCGTTCTCGAGATCCAAATGCCATATTTTCCGAAATATTTGTGCTACTTTACAAAGAAAAATGAAATTTTAGAACTTTCAGAACAATTATGACAAGTGATCGACGATCTCGGAAACGGCTCGATGAATTTTGCTCAAAATTTAACAGCATCTCTGTTTGATGAATCTCAAGCTACGGTTAAAATTTGAACTAAATCTATCGGTTCGTTCTCGAGATCCAAATGCCATATTTTCCGAAATATTTGTGCTACTTTACAAAGAAAAATGAAATTTTAGAACTTTCAGAACAATTATGACAAGTGATCGACGATCTCGGAAACGGCTCGATGAATTTTGCTCAAATTTTTTTGTCCCAGTCTCGAAAATATTTTGTCCCAGCCTCGAAAATATTTTGTCCCAGTCTCCAAAATATTTTGTCCCAGTCTCGAAAATATTTTGTCCCAGCCTCGAAAATATTTTGTCCCAGTCTCGAAAATATTTTGTCCCAGTCTCGAAAATATTTTGTCCCAGTCTCGAAAATATTTTGTCCCAGTCTCGAAAATATTTTGTCCCAGTCTCGAAAATATTTTGTCCCAGCCTCGAAAATATTTTGTCCCAGTCTCGAAAATATTTTGTCCCAGTCTCGAAAATATTTTGTCCCAGTCTCGAAAATATTTTGTCCCAGTCTCCAAAATATTTTGTCCCAGTCTCCAAAATATTTTGTCCCAGTCTCGAAAATATTTTGTCCCAGTCTCGAAAATATTTTGTCCCAGCCTCGAAAATATTTTGTCCCAGTCTCGAAAATATTTTGTCCCAGTCTCGAAAATATTTTGTCCCAGTCTCGAAAATATTTTGTCCCAGTCTCCAAAATATTTTGTCCCAGTCTCCAAAATATTTTGTCCCAGTCTCGAAAATATTTTGTCCCAGTCTCGAAAATATTTTGTCCCAGTCTCGAAAATATTTTGTCCCAGTCTCGAAAATATTTTGTCCCAGTCTCGAAAATATTTTGTCCCAGTCTCCAAAATATTTTGTCCCAGTCTCGAAAATATTTTTTACCAGCCTCGAAAATATTTTGCCAAAATACATTTTAGTTCGCCTATTTTCGCTATATTAAGTCGCCAATTAACACATTAATATGCGCTACTTTAGTATATTTTTAGACGCCATTTTTACATTTTTGTACGCCCCAATTTATTTTAGCCATAATTCAATATTAGTTTTCAAATTAGAATTTCCGTTAGATGTAGAATGTTAGGTGAGAATTCAAAATACTTTTTTTTCAAGTTAGGAGCATAGGTTGTGAAATAGAAACTTATGGGGTTACCATAATATGAAGATTGTCGTTCCAACCATTAGTTCCCATTTTGCTTGTTAGAAATTGGGGGCGAATCGCGAATTCTTGACTGGCAAGATAGGTGGCTTTACTGGAACACACACTTTGTGTTGAATGGTTTCACCACTCAGCGTTAAGGAGAATTCGCCTTCGTTTTCAATTTAATATTTGATTGTGCACATTCACTGTACTAATTATACGTGATTTTAGTACTAAACATACCTTAGTACATTTTGGGCCACTGAAGTACATCTCATGATTCGGAGCGAACAAAATAGAATTTTTGAGATCTGCCAGCTGTTCCAAATTGTACACTGTCTGTACAATTATTTATGGCTAAGTGATAGAGGAATACTTGATGCTGTGTTGGTGATCGAGATTTGGGGTTTTGGACCTCAAATAACTCAAAAAAATTGTATGTATACTTGTACACTTATTTTTCGAACATTTGTACCAAATTATAATGTGTACACTTTATTTAGATCAATAAAAAAAAAGAATTGGACACCCCCAGAATGACAAAACAAACACATCCATTTAAAATGAAAGATAAACAATATCAATTTTTTTTTATTGAAATGAGTTGCTCTTTTTACTTGTTTTCTGAATTAAACATTCTACATAAAATATAAATTCTTTCGATAACTCTACCATATGAAAATAGATTTTGAATACTTAACACCTATTCATTATACTCAATTAAAAAAAAAAAATAGTCATTTAAATTAATTATAGGGGGCGTTATAAAATTTGATAATAATTAAAAGACACAAAGAAAAAGGTTTGCAGCGAACGGAGAGAATAGATGTTGCGCATGCGCAATCATATGCATATGAATCTCTTAGTATCAAATAAACTTATAACACCTATGAATATAAATAAAGCAATAAATATGTGGATTTAATTTTCCCTATGCAATGAACGCGTAATTTGTGAAAAACAAAAACAAAAACAGATCCAACCGAATTTAATATGAACTTGGATTTTCTGCTGAAACAACTATCGAAATCCAGATGGTTCATATCGAATTGGAAACCAAGAGCGACAATTTTTCACTGTACAAAACGAATGATGGAATGCATAAAAAAGAAAATAAATTGCGCGTGTAAATGCGTATGGTGAATTGAATTAAAAAGGTAATAGCTTGTGATGAAAATTGGCTGTAAAGACTATATACCTAAAAACCCTAAGCTTAGTAAGTACACAAGTATAAGTAGTGGATTAAAGGTTAGTCAACGGAATTGGCAACTTGACCGTGATTAAGGAATTTTTTGTTTGCCATGAAAAGTAGATGTTTGAGTGAGGCTCAATTCAAAGTTGCGATTTAATGCAAAGCAAAAATGAGCGTTTGTTATTTCTATAAAAAATAAGAAGATTCGGTGCGAGTATCAGTTTTTGCACTGACATTTCGATTAAGCCTATCAAAATCTTCCCAAAAATCCACTTCACAATTTGCATCTACTTCCTACATTTTTACTCAAAATTCAAATTTTACAAATTTTGTTTGGATTTTGTAAATGGCAAGAAATAGTTTGAGAGTGATATGATTGTTGATTCTCATAAATTAATTTTATTTGTTGTAATTAATGATAAATTTGAATTGATTTTAGCAATTTGCTCACTTGGCATTTTTCTGTATATTCGCTAAATAAAAGAAAAACCTCGTAATCATTGTAATGAGTAAATGTGTATGATCACAGCATATCGTTGTTCATTATTGTTACCGCTCCATTTTGCTTCAATCAAATTGCAAAGGAAAGCGTTTTTTTTTGTTGTTGTCTACAATTCTATACACACACGCACAAAAAGAGATGAAAAATAAAAAAAAATAAAAAACAAAGAGAGACAACAATGCTCGTTACGATTACAATCTCTGCCGATCAACTGTGATAAAAGCTAAGAATGTTTCCTGTTTCATTCCAATTGCAAGCATTTTTTTCTTGTTTTGTTTCAATGCTTTTGATTCAGCTGCTGCTTACTATTTACAATTTTATATTTTAAACAATGAAATATTAATTTCTAGCGCAGACAATTAAACATGACATCTAAACAAATGGTAGAACATCCATTTGGTTTTTTTTTGTTGTGTGTTTCGTAGTCCAAAGAACGATAGCATTTAACGATATATTAATATTTAATAATAAATGAGTATTGCGACAAAACATGAAATTTAATGAATTTAACTCTGTTTGAAATAACTCATACACTTATAGCTTAAGAGCCTACAAAATACAAAATGTTCTTGCATGCACAGAGAGACACGCATAACGCATAGAATTTATTGTCAAAAGAAAATCTATTCAATTTAAGACCAACACTTGCAATTCAAAACGACAATAAACAAGTGGGACTCAAGATTCATAAATGGTAACTAAAGGAACAAAACTATATTTAAATATGTCTTTTTTCTTTTCTAAAAAAAAAGGAGCAATAACTTAGGAGTATGATTCATTTGAATGCCGATACTCTCACACAATAATGCTATTTATTCAACGTGAGTATTTCTCTTGATGAGGCCTGGTTTCGATTTATGGAACTGTCAATATCAGTTACGGTAATCTCAAAGCAAAAAAAAAAAAAAAAATTAAAATAAACAAAACAAACAAACAAAAACTGAAACAACCATTCATAAAATGTAAATAAATTATTTTAAACGAGATACACACACAAAAAAAGGGGTTCGATGAAGACAAATCATATGTATAAAAAAAGAATTAATTCAAACGGGAAAATAAAAGAGAAAAGAAAAACGAATCTTATTCAAATTTAATCTTCTATCACTCGGTCAATCCAAAAACGAATAAATGTTTTTAAAAAAAAAATATATAAACTCTTAAAAGTATAGGCAAATGAGCGATACAAATAAATGAAAGGCGATCAATTTATCGGATAATGTTGGTGCCGTTTGTGAGTACGTTCGGCGATGATCCTTGATGTGGCTGTTGTTGTTGCTGTTGATGTTGATGCTGTTGCTGCTGTTGTTGTTGTTGTTGGACTTTTGATCCTTTTGTGGTGATTGTGCTCTTTTGTGCCAAATGTGTCTGGTAGTGTTTGGCCAAATGAGCTTTCTGACGGAAACTCTTGCCACACAATGAACAGGCAAACGGTTTTTCACCTAATGATTTGGAATAAAAGTGTGAATAGAAGAGTTAGCTTAACATATACATCTCTACCGCATCAACATTTTATTGAAGTGTTTTAGACATATGAAGTGCCTTACCTGTATGAGTCCTATGATGAACATTCACTGAGTATTTATCCTTGAAACCTTTCGAGCAAATTGAGCAATAATGCAACGAACGTTCTTTGCGCTGTCCATTGATGGCCGTATTGAGATTCATATTACCGTTGCTGTTCGTCAAATTATTATTGTTCATATTGATGTTGTTATTGTTGTTGTGATTCGGTGATCGTTTATATTTTTTCGGCGGTTTATTTTGCTTGGCTGTGGTTGTATTGGGTCGGCTATTAATCAGCGCACTACTCGATGTTGTAACAATATCTTGTTGTGGCATAACTGTGGTGGTGACAATTGAGGCCGCATTTTGCGGAATGGCAACTTCAGTAATCATTTCCGAAAAATCATCGGTGATACAAAATTGTTGTACATCCGATGCGATGCGTTTAATTTTTTCAAAATCGTCCGTAAATGATGTGTCCAATGTTAAAAACATGTCATCGACCAACACACCATTTTCGGTGCCATCCGATTGATTTGATGTTGGCAGTGATGAATTTGTTGATTGTACACCGGAATGATTGTCATCAAATAGCGGTGTATTTAGCGTTGAATCGGCAAATGTTAATGTAGTCTATAAAAATAAATGGCTCAATTAATACATGTCAATGTTTTTGGTGTTTTTGGTGTGTTAGCATCTAGTGATTTGGTGGTGCTAGAGATTTCCATAAATTAACATTTTTATTGCGGCAAACAAAACTTGAATCTTTTTTTGAAATTTTAATTTGTTTCTTTTTTTAGCTAAATTTGTCTGTTGAACATGGGAAAATGTACCTGTGCGTCATTGGAGAAGATGGCTCGCCTCACCGTAGCATCGGTTTTAATGCTGTTTATCGAGGGAATGACAGTTACCGTATTTTGCATGCCTTTTGCATAGCCTTTACCCTGAAGTGCACTGCGTAACAGTGATTCTGGTGTCTCCTATAATAAAAAGTACGAAAGTTTTTTATATTTATTTATTAATGAGACCATCATTAAAGATTAATTAAACAAAAACAAACAAAAAAAACAGTCTTGCAAAATTCATGCATTTATCTCAAGGTGAATGATGCAAATATTTTTTTATTGTGCTGTCAAAATTAAAATTGCTCACTGTACAAAAAAAAAACCAAATGAGTATATAGCTTTTCAATCAATGTGAATACGCAGAAACACTTACATTGCCATCCTCGACGATAATATTATGATCGGCCATTTGCCAATCATTATTGTTATTGTTGTGAAATGCGGCGTTTAGTGTGCTATTTAAATTCGTGCTATTGGTAACCGGGATCTGTTGTTGTTGTTGGTTGTGTGGATTTTGTTGAATCGTTTGCTGATGCGATTGTGTCTGCTGCTGCTGCTGTTGTTGTTGCTGTTGTTGCTGTTGCTGCTGTTGCTGTTGCACATTTGATACAGATGATGCATTTGATACGGACGATGACGATGAATGAATGAGAATATCGTTATCTTTGTTGTCCGTTGAGAAGCCACTGTCATCGTATGAGTATTCAGTTTTTGTAATATAACCAGGGAATGTGTTAAGCAAACTATCAAAATCAAGTGCTTGTGTTGGTGGCTCTTCGACTGTATCACAAACTTTACGCTGTACCAATGCTGGCTCCTGCTGTTGGCTCAACAGCCATGGTTCGTTTCCATTTAATACTGTCAACGTGTAAATTTGGCCGTCGGTGTTACACACCTGACCACCCAGATCACTAGAGTTATTCTGTTGTGTCCAGCAATAACGATTCAAATCTTCGAATATTGTTGAATCGAAACGATTTGCATCCTTTTCAGCGCCCCAGAACTGTTTAAAAAAGAAATTGAAATGCACTTAAGTTTAAAGGTTCAATTCACAGAATCCAAATGTAATCTTGATTGTTGCCATTTAAATGGCATTTAATTGATCAAATTCTACGGATAAAATGACTTTCCCACTTGGTATGGTTGAGTATAGTTACCTGATCGAAACCCTGTAGTGGTGCATCTAAATTGTTGCCATTTGTATCGGATGTGACGCGATCATTGATGCCGATACCGATCGTATCGGGTGCGGTAACAAAATCGAAGAAATCGGTTTTTGTAATATCGTCGGTGCGAAATGTCTCAGTGATATCCATGCTACCAGTCGACATAGTTTCTTGTAATGTGCTCAACTGTATAACCATAGAGCTAATTAATTCGTAATCGTTGTCGTTACGATTTGATTGATTTTCGTTTTGCTGTTTTTGCAATGTCTCACCAAATCACCACACAGTTGGCTGATTTGCGTAAGGCGTTCCAAATATCGTTGGGTGTTGTTAATTTTTTGTTGTTGTTCGCTTCGTATCTCTCCCCCCCTCTCTCTCTCTCTCTCTCTCTCTTGGTGTATTCAAGTTTTCGCCGGAATCGAATTGAAGTCACTCAATGAGTATTTTTTGTTTTATAATCTGGCATCAATTCCGTAAATTGTTCAAATTCGCCAATCTGCAATGATACAAAATGAAAGAAAAATAAGAATTGTTCCCTAATTATTATTGCTGTTACAGAATGTATGTTTCGAATTTTATGCTTCTTAATGAAATTTTATGATCGCAAAAAGAGTGAACAAATCCCAAATTAAATTGAGACCAATTGTTGTGTTTCTTTTACTTTGTTGCAGTATTTTCGTTTGCGTCGTTTTTTTTTTGTATTCGTTCAATTTCAATATTCAGGGGATTTTTGTTGTAAAGTGAAACTGGGTGGAAATCGATTTCGTGTCCATTTCGAATTTTCAAGATACTTTTGTAAACTCTCTGTCCAGTAGTTGGAATTTGGTTTTTTTTTATTGTTGTTAGTAGTTTTTAAGCCAAATCAACTCACTCAACAGGCATACGACTTTACAATGGGAACATAAATATTAGCGACAATTTTAATTCGATGAAATAAATCTGATGGCAATTGGTATCATAAAACATTTGCACTCGTACATAAAAAAAAATCTCGTCGGTTGCTTGGCCCGGCCAAGTTGGCCAATGCGAAAGTATTGGCAAACAGGAGCATTGTGATCGAACCAAAATGTGTGCACGGAGTAGGAGAGAATAACAAAAAATTAACCAAAAATATTTTAAATGAGGGAAAAGTATTTCGGATGGTAAGTTTGTGTGTGTTTTTTTCGGGTTTTGTTTTCACGTGAGTTTTCTGTTGTTGATTGTTTTTTTTTTTGAAACTGTTAATAAGGAATTGAAATCGGTCTTCTCGATTTCTTTTATAGTTGATTTGGTTTGTGTTTGTGTGTGTGTGTTTTTTTTTTCTTCTTTTCGTTCATCAAGAAAAAGAAAAATGCAAGCAAGAGAGAAAAATATGTCAACTTGAATAAAAATCCATATGTAAGGTCCGCCTTGGAATGAGGAGGAAATACTTGAAAAGAAAATAACAACGAAACCGAAATCCGCGCAACCACATCAACAGCAGCAACAACAACCACGAAAGAAAAACGCCACGAAAAGTATGCGAGAATTGCCAGAACAAAGCAAAAATAGCAAATTTATATAGCATTACAATTTGGGCAAAAGCCGAACGGGCACATATTTTTGTTGTTGTTGTTGTTGTTGTTGTTGTTTCACTCTCTTTCCGTGGTGCTGTCGTCAGCCACATAAAACAATAATCACCATTATTATTCGCTTATATGGTATTAATTATTTTTATATAAAAAATTTCATTCAAGAGCCAATTAGGCAGTGTACGCGCAATGTGTGTATGCTTTGAAGCACACGGGGCCGGACAATGATTGTGCGTGAGCGCACTTTGAGCGCTCTCCATCGCTCAATTGCATGGCGTGTACTGAATTTCATTTGGTTGTGTGAATTCTTTGACGAAATTACAGTGAAGTGTGCAAGTGTACCAGAAACGAGAGAAAAAATGTCACCAGAAGAGACGAACGTGAAAAAATAATAAAAACCACACAAAGGAATACATTTGCATTGGCCAATGCTGCGATTGCACACACACACTTTGCAGCCAAAAACATAATCGATTCGGATATATTATTTCTTTTCTGTTCACTCGTCTCTGCATTGTGTAGCTCATGCTCGGCTACTGTTTGTGCGTCCGCGTACACATTTAGCAATAATTCATTGTCATTTCGAGAGCGGACATGAGCAATGCTCGGTGTCGATTTGTATGTTGAAAGATGTTGAACAACATAAATAAGCATTAATTAATTATTATTTTTCAGCATTTTCCTTTTGGTGACGATGAATCACATGATTGTCAAGTGTGTTGCGATGCATTGTTTTCGTTGTTGTTGTTCATTCGATAGACTTTTTATATGTGCGTGTAAGTCGTCGATTTTCAGCATTTTGTAATCAAAATAACAATAATAATAAAAATGTGTTCAGTTGTCGGCGTTTTTTTGTTTTTTGTTTTTTTGGTGTGTGTGTAATGCGCTGATACATTGGATGTTCGACCTCCGATCACAGCAGCAACCATAACCATTACCCATTACAATTCACATTAAATTATTTATTTTATAATAAAATTGTCGCCTGATTTTCTTTTGTTCTTTCTCTGTTGTTCAGCCATCATGTTGAATATATGTTATCTGATTGTTGTAGACTGTTATCGTTGTACAATTGTTTTTTTGTGTGTGTTCGTACTGCTCTGAATCGATGCCAAAGATCGATGCGTGGAGTTCATTTTCTGTATCGTTCCATAAAAGAAACAGATACACGGATTTGAGTGCGCGGTTTACATGCCGGTCAAACCAAAAAATATGGTAATGACAATTATTATCCACCTAATTAATAAATTCCTGGAGTTCTGTGCGTGTGTTTCTTGTTTCGATTTCGTTCGGCCAATGTCTACACACAAGACACGTCACTCGGCACTTTGACATGCGTTGCTGCGTTTTTAAACTGATTTAATAATACAATTGCGCCATGTTCGCATTCCATGTTCAATGTTTTAATATGGTTGTTGTTTCTGTTTTGCGCCTTCATTTATTCCTTTGTTGATCTAAAAAAGATAACTTTACTCGTTGACTTTTTTTTGTTTTGTTTTCAACATGCCAACGATGGCTTGTTTTAGTCGAACACAGAGTGATTTTCTTTCAACATTTATTGTTATTTATGCGTCAAATATTTTGGTCCAAACAATGCACTCAATATCCATAAAATGGAATTGGCATTGAGTCAGATGTTTGCCAAATTTGGATCACATTCCGCATATATGCAGCACGAAAACGAGAGAAAATTTTCTATCGTCATCTTCGTTCGATCGTGGCTGAATAATTCACGCTCATCGTGCAAAAAATGGCGTACTCATCGATTTTATTTAATGAAATTACCATTGCGATTCGGATCACTTTCACACATTTTTCACCTTTTTCGTCCTCATTCTTATCAACTGATCTAAAAGCTATAACTCAATTATGTATTCGAATTGTAATTTGATTAATTTTCATTTTCGGTGTGCACGGTTTGAGTGTATGTGTGTGTGTGTGTGTAGCTAAGCGCAAGCATGGGTAAAGGCCACGCATGTATTTTTGCCATTTAAAATCCATGCCATTCCCGAATAATAATAATCACATTTTCTCAATTGAACATAAATCTTGCAATAAGAATTATGGTCAATGGCGCGTTGGATTTTTTGTGTGTCTTTGGCGAAATCGATTTTTATTCAACAAAACAAAAGAAACCAAAAAAAAAAAAACGTACATACGCCCCTTTGCGATTCATATTCATTTCTAGAGCCAATTTTTTCCCCCTTATATAAAATTGATCTGTACACATTTACATTGGCAGAGTATTTGCTGTCTTGGTTGCTGGTTTGCAGTGAGATTGGTTGTTTTTATTGTTTCTTCTTCTGTGCCATTTAGTTCAAGATAATATTCATTCATTTTCTGCTAAAATAGCCACCTTTATTTGGATATCTTCATTTATTTCATTCGAATTATGTTTTTAAAACTTATAATCTTTTTGTTTTCTCGTGATGTGTTTTTTTTTCATCATCTGCGTTTTGTTTCTCCCTCTCGCAGGATTACTAATGAACATGGTTTTCTCTTTTGGAGCATAAGCACCGATCGGCAATTGATGTTCGCTTGTTGAATATATTTATGGTCACAAACGCATCAATCATTAAGTCCGATAAAATTACATCCTTCTTTTCACTTTGTGTTCGAGAGTCACGCGAAAGGTGTGATAACAGATCATTGGCATCAGCACCATGGTCCATGGTAACGAGCCAATCAACCATTTTCATACGTGTTCACCAAAAGATGTGTGTGTGTGTGCTGCAAAAAATTATGATTAAACGATTGAATGTTCTTTTCATATAAGAAAAAAATTAAGAGATCAACGATCGTACAGCACACAAAAAAAAGCTGCACAAAAAACAGCACTCAGCAACTTTCTTGCCTTTTTTCAGGTTTTTTTTTTTTGCTTCATTCAACTAGTATTCCCATAAAACATCCAAAAACTGCTCAACCACAATTAATTACAATGTTGATTAAGATAGCGAATGAAGTGTGTGGTGGTCAGTTGGCCTGTTTGGTTTCCGCCTTGTACTATGTATAACGCGAACAACCAAAAATCAAATTAATCAATTTTCAAGCGCGCGCTCATTTTTTTTCCTTCTTTTTCTTCTTTCAGTCTCATGTCTCTGTATATCAGGGACCGTTTTTTTTTGTTGTTATCGTTCTCAGCCAGTTTATGTGCATGCGATCAGGTTGTTCAACATAAACCATTCAATCATATCCATGGATTCCTTGTTACGTTTGCAATTATTAACACATTATTAATGTGAATATGATCGCCCGTTTGTTTGACGCTCGTTCCATGTAATCAAATCATTTATTTTAACAGACAGTCGATGGTATTGAACGAAAATTTGCTGCTGGGCCAGAAAGGAGAAAAAAAAATGTACACGAAATATTCGAATATATTTAACAATCGGCAATCCAAAGTGGTTTTTTTGCCGAAAAATGCATTTTCATTCTGTTGCAAGGCATACACGGGCAGAAGATAAATCGATTTTAAATTGCCTTGACCCGATTCCAACAATATGTTCGACTGGTGGTTGTGCGAGGACGTGACTTAGCGACAATGTTGACAATGTATTCAGCGTGAGAATCGGCTAATTCAGTAGTTCATAATGACAAAGTTTTTTTTGTGTGATTCTAATGATCTCAAAGTCAGTCGGTGACAAATGAAACAGTAAGAAAAAAAAAATGGTAAAAAAATATAAATTCGTTCGATTTAATTGGTCATTGAACGTATTGTCAACCAAAAATCCCATACATCTTGACCTATATAAACATTTTAGCTTATGTAACAAAACGACAATGTCTGAGAAAACAAAACATAAAACCCACATCCTTAAGAGACGCACACAGAAATTGATTTGAAAAAAATAAGAAATCAAAGAAAAGCTCAAAGTCAACGGTATTTAAAGTTTGGCATTGATCAGAATGCCCCTAAAAATAATTATGCATACAAAACGATTTCCGTTTGTCATTGCGCATTGCGACGCGATTTTATGTGTCGTCTTATTGTTTGTCTCGTTTGGTTGTTGTTTTTTGTTCTCTCTCGCTCAATAAAATGACGTTAATTTTCTCCGTTCCGTTTTGTTTGTTCATCGCATTGTTGCTGGTGCTTTATTTTCGTGTTGTGCTTGGAATATAGATCGAATGAATTGTCATTTCCAAATTGAAGCAAAAATACAAAAAGCCGATATATCGCTTTTTGGAAGTAGAAGAGACACAACAACAAAAAAACCACGCTTCACAAATGCGTTCAAAGGTGGAAAGAGCTATAATACCAATTACAGTTTCGGTATCTGTATCAAAGCAAGAATAAATGCTTTGGAATTGAAACGATGTGGAGTAGCAAGACAGCCGGAGAGCGCAGCGCAAGACACACGAACAAGAAAGAGTGAGAAGAACATGAAGAAGAAGATAGAGAGAGAGAAAAAAAGTAACAACCGTACTCGGATAGTCAGATTAAGATCAAGCAATGGGCCAAATTAAAGCGGTAGCAATGGCATCACGAAAATGTCGAAGCAAAAAAAAAACGCAAGCAAAGCCCCATGTGAAAGTTAAACAAAACGAGAGTAAAAAGAATAACACAAAACATAAAACGATCATTAAAAAAATAAATCGTATACTTTTTAACAAAAGGCAACAGCACCAGAGCAGAATCGAGCCGAGCGACCAGAAGAAGAAGAAGAGACAAAAATAAAACAGATGAACAAAAAAGAAATAAGACGAAAAAAGAATCCACATGCACATGACACTGCTGATTTCGCGCTCTTCTCTTTTGGAACCCTCTTCAGACACTTAAAGCACTTAAGACTTTATCTGTTGCGGGCCCGTGATTCAGAGCTGCAAATGACTGAGAGAACAGAAAAAAAAAACAAGAACACCGAAACATACTGTAAAATCAACAACGGATTTTTGAATATTTCGGTAACTGTATCGGTGTGTTCTGTTGTGGGACGGGCACGAAAAAAAAACCATTTTATTCAGTTTCATCTTCGTTGTGTGTAGGAAAACCACAAACGGTATCGATTGCGAGTGGGTTTATGTATTTCATTCGGCTCCATAAAACTACAGTTTGAAAGAAAAATTAAAAAAAAAACACACACACACACACAAGAACGAACTGTGTGCACAGACGATATCCTGATTGTGTCCTATATTTTATGCAAAATGATACCATTTTGTTGTTGTTGTTGTTGTTGTTGTTTTGACGACCGCCAACGAAACTGATCTCAGATCACTTGATTCTGTTAACTTTTTTTTAAAATGTTGAACCGTTTTCTCAGTTGCTTTGCTTCTTTGCAGCCATCATGCATCATGGGCAAAACTTTGGCTAGCAACCAATTTCAATGAACAACAAAAAAAAATAACATGTTCAACTTAAACAATGAATGAAACTTTAATAACGCATATGATTGTTTCTGCTCTGCTTATTCCATGGCATTTGTTTCTGTCTTTCATTTTAGTGTACACACGTTTCACATGTTGAAACCGAAAAAAATGCCCAACAAGAACGTTATACCGTTGTTGTTATGTTCATCTATCCGTTAGTATTTGGCTGCTCATTAGGATGCAATCTAATTTCTTATCAACCAATCTGTGGAAGTGTGGGGTCGACCTTATGGTCAAAATGAACAAAAATAAATTTTCCGTGAAGTCCGTATTTGTGTCAGCATTTGTACAGATTATGCCTTAAAATGTTCAAACGTTGTTTAACAGCCGCTAATTAAATCGTCAAACTAATCAACACACACAAGAAAAAAAAACAATAATCGAATGGAATTCGTTATTTGTTTGCTTCATTGCATTTTTGAATTGGTAAAAAGTGCTGGATAGAAATTGCTTCCGACAGATAAATGGAACGCGCATTTGGCCATAATTTACGTTCGCACATTTCATGTAAAAATTGTTGTACACGATTGTTCAGGCCACGGTTTAAAGTCATTAAAAATAGCCGCTCATAAATGCTGCTGCGGTATTTCGTGTGTGTGTGTGTGTGTGTGTGTTTTTTTTCTTCGATTTAATTTCCATTTTAGAATTTATATATATATTTATATATTACTTATGTACACGGCAATAAAATCGTTTCGTTTAATTTTGTAAATTATGATATGCGATCTCGAATGGACATGTTATTAAAAGTTCAATTGAACCGCAGCGCCTTCCCGTTGCCATCCATTTAAACCCAAGCCCATATTCCAATGTTTGGTTAGAGTGACGTGAGTGAGCGCGTGCGCGCGCGCGCTCACCCGCAAATCTAACGCTGTTCGGGAGTGGTAATTAATTACTGTTTAATTGTGATTTTATGTGCATGCAAGCAGTTTGAGTGCCAATCGTGGCCATTGAATAAAAATCGCTGCATGGCGATTATTTATCATTCATTTAAATAGTGGAAGAAAAAAACCAGTTTACAATTTTGTAGAAAAAAAAAAATCACGAAAATTTTAACACACACACACACGAAAAAAAGCACCTTTAATTTTCAATTTTTGTGCCAGTAAATTGTATAATTATGATTTTATATGAATTTGGAATTCTCTAATTTTTTTTTTATTAGTTAGTAATAAATTTTAAAAGATTGAAACACAAAACGTTAAGCAAATAGCGTGCGTTTAAAAAGTGGTCATTTGATGTATCAAAATGCACTGCGAAATGGTGTTGCATTTTACACCTTCAATAAATCCATCCAAAAACCAACAATAACAATAATTTTTATTTTATTTTTATTTTTTTTTTCGTTCATTCGTTTGTTTGTTTCGGCCGCACTACGAGAGCATTACCAAAGAATTACATTTCAATTGAAATATTTGTGCATCAAAATAATCATAAATGCTTTCGAACAAACGAAAAACTTACGACTACAAGCACTAGCTATTTTCAATTTATTGCCCGTGTAGCTCTTTGGCTGGTTTCTAATTATTTTCGTCACGATTTGTTGACACTACAGCATACGGCATCGTGGTATTCAGTTTCGAGTGTTTTGTATGTGGCTTCCAATCGAGTCAAATGAAAAAAAAAAACCAATTCGGAATGGTTTGTTTCGTCTCTTCAACGCAGCTCAAAATCACACACAGAGATAGAGACACACACACACACATCACACATCACATTATCGCCTCTATGGTTGGCTATGGGAAATAACAGGCGATTTAAGGCTGGCTACAATCGAAGCATAATGAAACCAAATACAAGGCATGTCCAAGAAATGCTCAGAAAATGAGAAAAAAAAGAAATATCTGTTTTTTTTTTTTATATTATATGCAAAAGAAGCGAAGGCAGTTAGTTATGTGCACAGTGTGCTGCACACTGATTTTAAGTAGCTCTATAATTTGCTATCGTGTCATTTAAACATAACATTTTCGTTGTTGAGCGATTTCCATTTGATTCGTTGTGTGCCTGCTGTTATGCCTGTGTGTTCTTTATTTTCGCGCACTCAAGTGCTTCTGGGCTGTGTGCATGTGCTTGTGCATCTCTCTCTCTCTCTCTCTCTCTCTTCAAGACGTGAGAAGTGTAAAACAACAACAGCCGAGGCACATTACAAATTTTTGTGCGCTTTAAAACAAAAGACGCGATGTAAAAACAGTGATTCAACCAATTTAGAGGCGACGTAGTTGAAAATGACATTAATTGCATACTTTGCGTATTATTTTGTACCGTTTTTTCCCACTTTTCCCCATTCACATCAACAGTTCATTTGGATGTGATTTTCGTTAATTTTATGTCACATTCGATGTAAATTAAATATCAGCGAAAAATGAACATTGTTGTTTTTTTTGCTGTTGTCCTCATATGCTGTTTTGTTTTCGGCTGAGCTGTGTTGATACGTGTAAATTCATCACCTCCTTTTTGCCAACAGTTTGCTCATTGCAATTTGACAGATAGATATGCGGTTTCAATAACATGTCACACGGCATATCCATAACCATGATGTGTGTAATTTTGTGTTTGAGCGCATGAATGCTGAAGAACATGCTGCGTGACGTAAAGCCCACTCATAGCAGCAGCAGCAGCAAACACAATTCCGTGTGCTCAAAACGAAGATATCGGGTATAAAATGCAGAAGAAATTGTTGAAATAATGGCATTTTTATGGTTCCACACCGAAATCTGCACTGCAGACAGATCGCCGTCTCTTGAACGGTGAGGAAGATTTACTTGTATCAAACAACAACAACAATTGCAAAAATACCGTTTGAAGAGCAACTGAAATGAATGCGAATAGAAACAGGGAAAAACAAATCCCAAATCAACATGGTGCTCAATTCGCTCACTGCGATCAAAACGAAGAAGAAAAATGTATTCGAACAATTTACGAGGAGTGTGTGTGTGTGTGTGTGTTTTTTTTTAGCGTTTTTGAAAATAAAAACTCAACAAATACAAAATGGCATGCTGAGTCTTCGATTGATTCGTAAAGGTGCGCGCATTCGGTTGCGTATTCGTGCATGCTGAATTCCAACAATGTTCCACTTGTCGTTGTTTTTATTTTCTATTCCTCGTCTGAAACGCTGATTGTGTGTTGTTATTGCGTTTTTACATCGAAATAATAATGTTTTTACCGAATTGATAGATAAATAAATTTATTGGCTGTGGCAACCGAAGTGTGTGGAATCGCCGATTAGACCCATAAAATTCGACTAGCTAATGCAATGTTAGCGTTCTGTTCGTTTTTTTTTTAGTTTTATTATTTATTTTTGTTTTTTTCTTTTCTTTTTCTCCTTTTGCTTGGCTGCCTGTTGCTCTCTTACATTCGGTTAGTTTGTTATTCTATGATGGCCATTAAGCGTGTTATAAATGCTGTTTTTTTTTTTTAAATTTAATGCCAAGCGCACGTTGCAAAGCCGTAATGCGCGGCCTGATCACTTCATATAATCCACGGAATCGAATGCGCCAATGAAAACGTGTTAACATTTTTACAAAATGCAGTGCACGTCAAAATGGAAAAGAAAATCAAAATGTGTGGATACATTTTCGAGTGAAAAAAAAAATAAAAGCCATAGAAACGTGAAAATAAAAGAGCCCGAACTCGCGTAAGTGTGTGTGTGTGTGTGTGTGTGCGAGCGTATATTGTACATACCAAAAGCTCGAAGAACAACAAAATTCAATTGAAAAACGAAATAATAGCCAAACAAATACAGTAACAACAACAAAAAAATCTAAATAAAAGAGAGAAGAAGAAGAAAAAAAATAGCAACCGAAACGCAAACACACAGAAACAAGAAGCAAAATAACGATTTTATTATTGTTGTTACTGTTGCGCAAACTGATAAATCGCTTTAAGTATTCGGTTCGGCTGGTATTTTCATTATTATGATTATCGTGTATTTTATGCATTTCTTTTCGGCTTACGACCCAAACTGTCTTCATTTATTTAATAACAAATGGTTTTGTTTGCAAATGAAAACGACAATAACATCAAATAAATTAACAAACCGCATCTAAGTTTTATAAACAGCACATCGATTGACAACTGGCAAACGTGTACAACAAGAACTACCTGCACACACATCGAACCATATACACACCACTCTATGGTTTCGCTACCGTGTGCAAATGCACGCAGTGCAGTCACAACACTCACAGCCGCAGCACGAACGAAATAGCAGAGAGGCGGAGAAAAAAAAAATCAAAAGTACCATTTCATTTCATTAAATTAATCGCTCGAAAGTTGATAAGCAAATAAATCGTCCGATTTTTCTTACTTTCTTTCGTATTCTTTCACTCAAATAACGTCCAGATTATCGAATTAGAACATCGATCAATCAGCCGATTCGTGTCGTGTAAGTTGATTTATTAAAGGCCCGTATTTAATTCTAATCGAAATGGTAAGCACGCGCATGTCGTGCACTTTCCGTTTGGCAATTGCAAGACAAGTGAAAGAGTGAGCGAGAACGAGAACGAGAGAAAGAGAAAGAGAGGGAAAAAAAACACGACAGAAACGTAACATAGACATTGCTTGGTTGAGGTATTGTTGAAGAGCACTAAAAAGCAGCGTCGAAGACCGCACAAAATAACCGTTAGACAAAGAAATGTTAGTTTGGAAACAAAAAATGGCAAAAAACCCACACAAACACCAGCGTTCATGTGTGTTGGGAGCCAGAAGAGCTCTCCATACACAAAAAAATCGAATCACAAAATGGAATTCATCGTTCTGGTTGAAAGCAACCATCATGTCTATAAGTGTAATTTCATTTCGCCGGGCTAGAAATATCCACACAGACTGGCATAGAGCGCTAGCGGAGAGCACCAGCACCAAAAAAAAAATTCCATATATGATTTTCGAATAAACAATGATTATTATTTTCGATACACGATATAATACGCAGGTAGGCGGATTGTGATCTTTTTCATTTCGCTTTGCGGTTTGAAAACTGAATCGGCGAAGAAACAACAACAACAACAACACACAAAAAACACTCACATATCCAAATCTAATATATTATAAAATGTATACAAATCAAGTGCATTGTAATGCTTATAATGGTATATTTATCGACGGTTCTGGCTCTTGTTGCTTTTTTTTCTTCTTCATTTAAACAACCATTTTTCTTGGTTGTTGCCTTTGTCAGGGTCTTTATTTCGTGTTTTTAGCGAATTTATTTCGAATCTTGTAGTTATTTTCATCCGCTTTTTTTTTCTCCGGTTGTATGTCTAAAGGTGTATGAAATGTGTGTGTGTTTTTTTTTGGTTTCAAGCCATTTTTCAATTTAATTCATGGATTTGAACTATTTGATTCAGGCGGATGGACGAGAAGAAAGCTTTTCTAATAAGACAGATTGAAATAACAATCTGAACTGAGCACCACAACAACCGCTACAAGATCCCAAAAAAAAGCAACAGAGTTGAGAAAGATCAAACCAAATAAACGAGCTCAACAGTACACACAAACACACACAAAAAGTGATTTAGTTTCTTAGTTAATGTGTATTTTGGTATTTTTTTTTTACTCTGTTGATTTCTCGGCTCTTGCTCTTGTTCATATGCAATAATTCACTTAGTGCACAAAACTTTGTGGTTGGCAATGAATTAACATTTTTTTTGTGTGTGTGTGTAGCGAAACGATTTATTGAATATGTGTTTTCATGGTGTTCATGCTAAGCGCACACAGAAAGCCTATTTACTAGAATATTTCGCGTGTGAGTTCGAGTGCCAATGAATTTTTTGCTTATTTCACCAAATATCAATCGAACATTGGGATAGGCCTTTTTTTACCTCTTGATTAGTATGCGCAAAGCGCAATGAACACATGTGCCTTTTTTGTTCGTTCGGTCACCACCTGATAGTGATATGGTTGAGCATGCATACGTAATGATTTATTCAAATTGAACATTTTTACAGCATATCAAAATGGCTATAAATTTTCGATGCAAAAAAGATTCATGATTTCCGATTCGTTTCGAAAATTGCTTTTTCATTGGCATTGGTCGAGTGCGATGAGTCTATTTTTGTTTGTTTTAGTGTCCTAGTAGCCGGCTGCAGCATGGCAACATCGTACACCGATAATAGATCCCGAAGAGTATATAAGTATATGTATACGATAACAAGAAAATTGTTACAACAACAAAAACCAGTTTTCATTTTACCACATTACATTTATGAGCATTTGGCATCGATACACATTTGCTCAATCTATTTCTTCTTTCTTTCGTATGTGATGTGCTCGGTCGGTGGTTTTGTGTGGCTGCGTGTGTTGTGTTTGCAAATTGATTTTTAGAAGACCGAAACAAATCAATACGATCAAGACTGGTTTCAAAGCACTCCGCATTTGTGCTCTGGACGAGTATGCAAATTTTTATTGCTTTCATATAAACGGTCAATTGATGACTGGCCAGCGGCCACCTCAGTTCCGATAACAGCATAAAATTCATACAAATATTTAAATTTTTTTTTTTTGTATAGCGTTCGACCAGTTATAATGCCATTCAACTATACCAAAATATGTGTCATGCATTTGTTTCAGCTGGAAATCAGGAAGATAAAACCCAAAACCTAAATTCTCAATGAATTTGCAAATGTTCATGAATTTACATAGAAATCTAAACGCAGTACAAAACGAATATCTCCATAAGAAAGAAAGAAAACGACACATTTGATGGATAAAAAATGCACTGTGCGCACAGACCAACTTGACCTACCAATGAGAAAAACAAACGTATTTTTGTCTTCTTCACAAATCACACAAAACTTCTATAAATAGTATGGAGTTGCGAGCTCATTGTTGTTCCATTGATTCAATCGTGCAACTGATAATCATGCTAATGAATCTACGGTTTTACGTTTGGATCAATATGTTGTGACTTGGCGATTGAATGGAAGACAGTTGAAGAAGACCTTTTGACAACTGCAAGCAACCTTTTTGAAAAACACCGAACCACACACTCGCTCACATTGGTGAGGCAACGAACGGCAGATAAAACCACGAGAGATTTGAATTGATTACTCATGAATATAGTGAATAATGTCACATGTTTGCGGTCATCAGCGTCAATTTCGAGCGATCGAGAGAGAGAGAAAGAGAGAGCGCGTGCGAAAAACCAAAGAAATTGATGACGAATCAACAGCATCGAATCATCGACGAAACATCGACCAGAAATCACATTATTCGTTACTCGGTGCTGTTGTTGTTGTTTTTGGGGCCAGCATGACATTAATGAGGCGAACTCAGTGACACAGAATAGTGATTTTTCTCTTGTTTTTTTTTGTCTGTTTTTCAAATTCTGTTTTTTGCTACTCAAAATGTAAAACCTTTTTCATTTCTCGTTGATTGATTTTTTTTTATTATTGAGACACTCAATCTTCCTCCTTATCTCTCTCGCTCTTTGTATCTCACTTTTTTTCTTTTTCTTTTTCGATCGTTCGATTTATTCCTATTATTTATATTTATGGGATGTAACTAAAAACAAAATTAAACATGTTCAACTCATTAAAGTCCATGTGTTTCTTATGAATGATCTACGATCTATGTTGATAGCTTGTCGATTTTATTATAGCATTTAATGTTCGAGCTTTGAACGTATTGTCTCATTGGTCTTTTCTTTCGGTTATGCCTCGGCGTTTCGTGTACATTGGGGGGCTATGAAATCGATATATGTGTCTTCGATAGACATAAAGAATTCGCAATCACACACAATGGCGCACAAAAAAAAACTTTTATAGACGAAAAATGCAAATTATATTATAATTTGAACGAAATATGCTTAGAGTTTTGTGTGTGTGTGTGTGTGTGTGTGTGTGTTGTTTCTTATTCGCTCTGAGTTTTTTTTTAAAGTGTTCTTTTGAAATGCGAACTCATATACAAAATAAGATGGAAACAACAAAAAAACATCCTAATGCCAAACGGAATGCATGTAATCGTGTTAGTCAAATCACAGGGGAACACGTTGAGACCTTTTTGTATGGTGTACGTTGAGACACATTTTGCAACATGTATCGCCGAAACCAGCCGCGTTCGGTGTGCATGTCATCTGCTGTAGAAGCAAATGAGAATCCAACATCCAACCGATCGAATAATGTGGAATCAAATTAAGACAATGCACAAGAGCGAGATAGAGTGCCAAAGAGAATCAAGAAACACAGAAAAAATGCTATGTGCGCGATTAAACTCATGTACGTGTCATATTTTTCTTTGTAAAAATTGTACACGGCGCGCAACATTTATTTTGTTTTTTTTTTTTTAAGTTTGTATCCGACTCAGTGTGTTTCGTTTCGGTGCTTGTTTTGAATGATATTTCCTGCGATATGCATGGGAGTTCGAGCATGGCCTGTTGCAAACACAAGTGCATGTCGATGTTGTAGATATTAATGTAACATATATCGACACACACGAAACAAATAAACAAAAAATGAATCAAAAACAACACATGTGATTCGATATTTTTCCATCATTTTTGTTGTTTGGTGCTGCTGCTGCTGCTGCTGCAGCAATTGCTGCTGTCGTTTGCTCAAATGAAAAAAGAAATCACTCATACTCCACGATGTTCATTATCTTCGACGAACTCAAAGTCGATCGTTTGCTTAATATAGGCCTCATGTCTTATAGTCAAATAAAAATAAAAATAAAAAAAAATAGCAAAGCGCACAATCGCACAAATATGTGTCTTTGTGTGCACTTCTAATGCACCTCGTAATGAAATTTATCGTTTTATAGTGGATACAAGTCACGATTTTTTTTTAGTTTTCAGAGCGGGCCTTTGTCTGCTTCACCCAAATCAATGACGAAAATAAGCCGCAAAAGAGAGACAGAGATAGATAGATAGAGAGGGAGAGAGAGAGAGAGAGAAACCACAGCTCAGGCCCAGGCACAAACGAAAATTTATTAGGAATGTTCGGTTTGGTTTCCTTTATATGCAACTTTGCACTATGCGATATGTAATTCTTAATTCCGATGCGATGTGTGGCAATAGGTAAAATATTTGGCACGGCACCCGATAGATTTTGTGCTGTGGACGATTCCAACTGACTTCGGTTTTATTGTTGCAATTGTCGTCGTTTGTCGATGTTGTTGTCGCTAGAGCTTGTGTAAACTCATATTTTAGCCCCGGATTCCGAGAGATTTGCATCAGAAAATCTCTGACAAAATACTTGTTGCACGGCACAATCATGTAGATTTTGTGTGTTTTTTTTGCCGCTTGTTGCTATGGCTCTCTCTCTATCCTTCATGCTCAGCTTGGCCAGTTTATTTCGATTTGTAGTTCATAAAGTATTTTTAGCGAGGGTTTTTTTTTCTCTTCAGAGCATACTACAAAACATCGATGATCGCGCTAAGGTGATCACGTAACACACAATATGGAAAACCATTAGATGTTGACTCTGGCATTCGATGTAGCTCATTTATCACGACACAACGGAAAAAAACAGACACACACCATCGACTTCTCTTTTTTTGCAGTTTATTTTTGTGTGCTCTCAGGTGTCGCAGTTGTTTGTGTTGATTTCATTTGGTTGTGTTTTGCTTGGCATCAGCCGCTATTCCAAATGGAATAAAATGCTAGTGAAGAGAGAATTTCAAGAGAATTTCAAGAGAAACAAAAAATATCTAAAGCAAAGCGCGCACATTGGCAACAACGGAATTTTTGTCATAAAGATCAGATAAATCAGCCAAAGTCATAAAAATGCCCTGTACTCAAACGACGAAAGTGGTAAACAAAAAACGCGCGCACACACACACACACACACAAAAACATATATAGAGACATAAATTGGGTTCTCATAATAATAACAGCACACGGCTAGGCCAAGTCATACATCAAAATTATTTTATAGATACAACTGAAAATTTGCAAACGAAACGACAGAATGAAAGACTAGAAAAAAAAAACAAAATTGTGGCAAGAAGTGAAAAAAGCCACACATTATCACATTACGGAGTAATGCGCGCGAACACACGCAGCCTCAATGTGCCTGCACAAATTTAGCATTGGTGCTGGAGCATTACTGCCTATTTTTTTTCTTTCCTTCGCTTGATTTCGTGAGCATGATTTTAGCAGAGTGAGACCCCGAGTCACTCTTGTATTTTATGCATTATTATCGACTGATCTCGTATTGCTTGGCTAATTTAAATTTTATTATTACTATTATTATGTGTATTATTGTTGTTGTTGTTGCGCCAAACGTTTTTTTCCCCTCCACATCGAAATTTCTTTATTTCTGTTCGATTTGTTTTTTCTATAGTCAGCTCCAAAACAGACAATTTTTCTAATTATTTGTTATTGTCATTAAATTTTTGTTTCGGCTTGAAATCGAATCTATATTTGTGCACAAATATGACACATGTGTGTGTCAACATTCAAATTGGCATAGATCGGATTTTGTAATGGAACGCGTAATTTTCTGTTTCTGTTTCAACGTTTTCCATTGAGCAATATAAATCGAATAATAATAATAATATTTTTGATATTATCAGCGGCATTTTCTTTTCATTTTATCGTTTTCTTGAAAAAAAAAAAACAATAAAATATTTGGTGAGCAAATGAATCATAGATTGCCAACTGATATGCCGGTTTGAAAATGCTGCCAGACATTTGCCGGCTCTTTTGTTAATGAAAAATATGAACTCGATCATACAAAACTGATACCATCGAGCGGTTATTCTTGAATATCGATTGAAAACTCAACAAAATCCAATATCATACCATCGAGATCTATAAATAAACGTTAACGTCGAAAGCTTCATTTTCATAACGAATCACATATATTGGAATATTTTTCATCTATTTTTGGAATATCGCTTTTTTTATCGCATTCATTAAAAACAAAATGTACCTCACATTTAAATGAGTGCCAATATATCAAAATTTATGTTTTTAAAAACGTATAATTTTATGAGAAAACGGTTTTTTTCCAGCAATGACACAACAAAGAAAATTTACATCTTTGATGGCATCTTCATAAAATGAAATGTGCATAAAAGATGAAACAAAAAAACAAAGCTGTTCATCTCCAGAAAGCTTGTGAAAATAATTTCCAAAAAAAAAAAACTCAAAGAGCACAAGAACAAAAAAAAACAAAACGTTAAAATGTAAACTCAAATTTATGACAGAGAAATGCGGTTTCTATTTTATTTGATGGAACTGGATGGAAGTTGCTCTCTGCTTGTTTCTTGATACGGTGTTTTTTTTGTTGTTCATTCGTCTGTTGTCAATACGTTTTTTTATAATTTACAACATTGAATTTTGAACAGTTTGTTTGGTCACTTGTTTGCAAATTCGAAGAATGAAGACCGACACAAGAAGAAGAAAAACCCATGGCGGTCGCCGACCAAATGTTTCTGTCAGATTACTGCTACTGGCGTTGTAAACTAACAGCAATAATTGAAAACTGCTTGAATGTTGCATCCAAAAAAAATGTCATTGTTTCGTACAAGTTCCATGGAAAACTGGTTCAATGCGGCGATGGTTGAGTAAAGCGAAACAACGAAGAAATCTTAGGTAAAGAAAAGCCGATGCTAAAACTTGAATTTGTTACCATTTTTTTCTGTGAGCTCGAGCGTGTGTGTGTGTGTGTGTGAGTTTTGAGCACATTTGCATTTCGCAAGTGTAACAAATCAAGCAAAGAATTGCCGGGGAAAAGAAAATAGCTCGATAATACGGCAAGCTCTGCACTTGACTCTCTATCGTTTTGGTTCGTGCATTGAATTCACTCTCTTTTCGCTTGTACTTTTCTCAACGATAAATCACACTCACTCACACACACACACACACACACACACACACACACACACATGTGGCTGAGGTACACAACAACGACGGACAGCCGTGGATTGCCGATCAATAGGCAAAGGAGCAGACGAGAGACGCAAACTAAAAATTGAATCATTTGAATGTGTACAACATTTATGAAACTAGGTCAAACGACGAACGATCGCAGATTGCAAATCGTTGATTGCCGGATCGCGAATTGTTGAGTTCACTCGTACGTTTATCGTATGGATTGCAGTCAACGAGGATATGGTCGAGGCTCAATTCAATATCTTTGCTAATATTTATCCAACTGCCGCTTTTTTCGCCGACTCACAAATCATGGCTTTTTATTTATGTTGTACACTGCATATCGAACTACAGACACACACATACAAAAAAATTAAAACGGTTTATAATTTATAACATTGTTAATGCAGCCAAAGTGATCCGTGTCTCTTGGGCTTGGTGGAGTTTCTGTGTGCATTTTTTCTTTTTATTCATCTCTACATTCTATTTGCTTGTTCGTGTGAGCCTATTATTTCCTTCATTGAATGCCATCTTTCTTTGTTGCGCCCCGTAAAACAAATTCCACGAACATAAATCGTTGTACAAAATGTTTGCATTGATTCGCCGAAGCGGTTGTACTGTTGCCAGGCAGAGCGCGGCTGCTGTTGTTGCTGTTGTTGTTTTTGTTTTTCTTGTTGCTGATGCTGTGTGCTTTTTTTTGGGTTGTTTGTTTGCAGGCCATTTTTCTTTCTATCGCTCATTTCATGTGTAACGAATATGACGTACACGATTCTTTTCATCGAAGTGCATAATTATCATTTAAATTCAACGTTTTATGAATAACTTGCACATAAGTACACATCACATTTGCTATTTTGATTTTTGTTCGCCATGATTTTTGCGCTGAACGAAAAAAACCAAACGATAAAATTTAACAAATCAAGTTAAAGAAAACAACGAACTAAACAACAACAAAAATGACGTGAACAATTCAATGCTCACCAACTTGCTTTATTTGTAGCTAGGGTATTGCGATAATCACGAATTATCATCGAATAAAAACGATCGCCTTTTTTCCTCTCTATCTCTCTCTCTCTTTCTCTTCCTCTCTCATTTTCTCGCGATCATTTTATTTGTTTGTGCTTGAATTCTCTCGCATTTGCTTGCATGTTCGAGCAATTCCGTTTTTATGGTTTATTTGGCATTGTAAGGTTTTGGCCCGGCGCTCTTCACCATCATCATCCTCTCTATGCCTCTTGTTCAAATTGAATAGAAAACATCTTAAAGCGACATTAATATCGAATGCACGAAATGTGCATTATTCCCATTGCCAATCGGTGCTACATCATACTTCATCGATTTATTACGATGATTTCTAATTGGAGCTTTATGGAAACGCTTCACCAAATTGCGGTTCATTTGAAGAGAACAACAACAACAACCACAAAACTAAATTCAATATTTGTTGATTTTGCCGTCAGGTAGTCACATCAAAAACCATTTCAAATTGCATCTGGGCATATAAATTAAAAGGAAGCGAATCACAACATTTAAATTAACATCCCAAAAAAAAAAAATTACAGCCGCAAACTTTTGGGCAAAACTAAATCGAGTTAGTGGAATCGTGTCAGTCAGTTCTTTCAATTGATTGCCATTTTGAAGTGCCGAAAAAAAAGTGGAGAAATAAAACAGTTTAATCCAAAGCTTTCAATTTGGTTGGATGTTTGTTGTTGTTGTTGTTGTGTGTGTGAGTCGGTTTAATGATATCTCTTGAAATCCATGTCGACCTTCTGTAACTGACATCCATTTTGCATGATCTAGACTTCAAACGCGCGCAAATAATGAATGATCATTACAGTAAAAATTCAATTTTGCTTGTTAATCCTTTTGCGCAAAGAAACCAACAAAATAAACAGATTATTTGAATAGATCTTGAGAGATTGATTGGGCAATGAGACTTCAACGAAAATCAAATGAATATTTTTGTGTTGTTGTTGTTGTTTTTTCTTTGAATCGATCAAAATGATCGTTCACTCAAATGCACTCGATCTTCGAAATCGAAAAAATTGTTGTTTTTAATTTGTATTTGTTTGGTTTTTGTATAGTTTTGGCGAAGTGAACTGAAATCCAAATCAAATAGAAACTCAATGTGCACGTTTCCCATTACACACACACATACACACATACACATAGACACACACTCAGACATCAAACATTCAGAAGAAGCGAGAGAAAAAAGGCAGCGCTCAAATAAATTGGTAACGGTATTTCTTGATATTTGCGCAAAATAAAGCAAATAATGATAATCATAATCTTTTATGTTCTAACAAATATAAGAGCGAATTCGTGTGCGCGTTTTATTCAAGCCAACTCTTGCCGGTGCTTGAACCACCGTGCAAAAAAAAAGAAAAATATTGTTGAAGAATATACTGTTCGACGCTATTTTTAACAACAGCCAACGGATCATGTTGGAGTTCTCTTTTATTTGTGTGCTCAAGTAGAAAATAGTGAATAGGCTTAAGAAAAAAGATCGACGCATATATGAAAAGATCATTAATTAACACAAAGGTGTGAGCAAGCGCGCGCGCCCGCACGAGTGGCTTGAAGAACAAGGGCTTCCATTCATGCATGGGTGAGCTTTGATAAAACTTTGAAGAATGAAAAAAATGCTTCAATTCAATAGAACACCATTGAACCGAACGAGAAAGAGCGACCAATTTGATCTGTGCGATGAATTTTAGATTTTGAAGCGCCAAAGAATGTGGTTTGTCTACGAAATATGTTGCTATTTTGTTGATGTTGTTGTTGTGTACTATGTTGTCTTCTCAATTCGTAATTGCTCAGTGAAGCTAGTGTTTTGATATCCATTAGAGAAGAAACAGTTGAAAAAAAAAACAAAAATTATACACACAACCACATTTTGGTTCACAGTGAAAATGCTACCAAAAAGCCACAACAATTATGGATATTATAGAATGTGACGACAAAGAAACCAAACAATTTCGTTGCGCGTTGAAATGAAAACGTGGATAAATCGGTTGCGCATTGAGTTGATTTGATTTGATTCACAGCCACTCGTTGCCACTACACACAGACGTGTGTAATAAACACACAAAATAAAAAAGAAAAAAACACTTGTATTTCGGTAAGTACCGAATGAGAACTTAACGTTCTTGCCACATTTTGATTTGGCTTTTGTTCAAGTTTAATGAATAGAATTTGATTGCCGATTGTGTACGATGTTGTTTGGTAACGATTTTATGTTGTGACCAAGAAAATTACTCAAACTACTTTTTTCCATCTACATCTCTTCTCTTCCACTTCGCTCGTTTTTTTCTTTCTCTGACGCGCACGCTTATTGGCTCTCCTAGCCGTGTCGGAAATGCGCGGCCAAAGAAACACGATACCCATGCACAACGACGCACCATTAATATCCAAACCAAAATTGGTATTTTCGTTTGGTTTTCTTCTATGAGATTTCTGAAAAAAAAACAGCTTGGCATTGTGTCGATCTAGATGAGTTTTTGTTTTCTCGTCTTTTTCTCTGATTGCGCACACTCGATGGTTTGATGGCTCGACACGCCGATCAACCGATTCGAGCGACGACCACTATTTTCGATGAACATTTTACGCTGAACCATGAGAAATAAACGTCAAGCGTATTAGAATTTATAAATGTTATTATCTAATCGAACAAAACTACACTTTAACTATAACTCGTTCAACCAGTTCGTTTAGATGATGTTTCGTTTTTTAGTTCATTTGAGGAGAATTGATGCATTCAATTTTCACGGCATACAGTTTTGTTACGGCATTTATTGGTTGCTCATTTATTGGTTGCTCACCGTTGTAGTCGCTGTAGTATTTTGTATCTTAGTATTTAAGAACTATTTTCATTTGGCATCGTTCACGTCTATGGCTGCAGATCCATTAAACATTTTATTATAATCATTATGATACACGTGCACAATTGCTAAATGTATTTAATTTATGTTCTTTCCAATAATTCAAAATAATTTTGTGCGTTTCATCTCGTCCTGATACGGATTACTATAAAAAATAACAACTACAACTCTTACACGATCTAAACTGAACATGCAGTCTAGCGTCCACTCGTATTAGATTATGTGGGTTAAGCACTGAATCATTCGTCAGTTTGGTATGTGGTTGAGGCATTGGACATTTTTGGATGTTGATCATCCAAGTGATATTAGTGTCTTGCTGCGCTCGTTTCGTCTTAATCATCGTTCGGTGAGATATTCACATGTTTATTTGTATACTGTTGTTCGATGCTTGTTATGCCGGTAAAATTGGAACTACGATTTTAAAAATGAGCAGCCGTGTGAGCCAATTTCTTGTTGTGTGATTCACAACCAGCTCAAGACGAAGAAGCGAACAAAAAAAAAACTGCAAAACAAAACAAAAATTAAACTCAACGCCAAATTGTGATCGCAAAGACCTTTTGTAAATGCAATGAATACCGAATGGGTTCACATGATTCTTTGCGATGATTTAAAATGTTATTGGTTACGTATAAGGGCACACGATCAGATTTAGAACTGCGATAATGAAACAGAACAATACGTACACAGAAAAATATCACAAAAGAATACACAAGCAGCAGCAATGGCACCAAACAACCAGCCGTAGAGATGAAGTTGAGAGAAAACAAAAAATTAAGAAGACGACTCAAGCTCTCTGATTTAAATATTTTAAAGGTCAGTTGTCAGAACGGCTGTGCGCGGTGCTCTGTGTGAGATGGTTTTCGTGTACTCAGAATGAAGCCACATGAGCACACACACACACACACACAATTTTTATGTGTAAAGTGCTGGTGTGGATATTTTCTCTCTCTCTCTCTCTCACACAAACACACACACACATTCAATCACCCCATTAGATTTTTGCCCGTTTGAAACTAACATGCAAATATACTCATTTTTTTTACCAATTTGATAGTTCATTCTGTGCCAATGTGAAGCTGAAGCAAAGTACGCGAACAAATCGTCCGTTTTGCCTGTAAAAACGAAAAAACCAGCGTGCGGCGAGAAATGGATTAGAAATGAAAGAAACAAAGGCCAATTCGCTATGGTGGATAATTTTCATCTATTGCTTAAATAATTGAAAGCGTTTGTTTTATCGGTTTGATGCGAATGTATTCACATTCCATTGAATATTTGATGCCGTGCACGGCCTCGATGGCTTAAACGCGTTGAATGCCGTAGAAAATCACATGCTTAGTTTTCGAGAGGAGAAACAAAAAAAAAAAACAGAGCAGCGTAATTATTTACTCGTCTTCTTTTTTCTCTCTTTCTCTTCACAGTGTCTTTGTGCAATTCCGAAAACAATGCAAAGGTTGAACTGTTACAAATAATAATTACACCCACTCGTTGCGATGGTCTTTTCACATCTGTTGTTTGTGCCATTGAGGCGCACACACACGAAGCATCACATAAAACATGGGATCAACGTGAAATCAGAGATGATCTACCGAGAATCCCATGCAAAATGACAACTTATTAATTTATGCTTATCGAGAAAAGATGTTTTGTTCGTATGATCAAGCGATAGCGATTCGATATAATGACAACAACGAAAAACAGAAATAGATTTAGAAAAGGTAAACAAAAGCAAAAATGAATGCATCCATAAATGGAGACACAAAAAATGACTAAACTCGGCAAACAATTGTAATGTGAGTAAGCACACGAAAAAAAAAACCACCAAACGCAGAAAAAGCCAAGCCAATGTAATAATTTGTGTGTGTTTTTGTGTGTGTGTGTGCAAAGCCGTATGTGGAATGCGTGCATTTGGTATATGCCACAGCGGCCGCATAGAATTTTCTATGGTTTCCATTCAAATATCAATGTTGAATGAAGAGTGTGCAGCGCCAAGAGTTCAATTTTGCTTTTGGTTTGGGTTCGGCTCAGAGAGGCCTCGATGAAAACTTATGTGTTTTACATAGATATTTGATATTGCCATGTTGACTGTAAAAACCGATTCGGTGTATTGGATCGGTGGCATGGATGCGATCACTGCCGTTTAAAACTCAAGACTATGGCAACAATAAATAAAATCTCGCACCACACGAAATGAAGAAACAAAAACAACAACAACAACAACAGCAACATTCGATTGAAACGAGCATATTTTCTATCGAAGTCGCAGATAGAACACATGACTTCGAATATTTCAAACGGTACCCGCTGATGTGATACCTTTTGATTTCGGTGTTTGCATCGTGATTGCAAGATGATGGCGTGCATTGCGTAGATTGAAGTGTGTTTTTAACACATTTCCATAGTCAAACTAAGCCATTGTGTGATGTGGCTCTCAAGCCAGAATACATCTTTTCAATGCGTCTTTCATCGTCTTTTTGATATGTATCTTTCGTTTTTTGTGGAGAAGCTGAATGTTGCGTTATTCTCTCTCTGTCTCTCATAGACGCTGCTTTTTTACGTTATTTTCTCAATTTCTTCTTTGATATTTTGCCAGTTTTTTTTTTATATTCTGATTGTTTTTCGTGTGTTTGATTCGTTTCTCTCGCACCATTCAAACTATATATCGCTTATACGAATTAGGTTTTATTTTTCAACTGGTATTCTTCTTTTTTTTTCTCTCTCAATACCGCATCCATTGTAATTTTGCACATAAGCCGATTGAGTAGAAGTCGTAAAGTGGATTTCGTATAGCGAAAAGTGGAGCACAAATTTATTTAGATTCGGTGGGTTTTCCCTCTTTTTCACTTGATATTTGTTTGTGTGTGTGTATTATACTTTGATTCATTCATATGCTACGGCATACGTCTGAGATTTTTAGTTTTCTGTTGATTTTACTCGTTCTTGTGCCATTTTTCTTCTTCACTGTCGTTCAACTGGCGTACACAGCTTTAAAGAAGAAAAAAGAAAAACGGAGAAAAAAAACCAACGGCATTTGGTCATTGTGGTACTAATGCTCTATTGCTCGATTGCTAGTGAAAATGCAAGGCAAAAAAAAATAATTAGCAATTTCGACTTTTTCTTTCTCAATGAATGTGTTTGAAGCCCTGATTTTTTGTTTTCCATTTGGGCTATGTGCTACACCACATCGAAATCAGTATATACTTTTCATTCGTGGTTCGCATTCGCGTATAGAAACGTTTTACTTTTGTTTGGGTCAGATTTTTGCGTGCATTTGTTACCATGCAAGTCCATTCCGAAAAGTGAAATAGAAAAATTACGGCAACGAAACAATAATGAAAGAAAGAAACACACACAAACACAATATATCTAAACGAATTCACTGAGCTGTAGCGCCTTGGGGTTATAAAATAATTACGACATTTCTTGTTGTATGTCGATTGCTGTTGTTTTCAAATTGCACTTTAGAATAATTTGGAAATTTATTACATTATAAAAAATAAATTCATATCAACATTTTTTTCCACTATAAATTTGAGTGCTCGCCTGTGTGTGTGTGTTACTGCTCCACTGCAAAGGCACACAAGAAGACAAGAATCGCCATTTGGCCGAATTTCGCCACCAGCAACAGTGGCAATTAAGCAAATTTTCTGCTTTGTATATTTTAATTGCATGAGCGCTCGAGTGCACGGACCATAAGAAAAATTGAGCTCAAAGTGGACAGCACATGACATTCGAATAGACACGACCACATGTCAGCCCATGTCCATTGATTATGTTTAGGCGTTTTGTGTGTGTGTTGTTTTCAGATTTTCACCTGAAGCATTTGAATCAATTGTGTTTGGCTATTGTGTTTTGGCATTTGGTTAGTGCCAAACTTCTATCGTCCAGATGTTTATCAATGTTGATGATTTTCAAACGGGCTCCCTGATTACATTCATTACAACTACCGAACATCTGATTTGATCACGAACCTATTTCATTCCTAATGGCTATTCACCGATGCAAAACAACATGCGATCACCACAACTACCGTTTGAATTGGAAAGAACATTTCAAACATCTGGTCACAATAGTCACCGGTCACTGTGTACACTGTCTGTGATTCTTAACTGTACTGTATTGAACCATTTCAAATGTGATTAATAAATAAATATTTACCGAGCAATTTTTCTCAACGATTGTCATATTTTGTTTGTCTGTTCACACCTCATTTGTGTTGATGTGTTGATTTTCACGCAATTATCGTCGATAAATAAACGAAATGAAACAACAACATGACAACAAGACAAATATTTGTGAATGGGCAACAATGCACATATACACAAAAATAAACAAAATAGTGGTGCATCAAAAGGCCGAATTGAGGCTTGAGGAAGCAAAATGAACCATCAGCCGTTGTAGCCGTTGTTTGTTGTCGTACAAAATTGAAAAACGATGCAAAAAAAAGCGCGCACAAGTATTAACAGGTAACGAAGCGTTAAGGTAAATATTGAAAATAAACAAATGAAATGAACCATCATACTAAAGACCCGCACATTTTTCACCGTGTTGTCCGTGTGCGCGACGGCACACACACACAATCCATTCCAACTCTCCTCCGGTGGAATAAAACCAAACGAACCAGAAAACAACAAAATGATTATTATTTATGAAAGTCCATTCGTTGTGCTCACGATGACAGATACCACTTAAATGGTTAAATTTATTGAATCGTCTTCTTTGGTGTTCACAGATTTGCTGATAATGTTTGTGCACCTTTTTTATGTGTGTTCGGCGCTGCAGATTCTTCTTTTTTTCCATGATTTTTTCTCTCTTCATTCAACTTGTCGTCTTATGAATTGTAAAACGATAAAGACGCTAAACAAATTGCGATTCCAGTAAGTTGCATACAGATTGAAAACTAAATAAAAAGTTTTTCTGTTTTTTATTTATCTTCTCAATGCTGGAAAAACATTGAAAACCAAACAAAAATTCAATGTAAGATTAAAAATCATGTTTGTTTTGTGATTTTTCTGTCTTGTGCTTAACATAGCAATTTTCAGCGAAAATTTACTGCAACAACTGTGACACACACAAAAAAATCTTTTTTAATTTAGCATTCCATAAATTTAATCAAAAGAAATCGTCTTGTGCAACTTTTTTTCATTATTGGTAAATACTTCAACAGTAAAATGCAAAATGCTTTAAATTGCAATTTTCACCTGTGTGCATCCATTTCAAAGAACTTGTTTTGTGGCCAAACAAACAAATTCGTACATTGAAAATCGCGTGTGTGAATTTCGTGAAATTAAATGAATTTTGTAGATAAATCACCATTTTATATGGTTGACAATTGAGATCCAGATCGTTTGCTTTAAACAAATTCGAAAATGGTATTTCTCTCTCTCCTTCCATAAGATTTGCATACATTTTAACGGCCAAAATATAATTGAAAAACGCCTTTTTTAGCGCAAAGGAAGTATAATATAGCAAAAGCAATAAATTTAATCATTTCAAGCCTTTCTTCTGCGGACCCGACTGAAAATTATCCCAAATAAACTTGCAAGTCATTTGCAAGTGGCTTGCAAATTGCATACATTTTATATTTCCGCGTTAAATTTTTCGTTACAACTTTTTATGCATTTTATTTTACCAAGCAATGAGAAAAATCGAGGATGCACACATTGCACAAACGATGCCTTGTATAATTTATGAAATGAAAAGTCTAAATAAACTCAAGACGGCACAGTTCTTAAAACCGATTTATTTTTATTGGTGATTTGGTTACATTTGCTTAAAGATGCATTTGTTATCATTAGAAAAGCCGATTGCCACGGATCGTCCAATTGGACCCCATCGCATGGGATCCAATTTGAGAGAGCGTTTAGTATGCACGAGCGGCTCAACAGCAACAGCAACAACAACAACAACAAATTGCACAGTTATACGATGAGTTTATTGCTCATAAAATTTATTATTTCTCATCGATTTGCGTTTCTCTTTCAAAGCGTTTAGCTACAGTTCGTTACGTATTTGCTTTTATTGTTGAAATCGTAACCAGTAGTAGTTTATCAATGTGAAATGAGTGAGCTCCACCATGGGCATGATTCATGCACATTGCGCACAGCGCACATGGACGCTACAATCGACGAATTTCATAAATTCAATATTGACTTTCACACATTCATTGAGATTTGTCGTGTAAACAAGGCATCGCACAAACTCATTAGATTGGCGGCTGGTTTGTTGTTTTTAATTGTCATTGAGTTGCGTTTTTCATTCGGTATTGCCTCTTGTCTTGTCTCTTACGCGTCCCAATATTAAATTTTCAAAAACGTAATACAATCCATGCAATCGACTCGCATACACATACACGCACGCTCGGTTCCCGGCTAATCGAAATGGCTCTCTCCGCGGGGAAAGAAATATATTTGCTTAAAATTATTTGATTTTCGTGTTGTATACATATTGCGCTTGCCTAAGACCAATTTATACATTTACGAATCGATTCTTTCGTGTAGTTTTTTTTTTTTTTGGTTGATGATTTGGTGCAGGTTCGCAAGATCGTGTTTCAATTTCCAACATCATTTTTGTCACGAATAACCATTTTTTAATAGGAATTTTTAACTTGATCTCGGTGCTCGAGTGTACATACACACGTCTTGTTCAGGTAATTTTTGAGAGAGTATGTCAAAAGAGAAGCTAAATGACGTGCCAAATATACAACACGAAACAGGAACTCATTGCCTGCTCTTCGTACGTAACATAACGAACAAAATGAGAAAAAAAGCTCAAACACACACACATTATAATAGTAATAATAACAAGACGGTGAGACACAATTTTCTAGCACATCATCGTCACATAATTTGATAATTATTATTAATAGCGTGCATAGAGACGAAGAGCTCCGACAGTATGATGGTAACATCGTATCAGCGACAGCACTCAACATTGCTTCGTTTGGCTGTTTTTTTTTTTGTTTTTGGTATGCGAACGATTTCTTTCATCCAATCGCACATAAATAACGGTTCATTTAGTTTCAATAACAATAATTAGACGTCATTGGAAATAAGATGTGTGTATGTGTGTGCTTGTTTGTGCACATGCGAACATCTTCAACAACGCACCAAATTCACTTGGGGCTGAGGATCCATGCTGATTGGCGATGCCACAACGCGACCGAAACGCGATTGGAATGTCGTGACTATTTTGCGGTGGCATCATTCGGCTTCTCCGATGGGTAACACATCGTGTCAAGTTAGTTTTCGTTTTGCTTTTGTTTATTCTGTTGTTTTGTTTTATTTTAACGATCGATGCATGCGTGACATGGGAATCGATTACTTAGTTATTGGGAATTTCATGTTGGATGTGCTTCTTTTTGTTTTCCTTCTCTTTCACATAATTGTTATCGTTGGCTTAATTTTAGTTTTTTTTTTTTGTTTATTTCACTATTAGATTGTCTTGTTGAAATTCTTTCTCTTTCACGGACCAGGTTTCTAAAATCTCGGCGCGCGCACAGCCAACAATAAATACCGTTTTCACCGCAAAATTGTTACAAGATTTTTGTTTTTGTTTTGTTCATGTTGATGTTTGTGTCCTTGAATACCGTTTCACCAACCCAGAAAAAAAAAACGATCAGCATAAGCCCATTCCAATGTGGCTGGCAACAACAGCTACAATGCAACGATCGAATGACTTGAAAATTATTTTATTGGAATGGAAGAGATTAAAGCCATAATAAACCGAATCGATTGTGCATATATTGAAAAACGTGCAACCCAATTTGAGGCCGGCAATGCATGCTGGGTGTGAGGGATTCCATTAAGTATATAAATTCAGTGGCCAAGAAGTCGGATTAGAAATATCTTTACACACAATTATAATAAGAATGCATTTCCTGCATAAAGTCACTTCATTCAATACGCTCCAAAATGCACTCACAAATTCAATTAATATTCACATCGACATACTCACACATACACACTCATAATCAGTGGCGCTGTGGCGATAATTTTGTGTTATATATTTTTTTTTTCTTTACGGAAACTTTGTTTTAGTCAAGTTTTTTGTTGTTGTTTTGCATCTCATTTTTTGTGTAGTTGTTTTTGAATCGATTTGACGTTAGTAACAAAGAGATAGGCAAAAATGTGTTATTTATAATGAGTATGCATGCATCATAATGTGTAATTATACTATTAGCTAAAGCGCTTTTTGTGTGTTCCTTTACGATATCGCTGGCTGTGGTGGATTTTTTTTGTCTTATTCGCTTCAAATTTAATTGTAAACATTTTTGAGCTCTTCGAGCCTTTTTTTTTCTCTCCAGCAATTTTAGCTAAAATGAGAGCGAAGACAAGGAACGTTTTTGAGCGAGAAGTATTTCGAGAAGAGAAATACACACAAAAAAAAATCTATCGCTGTAATGAAAATGTACCAAGTAATTTCAACAGCATAAAAATAGAGACACGAGGCACACCTATCTATTCTAAAATTGTACCATTTATTAATCATGGCAGCGCTTAACATGCCTCATGCACGTTCAACATGCACTGCATTAAAACAAGTTCGAGCTGCAAAATTCAAGCAAATGAGAAGGAGAACGAACGAAAAAAAAATCGAAACGATATATATTTCTGTTTTTTTTTTTTTTTTTTTTGTCGATCGTTCGATTTAATTTCGTGTACAGTGTATAAATTAAATTTAATGTCTTTTTCTATCGCAGCAGCACTGCCGTTTGCATCGGTTGTACGTGAGTTACTTTAATGCACACGATATTGAATGCGGATTTGGTGGCTGGATAGCAACCCAGCTATTCCAATGTAAGCTGAATTTTTGTGTGAGTTTGTTTTTTTGTTGTTACACCAATCGATCCGTGTACTTGAACAAAGAATTTCAAACGTCCAATTCACGCTAGTTCTGTATCACACAAAAGTGGAGTATGGCCACCGAACTCTTGTTTTTGTTGTTGTTGTTGTTGTTGTTGTTGGTGTTCGCGTATCCAAATGAAATTTATTAATTGAATATGCTGTAACAAATCTCTTTGTCGATATACTTATTGTTTTTGCACGATTCATTTTCGTCCACTCAGTTGCAGTTGCAGTTACGTGTGTAATAGAAGTGGACGGTTTATGTGACCGAAATCGGTTTCGATATCGCTACCGATAACAGAATAATTCATTACTTTGTGCACATTTTCGACGATAAAATGTTCGGCGCTTGATTAAATTCCATTTGAGAATTGATCGAAATAGAGGAGAAACATAAAAACAAAACAAAACCACACCGAATCTCATATTCATGGCACGTAATTTATTGGGAGGCCTTTATTTTAGGCCAATTTTAAACCAATTTAAGATCCATTTACAGTTCTCAAGAGTTCAAATTGTTGCGCAAATGACCAACAAAAAAAAAACTATTCCATTTTATTAAGAACTATAAGATTTTATCGACATATCGATCGAAAATATTGTTCTAGCGTCATTTCGCACAAAATCTGTGACGCCAAAATCCTCGGCCTGTTTTCCCGTGCGCGAGCGCACATACCACGAGGTATGAGCACCGAACATGCAACCAATCGAACCCATGCAACTCTCGCAAAATGATTCTGCAACATTAAAATAATTCTGATCTCCATTGACATGTGCTGTGGCTGGGATTTTTCCAATTAAGCCAGCATTTGGGATGGAAAAACATTTTGCACAAAATGAAATATTACCCTGTTCCAATCGATCTAATGAACAAAGAAGCAGAAATAATAATACCAAAAAAAAAAGCGCAACAACAGCATACAAAACATTGAGCAGCCGAAGCAGAGTGAATACAAAATTTAAAAAAAAAATCCAATTTGTGAGTGTGTCGAAACTCGCTAATGGCTTCGTATTCAATTTTGTGTGCTGTACTCAATTTCAGTTCAGATTGCTTCGAAAGTTTGTTAAACGTTATTGACAGTGGTAACGATATGGCATTTTCCAGCTTAATGCTGATCTCTTATATGTGTCGTTTATTCTCTGTTTGTTGTTGTTTTTTTTTTTGTTTCTGTACATTTTTACTCTTCGCGTGTGTGTGTGTGCAAATCAGCATCCAAAACGAACAAAATACGACACATTGAATTAGTTTTTATGTCATTTGATTTATGATCTATGGTATTTGGTTTGGGTTTGTATTTCGGGCCCGTTTGCCCAATCCCAGCGGATGAAAATTCAGCCAAAATGCGCATATTTTGACCGTGTGATTTTTTCCACGAAAATGTCAATTTGCCGTCCAATCTCCATAAATTAACGAATTTTTGTATTTTTTCGGCTGTACAATGAGTGTTGCCATTGCTGCTGCCGCCGCCGTCTCATTCATACTATTGTTAGATTCCTTTTGTTCCATTTCGAATCAACAAATTGTTTGATATATTTGCGATTCATTTTTTTTTTGACGGCTCACAAACAAAAGACTCACTCAAACTCTAATGCCAACTCACTAAAAAACAGAGACACATAAAAACAAGAGACAACATCATACTCCCCGGCACACACAAATCTAATGCACAAAAATAATAATTACAACAAAGAGAAGAAGAAAGGAGATAACAACAACAACAAAAACTGACTCTGTTCATTACTTTAATTTTCAGGTGATTATTCATTTTAAGTGTACACGATTAATTTGCACATATAAAATGCAAGTAACGACAAAGCGACTGAGTAGTCACTGTGAGCGCGACCACGACCATTCAACGAATTTGTCGAATGAATAAAGAGCATACAACAGTAAGAAAGAAATCCGCCAGCGATCAGCAATAACAACAACAACAACTATATAGAATTTGCCAAATGAAATTAAAAAAAAAAAAACAGGCGACGATGGCGACGACAACAATGACTAGCAAGCAGATCGACCAGCATATTCGCACACTCATGCAAAGAGCATAGTTTTTATTCATTTCTCGATCATAAAATCCATTAGCGAGAAGTGGCAAGTGAGAGCGCGAACGGAACAAACGTGAAATAAACGAATGAACCACATCGATAGAGACATAATCACGAATCCAACACAACAACAACAACAAAATCAATTCTCATTTAACTATTCAGGCAATTTTTTAAGTAATTCATTAACGTCAAACGAACAACAATAAAATTTAAAAAAAAAATGAATCTGTTTTTTTTTTCTCTGTCTCTGTTTCTATCTTTCGGCTCCATTTTGATGCAACTGGAAAATGAAATAAACATTTTTCCAAAGAAAATTACCAACATTACATATGCAACAATAAAAAAAAAACAAGAGCGCTCACGCTCAATCGAGTTAAGTGTGGTGAAAACAAAAAGAAATTATGCTTACACTTTAATAACTTATTTTTCACAAAAATCCGCCGCGGCTGTCATTTGTTGTTGCTGTGTTGTTATTTGGATGTGCGACGTGCGGGCATTTTCCAAACGAAAAGAATAATGATAAAAACAAAAATTGCTGCATGCGAAAGCAAGCGGCTGTAAACATAGAAAATATATGGGCAAAGAGATGCCAGAATGGCTGCATGAATTCACTGGAATGATAACTCAATTTTCATTCAATGGCTTAGTTTCCGGACGATAAAATTCACTTTTTTGTTGTTGTTGTTGTTGTTCATTGTCTATGTGGCATTTTCAAAGCCATTTCATGATGTTCTTGTATTATGGTAAAATGTGTGAAACAAAAATAAACCGAATAGTAAAATACAAGCATCAAACAAAAAAAAAATAATCTGTTGAGTGTTTTGAAATGAATTTGCTGACGATGTCAATCAGTGTGTGTGTGTTGTGTTTACATGCGAATAGCAGCTCGATTAATGATGTATTGTGCAATTGCAGTGCACCGTTTGTTGAAAAATACTTAGAAGCATGCGACACGTATTTTGTCATCATGGATCGTGATCCAATTGAAAAGTGCGATTAAATTATTTTTCACAGAAAATTAATGTGATTTGTTGTGTGTTGTTTTGTTTGGTTGATTTTGTTTTTTTTTCGTCTTCTTTCTCAATTGCGCTCGAAATTGATCATAATCGTTGTTGTGGTGCGCTTGTGCACACCAAACACGCTGATTGATTTTCTCAATTCAGCACTTGGTATGAATTTGCCGTAAATGAATCGATTAGCTACATGCCGACGGTACAAAAGATTTCAATCTCATAAAACGACGAACTGTCAATTAGTGCACCGCATCGCATATTTTTCATCTCTTTTTGTCTCTCTCTCTCTCTCTCTTGCTTTGATTCTGTTTTGCTCTTCTGTTGTTTTGTTTTTGTCGTTGTCATCATTTTATAGTGGTTGTTGTTGTTTTTTTTTTCTAATTTCTTACGTTGCTCAATCTCTCATCAAGCAACAAAAAGAAGATCAACCGCTATTATTGAAAATGCCAATGCATTGAAGGCACAAAACATGTGTATTGAATCGCGTCGGGTACGCGCGGGCAAAATGTCGTTGTCGCTAATTCACTGCACACAACATACACACCAGTCGTACACCAGTCACCAAGTTTCAGAATAATGATGTTTTTTTTTAGCAAGAGGAGTGACGCGAATACGCAATCGTCATTTATAATCGATTAAACCAAAACACAAAATGCAATCAACAATGAAATCAAACACACGGACACATACAAACACATTTTACCACTCGGCGACGGAACAACAATACAACACTGAGCAAGCAAACACCATTTTGTATGGTGCACACCAGTTACAAAAAGTCATGAGTCTATGATTGTTGTGATGCAAAATCGAAGTACAATGCACTTTAAACGAAACATTTTGAGAATCTATCAAATGATCAATTCCAATAGTTTATATTCAACAGCTGTTGCATATGTTTCGAGATTGAGAGTCTTGAATTTTGTAGTCGTTCGAACACGTTTATTCCTTGTTCATCAATATATATATATATATAGATATTGTCATAAAAGTCATTATAAATAAATTATGATTAAATGGAAGTTACGTTACACTATTAAGCCAGCCCCAGACAATTATCGTTAGTTTTATTTACTGCCTTAAAATGTTAAAATCACCATTTTATTCACCGTTTTGCGGGCATTTTGCAAAGCATTTAGCTCAATATCGGTGCTGCTAAGTTTTCTTTTCCTTGTCGTGTTCGGTTTTCTCTCTCTCGCTCGCTCTCTCTTATCCATTTATTTAGAAGCTGTACTGACCTAAGACGAATTCGTTGTTAATGTTGGCTGCCAAATGATTGATCGCTTGATTATTGCATTCACATCAATATTTTAGAAGCGCAAAGAATTTAGCGGATTTTTTGGTAAGGTGTGAACTCGACACGGCACTTGCATTTTAACTGAAACACGTACACGGTCATTTATCAAAATTTTGCTGTTGTTTTTTTTTTTTTTTTTGTTAAATCCTCAGCCAATTTACTATAGTTTAAAATTCTCAACACACTTTAAGTAAGAAATAACATCAATTGAAAACGATAAATTATTTGACGGACAAGAACTAATTTAGCATCGAAAATGTACGGGAAAAAAATAGCCAAATCGGAAACCAACCAGAGTGCTAGACACTTGAACCGTCGGTGTTATGGGGTTTTGTGAAAAACAAAAGCAATTTTGGAATGTAACACACATGCCAAACAACAATACCAATTACGATATAATAATATTGATGCATATTATTGTTTTTTGTGTGTGTGTGTGTGTGTGCTGGCTGTTGATTTGTACGATTGCTCGTTTCACATACTTACAAAAGTGCTCTATAGCGATTGCATTTAGTTGAAACCGGGTTCAAACTGACCATAAAACACATCAAGACTTAAAAGAAGAGAAAAAAAAACGGAAAGCATTCACGCACACAATGATCGACGTCTAACAGCTGGTCTGCAATCGATTCGCAATAGATAATTGCAATTATCGTAATTAGTTTTATGTCTGTGTTTGTGTTGCTGTGGCTATTTGTTTTGTACGTTTTGGATTTTGGTTTCGGTGTTTGGCATCGAAACCGATAACACACACACACACACACACACACACACACACACACACACACATACACACAGATACACAGCAAACTTCTTCATGCGAAAATATATAATAACAATAATGAGTGGCGACGAAGCGCATAAGCCAAATGGTTTTTGCTTTTCATTTCTCGTTGACTGCAGCAACAATAAATGAATGAAAGAAAAACAAAACGCATTTGTTTGAATTGGCTGTTAAGAGACCTGAAGAATAAAAACTTGAACGAAATGAAAGAAAAAAAAACACTCACTCACACACACACACAATTATTATGCTCAAGTGTGCAAAGCGATTGCAACATACCAGCAAATATAATTGTTTAATGATATACCGAAGCCGCTTGATAGGAGAATCAACAACAAAAAAAAGAGTTGTAAATATTTTCTTCAATATTTTATAAATATTGTGTGTGTGTTTATATTTCTTTCGCCATTCCAATCATTCTAGTCGGAATTTGATTTCATTTGGTCGGGGCGATCCATTGCAAATATCAAATACTGACAAATATTGTCATGTCTAGCGTTTGCGGTCACAAAATTTATTCGATTTACGCCATTTCATTTTGTTTGGAAATTCTATGTCACATAATCACACATGTGAGTTTTTTTTTTTTCGAAAAAACTGTATGCTATTGGAATTAACTATTTAACGGTTAGAATTTTTAATGGTAATTTGTTTGAGGAGACCCTGGCGCTGTTAAACTAAATCATTTTATATGATGATCGCGATAACGTTTGGCATTTCAATCAAATTAGCAAAAAAAATTAATGGAAGCTGCTCCTCATTAAAATAGATCGTAATGGTAAATCGCAAACGTAATCGCAATCGATTAATCAAATTGAACGCTGGTGATCACTCAACAAATTTATGTGTGAGAATCAGGCGAATATACCGTTAACAAAATTAATCTTGAAATAACGAAATCGACGTCAAATTGTTGAATATGTTGAAAAGCATGTTTGGTTCATTAAAATGGAATTTTTATTTCAGCTTAAGAATAATGCCATCGATTTAAAGCAAAAAAAAAACAAGAAAAAGAAAAAAATAACAACCGTCGTGATTTCGATGGTTTCGATTTATCTTGTGGACATCAAGTGGTGACATTTTCAAGACAGAAAATAAAACCAACTAACAAATATATTAATCGATCATTTTGGAATACTCTAGGTTTAGGTCATTTTCAAAGTGACTTACCACTGAATAAATTGAAGCGATTCAACTCGGCAAATTGTCATTGTCATTCGACTACGTTCAAAAGTTAAATGTCATTTCATACGTAAACGTGCCACGATTTGATCGAAAATCAGATAAAACTACACTTTGAACTTGGCTTTTTTTTCTCTCTCTCAATTTTGCACTGTCTCCGTTGGATTTGTTCACACACAAATGAAGTTTAACACAAAAAAAAACAAGTGTTTGTTATTGTCTATGAATTTAAGCATTCAGTGGAATTGGAACAATGTTGATTGCAGTTACTGAAGGTCTGAGTGTTGTTGTTACCTTCTTTTTTTTTCTCTCTCTCTCTCTTCAAAGTAGAAAATTAAATTCGGGTTTTGGTCGTGTGTAAATTTATATTATCTATTTCTTTTTGCGTCTCGTTGATTGCAGGAAGTTGTTTTGTAGTTTGGTGGTTTTTATGGCGACTTGGTTGCGATGCGGCAGTAGTGGCAATGGCGATGACGGCAACTATTCAATGCATACATAATCCAAACGGCGTTAATTTCATCTCCGTGATATTTACCGCACACCAAAAACACCGCATACTCCAGATGTATCGTAGCGATATGCTAATCAATTTATATTCGTTTTTTGTTTTAATGAAAACGAAACGAAAACAGTTTCACTGTGTGGTTTTTTATCTCTTTCTGTCTCTTGTGTTGTGTATGCAACAGCAGAACTTCTGATCGAATTGATTCGCCTAGTGCCGTTTTTCAGCTCAATAATTCACACTCGCTTGATTATTATAATGATAATTGCATACAGCGATATATATATTCTTGAGCGTAAATTCGTCGGTTTGGCGTTTTTGTTGTTGTTTTTTTTTCTTATTGTATTTGTAGTTTGGGGTCTTTTCTACTCTCTTCGCAACGCTTTCACATAATTAATTAAGATGCAGAATCGTATTTTGTACGTAGTATTTTTTGTTTTGCTTTGAATGGATCTGAATTACTTTGTAGCAAATCAAAAAAATTCGAATCTCTCGTATTTTTTTTTTTTCGTTGCCTTTCTGGTTTGTAATTTTTCAGCTGTAATTTTCCAAATTCATTTGGTCGTATGATTGCTCACGTGTTTATGTTTGGGCGAATGTGTGTATTTGATTTTAATGTGCAACAAAAAAAAATTAATTTGCCTTTGCCTTTTTGTTCTGCACATTCGTCGATATGGTTTTTTTTTCTTCTCCGTCGAAGGTGTGTGTGTGTGTAGAGCACTAAAACACTTCACTTAATCCCGTTTTGGTCCGCCAAAAAAAAAATGAACAAACAAACAAATATCCGCAGCAAAACAGAAAATCCGATAATTTTCGTAGTTTTATAGCTCGTTCGGGTTGGTTCATGTGCACATTTAGCATTGGAACCGTGTTGTTAAATTGCTTACGAATATTTCCTTCTTGATTTCTATTGTCTTTTTGGTCTTTCGGTTGGAATCGCTGAATTTTCAAGCGCTTTAATTTGTGATAAGCTTAGGAGTGTTTTTGTGTGTGTGATCGCGAGTGCGCGTGAGCGATCAAATTAAAATTGACAACAACAAACGGAACTTAAAATTCACTTGATTGCGTTGTGCATCCGGTTGTGATGACGACAGTTTTTTTTTATTGATTGCAAAAAAAATTGTTGAAAAGAGGAAAACCAAAACGAAAACCAAAAAAAAAAAAAAATCTTCTGCACGAATTTCGTATACACAAATCTTTTCTCACTACTGTTGTCTTATAAATTTCATTTGCTTGATTTCTAAATTTGTCTCTCACATTTATTTTTTTGTTTTTTTTTGGCGTGATGAAGAGAAACAAACAAATCCTAATTACTCGTCCTACTCAAAATACTCTCAACACCGAAATGGTTTGTCAATCAGCACACCACGACAAAAAAAAACTGTATTTCGCTTGAGATTTTGTTTTTTAATGTTACTTGACGGTTTTTATTTTATTCACTTGACGTCATTTATTGAAATTACTAAAGACACTTTTATACTCTCTTGGTACTGTGCTGTGTTTGTATGGGCGGCAGCACAAACATAAAATTCATTTGCAGCAGTTTGTATTTGAATTTTCTCTCACTTTCGGCAATTGTTCGAACGTATTGAATTTTAATTACACGTACACCATTAAAAGCACTCCCGTTATTCGGTGTCGAGAAAAAAACCAAAATTCTTTCGATTTAAAAACCGTTGATATCGATATGATACGGCACCGCTATGAAGATTTCCTTGGCGATGTGTGTTATAAACGTGGTCCGCCGAATTCGATAATCACCCAAATGACACTGGCTAAAAATAGTGTGATTCACTGCGCAAAATTTCTTTAAATGTCTCTTTATTATCAAAATAATGACCAATCATTAAGCTGTTGCGTCCAAACACTGTGGTCTTTTATGTGGGTTTATGTTGGTGGCTTTTATTACTGCAAAAGGTCAAGCAATTCTTCTTCTGTCGACTGTTTTTGTTTTCAGTTGTTGTAACAGCTCTCTTTCTCTCTCTCTCTCTCTCTCTTTTATTCTCATCACATGAACACAACAAAAAACTCACTCAAGTGATTTGTCATCGATTTTTATGCGTTTTTCGGCAATATCAAGCCACACATCGGATTTATTCAATTAAAGTTTTATGAACGCTGTGTTGCAACTTTAGACTAAATGGAATTCACACCATGTGGAATGAAACAGAAAGAAGAAGCAACAATGAACATGCAATTGTCGTTTATGCTTATGTTTATTATCAATTTTCTGTGAAAATCACTGCGTGTGTGTGTGTGTCTGTGTGTATTTTTTGTTTAAATTCTTCTTCATCCAAACCGTGGCGTTAAAAGTTCACATGCACGCACAAAATAATCATCACCATTAAAAAAAAATTAAAGATATGTTGTTGTTGATGGTTGTGCCGCACGTCTGTAATTCACCAATTCAGTATGTGAATGAGCAAAAGCGAAGATTCCACAGATAAATCGATTGCAATTAAATGGAAAAATATTTGCAGAAGTTGATTCACAGCCGCTGGCAAAGCTTGATGATCGTTGCTTAGAAAAAGAATCGCAGCTGATTCGATGCGCGAAATGAGTATGTCCAGCGGAATAAATGGTCTCAGTACGTGTTTGTTGCGCGTGCACAGCCCGAGCAAACGAAACAGAACAGAACATGAAACGGCCAATTAAATAGGTTAGCACAGCGCTGACCTATATCGGAGTACTCGTTCGGCTTTAACTATAAAGATAGATCAAGTTTTCAATACACGTTTCTTCGTTGTGTTCACGTCTATCACTGGTTCGTTAAGCTCTTTCCATTAATCGCATACGTCAAACTTCTTCAATTTTTTGTTGGTTTTCGATGAAAAATACGAAATTTCGCCAATTTCCACAAAATTACTTTTAATTTGGGATTTATTTTTTTTATTGAAACAGCAAACACCGTTTGTGAGGCACTTTACGATAATATCGTTGATATTTTAAAAATCGTTTTCAACGTTAATTTTCATGGGTTTTTTGTTGTTGTTATTATTTCCAGGAATTTCTTTGACCCGGGTGTATTTGATGATTTCGAATTGATTGTGTTAATGAACAAGAACAATTCCAACAACAACAAATTTCACGATCCAAAATTTACAAACAAATAAACAGAATAAAATTTTTTAACAAATTATACAGAACTGAATGCTTAAATGAAAGAAACAGAACAAAAGTTAAACGAGGTATGGATCGCACGTGAATTATGCCACCAAACGGAAAAAAACACTAACGTTACTGTTAGCGTGTACCTCTAGACTGAGTGACCGAATAAAATCGCATTTTCATCATCATCAACATCAACATCCAAACAAGCGATTCGAAGCCGTGTGTACGGTTGTATCGGTGTTTGTGCTGCTGCTTGAGCTATGCTTAAGCTGTCGTGTACATTGTACACATGCCGATCGTCGCATGTTTTTGTGTGTTCTGTGTGCTGACTGTTCGCAGCAACAGCACCATGCAAGCACACACCAAGCAAGAGCAAGAGCAATGTACCGCTGTTCACACACACACACACACACACACACACACACACACACACACACACACACACACACACACACACCGAAACACATATGCTTTCGGTCGAACGATCGGTCTTCAGAAAGCTTTGCGCATACTTCTACAGCACCATATATCCAAGCAGCCAAATTGGTTGTTGTATGTGCGTTCCATGCGATGTGTCTTTTACCAAAGCCAATGTGAAGCAAAGTGTTCAACATTGCTATTTTACCACTTTTTCTCTTTTACACTGATTCCGCATGCATTATCGGTCGGTGCTGAATATATTTTGATTGCCAGGCAAAGTTGTTGCCGTTGCTGGCTGGTTGCTGTTAAGCACAAAGCAGTTAAACTCAAACTACATACAAACGCATGCATACATCCACAGTACACCAGATTGGCTAACGAATGAACGAACGAATCAGAACTTGTTTTATACACAAACCACATCAGCAGCATTCATTTGTACGCGTTGTGCGCACACACATACATACAAATACTGAACTGTTGCTGCTGAACAAATTTAGCTCGATCATTTTTACTCGCTTTCGAGAGAAACCGAAGCGCTGTAAGAGACAGTGCAAGAAAGAAGAAAAAAAAAACACAACACACATTTTTAATTAAATATTCTATGCCGTAGTCAATTTAGATTTGGTTTATGTGCACAAATGCAGGATTTATTGTTCTTGTTTGTGAAATGGTTTTTACGTTTGGCGACCGATCGAAACGAGACGGAAGTTTCAACGGAGTAAAATTGTCGATATTTCAATAGTTGGTGTGTGTGTGTTTTTTTTTTGTTATTGACTGCACACACTAAAGTCGTTTGGGCGTCTCAAACTTAATTATAATTATTTCATAAATTTCCTTCCTTTATGAATTATTTGTCCTCATTTTGTGTCGCTAGCAATGTGTTTCCACATTCCAGACCATATGAAAAGGTAAAACGCGTTGAATGTGCTTGCGCCACATCATATGAATGGTTAGTTGCCGTTTTGTTTTTTTTTTCGGTTATAAAGTCAAAACAATGGCAAAAAGTCAGAAACATTTTTTGTCAGTTATTTGCCATTGCTATTGAAGGTTTTGAACTAATTTGTTTTTTCGTGATTTTGAATAGAAAAAACAAATCTGTAACATTTTTTTTGTGTGTGTTTAAATTGCCAAATTGCTCCAAACAATGCAGCATTTATTGAGTGAAATATCAATATGACTTTTCAATACCTATCGAGCTGTTGAGTTGCGTTATTAAAATATCAAATTTCTTTTATGCGCTTCATGTTGAAAATATGGATTATATTGTTCGATGTGTCGGTAAAAAAAATTACCACCAGATCAACAATATTCAGGGGCGCACCGATTAATTTATTCGCACAATGGAGCGTTTTATGATTGCCATAGACTGTAATTAAGTTTTAATTACTGGCTCATTGTATTCATCTAAACGTATCTGTCTCACTGTGTTTTGATGTGAACAAGCATTAAATACGAGAGCAAACAGGCACAAATCGAGTATAAACACAAAACTTGCTCCATATTATATCAGGTTCGTTGACAACACAAAACACATATAATGTGTATCATATTTTGTGTGTATTCTATGAAAAGACACTTAAGCCAGCTACTCAGCCAAATTGCTGTGGTAGAGAAGAAAAAAAACGTGCTTTTGGTTTTATGGCATTTAATCTTGATGTAGCTGTTTGATAACTTGACTTTTCAAAATATTTGCGCATATAAATCGCCGACTTTTCACAAGGGTTCAAACATATTTTGTTGTTGTTGTTGTTCGTTTTTTCATACTCTTTCTCTCCTCTCTACTTCACTCTTTGTTTTGCGGGCACTCGACGAATGGTTTTATTTTAATTCAGCCGACGGTTTTTTTTTTGTCGTTTGCTTCGCATAGGTTTTAATTTTCGTCATTTAAATTGCTCTATTTTTGTTGGGTTTCGGCGCTGCATTCCGGTTTTGGATAATTTATTCATCTCCGTTGAAATTTGATTTTGTGTACATAGTAACGGTATTATGTTTAATCAAGCAGGTAATTTAATCCACCTGTGTGTACTGGGTGCTGTGTGTGTGTGTGTGTGTGTGTGTGTGTATGGGTGATTTGGCTTATTGAAATGGAAAATACTTAATCGATATTCTGATAAAAATTGTTATATTGAGCTTTGGTTGGGTGTCTGTGGTAAGAAATGGTGTATGCACGAGTGCGACATACAACAACAACAACAACAACAACAAAACTCCTATTATCATAATGAATTTATCTCTCGAGAGTACCAAATTAAATGCGATGGCAGAAAACTAATTAGCAATTATAGTGTACGTGGTATCGAATTGCCCGTATAAACTGTGATTTGATGTTTTTGCCGAAAGTTTAACCTGGCGGACACATTTCAGACACTGAAATTCAAAGTAAAGTAAATTTCTCAAAGTGAGAAATTCAACAAATTCAATTCGCACAAATTAAAAAAAAAAAACGTCTACATATTGCGAAAATCGGATTAGTCATTTCTGTGTACAACTCTCATTTTCTGCTGTGCGTTTGCATCAAAATGTTGAGCACCTATGAAACAATGTTGTCGAGTGTCGACCATTGCATCAAATCAATACATATGCATGCGTGTGTAGTTTGGTCAGTATGCAGTTTACACCAATCATACACGATACTTAACTCTTTTTTTTTCTCTTTCTCTCGCTCTCTCTCTCTCTCTTTTTTTCGTTCCAGCTAAACGTTATGCGGCTGCCACATGATTGAAATGAAAAAAAAATATTAATATAAAATGTTAATTGAAATGTTTATTAGCGCTGCTGTTAGTTGGGCCAATAAATCGAACAGCAGCCGCACCAGCGGCGGCAACAACGGCAATAGCGTCAATACATGTGTGGAACCGAGTATAACGAAGTATCAAGTCAAGTTACACATTTTATTTCGACGTTTTACGAATTGTAACCGCGAGCCAACAACAGCCAGTTGGAACAGGTAGAGGAAGAAATTGGTATCTATATCATTACAGTGCTTACGAAGCATTAACTCATAGAGAGCGATGGCAGAGAATGAATGAAGAAAAAAAAACTATAATATATAAAACAGGAAAAATAAAATATGTGCGTATCATATATTAACTTGTTTTGAAGTAAAATTAACGAAATTGAATAAAAATATTTAAAAAAAAACCGCAACAAAGACGCACACACACTAACCGAACGGCAGCGGCAATAGTGCTATCGCTTTGAAATATAGGACAGAATCACTGTAACGCTATATCTTTTCAACCATTTAAATGGTTCACATCTTTTATTTCATTGAAACCATAACAGCAAAAAGCAACTGTATCTCGCGAATATATATATATAGAGTTTTTTTTAGCAACAAAAGTTCATCGAATTTTATTATGTCATTATACAACTGTGATGATGATCACAATGATATGATTCCTTCTTCCATTTTGGTGGTGGTCTATTCATGAAATTTGGTTAAAATAAACTTTGAATTCAATTTCATTTCCCATGCTTATTAACTATAACAATTTGGGCGCTTTCCAAATACAGTGATGTGACGAACACGTGACTCGTCTGGTCGCGTTTTCAAGTTCGATATGGTAAAGTTTCACCTGTATTTAATGAGACTTTCTCACAGCTTCATAATTTTCTATGCTAAAGCTGAAAATACGAAAACTCTAACACGAAGAATATTCACAAAAAAAAAGATTCAAAATTCAACTCGACAATGTGAAGTAAGTCAATGTTGTTTGGGGGATCCCCCATTCATTCTATCGTGATTTTACTGTACCTACCTGATAATCCGACTCTAACGGTAGTGATCATATACAATTCGATCGATTGTTCATCAAAATAAAAATAAAAATGGAAATTTACACACACACACACAAAAAAAAAACTCAACAGAAATTCCCAACGAGAATGGTGTTATCGCTTCACGGTGAAATTTCAACGGCATTATACCAGCTATCATCGTTAGTGCGTCTTCATTTTTTTGTGATATTTGTTTTTTTTCTGGTTTGTGTTGATATCAATTTTGGCGATCAAAGAGAATGAAAAAAAAACGGTAATGATTTGGTGAGAAGATGAAGAAATATAATTATGATAGAAGAGACATCATCTGCAAAAGCATCAAACGCAAAAAAAATACAGTGGAAAAAAGCATGATATTGAAACCAAATGATTAAAAATGGTCAAGTGTGTGAATCGTTCAAGCACAAGAAAAATCGTTTATTAATTTAAAAGGTTTTTTTTTGGTTGTGTTGTTATTTGTAATGAGGAAAATGTAGATGAAGGCTTGCTTTTATTCTGAGAAAATATTCAACGACAAACAAAAAAAAAAACATCAAGCAAAATTGGCCTTTTATGATCAGCAGGTTAAAAAGAGTTCATTGCATGACATCAACAGAAAAGTCAAAGCGCGATCTCAATCGGATAAATGCAACATTATTTTATGAACCACAAAGACAGAAGAAATAAAAGAAAACAAAACACGCAAGACGAAGACGGAAGACGAAGCAAAAAAAAAAAAAAATGAAATAAAACCGTTGCTCGGATCGCATACAAAGTTGTTGGCTTTCTCAAGGCACAGATGCTATTGAATGTTTTCATTGGGCGATGTTTCCACTCCGTCAACTCCTATATCACCTATTAGCAGCACATTTATTGCCATTTCATCAAAGCAGAGATAAACATAGCGCAATTCGAATAGATCGATAGCGATTTAGAGCCCAAGTTAAAGTTAAAGCATGAGCTCGGGCTCGAGCCGAAGTCAATTGTTGTGTGCTTTTTGCTATAGCAAATACATGCGCTCGCTCGCGCGCGCGCACACACTTTGAAATTTACTATTTATTAAAATATTCGCTGAAATCCAAATGCAAAGAGTTGAAACGGTTCTTGTCGTAAGAGCGACCGAATGCTAGTCATGCGACCGGTTTAGTGACTTGAATAGCTCTTTGTCTTGCCATGTTTGTACCGATCGATGTGTACGTGGTTCTTTGTGCTTTGCCACAATCTATTTCACGTATTCACATTTATTCCTTCAATTCGATTGCATTGTTTTCACATAAAAATTGTTTGCCTGGTTTACCAAAGAGAAATCATTATCAGGTGCTTTGTACCACCTGTAGATTCTCTCACGCAAATCATAATTTTCTAAATATACAGAGAGAGAATGAGAGAGAGAGAAAAAAGGCATTTTCATTCCCCGCATGATCAATCCACAGGAATCGATTTTGATTGCGCGCCAAAATGCATGCAAAACTTCATCCGTGTGTGTGTGAAAAATGGCAATATTTCTTTTTATATGTGTCGCAATTCGAATTCATTTCCTTCAAGAATCGGCACAACGGTGAAAACATACAGAGAGAAAAAAAAACTTCCATTCGGAATTTTGCATTTGTTCACGTATTCACGCTGAAGTTTTTTATTTTTTTTTAATGAAAATTGAATGTGATTTTATTGATTTTTGAGCGCTTGGCACATAAATTTTTTTCTATAAGTTTTGTTGAACAACCAGATCACATAAATTCATGTGATTTCTGTTCGCAGTCATAATTTTCATCTCATTTTTATGTTGAAAAAAAAAATGAGTCATAAAATGAACTTCGCTTGAGATTGGATCAATTGATCGGATTTTCATTGGAGGTTTTAAGAATCGATTTTTTTCTGCCACTCAAATGCTTGTCTGTTTAATCGCCATGAATATGCAAAAGTTGAACAATAAAAATCCCAATTTTAAATGGTCATTATATTTTCATTTATTTTTTTTTTATTATTGTGTTTCATTTTGATATTTTATAGAAATTAAATTGAATTTTCTTTCATGTCATTTGTGTTGTTTGTTGTTTGGAATTTGGTTCTCTTTGCAGCCATTCATGGTCCGGTGTAGCACTGTGGCCAGTTGGAATCGAGCGCAAACGAAACATAATGACAAGATCAACTATTTTATGGCATAGAATTGAAGCGAATAATCGTTTTGGAGACTTGAGTGCTTACCTAAAAACGTCGATAGCAATTCATGTTGAATGGAAGAGCTCGCGCGCGATCAATGTGAAGTGACAAGACAAAGAATTAAAATGTTCTCCAATTTTACGATCTCTCTCTATCTCTCTGTCTCTCTCTCTGTCTCTCTCTCACCCTTTTCAACAATTTTATTATGAATTTATAATTACATCGTTGTACAATATAATTTTCCATTCTTGATAGCCCGATAGATCAATAGATGGAAATGGTATATTCTGTGAGCGAGCAAAGAAATCGCAATTCAGGTGATCTTTCGATGGGCTTGGAATTTATACTGATGTGAAAACATTGCTCGGTTGAACACCATCAAGCACATGATACTGTCTCTGAATCGATTGCATTGCAAATTCTAGTCACTGCACACCAGTTAGGTATTGTCTAATTTCCAATTCCAATATCTATGTTCTTTGGCATACCTATTTTGATGGCTTTTTACCTCGGCCCATGCCAGCGCATGTGCACCTTTTACGCGATTGAGAAATTCTTCTGCACCAAAATGGGCGAATAAAAAAAAAAGCAACAAATCTCAATTGATAATTTTTTTTGTTTCTTTCATTTCTGTATAAGTTAGTGCCGATTTGGTTGTTATTCAAGCCATTTCCAAGACAGTTTGATTCATAATATTATTATTTTTTTATTCATTCGTATCATTTGGTATATGAAATGCGCCGGCGCAATCGTGCATTGTGTGATTACAAATAGGCGGTGCTCTGTGAAGCACATTGCCGATGGATTCGATATTTCTTTGAGCTATTCGGATACTATAAACGTGCGCTTGTTATATTCACATCTTTGATATGACTCAGTGTTGTGTTTGCCTCTTTTCCGTTGTCGTCATCGTCGTCGTCGACGGTTTTTATTCTTAAGCGCTGTTATTTTTTGAGCGCATTTCATGGCACCGATACGGCTATTCAGCCAATTTTGTGATGTTGAATGAGCTTACACGCATATTATATATTGTTTTCGTATTTAATTCATTTTAAAATGTAGCCCCCCTTTAATACTGGAATTTTCAACATGTCTAAAAAAAAGCTGAATTTCGAAAAAGAACAAAATGTTTTATATATTGTTTCGATTCTCGTTCTCAAACTGGTTAAGTGAGTATTAGATGTAGGCAACCTTGTACGTTAATTCTTACCTAAATATCATCATCGAAAATTTATACAAATCTCATTCTTTACCGTGCCATATTCCGTTAGGCGATGTTGAAGTGAAGTCATGGAGAGAAATTTGTACACGAATTTTCATTTTAATTCGAAATCGTCGAATTGTTTTTGTCTCTGTATTTTTTTTTTGTTCGTTTTGCTTAAAAAGTAATTTTTAGTTGTTGCTCAAATCCAAATCATCGAAAACCTTGCACTTCAATCGAAATGCATTCAGCATATATTTTTTCTTCACCACATCGTATAATCATCATTTGATTCACTGTAAAATGCAATGCTTTTGTAATCATTTCCTGCTCATTATCTGTAGTTTTGTAACACCGCCAGCAATTAGGAGTTACATGCGCGCTGAAAATTGATACAAATCAATAAAATCAGAAAACTTGGAAGCCACGCAGGCACTAAAACCAACCAAACAACACAAACACATGAAAAACCAAAAAATTAACCGTTTCTTTTTTCCATGCCGCCGAATACAGAGCGTATAGCACGCCAAAATTGACGGTAATCAGCAATCAGTGCAATGTTAATCAGATAACGTAGAAGTGGATTTCTTTGATCCGAAATGGTTTTTGTGTATATTTTCACTAAAATTGATATGGGTCTGATATGAATAAGAAGTTGAATGATGTTGAGCCAACCTCAACCATCACCACAAAAGCACAAAATTCATTGAATTTTCTCAAAAAAGATGGGAGCGAGGGAGAGAGAGAGAGAGAGAAAAAAAAATTACGCTAATCGATGCGAATATTTCTTATCTAAGTGTTACTCGGTCGTCGTATATCGTGTGCTTACAGTTACGGCATTTAGTAGTCGAATTTATGTGCGTTTTTTGGTGAAACTGAAAATTTTAGCACGCAAATAAAATGCAAAAGACCCAAAAATCCAAAATCAACATTTGGGTAAAAAAAAATGAACATTCAGTCACCAAAAAAAAAAAATCCCAACGGTGATAAAATTAAATGCACGTGTAAAACGACGAAAAGTGAACCAAAAAAGCGCGGTAATTTCTCACACATACACGCACAAAATCTAAAGAGAAAAAAGCTAATTAAGAGGATAATTAATATCAAGAGTCGTTTATAATTCGATAATATAATAATGAAGCAAGTTTGGGGCTGGCATCTTGTTGACGGTTCACAAATGGTTGTACGATGGTTTGGGCTACTTGATGCGCTTGATTCGGTAATATTTGGTGTGTGCGGCTGCTGCTGTTGATTCGGCTGGCTAGTGAATCGAAAAAAGAAAGTGCTTGAGATTGGTGCGCATTGTTTTTGTTTCTTTCTTTCTCTTTCAGTCGCTTTTGTCATTTTAATCAGTTTTTATTTTGATTCGATTTTTCACAGCACACCAACAATGCAAGCAAGACACAATAGCCGAATGCTCGATGAGATAAAATAAAAAAAATGTAGCGATGCTATTTTTATGCTCACTTATTTTGCGCACATCGACGACAACATACCCGAGCGACAATGTATTTAGCAAATTAATGAAGCTGACAAATGTTCAGCGTGTTACTGTCTTTATTTGACCTAGCTCTTCGGATACACATGCACTGCACACTTTGCACACAGTTGGAGTGCTCAGTGGTGCAGTCGCGTTCATTTTCGCTTCGCTGATATTCGCGTTGATGAGCGCTTTCTGCTTTACACCGCGACAATCATCTTATCTCGACGTTGATTTTTCGTTGGTTTCTGTTATTTCTTCCCCTCTGCTCGATTTACCGATTGATGCTGTTGCTGCTGTGCAGCTTTCATTCAGCATCGATTTTATCGATGGCGGTGCGTTTGCATTCACATCTCTGGTGCTAATATGTTGGATTGCTTGCAGGCCGCCTATATTCCACCATAAATTACGTTCGCTTACTTTTTTATCAATTAAATGTAAGTAACAAAATAAATTTATGTGCTTTTAAGTATGCAAAATGCAAATTTTTACGAACCGACGATGTACAGCCACACAAATACACATGCATGCTGAGGCCGAAGGAAGTGAAATATCACACTGAATTAACAGCGGCGGTTAATTTCCATTATACTCAACAATAACAACAAAAAAATGGTGGATAAATGGCAGAGGAAAATGCCCATCGCTGTATGCACTATTGCGATGACTTTGGCATGTTTAAACTTAAAACAAAAACAAAAACAAAAACAAAAACAACCAAAAACGCCAGCTTTCCGATGACTTTTTGAAATTGAATTTAAGCGCATTTAATTGCACTCAAAATGGAAAGACGATGCCAAAATAATTGCCAATTCACTAAAATTGGCCTGAAATGGAATCAAGGTTGCATAAAGGTGTAACGTCCTGACTTGATTTTCAAGACTTTTCAAGTGAAATCAAAATCACCGTCAAAATGATGAAGAAACAGATCAAATTGATCGTGAACACGAGTGTAAGCACGAGTTTGAATTCAGCGTGAATTGAACATAGGTAATTTTGAAGCCCCGTTTGTTAGGTGAATGCAACCCGCGCCGGAGAGAAACAAAAAACATGATTCTTTGAATGTTCTTCGAAAATCTATTTGTTTTCTGATGATTGATTTTGTATTTTCCAAAGTTCAACTAAAACTTGATTTTCGCCAAACAATCACGCCAAGCACTTAGGTGTACACTGTGTACATCCAATTGGCAATTGGCAAAAAGCATGTTCTTCTTAGTTATTTTTTTTTCTCTATTTGCCTCCACTGTCTGTGTAACATGAAACTCTTTTGTTTCATCCAATGAACTATTTTGTTGCTGCACCATAGGTATGTTACCCCCCATGATGCGTATTGTTGTAATTTTCATTTATATGTTACCTTTTTTTTACTGCTTGCGTCTCGCTAACACATGTACCGTTTCCATGCGAGTCAAATCTATCAAAATGATGCTGAAAACTGGTTGAGAACTACATATTATTGAGCATGGTGCGCGCGCAATGGGCCAATTCTGTTAGCGTGTGCTAGTGTTTTGGTGTGTTGCTCGAGTTCACGAGTCAAAAATTCGAAGAAAAACAATATTCCAATATATGCGTGTCTATAAGCATTTAAACAGTTATCCAAAAAAATAGCCAAACATTGTTGTCTGTGTAGCAATGGTCTTCGAACCGAAATTTCGCATTAGATGCATAAATCAATCTTATTATTAATTTTACAGCTACAACATTTACGATTTGTTGTTTTTCCCAATTTCGATCGTTCGCATGCTGTTTGCTGGTTGAATCATGCCGGTGCTTGTTGATTGTTTCTTGTTGCTGTTGTTGGTTGGTAGTGTAGTGTGCGCACATTCTCAAGCCATCGAAAATCAAAAAACCTGTCAATTCGAAAAAAAGCGGTAATAAATTTTCGGGTCGGTCAAACAAAAACAAAAAAGCAAAATAGCAAAACCAAAGATTTAAATATTTCAAGCCTATTTTACTAATCCACACCACTACTGCTTGCCGCTAGCTCATTTCAATTCGTTGAAATGCTGGTTTAGAAAAAAAAATGGAGAAGAAAAAAAAAGTTAAATGAAAGATGTTTGCATGAGAATGATTTGAAATAACAAAAGTGACTCTTTTAGTTTTCATCGTGGTTCCGATTACATTTGATTGGAAACGAATGAAATTATGAATTATTGAGTATGTTATATTTTTACATAAATCTTTGTGTCGTGCCGAAGGCAATACAGAAAGATGTACCTTACACAAGCCAAGAGATAGTTAACAATGTTAATGAGAATAGAAAATGCGTCGCGTCAAACAAATTACAAAATGAAGAATGAAATAGAAATTGGTGTTGGTTGGTTGTGTGTGTGTGTTGCGCCGCACATTTGAAAAGAGAGAGAAAGAAAGAAAGAAGAAAAAGCAAACAAAACAACACCGAGAGGGAAAATAAAATGACAAAGTTGACAACGATACTATCTCGTTACGATAGTAACGTGTCTGAGGTAGTCACAGCTAATCACTGCAAACGACACATCACTTACAAAGTAGCGTCAATCATCAGATGTCAAAGATCTAGGAAAATAAGCCGTCGCACATTTGAAATTGGATTTACAAGTATCCACTTCGATCATTTTTTTTTCACCCATTTTTGCGTTGTGGCGTTTGATCAGTTTGCCTGATCCATAACAAATGCTCAGTTTTGATGGTATCCAATGCATGTTCCGTTGTAACAAACGATGATGCTCTTTTTTTCCCCTTCGATTCTTTTTCGATGGCTTCGCTTTTTTTTTTACCGTTTGAAGACACAGTGTCTTCAAGACGAACCACCGAGCATGAGTTGTGGATCTTATGTGAATTCATTTCGCTGAGAGTGATGCGCTGCTTGTTGATCAGGCCGGATTTATTTTTTACCTCTTCTTCTTTTATCGCTGTCCTGCTTCTGTGTGATTAAATTGCGCTCTCGTATAATTTCGTTGATTGGATTTAAATGGTGTATCTCAAAGAACAATATTTTTTTTCTCTTCATTGCTTCTTGGCTTGGTTTGGCTGTGTGTTTTTTTTTTGTGTGTGTTTTGTTAGCTTTTTATTCATTTGCTTTATGCCGTGTTCGCACCATGCCAAGCCACCACACAATTATTAAACAAATCTCAGTCGTTTCAGTGTTTTGTTGTTGATGTTGATTGTGGCACACAAAATACGAATAGATTTATTACTTGACGCTGAATATGCACGCTGGATGGATGGTTGGATTGAATCTCACGTTTTCTTCCCACCATTTGAAAAGCGCACAGCACTAACAATTCGGGCCGATTATACATTTTTTTTTCGGTTGATGCTCGTGTGTGTGTGTGTGTGTGTGTGTCTCACTCGAACGAATAAAACAAAAATCGTAATGGCAATCGCTAACTGAATTGTGCTAGTAGGTAGACATCAGCACTCGAACAATCGAACAAATACTAAACAAATAGCAAAAATGCCACATGATGCCCGAATGCCGTTTGAGATTTGTGTTTTTTTTTTCAATGAGTTTGTGCTCAAATGAATGAGTGCTTGCTCACGACACACAGAAAAATTGTAGACAGCATGAAAGAGAGCGAACGCGCGAGAACATATTTTATTTTCAGTTCCAACTGAACTTGATCAATTAATCATAACTGGTTTCAATGTTCAAAGTTAGATCGCGGCATGCAAATGCAAATGGACGTACGGGCATTCGTGTATCGCACGGTGCGCACACTGCACTCACACAATCACATCAAACACCGACAATAAACATTTTAATTAATTATTTTCGATGCTCATTTGTTTCTCTTATATTTTTGTTGTTGTTGTTGTTGCTCTTCTGTTCGCTCTAAACTTTGTTCTTTCTCACTCTTCATCTTCGGATGCCTGAGCACGTCTTCATGGATTCATGCGTCGCAACCACATGAAAAATATATGTTTTTTTCTGCAAAACTTGTAGAAAAATTATGTTTATTGCTTCTCGATGTTGATGGATTACTTGTGCCACTGCATCAGTCAGATAAATCATCGATTTATCAGATTCCGCGTGTGGTTTTCGCAACAACAACAACAAAAACATGGAAGAAAAATCGAATATGACGAAACAAAAACATGAAAATCGTTTAGCAATGGTGAATAAACATTTCAAAAAAAAAAAATGTATCTCAGAATTTCGATCTTTTGTCATTGTCAGTGGATTTTTTTTTACTCTGCCTAAGATTTGTGACAGTTTAAATGAGCAATGAGCCCTGTTGACGAAATGATAAATGAATTGGGTTAAATGGTATATAAATTTGTTTATTTTTTTTTTTTGCATGCGCTTGAGCATCTTGCGCACATTGCTATGCGCGCACATTACTAAAAATTCGTGAATGACAGAGACTCGCAAATCATTTATAATGGAACGCAAAGTGAAAACGGGATTTGTTGAGTGTTTTTTTTTTTTATTTCATCGTCTCTCCAGCTATGATGAAGCATTTGATTTTACGCGAACACTGATGAACGAGCCCCATTGCCATTCCAATAGATTCATTTTCTCAGCGCTTCATTCTGATCATTTGTAACAATTTCATGTGAAATCACATTTGTTGCGTTGTGTCGTGTTATTGCCGCCGCTGCTGCTGCTGCTGTTGTTTTTTTTTTATTCGTTTATTTGTTTCGCTCTCTGTATCTCGGTTGGTATTTGAATTTCTCTTGTTCCTTTCGCGCACTCATCACGTCACCAAAGTTGTGGATCAACTCTTCAAATAAATTCTTCCACCCGAAAGATTCCAAGCGTTGTTAGTTTGCTGTTGCTTGCATAAAGCAAAAAAAAAAAACGAATACACCAACAAAGTAACTATGTGATTTTGCCTTACTGAAGAAATTGCTTTTCGCTTAAAACCACGTTATATATCCATTTTATGGACATTTAATCGCGTAGTCCACGCATGCAAAACCGTCGTTTCATTCGATAATTTATCCATTTGTGTGACTTGCAAGACATACACAAAATTTATACGAATGCTGTGCATAGTTTATTCGACTCGTAAAAAGCCACAACACGATCGGTCACATGAGAGCGAATGAAATAAAATATATGTGTTTGCGTCAAAACCGAGTTGGAAGTGCGCCTCATACGCATTCTATTTGATGACTCCTCGCATCGTATCAAATCAAATGATTTTAATGTAGGTTTTTTTTTCAACTCTTTATCTTGCTGGTTATTGGCTTATTTTGTTGTTTTGGTTTTAGCTCTGATCTGCGAGAGAAAAGAAAGATTTGATGTAGAGGAACTGTGTGTTTTGAAATTGTTGCTGTCAATATTTGAAATCAATAAATTATGAAGGAAGATAGCAGCATTAGCATTAGCAGCAGTGGCAGCAGCAGCAAAAAACAACAAAGGCTTCAAGCAAGATGGAAAAAAAACAAGCGGAATAAAGTATTGGCGAACGATCGAAGAGAACGGGACGGGCCATCAACATCATTATCGTCACCTCTATCATCATCCAGTCAGCCCGCACCAGTAATCACTTTGATGATACACAGATCAAGTTTTCGTGCCCATTTTTTTTTACTCTCTTCTTATTTGTAACTGCCATTTATTAATAGATTTTTTGTTCTCCTTTAAACTGGCCTCCGTTGATGGATTTTTCTATGTTTGATTGCACACCGCATCCAACTAAATATTTGGGTTAGCTAGAATTTAGAGAAAACAAATTACGTTTGCCACTAAATGGTGTTTTCGCAATGAGAAACATAATAAAATAGACGAATTATATACGTATATTTTATAGCTTGATTTAACTCTATTTTGGACATTGACCCTCTTTGCATATTTTATTTTTGTATCTCGTAAACGCGATACTAAATAAATCGTTGATTTGCTGAGAGACTCTTTGCTCTGCACCATTATCTAAGTTGTTGGTTTTTTTTGTTTCATTGGAGGGACTCATTTAAATGAAAAATTTCGGTAGCTTGGTGATTAGAAGATCGACTTTTTTTTCCCGTATGTTCATTCCTCTATGTGTGTTTGTGAGTGTTTTTTTTTCTTTTGTTTCTAATTTGCATCGACATCGGACAGCTTATGAGATGGAGAAAGATTCAAAACCGGTGCGATGATTTGCCCGCAGCTCATTAAATTTCTAAATGAAATTTTTATTTGGGTTGGAATTTGTTTGACCGAGGCCCCAGAGATTTCTTCACGTACAACCAAATGATTTCCGTTTGTTAATAAACAAAAAATTCAATTTCTAGTATCTGTCAGTCAAATTGACGTTAAGCCTTCATCTAATCAAGCTCAATCTCCTATCCAAAATACACAGTCATCTTCATCTTCATCTTCATAGGCATAAAAAATCAAGTGATCCGTTAAAAGCCTATCCACCACTCAGATTAAATCGAGTGGATTATATGTGTATTTGCACGAAAAATCGCACTCAATGCCAAATGTAAATAAAGATTACTTTTATCAATGATTTGAGACTGTGCCAAGAATTTCGAAGCAGCAGTACTTCCGTTTTATTGTTGGTAATTATTTTATTGTGCATTTCATTTTACACCGATTTCAGAGTGCGCATCCGTAGTTTTGCATAATTGCGCACGTATCATGCAGAGCATACCAAAGCCAGCAGCACCAGCACCAGCAACAAGTTAATGAAACAAAGTATTCAAATGAGAATCATCATTCGGATGCATTTGTGCAGCCCATTTACGTATCGCAATAAACCGTTATGTTGGTGTTGTTGTATTTTTAGTCGTTTTCGATTCCATTCTGCGTTTCCATTCAATAGAGATGCGAATAGAGCGACATTATTCACACGTTATGAATCAAACTGTTCGCTACGATGAGTATCGTAGTCGTTGAGCCACACCGAAGAGAAAACTAACAGAAGCTAATAAATACCAAGACTGAAACCATCAAGAGTAAAAGCCAAAAACCCATGTTTGTGTGAATAAAAGACGCTTTTAATGTGATGCTATTATTGGGTTGTAAAATGTGCGATGCAAAAATGGAGAAAAACCGATGCATTTGGTATTCCATTGAAAATGATTTCAAATTCAAGATATTATCAGATCAATTTCAGGCGAATTTCACCAATGTTTTATTTTGTCAGCATATCTTTGTTCTTCGCCATTTAGAATTTATATGGACATGCACAACACCACACTACACCATTTAAATTGTCCAGTGTCCAATGATCATTTTCAGATATTTGCAATAAATTTATTTTTAGTATACAAATGAATTTTATATTGTTACAAAATCGCGGATTTAATCTAACATGCGCCCATTTGACGATCATTTAATTCAATGGTTTCTACCAGTGTTCAGGTTTTTGTGGCGGCATTCCAGCGGCGTAACGCTTCAGCGGTTGCAAACTGGCTTGCGCTGTGTATGTGTGTGTGTGGATCACTTCACCGTTATATCTATTCCAAATATTTTTCGGCATTGTTAGCATCCGGCTAAATATCTCGAACGATCTTTTAATTAATTTTGACGACCCTTTTTTTCCAATTCACATGGTCACCAGTAATTTAGCTGCAGTACTTGGCCACTTGGTTAGGCAGCGGAAAATGCCTAGTTGAATAAACCAAAGACCTATAGATTTTTCTTTCTTGTTATCTCGATTGTGTTGCCATCAACAAGTTATATTTGAATACAAAGGGCGCGCTTGGTTCCATAAGAGACTGTGTAAATGACGTCACATTTTGCATAAGTGGCGCCATCCAAGGTTTGATGGGAAACCACTTATGTTTGCAATGCAGTGATTCTGTACACAAACCGTGGTTGGTGCATTAGAAATCAATGCTTCATATTCATTCATAGCTAGTTTCCCACTAAACCTAAGATGGCGTTTTTGCATGGCTTTGACAGTCCTTACTGGCCTGTGTTTGAATATCATATGCATAGCACACTGCCAAAGAACTTGGCCGTGTAAACTTCGATTCAATCTTTTCTTTTGTTGAGCGAGCAAGCGAGAGAGAGAAGAACACCAAAATTTAAATTTAAATAAAAACGAAATTCGAAAATTTAATTATGAATTTCTGTTGAATTGGAAATGAGCAAAAAGCAACACGCCCGAGACACCAATAATAAACAGAAGAGAATCACATTGAATATAAAGCGAAAACTCAGCGGCTACGAATATATCATGGTAAGTAGTTAAATTGTTGTGTCTATCATAGACTGAATAAGAAAAAGAAAAGAGATAATAAAATATTTTCTCTCTAATATTTTGTTTTTTAAAAATATATGTATATATAGCATCATTTAAGAAGTTAGACAATGTGTGTATTGTTTTATTGTTGGACGAATTGTTTTGGGGCGAATGTGCGAGTATTTTATGTGGTTCGGCATAAACACAAGCATACACACCCAAAACAGAGTGAGATAGAGACTCACGGACACACACAATTTATTCACCGTTTTTATAATAACAGTAATATATTTTAAGATATGGACAATAAAGTGCTAGACAAAAGCCATTCAAAGTGACCCGATAACAAAACTAAAATGAACGCCTTATGTGGAAAATAAATGGCCAAGTAACTTGTGCCGCGTGCACATCCACACACACACACACACAACTCTTGCATAGTAAAATCGACGCGCAAAATGGGAATTCTCTCAATTCATTTGAAGAAGCTGAACATCGGCATATTTCATCTTTGCCATGGAATCCATATGCGTTTACCTTTTATGCTTTGGATTGTGATACATTTGAAAACGTAAAACGCAGCGCATAACAAATAATGGCCAAGAAAAACCTGTTGGAAAAAAGTAAACGCTGTTTGAAAAGTGAAAAAAAATATAGTGGCTTCAGCACAGTGGCTTGCATTTGGCATATGTATGGCTGTCCATTGAGCTGAACAGCAGAGAATCTCAAGTCAGCCACAAAATTATTGCGTTTGTCTGCCAAAATGATAAAAGTCTCAACAAATGTTCAGATTAATGATAGTTGTTTGCATCGCCGTCCGTCGCCCAATACCAACACCAGTCGCTCCATCCATTAGCCCGACAAACAGGCGGGCCAACACCATTTCACCCAACTGAAAATTATCAAGTCTATCATTAAATCATAAACTATTGTTTTGCATTTGTAAAATAAATGGCTTTTATCGCCAAATGTAATCTTAAGCTCACATAAATTGTTTCTTATGACGTGTGATGTTTTGCTCAGAGAGCGTCTCAATCCACTGGTCCGAACCACCGAAGTTGAAACGATCGAGCCCCGCACGAGAATAGAAAATCGCGCATGGAATCTGGACAATTTGGTGCCGTTGAGTCTCTTGCAAACGGAAATGAGTGAAAATTTATTCCATTTCCAGTTATTATTATAGCGAAAAGAGAGGCCGAGAGAAAGAATACGATAACGAATGTGAAACACATCAACTTGGTGATTCTATTGGGGCTATCCAATGCAACGGTACCTCATTTGATTTATTTTCGCGAATCCAATAAAATATCTTCATAGCCCGTCGAATGTGCTCAATTGAATGTTTTGTAATGCGTGTGTTCTCTGCTGTTGCTGCTGGTGTTGCTGTTACTGTTGACTGAAGTGCGATCCGGCCAATTTCAATATGCACCAACCACATCGAGGAGACACACACACACACAAAAAAAAAACACTGATCGGTCCAAGTCAGGCCAAGAGCAGCAACAACGGCAAAAACAAACCAATGCCGTTTTACAATACAACAGCAAAGAAAGACATAACAGATTGACAGTGTGGTGCTACATTTTCACACTCTATGTCAAATTCGCCGATTTTAATTGTATTTCTTTTTATTCGGTTGTTTTACGTGTTTATAATTGTTTTTGGCTGTTTTTTTGTTTTGTTGTTGGTTGGCGTGTGTATATATTTATTTTCAGTGCTGTTGTTTGAACTGTCGGTTTTCTGACACATTATCCAGCCCTCGGTAAATTAAAATCCGAATTTTTTGGTGCGATGCTTTGTTTTTTTCTTTCTCTCAAGTGTTTTTGTGTGTGTGTATCTTTTGCATGCTAGCTGAATTGTTTGCGGTTTTATTTCTTATTCACTCTAGCCACAATGGGTTGCCGATCATCCTACGCAGAGAAGCTCCACAAGACGACCACTGCCCGATCATATCAAAGACAATCTCATGTGCGAGGCGTAAAATGCGTTCTCGCACTCAAAACTCATTTTCGGATCAAGTGTTCAATTTTTCTTCTTGTTTGCTTTTTTTTTGTTTTGTTTCGCTCATTATTGTTGTTGTTGTTGTTGTTGGTGCTCGTCAGCGATTTATTTCGATTAGCTGTGGTGTAATTTTTCTGTCTCTTATGAGTCGTAAATTTTATGTAAATTTACATTATCTGCAGGTGAAGTCACACAGAAAAACAAAAACCAACCGAAAACCAAGTGCGTGTATTTATTCAGCATCGTCTCTTTCCGACACGATGGTGATCCAGTAATAATAGGTTTCGGTGAAGCGTTTAATGGTGCGCATTTTGTTTTGCTCTCTTGCCATTGCCCGAATTTATTTCATTTAAGACTAAATAACAACTGTACAAAAAGAAAACACACACACACAATACAAGACGATTGTATTCGGATTGTTCGGTTGGTTTGTTAATTTAGTTCATTTTAGTATTGCTGGCTGGGTGTTTTGTTTTTGTTTCTTCTGTCTCTCACTCTTTCCGCTTCATTGTCTCATCTCTTTGCATTGTTGTCAATTATTTTGTGGCCGTGTGACTTTAATTTAATTTTCGTGAGGTATGAATTGATTGACAGCAATATATGCGTTCCGCATTGAATGTGATCTGTTTTATTTTTCATCATCGTGTTGTTTTTTTTCTTCTCTTCATTCGATGTGCAAGCGTCAAAAAATCGCGCATGTGAAATGCAATCAAAGCCGTTTCCAATCCACCGAAACAAAATTGCAATTGTATTTTTTCGGTTGTTTTGTTTTTATTTTTACGTAAATAAATTAAGAGAAAATTGGATCGTTTAAAAGCGATATGATGTCGAGCGAAAAAAAAATGATTGCCGATGTATCGATATTGTTGCATGCAATACGCATCGAAAATGTCTCTTCAATTGTACTTACTGCACTCCGCACCCCGTGCACCGCATGATATCGACCACAAACACGCTCCCAATGAAAAACATGTGACATACAAATAATAATCAGCATAATACATTAATTTGTTCACGGAACCGCGTGCGCAATTCACGCGAAATATTGCATGAACGCGACACAAAAACGAAAAAAAAAAACAACAAAGAGAAAAACGAGAGTGATTCGAAAGCCACAAATGAATGTGCAATAATATGCAATATAATATGGCGATCAGGCAAATGGGGCGATAAAGTATGCAAATTAAAGACTAAATAGGTGCATAGCAGTAAATATTCGGAATAAAAATGTGTTGTACATTAATACCTACTCAAGTAGTCAGCCGGTTAATTATTATTACGCGCAATCGTGCATTCTTTTACAAATGAAATCCATTTTTATTAAAAGCAATGTTGCTGGTTTTATATCTTGCGCTGCCACATTGTTTTTTCTTTCATTTTTCCTTTTTTTTTAGCGAAAGAGTCACAGCGCGTCTATGCAATAACAACAACACAAGTCCGACGGCTCACAATGCAACAATCCAACGATGCAATATAAATAATAATCTCGAGCGATGGCGAATTAGCGACGCGGCGACAGCTACTGTTTTGGCTTTCAATTAAAATGCGCCGACTTAAATGACCCAAACAACTATCCATAATTGGTTGTGACGCGACTCATAAACAGCGATCGAACCAAAAACCACCAACAATAACAACAGCACCGACAACAAAACATCTATCTATGACTAATTCCGACTGTTTGGAATGTTTTTCGCCGTTTGAATGCCGGCCAATCGTTGGTAAAATAGTTGTGGCTCGCGCGCACATGTTATCGTTTGGTTGTTGGCTGTCACATTTTTGCTGTTGCTAAGCAATTATGCGTACTGCAAGTGGCAACCGATCAGCAGGTACACTTGAAAACTTGTCCTTGTCAATCGAATGCAAATGCATGCGTACAGCAATCGACATGAATGAGCAAACACAGTACAACAACAACAACAACAACAAAAATTACATGAACTTTATCGGGTACGTGGCTGTGACAATCTGCACAACATCCGTAAATAATAATTTTCGTAGTCAATCAAAATGAATTGTGCAAAAAAAAAACAAACATACACACGCATCGAAGCAGAATCGATGCAATTTTTTCGTCATCAACATATCACAAAAAATGTCACGCCATTGGTTCATTAATAAAACAGAAAACTAGCTGGTTTGACCCAGGCCAAAGAGGTTTTTTTTTGGCTTGACGGTTGAATACGATGCTTAATGATATACATGCTAATGCTTGCGGACTGACTCGGCCAATCCCGCGACCATACATTCTGTATCGGAATTTGTGTTGAGCCATTGACTTTCATCAAGATAACCCAGCACACAAACCAAAATGAAGAATAGTTTTACGGTTGAATATTTCGAAACAAATTCTTTAAATTGGATTGTATTTGTGTTTGTTTTCTCTTCATCTTTCTTTGTCCATTGAAAATTCATTTATTGGATTCACTGTTTCGCATTTGCTCATGTTATAAAAAGCACTTAGTCATTGCCGATGGCCTAATAAAAACCTATCAATAACGATTGTTAAAGTGAATTCTGATATGTTTTTTTTTTTGTTTTTGCTTCGAAGTTATGCTTATCGATCGTAAATCAAAAGGAATTTCACCATTTATAGCTTGGGGCCGAGCTGAGCATAAAACTTCGATTTTTTTTTGGGTAGATGAGTATATCGATTTAGATGTATCGATGAAACAAAAAAAAAATTGCACGAAACATACGTACAATTGCGATGCTATAGCTTAATATGAACAGGTTGAACTGCTACGATTGTCCATTAGCCGCAACAAAAATTAAGTTGTGAGTGTGGTAAATGTTACTGTGATTGTTGGCATTAAAGCATCAAGTCAAAATGCTAAATGAACTTTTTCTCGGCTCAGCCAAAGAACAGCAACCAGCCAACAATAACAACAGAAGAAAAAAAACACACACACTCCCATTTGTTGTTTTCGGGGGGCATGGAGGCAAAACACCGCAATTCCGTAATGTGAAAAAAAGTGGTTTATTTTAATGTCTTGATTATGATCTGTTTTAGGCTGAACCTGGTGAATTTCTGATGAGCCCATTAAGTATTAAAAGATGATAAATGCATGAGTGATGGATGCGACCGATGATGGAATTGATGTTGAACAACTGAAAAAAGAAAAATGTCCACTGTAATCAGGCATGAGTCTCATCAAAAGCATGCATCAACGCGTCCAACGACAACCATCCAAATGTAGTAAAATCAAAGTTATGTTGCGCGTTTTTTTTTTGTTGTTTGTGATACGCACGTCATAAAATCCATTACACCATAAATGAGCGCCCATAAATTGGGTAAAAACGGCTTGGAAATTCTTTCACTGAAAATATTTGAGCATTATCTCTCGTTTGGTTGATTACTTGATGCAGTTGCCAAGTTGAATTTTTACCTTATCTGCATTTTTGGTGAACGACATTACCAGTGCTTCGATTGCTCTGAGGTTGAGCATGCGCGCGCTCACACACTGAGAACGAGAGAGAGAGAGAGAGAGAGAGAGAGACAGAATGGGCTCTATCGTGTGTACAGCATTTTTAATATCATAAATCTTTTGAGCCGTCATGAGCCCAAGTGCAACATTTAAACGGCGACGATTGAACATATATGCCGTGCATATGAATATAATATAACCGAGAAAAAAAAATTGTCTCGCTTCGGTTTTTATCATAAGCGAACATGAACTCATAAATAACTCAAAATGAGTCGATTAAATCACCAGCATGAAGGTTTGGCTGTGTACACAAACAGTTTTCGGGCAGCGGCTAAAACATTTTTCCATCACGTTGTTGCTGTTGTTTTTGGTTACAATTCTTGCTTTTTTGTCTCTTTTTTATTCTCTCGCCGAACTAAATTCGTTGACTGTTATCGGTGCCTTGCGAATGGTTGTAAATTTACGACGTGTCATTATTTGTCATTAAAATGTAATTTCTTAATTTTTGATTGTAATCATTTGCGAAATTTATGTGCGTGCAAACACAGAAAATCTTACGCTGATTGGAGCCGATCCATTGCGGCAGCAACCGTAATTCGAACATGCATATTCGTAACACCAGACCAAACCAAACCAAACCCAAAAAAAACCTCATATATTGTGAAACTGTGAAAAAATCAAGGAAAAACTTAATAAATTTAATGGTAGTCAGTTCATCTTTTTGATCTTCGGAAATAATATACATTAAAAATTGTATGAAAATTTCATTAAAAAAAAGTGAGGTGAAATGCAGCAAAAAAAAAACGGGGCGAAAATAGCCTGGTCAGGACATAATCAAGCCCATTCCGATGATTTGAGAATCTTACGAAATCATCGAGTTGCATCGCATCTTAGCAACCCGCGAGAAAAAAAAAGCAAGAGACATAAAATATGGTCTTCATCAAGAGAATATATTGAACAAACACAATGCACAATTTATGCTGCCGCTTGGAGGCGAAAATTTTCATTGAACCACTCATAAATCAGGCATAAAGTGATCTTACGCACATATTAAAATTCACCACAAACAAATTATTGTTATTAAATATTTAACGAAGCGACTTGCTTCATGAGACAGACGAGCAACAACGGCAACAAAAAAAATGGAGCCTCGGCTACAAAATCCATAATTTAATTTTATGCGCTAAAAATCGCTTCATCAATGTACTTTGATGGCTTGTTCAATTTCATCGCAAATGTTAATTCATCGTGTTTTGGCATTTCAATCAATTCACTTGGTCTGCCAGTCGACTGTCGGGCTGGATTGTTGCTCTTGTCCGTTTTTAAAATCAGCCCATGCAACAATGTAATGAACAGATTTAAGGTCACTTTGCATTTGGTGTGAATTTTTCCCTTTTTCCCTTTCATCTCGAAATTAATGTCGGCTACAGTTTTTTTTTTTTTTTTGAAATTTACAATTTATATTTTCACAGCAATGCGCCGATATCGATAGAGAAAGGTGAAATATTCTTTGATGTACCAAAAAGGGCATGGAAATAAACGCGATAACAACATTTAACGGGACTTTTGTTGAAATGAAACTGTTTACAACATAAATGAAATGTCTCTTAATGAGAACCAAAACGAATCGTGTTGATATCGCGATATTGTTCATATAGAAGAATCGAAAGACTTAGGCGACGAACCGACCGCAAACGGGAATACAAAGAACATATGATAAAATACAACTTGAACCGGCACTGTGTCACTGTGTATTGACAAGCGGTCAATGTAATAATACGCCGAATCAAGCTTCATCAACCGTAGGCCGAAGCAGAATAAAGAGCAAAAACAGAATTTCAACAACAACAAAAAAATGCATCAAGGACAACAGGATCGCACGTAATCAATTGAACTGAATCAGGAACTTGGTATGCATGTTCTTTCCTTCTGTTGTTGTTTGCACATTCTCAATGGCTCGGTTACGTATTTGTAAAACTGTTGACTTCATTAATATTGGTAAAGTCAAGTCGAGTTTATTAAATGAAAAACGTGCCATGCCCAACATGGTATAATGAGTGTCACGAGAAATATAATATTCTGTATGTTTAAGGACTTTTCGATCGTTAAGCTTTGACTTGGTGATAAAAAAGAAAACGCAGCAACAACAACAACAAAATCGCTCTCGTTAGTCTGGTGAATAATGAAGCTATCGCCTGATTATATTTTTCTCTCTGGCTCGTTTTTTTCTCCATCATGCTGGAAATTATCGATAGTTAAGCCAAGATAGTGCAGCACAAAATTTCGCACGTCCACATTTTCAACAGTGCTATATAATTAATGAATTCTCCTTTTCTTGTAGCCTTCACGAGTTCAATAAGCGTTCATGATCAGAACATTATAATCAGATTGAATCATTTGGTGTGGATAAAAAATTGAAACCAAAGAAAAAAAAAGAGACACGGTTTGAATGTGGGACCATGTCCAAATGGGACACGGCTAATTAATACCATATACTATGTGCCATGTGTGCCGCTGCATTTTTAATTGAAAAATGCATTTAAATAAAAAAATTATAAGCGTAATAATTAAGTCATCGATTGTATCGATAGCTACCGCCGACAAACGCATGCAGAAAGAATCCATTACAGCCGCTTCCTACTGCATCACATCGATCTCATCTCAGTCGGCGGTTTAGTCAAGGTTTATTTTGTTTTTGTATGCTGTTGTTTTCTTTTGATTGGGTTCGAGTTGTGCAAATTTGGCTGGAAAATCGCTTATAAACGCATAAATAAATATTATGATCCGCCTTTTCTTGGTCGTTCGCTCGAACGCATAAACTTGTGCGCACAATAAAATATGTTTTGGCCCAGAAATAAATAAAAAAAAAACAACAACAACGATAAACGACGGTATTCTCACTGTGGCAGTTGCAAAAGCACAAGCGAGATTTTGATAATTTATGAATATTTTTTGTTTGTGAGTGCGCTTAGCGCGAATGTGTGCGGTTTTTTTTGTTGTGTGTGTATATTAATAAACCATGTACTAAATACGAACCAAAAACAAAATATATATTTGGTGCGCTGGTTGAAAAGAAGCGACAACACAATCTCTCAATGTGTATAAGTTACATTTGGCTTTATGTTCTTATGAATCGCACTTGTACGAAACAATGTGTGGTTGGAATTGGATGTGAACGCCAAGCGCATGCTCTCTGCCGATGATTAAGTGCTCTCTTCGCGGCCGTAAATAAAGGCGAAAATTGTTAGCTTTTAACGAAAATGTCTTTTGTACATACAAAACAAGCGCCCAACACAGCAAATTGTGACATCTTTATTTCGATTTCGTTTGAGATCCACGCTCTCATTCAATCTTTCACACACACACACACACTCGCTCCAGCCGCGCAAAATTCAATTACTCTATACAACTCAATCATCCGGATGTATCATTTATTTTATTGGGTTGTGCACCGCTTAATGTATCCATTTCATCTTCATTTTTCATCCTCATTGTCATTGAGAGCAATTTTGTAATGCGGTGACGTTTCTGTTTTTTCTTTGATTTTCGAACAAAAAACAACCCAACAAAAAACAAAAATGGAATACGAATGAGATTCACACAGCGATTTTGATATTTCAGTGACTTTGGATGCCATTGAGTGGACATTTTTGTTTCTTTTCGATTGGTAAGCAAAAAAAAAACGACTTCAACAACTTCATTAATGAATTTAGCATTTAAATGTGATCGAGTGATGTCTGAGGTAGGAAATTGACGTCTTAAATCATATTAAAAAAAAAAAAAAAAACGTACAAACTCCGAGTAATAAAATCCCCTTTAAAGTATTGCATCAATAATGAAATCATTTCACCTGCTTTGGAACAGTCTAAGCCGATCCATTAGCCATAAAATTACCGACTATTTCAATTTATCCAAATTCAAGATGAAAAAAAAAAATTGTAACTCTTCATCAAAATTTTTACATAAATGCAAACTGTTAACTCGTCCAAGAAATTTGTCTTCCTGTCAAATTGAAGCGAGAAAGAAGAGTGAAAAAAAAATAACCGCGAATGAAAACAGCAATCATTTTCGATTGCGGTTGATTGGCACACTTTATCTGAGTGCCTGATGCTTTTGAACCAATATCTGTCCATTTATAAGCAAATGAACCGTTTTTTTTCCTCATCTGCTTCGTTTTGGTTTTCGTTTTTTTTTTTTCTTCTGCATAATCATCATCGAAATGTTTGCATAAAATGCGTTCGCAACGACAAGCATTTGCTGAAAATTTTGAGTGTTTTTGTTGTTGTTACTGTGTTCGTTTGCCGTTTTGATGCATTTTCTGGCCATCGCTAAAAACATTGATTCGGAACGACGAAGTGAAATTAATCCACATTGTCAATTGAGCAAAACCAACGCACAATCAACTCTTTTGCATACGTACCGCCGATGTCGATTTTTTGGTTGTTTCATTTCGTATTTACTTGGTGGAGTTGATTTTGTTGTTAAAGTTTTTGTATCGTTTCTCTCGTCGATATTCTCATAACGGAATTACGCGCGCATTGAAACAAAATGGATATTAAGGCACTTAAGTGGTTACGCTTATGTATTTTGTTTTTATTTTATGTGCATTCGCATACACAAGCACAACGTCAAGAGCCGGTGAGCATCGAGCGAGCAAATAACAACAACAACACCAACAAAATCAACCGAATTGAATTTTTGTGTGTGATTTTGACCGGCGATCGTTTTACTTCATGCACGGTCACTAGTGATAAAATATGGTAATGCTTCCATGCTGATTAACTTTCAGTGAAGCGAACAGCCAAAACCATGTGAACGCATCACATCAATGGGAATTTGCATAAATCACGTGCATTTGCTAGTCAATTTTCATTGTACATATCATTTTCGGCATGGAGTTCATCAAGCCGGTCGTAAAGAAAGACATTTTCAAGAAGATAGAGCCAGAAAAAAGGGAGAAATAATTATTAATTAAAGATGAAGATGCATCTAATAAATGAAATGGTACGGTAACGCATCGTTCGACTTGTGCTTATTTGCAAGAGCTTCTTATCACAGTGATGTATCACACAACTTACCGTAAACAGCAAACAAATGACCGTTGCAAATTCAGTGCGAACATCCGCAATGCACGTCAATTGGACTGTAGCACGCAAAAAAATGCAACCAAAAAAAACAACCGACCATTTCACACAATGTTTTGAAAGAAGAGTTGGTTATACATAACCAGCTGCATCACCTCATCTGCACACAGTTCAGCGTGCATTATGCACACACACACACACGTATAGCCGGTGTACGTGTTCGCACCCAATGTTTTAAATAATTTAGCATTAATAATTGCATATTTTGTTTGCAAGCATCGTAATTAAATATATATTTTAAAGAAAGATTTCGGTACTTTAAACGTTTTCACTCGTTCTCGCCCAGCAACCAGGCGGATGATGCATTGCAAGAGGCCTAAAATGTCAAAAGTCCATGATGAAAATGACCACTTCAAATTCATTGAGAGTCAATGCAGCAACAAGACACACGCAAAAGAAAAAAAAACACACACACAATCCTCGGGAAAAACGAAGATCAAAGAAATGTTCGGCTTTAGCTTTAAAATATATTAAATATTCACGATACAAAAGTATTCGGGGTAATGAGTTATAATTATATGTTGCTGGCGTTATATTCACTTAAAAGGTTTTTTTTTTCTGTGTGTGTTGGTCTCTCTTCGTTTGTCTCCATCTTCTTGCCAGCGGTACCAGAAAACCAGAGCGATTTCGATGGAGTTATATTTGTTGTTGCGATATTTTATTCAAATTACTTTCCGAGACGTCGCATTCATGTTGAGATTTTCGGCTTTTGACATGTTGGATTTGTTGTAGTTGTTGCTCATTTTTTTGTTGTTGTTGTGAATTTCGTGCGGATTGTTCTGTGCAATTGTTCAATTCCAAATTCAATTCTCAGCGCGTCGCTCATTCTGGCGATTGAACATAATTATCATGAAAAGTGATTTCGTATGAGTATTTTTTTTTGTGCAGTTAATTTCGGGTTAATAGCTTAAATATAGACAAAAGCTAAATATTTTAAATTACTGTTTATTGAGTTTTATTTTTTTCTTTCTTTCGACGTAATGGACATGGTCACTGAACGCACACAGTGCGCTCGCGCTGCTATTCCTCCACAATTCCATGGCTCGTAAGATTAATGCAAATTATGTGAATAGACGTGTTTAGGTCAAGAAATGTCGAATTTGTGAAGCTGTATAGTTGTTTTCTTCTCTCCATCGTTGTTGTTCAGCCAGTTCCAGTAATTCTGAAATTCGTAAATTTTTTCACGTGGCTTTGACCATATACACACACGCGCGCACAATGTATACACACACACACACAACATCTTGGGATAGAGTTAATGATGCCTGAAAAGAGGCAAAACAAAAGCGCACGAGAACAAACACAACACATACAACACACAGCAAATGTGTAATTATTTGATGAATTTCAGTCAAAATAAAACGCGATGTAAGTACTCACAGATTTCAATTAACTGTCTGTTCTGATTGTTTTTCTCTTGAGTTGGCAATAAATAAAATAAGATAAATTTACGAACAGAAAAAGAGTGAAAAACACAAAGAAACACTTCAACAACAAACATGTTTCTTTTGTTTGCACATGCGAACAAGAATTGATGGTAGATTGGCGAGGTGGCCAGGAGCCGAGTGAAACTTGCGAGCAAGAAAAAAGAGAGCGAAAAAAAACAGCGATTCTGTACGATGTACGTCAAAACTTAAATTCATGCAAATCAATGCCGAAAATGTAAATATTAATCGTTGTGGCGGCGCAACATGCTTTTTTATGCATACAAACACACACAAAAAAAAACAATGTCCCCACCCAGCCACCCAGTTTCGAGTTTATTAATTTTTTGTTTCTCTCTCTATTTAATAATTATGTATTATTTTATTTAAATTTTTTTTCCATTTAAATGGTTGAAATTAAATTGTCAGATATGACGAGAATGAAACGTTCCGCGTAACAAAATAAGGTGTTTTATGCGCTAGTGTCACTGTGCCAAATCTCCACCTTTATAGACGTTTTTTTTTCCTTCAAAATAACAATTTACTAAATACTCTAAAGTATGAAATCTGCATGTTCATCGTGGGAAATCAACATGCACTTCTCGATCATTTATCATTTTTTTTTTGTTGTTTACAGAGTGGTAGAGCAGAGAGCACTCACAAATATAAACACACGTGGCAAAAATCAGAAAAAATAGATTAAGATGTAGTCTTTAATTTCGAAAAAATTGCGGTATCATCGACCAAATTTGCACTTAAATTGAAACAAATTTTCATTTCATTGAAATTGATTTATTAAGATAACGCCAACCAAAACAAAAATCAACATGAAATTTTTGCAAACATTGAATTTTCCGTTTTGTGTTTGTATCTAAACTGAATCTAAGTTTTTGTACCGCTACTTGAAAGCTGAAGAAGAATTTGAAAAAAAAATACACGAATAAGCGAATAAAGAAATAATAAGCGGTTAAAAAAAATAATACATGCCAAACAAAGTGAGATTACAATCGAATTAAACGAATATATTAGGCGAGAGAAGAACCGCAACCATTGAAACGCTTGAAAATGGTTTGATATGTTGGTTTTTTTTGTTTTAGTTGTGTCTTTGGCCAAAATATGGCGAATATCATTAATTTAGGTGCGCATTTTTGGTTTCGACGTAAAAAATACGGTGGCATGACTAAATTTACACGTGCATCGATTGTTATCTGGAATTTAGTTGAGCATCTCAATTGAGAACGAGGAGAAAATCGATCCAATCAGTTTTTAAGTCATGAGCATCCATTCCAAAAGCGTTAAATATGTGGCATGTCAGTCGAGCAACACACGACTTTTCAGTCCAGTGGATTTACTGTTTAAAAAAACATACACACACATACACTGAATTCGATTGAGAGCTCTGCATATCATTTTTACGACGGATTTTATTCATCGTGTTCAATATTCGTTCGTTTGTTTTTTTTTTCTTTTCTTAAATTCATGTGTTGGATTAAATGAGGCAACATAGCACTCATGTTATTGCACGAGGCCTCTAGGCATACGCAAATATCACCTATCCATCTTCTGTCGATTCAATGATTTCGACTTCTTTTGCTTTGGTTTCGACGTTTTATGCTGATCATACGTTCTTAATGCGATTACAAACTGAGAAATCCTCCAGATAAAACGCGTTTTTTTTTTATTTCCGTTCTTCACTTTTTTTTAATACAGCGATGACCGAAATTAAGTGCGAGACGCGGTTTTACGGAGCCCAATGTCCAGATTTATACAAAGTACAATTCAGTTGCTTTTCTCTCTACTCTACTCTAGGGCACTGGTAATTAATGTACAACTCTGTTTTTTTTTTTTTTGAAATGCATAAATTTGCACGTACATTGAGTTGACACGGCGAGAGAAAGAGCAAAAAACGGAAAAACGTCATCCTGAGAGGAGGCTGAATGACAGGCGATGCCGAATTGTACCGTCTAGTGATACTAAAATATATACATTATATACATTTATTTTATGTATGTTTTTTGTTGTGTTCAGTTTTTGACTTTTCCAACGCAATATTGATCAAGACTGACGTTTCTCTCTCAGTTGTGATCAAATGGAGCGCAAAATGATGAAAAGGAATAAAAAAATAAAGCTACAACAACAACAACAACCCAACGCCATTTCTGGTACAAACGTCATCAATCCCGATACTGATGAATGCGGAAAGGTTTTCAGTGTGTCAAAATTGAAACGAATGCATTCACGAATAACTTACAGTCGCAGGCGGTAAACATCAAAACCGATGCGAATTGAGAAGAGGAAAAAAAATATGTACAGTTTTTTGTTGTGCGTTGCATTGATTGTAAAAAAAAAAATGTACATTTCATGTACGATTACTGTGATTTTCGCTTAATTTTTAAGCCATGTCAATTGTCATGGAAAATAACAAGAAGATTTTTCCAGAAAATGTTTTTTTATGCACTGTCAAGAAAATTGCCAATCAATTGTTGCCATAACTCAACCATTGATTTTGATTATATGCATGGCGTTTTTTCCCCCCCATCCGAAATGGCCATTAATTTAGTGAGCTCATCAAAAAGAAATTTATCGTCGACTATATTAGTATCATTTATATTGAAATTTGAAACAAAAAATATATGAGAAATTCATAGAGTTTACACATTTTTTTGTCCACTCATAAACTAAATTATGCATAGATTGGAAATAAATGTGTTAAATCCATGGTTGAATCCATTCGAATTATCCGACAAATGCGGTAAATCATTGAAATATGGTTGTTTGCAAACATTAACATTTTTATCGTATGAATAATCACGGGAAGCCAAAGTCCCGTAAATTAATTCATATTTGTTTGGTAAGCATCGAACCATAAAATGATTTGTAACAAATGCCATTCAACATGTGTAATTATATCATAAGCGATGTAAATATAAACAGTGGATATTTTTCGCATATAAATCTAATTGTTGTATGCGAAACTTCAAAAAAAAAAAAAAATGAAGAAAAACAGGCAGCTCAGGTAAAAAGAAGGGCGATCATGTTGTGTGTAGCCCGCAAGGACCACACTTTCGATTGGCCAATATATGGAAAATGCACGAAAGAATGAGAGGGAGAGAGAGAGAAATGGTCAGCACACAAATCAATGTTGCCACTATTAATATCACATAAAGTCAAACTCAAGTTACAAGGAATTGCCGTTCGAATGTCATAAGGAGAGGAGATATGGTAAAAGAAAGAAAAAAGAAAGAGCCAAAGAAAACGGCCAAGAAAAAAATCGACTTAAATAATTTTTGACACCTCTCCACAGGCGTTTCGATGCCACAACGTTTTTAAATATTTATGAAGTGTACCATGGACACTTCCACAGAAAGAGGCAGACAGAGATGATGTGTGTATGTTATATGGATGTTGGAGATCGGACGACCATTCGATTGTGACTGTTTTGCTGGGTCCGAAATCGAAACAATGTTGTTGTTGTTTTTCTTTTCTTCAGAAAATAAGGAAGATCACACAATCGAACAGCATCAGAGCAACAATAACAATGCCAACGCTAAAGCTGGAGAGCTGATCATGTTTCCTACAAAAGTTATGTGAGAGAAAATAAACTGGTCGCGCGGGATGCGAATACATTGCAATCGAAAAATAAATGTGAAATACAAAAACATAATGCGACTTTATCACCTCGTCTCAATTGGAAGTTACAACGCATAAATAATATGTGCGCTTGTTCGAAGTGCTTTTGAGTTCGGTGTGTATCGTCTTCGCGTCAACGTCTTGCTGTCGTTTTTTTTTCGTTTTTTCGCGCACGGTCTCTTCCTTTTACAGAATAATTATAATATATCGGGTTTTTGGTGCATTATTGAAAGCAAAGTGAAATGTACGAGCTCACACAGTCCGAACACACACATACACACACACATGTACACCACCAAATTGAAATGGAAAACCAATTTATGCGTTTCGTGAAATGTTTATGTATTCGAGAAAATGTTTTTTTGTTGTTCGTTTAAATCGATTTTTATGTGGTTGCTGCTTTCCATCGCACCATTTGATCGGCTGTGGTATTGTTTACACGGAATTGCACATCGTTGGAATTTTTCGTTTTTGGTTTCTTTACGGAGGATTCACGAATTATGCAAGCTTGTCTCAATACAGCAGCGCATAATAAAAGTCATTTAAGCATTTGCACAAACTGCCAAACGATGAGATACGAACGAAATGATAAGGCAATGGCAAGAACTTTTTCTTTTTCTCAGATTGCGCGTGTGCGCGAATTGCGCTCGCGTGAATGTACACAAAGAAATGCGTGGTCAGTATATTCGATTGCGCGCACAAGTAAATGAACAAATGAACGATCACTTCTTTTTCCATCGCACACACACACACACATTTCAAGTGTTTATTTTTTTTTCATTTGTGCATTTCTTATTTAATTTTATTGCTTGTCGAAATGGCCCAGCACACAGCATAGAATGTGGTCTAATAAATTGCTTTTTATTGATAGCAATAACACAATAAAACATGTCCAATACAAACTCACACACATATTTCTCAGATAAATTTCTCAATTCATTTCATGCAATTTCAAAATGTTTTCCCTATCGCTTTTTATTGTATTTTTTGTGTGTGTGTTTCTTCTTTAAATTTATCGTCTCATTTTTGTGAGCACTAAAATCAAAAAAAAAAAATTCGCACCAACAACCGAGGCCAAACGTAAATTTCAATCGATATGCTGATCATGATGAAGATGGTAAGCTGAACCAATGTCTCGAAGGAGGAAAATGAAAAATGGAAAATCGAAACCAAAAAAAAAAAAATGTTACGATCTTCAGATCGTTCGAATGGGCTGGACACGATCGAGTGCATTTTTCATGCAGCAATGACTTGAAATTCCCCTCCGTATGCGAATGCAATGATACAAATCTATAAAATGCCGCGCAGCAAATGTTATCAAGCACTGAATGTGTATGCTGAGAGAAACGGGCCAACAACAAATCTTCGAAATGAAGAAAAACAAAAAAATAATATGAAAGAACGGTTTCTTAATGTGCTGTTAATAAAAAAATAAATGACTTAATTAGGTACCTGTTTTCATGTAACAACCACGAACAAACCGAAAAAAGGCGTCCAATGCAAATCGGTTTGTGGTTACGATAACGAAAAAATTTAATGCGCTTTTATTCGTCATATAGACGAATATACATTTTATGCATGCGCCTCCTTTCTAAATTGAGTTATTGTCTTCGAGTCGCGCGTACACTTTGTATATATATTTTCGGGGTTTTCGATATGCTTGTTGTTTTTGCCATTATCTGCCAAATGAATGCATAAATGAAATAAATCGAATGAACTCGAAGAGGCCAATTTTTGTTTTGACCATATAAATTTCATTTTAATGATATTCTTCGGGTTGCTGGACAAACAGAGACGCAATCACTGGGCCAACCACAAAAAAAAAAAAAACAAGAAGTGTTATTAAACCTTGCAATTCAATGTGTACGTGTGTACACAAGACAATTTCTTGGCCATTGCAATCAACCATTTTTTCGTGGCACTTACTGCAGTAAGTAATGCAATAAAAATCCATTGAATCGGGTGCAATTAAACAATGTTTGCGTGTGTAACACCTTGACTACAACAACATCAACAATAAGAAACAAAAAAACAAAATCACATCAAAATCACGTTGGATTCAGATTGAACGGAAAAACTGGCACATAGCAAACAGCACACACACACACACACCACATCAAATCGAGTGTCGATGCTGGTGTTGCACATGCAACGATTTTCCAAATTGATGAACACGAGCGTTTAACGCTCGTCGATCTCCAACAAAAGACCAACAAAAAAAAGATTATGAGCTGCCTGTTAATTCCCGCGCTCTTTTAACGATTGTGCGAATTTTTGGTTCACAAGCGATAACGTGATTTTAAACAGGAACCCAACTTTCAACCGGTAATAGGAGTTGCATCCTCAATTAATCTCATTTAATTTAATTTTACCTTGTTTCGATGTTCAAAGCCTGTAATTTGGTGTCAACTGCTACTTTCATTTGGTTTTCGCTATCTGATGTGTGTGTGTGCGTTTTGCACACAAGAGAGATTCAATCAGAAGCCAAAAAAAAGGTGATCGCATGAAGGTGCAGCATTTCCAATTAAAGGCACAAAACAGTAACAGAAAAGTTAATTTCGTTCGACCCTGTGAAAGTCATAGGCCAACGTGGAACCAAAAAAACCAAAAAAATAAACAGTTTCATATTTTCAACACGAATTTCATGCATTTTTTCCCCCTTCGGCTTGAAATCCGTTTTTTTATTTCTTCAAGCTGTATGTTTTCTAATCAAATACTTGTTCAAGAGCCATGGCACGCCTAACGGCAACTGTTAAAATAAACATCTCGCCTAATCGGGTTCACGTAATGCCAAATTGCAATAATTGAACGCCAACTAATGGATACGGCTAGAGTTCAGTCTTATTATGGCTGATGTTGGTTTGAATCGTGCTCAAGAGCAACAAATGTTAACTCTCAAGTCCACAATTCAAGGCATTGAAGTTGTTCAAGACATTGACGTTATTTAAGCTCAAGTTCCTTGAGTACGTGCGCGCGCCAAAAGAATTTGAATGAAGCTTAGAAACAGTTTGATTATTTTACGGCGCGCACTGCACCAATTATTAAATTGAAGTTCAGGTGATGGTCAGCACGCGAGATTTGTGAATGTGCAAGCTCGATTTAATGAAACTCCCATATTGTCGATTACTTTTGCAGTGTGTTTACTTTTTGAGCAACAACAACAACAACAACAGAACACATCCTTGTGATAACGATCGATGGATGGCCAACATAAACGCTGCACCATATAACAATCAGAGCTATTTCGTTGTGGCAAAACAAAACAGCCAAATGCAGTAATCATCATTGAAACCAAATGCACATTAAATTCAAAAACATTGGTTCACATGATTACAGCTCATAATCGATTACTTTTATTATTATTGGCTTTTGAATGGCTACAAAATAACGAGAAAAAAAAACATCGAAATGATTGGAAAGCTTCTCTTTTTTTGTCTGAGCCAGTAAATTAACAGAAACGGATTTGTTAAAGAATGCTTCAATAACGGTAAAAAAAGCCAATCTAAAACCAAAATACTGTTTGATATAATGCACTTGAAAATCGCAGGAAAATGCTCTTATTCAATCAGCTCTCTTTCGTTCCTTTGTGCGCCGATGTGCGCGAAACATTGGAACAAATCAAATGGAATATAATGCTGATTTATTAAGACAGTCGTCGGAAATCAAAGTGCAGCAACATTCAAAATGCAGCGAAAGTTTTTTTTTCCATATTGCAATCGAAATTGAAGTGTGCAACGTGTATATAATGCTGGTGGGGGGAGTTTAATCAAAATCATATGTAGACTCAAGACAAAATTGGTGAGCATCATTGATTGCTTCCAATAAAAGTCGGATATATGATTGTTTATTTTAATTGTATAAAATTTATCCCGCAAGAATTGAGCTGCAAGGCACACATAAAACTGTGAAAATGGGAAAATCGCTTGGTTTGTTTCTTTTCTTTACCTCCTCTTTCACCATCTCTCTTCTGAAGTTGCTAACGCATAAATTCCGGCTCATAATATATTTTATGATTTCGGGGCTTGAATGTTTTTTGTTTTTCGTTTTTGGACCAAAGCCCATGGTTCGGCGGCTCACAATGGCTGTCTGATTGGGCTCGTAATTGGACAACATGTTGATTTGCGAATGCTTGATTTGTTTCAAGGGGAAAACATAAATTTAAAAAAACCGTTTCATGCGTCCAAATGATATTTAACCATTAATTTGGTGTATATTTAATCACATTGCACACGAATCAACGAATGAAATGAAGAATATAAATTTACAAAAAAAAGAAACAAAAATCGAAACAATTCCCAAATAAAATACTATGTTATGCGTATGCGCATAAATTTTGGCGTACGGATGTACCAATTAAGAATAATAAAAATTACGCGCACTCAAAAAACAAAGAATCAGAAACAAACGAAAGAAAAAACAAAAACAAAATATACACCGAATGCATAACAAAGTACATGCGATGTACATTGTACAATGCATATGTGTACAATGCACAGTGAACACTGTTGCAGATTGCAAATAGACTTAACATACGAAATACAATGCGTGTGCTTGATTTACGGCGTTTATGTGTAACGAGCTTCGAGCACTTGAGGTACTTAAAGTCATTGATGCAACCAAGCGCATTGAAAACTATAATAAACCATTTTCATAGAGTGCACAATGCAATTGACCCCGAAACTAAAATCAAAAACAATAACAACAAATAAGCCAAAACTAAAATCACTCATGGGCTCGCGCATATATTATCATTATCAATTCAATTTTATTAAAACAAAAGCAATCAATGCTTTTGGGGGCGCAATTAAAGCATTCAATGTTCAATTTCAAAAAGTGCGCCGATTCGTAAACGTATGAAACAAAGGCGTTCGATGAAAAGTAGCCGAGTTGCCGAACAGATCGATCGACTTTGTTTCTTAATTGGCCGTACACAAAGAGACAACATTTTTATGTTTTTTGCAAACAACAACAACAACAATAACAAAACACATCGAATTTCGAATGACCGAAAAACCACAAGACGAAACAAAAAACACTTCAATTCATTTTGGTTTCTTAAATCAAGCCAGTGACATAGCCACAGCCACTTCCCCCACACTGACCCATTCCAGTCTCACGTTTTTTTTCTCGCCATATCGCCACATCAGCACAACTTTTTGTTTTATTCATTATGTTGAAGCGGACATTGATTTGGGTGCGAGGACTTTTTTTTTTCGCAAAGACACCATTTTTTTCGTCGCTAAATGTGTTTTTTTGAGCGCAAAGCAAACAACTGTATCCGTCGTACGGATTAATATTGGGATTGCATCACAGGAGAACTTGGTCATAATCATAAAACAGCACTCCGTACGAAAAAAAATATATATACAAAAATGCAATGTGAAATGAATTTATTGTGTAACGCAACCATTTTTACGCCGCAAAAGTTTTGCCGCAAAGACAAAAAACCAAAATTGTATCCATGTTTGAATCACATTTAAACATAAAAAGAACCAGCCAATAAAACAGCAAGAAACATGCATAACAATCTCAATGGATTGAACGATAAACGCCGCTTGATTCTGATCGAAACGGTGCACAGAACAAAATGTTTACAAATCTTTTCACCAGAATCTCAACATCGATTATGATTTTGCCATTCAATCGGTAATAAAAATCAATATTTTGTAAAACATCACTTTTATTTCGTTTGGTTTTGGTTGTTTTTTTGGTTCGTTGGTGATACCAACAAAGTGAATTTGATGATGCAATGGATCTTAACATAAAATTGGGTAAATGTGTTGATTCGAGGCTCAATCTCAAACATATTTTACACAATTTTGTTGTTGTTGTTTTTGGTTTTGGTTTTGTTTCGTTCGGCTGAGTTACGCTTATTACAGGGTGAGTAGGATTTCAAGCGGATGTCTGCTTATCAAATGCTGTGTGCACTGGTACAGAACAGCTCATGATGCATAAGCATTGGTTCGATATCGATGTTGCAACATTACATATTTTCGGCACTCTGTTACTAATTACACATGGATGACTTCGTTACGCACGAAACATCGATTGATGTGCGAATGCATTTGCATGTAAAATAATACGGTTTGTACTTAAAAGCAATAATAATATATTTACACTTGGTGTATCGATTCATTGGCATAGGTTGTTATCGAAAACTTGAGTACATTAATGTCATTAAAAACGGTCAAAGCATTTATACGCACCGAATACAAATGCAGTGCATGTGCACGTTCGATTAAGCTCCACTTGTGTGTGTGTGTGCGCAAGAGAGTGCTTGGGCGAATGGAAATTCAAAACGCGGCTTTATGGCGGGACTGCTGTCTCTTTTATTTCGGTGTTGTTACACGAGTTATAAAATCGAGATGCCAGTCGAGAGACGAAAAAAAGACCAATGGAAATGAAACGCCGGTAGGAAAAATATTGGGCCAAAAGTTTTGTTTTCATTTTACTTCGTTTTGTTGATTTTTTTTTGTTTGTATTCTCTTGTTGCTGGATGTGACTTGAGTGATCGATTCGTTCATTGGGCCAGCGCTATAATTCCACCACCAAAATTGCCGATTCGATGCATTTTTGGCAGTTTGGGTTTTTTTGGTTTCGATGCTGCTTTTGCTGCTTCTGCTGCTTTTGTTGTTGTTGGTCGTGGTCGTTTTGGTTTTTGGTATAAATTTTTTTGTTGTTTTACACGATTTATTTTTTTTCCCTTTATTCGAACATGATTATACGTATGATCAACGAATCATTTCACTGAATTTTTGTGGTGCATATTTCGATCGGTTTGGAAGAGTGAGTCTGGGTAAGAGAGGAGAGTATGAATATCATATTTATGCAACGCGCGAAGAACAAATAATACATATGCACACATGATTAAAGAGCAGCTAAAAAATATAATGGATGGCAACATCATAGGATGCGTTTCAACCGAGAAAAAAAAACGAGTGTAGAAACCAAAAAAAAGATGAAAACAATCACTGAACGTCTGCAATGCTGTTGCATGCAAAAAAAAAGAAATTTTAATTGAAAATGACGGAATGGAAAATTATGACTAATAAAACTTCGAAAATGTTGATCGTAATAACAATAAAAAAAAAGAGGAACGAATTTCGTTGTACAGTATCAATTTGCAGTTTTCGTCCACGAAATATAGTATTTTCGCATTTTTTTTCTTCTCTTGCTTGTTTCGCCGCTGCTGAACTCACAGCCATTGCAAAACCAAGCAAACTCAATTTAATGTGATATTATATTGACAGAAAGACGAGAGTAATCACTTTTTTTTTACATTATGTTACGTGAAATTTATTTTACGGCAAAGTCAATAAAAAATCGGATTTCATTTTCTTTTAGTTGGTTTTGCATGTACAAATGATTGCTGAGACACATGAACCGTATATATGGATGGAAATGAGAGTTAAAACCAGCCATCATCCTATTTGCTGGCTGAATAACGGTACAATTTTTCGGGCTAAAATCGAAATCTGCTGATGATTTGATTGCAAATCCTTGAGAGTGTGCATAATTGATTAGCCGTTACATACATGAAATCCAATGGTAAGTAAACCAAGCAACCGAAAACAAATGGAATTGGCGGGCGCTTGAACATTTTGCATCTTTGAAATATTCAGTTCAAATTATACGGTAAATCAGTGAATACCGAATTCATTAGTGAAAATATTCATATTTTCGTCTATTGCCGCAGTCAAACTGCAAAGTTTATGGCTAATACAAGTTTCATTTCGGTTCGTAAATCACAGTTTAACTTTTAGACGAGTGAAACGAATATTAACGTCATTTTTATACAACGAAATAAACGATGCACACACAAACAAACACACACACACACACAAAAAACAGAACTCACTAATTCAATTTGCCGATCTTCATCATCATCATCAGCTGTACCAAAACCCATTTCAGCATACGGATTTTAATAGCTGGAACTAATGCGAGTCAGACATTTTAAGCATTTGCCCATCGTATATTTGGCGTTTCATTTTGAGAAAGAAAAAAACAATTCATTTGGGCCATAACATTAGAATAAAAGCAAACGATGAAAATCAACACTTTGGCATTACACGGCGAGTAATATGAATTTAAATTTTGTCATAATGACAGATGAAGGGGGGAAAAAACCCCAACTCAATTTAGTTTCGGCAATTTCAACTGTTCTTACTCGAATTGATGACGCTAATAATTATAATAAGCACAACGAAAGCTATTTAATGATCTAATGATTCTTTTTTTTTCAAATTTTTATACCACCAAAGAAACAAATGTTTCCTAGGTCAATCAAAGAGGTGCCGCACTGTTTAAGTGCTTTTTTATTTACTTTTTATTTGTAAAATCATGCAAAAAAAAAAATCAGATTCATTTGGCACACTTATCAACATACACATAAAATGCTAATATGCAAATTTCGATTTTATGGTTAATTATGAGGTATTTTGAATTTCGTGTTCAAAACGGTTAAAAGAATGAAAAGAATCATTTGAATATTGATTACAACTGCACATTCGATTAACTAGTTGAGCAACGTAACTGTTCATTATATGCTGGTTTTAAGGCATCTTTCGTTGAAATGCCATAAGATTTATTTCAATTACAACTGAAAATAAAGGATTTGTACTAAGCTTAACATTTCACACGTTAAAAAACCATTTTGCTACCAATAGCAAAAACATGATAAATCACACACATGTTGTAATGATAATAGCTCTTAATGACACAAATGTTAAGGTTCAAATGCTTTCATCCATTGATATCTAAACTTAGATTAATGGAAAAAAAAACACGATTTCATGATGTATGTGTACATCGGTACATCAATACGTATCAGTTGCGGTTTAGCTCATTTAATGTAATGTCCGTCAGAGAGATTATAATCAATTTTTATATTCATTTGATGAAACGTTGGAGGAACTGCACAAAGTTTACTGCTTGTTGATTTTTTTTTATTACCACGCAGTCGAGGGAAACATATAACCTCAAATTAAATTGTTGTTTGTTGTTTGTTGATTTGAGTTGTAAAAAATTAAGTAAAAATCTATGATAAAACGTATTAAGCTTTCTTGCTTTCATAGATTTATGAGATTGATTATTTGCTTTCTTTCTATTGTTTTTTTTTTATCAAAAAGGAACAAGAAACCGCACATTGGTTTAAAGCCAAAATAATATTTTATTACAGAACATTGATGAAAAGAATGAGGAAGAATGATTACATATAGAATACAAAAACCTGTTTGCATCCTTCTTTTTATTAGATTTGTAAAATATCATTACTAAACATCTCTAATCCAATTCCATTTATTCTGCTACTTCCGCCAATTAGCAAAATGGCGCGATTACGATTTTGTAAAGCTGTTAAAATGAGCCGAGCCCGTGGTTCGCTTTCAGGTGTATTAAATTTGGCACATGCGGCAGGTTGTCCATCTGGCATAAAAATGTAGTTTGTATAGGGCCATCCGTCCATATCTATGGCTCCAACAAATATACCAGTATGCAAACCGACCGGTAGATTTCTTGTACAGTTGAGAGTGGGATCTGATGCTACCAAACTGATTAAAACCACCCCAATAAACAACAGAATTGTAATTTTGCACATTTTCACAGTGGAATACACTTCGAACAACAGCGAATGGATTAATGCTCATTTGCGAACTCAAATTCTGAGGATTAGTGAATTGTATTTATAGAAGATTTATTCGAAAATTATCGCATTTGATACAAATGTCTTCATAATGTTGATGCAAGTCTATTTTTGATAGTTCTTATCTCGGTATTTTGTATGTGTGCTTAAATTTTAGGGGCCGATCAAAAATACATCACACGCCGAAAGGCATAACATGGTCTTTAAACGATTATTGTTTTGGTTGTTGTTGCTTAAATTTTACAAAAGTAAAGTAACAAGCCAGATTGGAAATCATAATGCAATTTTTAAAAAAACTCCTCAAAGAACACATTCTAAACATATAACTTGAAAAAAACTGTCTGAACTGTGAGAACGAGCCAACCGAAAAAAATTAGACCAACGAATTTTGAAAAAAAACAGTTTATTTTTAAATAGTGATTTTTTTTTTAACAAGTCTTCTAATTTGGAATATGTGTCCCAATTAGGAATGCTTACGATTCATCACAAAATCGTTTTTATTTTCATGTGTTGTTCTATAAGCTATTGATCGTTTACATCCTTTCTGTTGTTTCTTATCGAAAAAAGTACCACGACCAAAATTCCAAAAATGTTTTCGAATGATTTCATCGAATGACAAAGCTGGTGGTTTCTATTGCCAGTAAAAGAAAGTTGAGTACAAAGGCAAGGGAGTGTTATGTGTTTATTATCACAAAAATCGGTGAGATAACGTACAAGAAATAAAAACCCAAGCGGCAAAGTCGTTGAAACTTTATCTCAACAATACTCATTCTCGTTATGTTCGCGATTCCAATGTCAAAATGACCTGATACCCTAAATTTACGGACATTTTTCGACCGAGTAAAGAGATGTGAATAAACATTTCAATAACATGAGTTTCCGGTGCGCATTTTATGCAATCAATAAGAGCAAGTAGCAAAAATTCAATAGAATGTCACATTCGAAATTTAGTTCAATTTCAGTCAATCAGGTTAATAAGCTTAACAGTACTCTCATATACCGTGATTAGTTTATCAACCGTATTTTTTGGGCTTTGTTGAATTCTCGTTTCGTTTTCTTTTCGATTCTAGCGTCTTGCATGAAAAGCAGTTAAATCGTCAGCTCTTGTAAGCTAATGGCATGAGCGAAAATGGCGGTGGTTGCTCTCAAAAATCTAGGTCGCTTTTGTTCGGCATTAGTCTGGTATTAACGCGGATCAAGTACAATGGTACGAAAACTGACACATCTAATTTAGAGAAATTGAAAACATCAAGACACCGATCCCGGTGAAAATCACTCGGCAGATCAAGTGAATTAATTAAAAATGATCCGCTTGCTAATTTTCGGTGTGGATGTTTTTTTTTTCCAACTGACGCGCATTGTTTTTGGCATTTTTAATTTTTTGTTTCTTTCAAATATAAGATGCGACTTTTGAAGCAATCATACCCACGGTTTTGTATTTTTACAGTTATTATTTTGTAAGGTGCATACTCATGTATGGTCGTCGTCGTCAACTGAACGAATCAAAATTTACTTCTGAACAAACAAATACACATCAATTTGATTTATTTATAAATTTCGAAAATGAGATATCATTCAATTTCAAGTTAATCTGACAGATAGATGGATGGATGAATGACCGAACAAAACTAACAAACCAACAAGCAATAAAACAAACGAACAAACAACACAAATCTCTACCCACCGGCCGACGACAAGTGAGCTTGCACATTTATTCTCCAGATGGCGTATCAGAAATGAGTATTACTACACATACAAATCAACACTCATTGTTAGAGTCTAACAAAAAATATTTTTCAGCTTTTACTCAGAGGTTCAAAGGACTTGACATGTCATAATGCATTATAACGGAAAAATAAAGGAATTTTGCAAACAAAAACAACAACAACAAATTGATCCGTAGACACTTGCTTTGTTCTGCTGGTCTTTTTCTGCTTTCATTACGTACAAACGGTGTGTGGTAAACCATCATATGAATTAGACTTAATATAATCAAATAGCGGCGGTTTCTCATAGTTTGATAAACCGAAAAGTCTTCGACTGTAATAAAATAACTGTAAAATGTTAAGGAGAAGAATAAAAAAAAAAACACACACAACAGATCAGATTAATTTATCTCTTAGCTGACATTAAATCAGTCAACAGCAAAAAAAAACAAACAAACATTTGAATGCGTAGCAATTGGTTTGTATTTCTGTGTCGCTGCTTGATTATTTCGGCATGTTGTTGACGATGTGCAAAACATGCGAATAAATGACTAATCGATGAGATTTTTCTGTTAAGTGTTTTCAAGTGGTCAACGATGTATTTGATTTCTACTTTCAGCCGATTTCTACATCGAATAAAATTATTTCAATTTTTGTTTGTCTCTCTATTGTGTAAAATAGGCAATTTTAGATTGTTGTTAACGTTGTCTGTGGCACGGCTAATAGTCATTTTGGGTTTATCGTGAGCGAAAATAATTAAAATTGATCGTCTGACACACAAAACAAATGACAACATGTATCGATTTGTTCGTTTGAGTTTTTTTCGTTCGTCCGAAAAACGTTTGTTTATGATGTTCAAGTAATTTTCTCTCAACGATGAGCACGGGAATTGTCATGAAAAAAAATTTCATCGAATTATTTAACAGCCGAAAAATACTAATGATTGATTTGCATGTGAAACGTTTTTGACACGCATTTATGTCATAATTATGAAAAATTTGCATATATTTTTGATTTATCGTAGTCAACATCAAGCTACCTAATGGACAGATTCAATCAGCATGATTTTCATTTCCAAAATAAAGAAATAAAAAGTAGAAAACCGTTTGGTTGATAGAGTTCAATGGTTTATATGTGCGTTTTATTTTCAGTCGAACGCAACCAATTTTGACGCTAATCAGCGATTTCTCTATCATTAGTCTTAAATGTTAATCAGGAAAATGGTTGAAACTCCAGCTGTGCTATTTGACTCACAAAGGTCACTTCGATTTAATGCAAAATTACTTAGCTGTTGATTTTTTTTTTGTCTTCTCTCTATCATCTTCTTACATGTTTGTTTCATCTTCTCTCAATTTGTAGAAACTGTTGTTTTTTTTTGGTCATGTCACATGATTAATATGGGATTTAGTCGAAGACTCATGTAAAAGCAGTTTCGATATTAAATCGATCAAAAATCAATAAATCTCAATTCCATATGTGGTAATGATCGGATTTTTTTTTTCAGCAATTTCACCTGCCTTCATCAATTCGTAAAATGAGAAGAAAGTAATTACAAGGATTTGAAGAAAGCTTATAAATTAAAGTTCATTAGTGTTTCGGCCATTGGCCAAAATGGTTGTGGTAAATCTAGAATAATGTGTGACATAGCCAAAAAAAAAAAACAGTACCGCCCAAATATGGCGCAAAACTTATCAATCTGGTGAGTCGCCCATGCGTAAACTCACACGTTCTTTGGAAGTAGCAGCCTGCCCACTTAAAGTCAATTAAAAACTCATAAAATCGTTAAGTTGTGCATCAACATATATTTCATTCGATGCCAATTCAATGGAAATGATTTACAAATTACTTTGACGCATGAAACTCATATATTGTTTGGCCAACACCACACAACGACAACCGCAAAATTTATTGAATCCAAAATGAAAAAAAAAACAGATTACAAAGAATTAACGAAGCAAATAAACAAAATACCGCAATACAATATGATCATTTTCTCATGCGCTAACGGAACTTAGAGCGGATATTTGGCGAATGAACAACAACAACAACAAAAACAGCTGCAAAGTTTCATTCATGAGCTTGTAATATATAGTACATTATCGTCTAGCATCAGGCTCAACAAAAACTCGAAAATTGCTTCGTCGCTTCTATTTAACTCCGTCATCTGATTTATGATTCACCAATTTGGTCAGTGATGCTGATGATGATGAGTTCAAATTACGATTATTTTCTTCCCGTACAGCGAATATATTTTAATGCATACTTATTGTCATCAATATAATTTTTTATTTGTGTGTGTGTGTGTGCCGTTGTTAACGTTGTGTCAAACTTGTATATTTTTTTTGGTAGATTCAATCCGGTGGATTCTTAAATTTTGATAGCACATTTTTTGCTTGCTATTCCGGCATTCTGTGCATTAAGCAGTTTCACAGGCTTTGACAATTCAAGTGGGTCAATGGCATATATTAAAGGTATTTTATTTTCATTTTACGGTTCCTTGGTTGCTATGGAGTTCTTGTTTTTGTCTTGAATTTTATGATTTTATTTTTATTTTTATTCTCTCGATTTTCTCTTCGGTTTTTGGCCATTTTGATCATTTGCTCTTGATCTGTTTTATTATTTCATTTGTAGCCCGTTTCTATTAATGTAACCGAAATGGCTTTTTTTGTGGTGTGCCCAAAATAGTCGATCGATCGATCGAAAGAATTCGGAGCAAAATATGCAATCCAGGGTGATATGTGGCTGGTGTATGTGATGAAATCGATGGCACAATCAACAAACAAAACACACACAAAAAACCGAACATACAAATCCAATGAGTTTATGCGTATGCAAATTATGTAAATGGTCAACCAAGAGATAACGTGAACTAATAAATTACGGGCTTGTTTTTTTTCAGTTTCTTTAAGCAAACACATTATCGGTACGTTGCTTTTCGTATGCAAAATGGGTGAAAACTTTAGTAAAATGTGTCGCCAAAAAAAGAGAGTCGATTTAATTGATTGTGCTTTTATTTTAACACTTTGATTCGAATGCATTCGAATGATTGTGTTCATTTTTCCATCGTACAGCAATCAATAGTGGATATTTATCTTTTTCAATGTTACAATAGTTCCCATCGAAATGTGTATGCATCTCATCAGATCATCTTAAAATGGCAACTTAGTTTTTTTTTTTGCAAATGTATTTGCATTTTTGTTTGTCTCTCTCTATTTTAATTCAATCGAAAATTAAGTTACAAGTGAATTTGAAAGTGATTCGCTTGTCATCATAAATCTCGTGTTGTTTTTTTTTCAATTAGCCAATGATTGATGTTCAAATCCACAATCAACTTAGCATGACGATTGGTTTACAGGTGGAATTTTAAATTGATTTTGAGGTTATGCCATTCGTTTTCGCTGTACAATTGTTATGTGATAGATATTAATCGATTTAATTAATTTGAAAACAAAAACGAATTCCAATAAATACAAATAACCTTTTTTTGTACAAAAATCACTTGAATTTTATTTGATTGAACTTAATTTAATACAGAGAACCAATTTCAATGGAATTTATTTCTTTTGACTTTCCAATTGAGCTCGCAGCTGCTGGTTAAAGTCATCTTCGACATTGTCATCATCCCAATTGTCCTCCCAAACGTTGACTTCATCGTCCTCATTCTCTTTGCCATCAGCCCATTCTATAACACAATTAAACGAAACAAATTTGTGTCACATTCACATAAATCTATTCGATTTTCGGGACAAAGAACCCTCTGTTGGTTTTTATGCTTCGTCAAAGACTTGAAATCATTGCAATGAAATCGAATACAAAATATTTTGGAGTTTTTTTTTTTACCTTCAACTGGGAATTCCTCGAATTCATCGTCTTCTTCCAAGCAGCCAAGGTTTGGATTGTTCTTATCCTTCTCTTTATCGGCCATTTTTTATGCTTAGATAAAAAAAAATTCGCTTTTCCAAAATAAATGCACAAAATTATTGTTCAAACGCTTTGCTGTTGATCCAATGAATAAGCAAATATTCATATAAATACGTCGACTGTCAAAATGTAGCATTTTAAAGTATATTTGGTGTTGCCAATGACAATTCTCTTAAGTATTACTCAATTTTAAACCGAATCTAACGTGCAATTTATACAGTTTTTTTTTTACTGAAAATGCTTATTTGGACTGAACATAATGAAATTTGTTCGTGGAATTACTTCGTAGCAATACGATTTCATAGTATTCAATGAAAAACATCATCAACAAAGCATAGATAAGAAAAAAGTTATTTTCTTCACTTAAAATCTCCAACCGACTTCAAAACTCCTACTTGAACCGAAAGCAATGTTGCCAACAGCGCTCCGATCCAATCGGTTTAACAACAAACGTCGTTTGAGCACACAAAGCCCACACATACACTCTCGCACGCATACCACACAGCATGGATCACTCTTACAAAGCTGTCACTGACGTTTATTTTGTTCCTTTATAATTACATGAACGGTGATTCTCTTTCTGTGAACTTAATTAATGAGCATAAACATTAGCATTGAGTAGTTGCACGTTTTTGTCTGTGGTCAGCACTAAAAAAAAATATACGCATTTTTTTGTTGTTGGTCAAAAAAACCACAAAATTGCGTTGTTAAAAAGCATTAGAAAATTCTCGTTTTGAAGTGCAGAGAAAGAATGAGAAGAAAAACGAGTTTGATTTGTGACTAAACAGAGCGAAAAAAATAGTGCTGTAGAACAATTACGAAGTTGTGTTGTATTTCTTTCATAACATTGGAATCAAATGTTTTGAAATTGTAATGTGTCGTGCGTATATTTGAAAGCGGATACACATATAAAATACGACGAAAAGAAAGTGCAAATAAAAACACACCAAATCACAATTGGCCAAACACAACACAAGAAAAGATAGAGGGAGAGAGAAAGAGAGAGAGAGAAGAGACAAACACACAAAGACCAACAGCAGAGCCAAGAAGGAGAGAAAAATAAAGAAAAAAACATCATAAAGAAAAACGAATGCATTTAATGTAATTTGTGTGTGTTTGAATAGAGAACGTGGCGTCCATGTATTAGTTTCAATGACACACATCCATTTATAACATACGAACAGTTTTGGCTTGTGGGCAATCGCACGTCAATGTATATATATATATATTGCTGTGTATAGCCGCACGATATTCCATCTCTTCTGGGCACAAAGAAAAAGTAAAACAAATGTGCGTGCGTGCGATCCATGTGAAATAACAATCAAACACGACCAGCAAACCAATAACCATCGTGTTTCGATTTCATTTTCGTCAAACGTAATCCCCTCATCAGTTGTACGCGTTAATAAATGTTACAAATTTGTAGGCGATTGGCGAGAATCCTATAATTCCAAAGATCGAAGTGGACACACAAAAAAATAACAGAAAAGTCATACACACAGTTCATATAAATTGGTTTTTCACTTTGTGATTTATCAAAATAAAGAAATTAAAAAAACAAAAAACAAAAAACAAATAAAACCGATAGTTGCATTGCCCCATACAACAAACACATGATTCATTTTTGAAGAAAATACAATGAGCTGATTGACTGTGATTGGATTTGAGTTTAAGAGTGCGGAAAGACTTGTTGCGATCAATTAAAAGTGCCCGAGGTTAGAGAGATAACCGAACACACATTGAAAAATGCACAGTGGAAAAAAAGTAGCCGATTGAGAGAAAAAATAAACATTACGTTCGGTTTGTAAAGCGCGTTGAATTTATTCAACCATAGTTAATATGTGCTAAGATCATGTGTATTTGACTGACAGTGTGAGGCTGCAACGGACACAATAATTAGACGACAAGAGAGACACACGGCACACAAATAAGTGTATCTAATTTTTTCAACTACGTCAGTCAGATGGAGTGAACATAAAAATTTTGAAGGTGAAGTCGCGTGCGTTTGTAATATTGTACATGGGTCGTTCGTAATAATTCATTGTGATTCTACGTTCATCTAGCAAAACGTTCGAAAAATAGGCCGTACAACTTTTTTTTTTAATGTTCGTCAATTTCATTGTTACGTTTCCAGTTGTGGCCAATTCGAAAGCATTATTTCACAATGTTCGGAATTTAAGTTTTCAGTTTCAATTGCGAATTTCGGTTTCACGTTTGTGCTCGCAACCCCACTCGTGATTGTGTAAATTAAAGTTGGTGTTTTTTTCACAGTCAGTGGATAGTACAATTGAAATTTAGACAAAAAAAAAAAAAACATTGTCGCATAGACCGCAATCCATTCGGTAGAATCATTTATTTTACTTCACATTGGATTTGGTAATAAATTCGCTCGAAATTTCAATGTGCTTAAATTTTGGTATCGATAGAGAGGCCATTCTTCCAAGAGAAATTCCATTAAAAGTGAAAAGTAGTGCCTTTGATTGTGTTTGCGCATAAGTGACAAGCGGCGGAGTGGAAAAAAAAGCGATTCGCGACACCGCAGTGAATAAAACAGCCGCTCACCAGGCATTTTGCGCACGAAAAAGCGCGCACGTTCAACGTTCAGCTCAACGAAACGAGACGGCACACCACACAAACACACACCTGAATTGAAACGCTTCATTGGTTGTTTAATTGATCAATACCACGATGGCCGATTTCGATGCAATTTACGAAGATATTCAAGATGAAGAGCCAATACAACCACCAAACATGCCAAAACTTGAGCCGATCATTATTCGCGGCACTGGAAATATGACTGTGTACGTTTTACATTGAAATTTAAAAGACAACAACCACAACACACACAAAAAAAAACGATTACTAAATTGTGTTTCATAGCAATTTTGTTGACCAAACGATATTCTCATGGTTATTTTGTTTTATATGATTTTCATTGGTCTCTTTTAGCTTTGGATTAAGTAGTAGCTTTAACACGAATTTCCCGTCTGGTCTGCAATCGCGCGTTGCACCGGAAGAATTCAAGGCGACCGTTGGCCGAGTGAATAATATTCTAAAAAAATCCTTACCATTAAAGTGAGTTTTACAGCGTTTGCTAAGTCTAATGAAATATTTATATTTGGTTTTTTTTTTTTTACTTTGGTAATAATTTTGAAATGTGTTTTTTTGTTGTTGTTGTTTCCCCTCACAAAAACAGTATTAAGTGGCTTTTCTGTGGTTGCATTTGCTGTTGCTGTACGCTTGGTTGTTCTTTTTGGCCTGTGATATGTTTAAGCAAACGAGTAAGTGTCCATCATTTAGACAAATTTAATTGTTTTATGTGCGATTCATATGCACAAACAACATTTAATCACAATTTGATTCCACTTATTTCATATGCCAAATCATTGATAATATCTTTCCGGTTCTTTTATTTGTGCCAATGAAACAAACAAAATCCAACAACCAAACAACCACTCATAGACACAACATACAATCAACAAACTGTTGGAATGGGAAAATCAGCATTTATACAACAAGCTGGGTCTTCGTTGGCGATTGAATAAACAACAGTGCGATACAAATTCAATGTTGGAATATGTGCTGATGATTGAGTTCTTGCCAAAAATTGCCATTTATCGTCCGGATTAAAGAGAGAGAGAGGAAGAATGCTCCAATTATCAAATTACTTCAACAATTTAACAGCAACATGAACCGATCCAAACAAAAACAACAAATTAGCTACGAATATACAAACATATTTGCAAAATGTTGAACAAAAGATTTGTGCTTAGAAATGGTTAAGCTTTAACTTGCAAATTCACTTTTTTTTGGTCTACCCCTTTGGCATACGATTGTTATGTAAATTTTTCCTTAATTTTTACTTTAAAATTTTAAATTAACACTTTTTTTGTATTTTGGCTGGGCAAAAAAATGTGAACAATCAATATTGAGTGAATTGTCGACCCTTTTTTATTCTCTGGTCAACGACATTGTTGGCATATTTCGAACAAAATATGTTCTATTTTATGAGCCTGTTTCCATTTTTGTTTTATTATTTTCATTCAAATAATCTTGATATAAATTGAAATTATAAAATTAAACCTAGAGATCGATCTCGGATGACAAGTGTCGACAATTTCACTCTTTTTGATGTGTAAACCAGTAAAATTCAGTTGATTTTTTTTTTGTTTTTTTTTTTTTTTTGATTTTTTTTTAACATTCAAATTACCAAAATTTTACTATGCACCCCAAAAGTATTTACAGATCGAGCTAGACTCGAGTCGCCTTTGTTTTAAATTTTCAAATTCATTTAATTCATTCATTTTAATATTTAAAGTGTTCAAAAAAACTTAAAACAAAAAGAAATTTTCTCCTTCCCCTCACATTAACTCAGTGTTTAATATTCAATTTCAATCATTTTGCAAGTGAAATTTTTCAATAATTTTTCTTTCTTTGTAGAAATTAAGCATTAAGAAACTACAAATTACTATTTTAATAATAAAAATACAAGAAAACTTATTTAAATAAAGAAGAAGAAAAAAACATGCGATAATTAAGTTTCGATTGTTGACAACCGATTCAATCAATATATTCGATTTTATTTTATTATTTTTTAAATCGATCAACAAATATTGTTAAGCAAAGAGTTTTGATGATTTGAAATAATACAAAAAAAAAGACTAAACAAGAAGAAATGAACCAATCGATTTGTAGCTAGTGTTGAAATGATAAATTAATCTGTGAATGTTTAAACAGACGATGTTTGATTACAGGATCTTGATAATTGTGATCCGATACAATTGTGCGACTATGTGAATAACTGATCAATGGAATTCTGTTAAAGATATGGCTAAATATTTACGTGAATAAATTTAAATCCATGTAAAATGCATCAAAACAAACTGAAGCTTCCGAAAAGCATACAATATATATAACAAAAGTATAAATAGAATAATAAAATAAAAACATAAAAATAAATGGAAGAGCTTGACCTCATCACTTCTCGTTGTGACATTGTTGAATTTCAAATTTTCGTAGAGAATCAAATTCAAATTAGTTAAAGACAGAACTAAATCAACCAATATTTAGCCATATTAACAAAAACAGATTATATTTATAAATGAAGTTTAATCGTAACACACATCAAATCTATTTTGTCGAATCGATTTTGACAGAGACTATTTTTGGAGAAGAAAAAAAGAAGAAGAAATAGATGGATTAGAATTTAGCAAAGAAATCCCAAATCTTGATGTAAATGTAAAAACATACAGAATGATGAGAACTATTTTTGATTCACTTGATATTGACAATGCCATTCGAAGATGATACAAAGCAATGGATTGCCTGGTATTTCACATTGAAAATGAAGCACTGTTTGCTTGAATCACCTGTAACAGATTGGATGCGTGTAGGTTCTTATTTGAATGCATTTGGAATAAGATTGACAACTAGAAGGAAACGATTTGAACAGATACTGTTATCCAGTTAGAGATTGCTGTGCAGCTACAGCAGCTGACTCGTTCAATCGTTTTGTTTTTAACGTGGATTTTTCTCTGGTTTTCTTGTTGATTTCAGTTAGTGCGTGCAAACAGTTTAGCCTTATTTTAGTTAGCTCATTTCAGTTATTGCGTGACATTGTAATGCTTATTTATACAACGAATTCGATAATAGCCATTTAAAGTTATCATTTCAAGTAGACGATCGCATTCGATTTATTTTAAAATTCACACGTGAATCGGATTTTGTTTTCTTTTCCTGACACAAGCGGCTTTTATTTACAACTGTTTACCTCTAGAATCATGTTTTATGCTTGAAACTGATATGGATTTGAATTTAAAAATTGCAAAAATAGAATGGACAAAAAAGAACATTTAAAATTTGCGACCGTGGAATTCTTTGAGTTGTCTGAGCTTCAACTAGTTAAGTACTCATTAGTTCATATAGCTAGTGGAACTTATGCGCAGACCTATTAGTGACTTAAAAACACACACATACACACACACTGTTTAAACACACTTATATATATATACAACAGTTGAAACGTCGTTTTAATGATGATTGAAAACAAAACATCAATAGATTACCAAGTTAAAAATAAAATAATGCCAAACCTGAAATGGAATATATTCTTGATTTTCATTTGATTGAAAATAAACATTTGCATGTTAAGTTCTTAAGATTCTCACCAAAGCAAGCAAAAATATTAGGAATCTGTATGGAAATCCTATTGAATTAGCAAAGAGTTGTTCAAAGGCGATATACAAATATTTTCGAAACGAATCTTAAGATATTAAATTCTGTTCAAATTTCATGGTCATTTGAAGCGTGACACTTTTTGATGGTTATTGCGCTAATAACTTTGAATCTCCTTCTCTCGCTCCCGATCTCAAGAGGCACAAAAAAAACACACACACACACACAAATTCGCAAGCAAAGAAAAAATTGGCGAAGTAATTGACTGATGAGCAAAAGACCCCATAATGCAAAAATCATGACCGGTTTTTGTGTAGAGTAATTTTGTATGGCTCAGAAGGAAAAAAAAACAACAACAAAACGACGAAGGAGAGAAATGAAACGAAATCGAGGAGTATTTCGTTCCATCGAGTCAGCATGGACAATAGAGGCGTGATGACTGTGTGACTGTGTATGTATTTGTGCAACAATTTGGGGTAATTTCGCTCATTCCGTGTAAATAATGGTTGATGATTCAAAAACATATGCTTTGAAATTACAAAAGATGGCAAATCATGAGATTTGTACAGTTCACCGCTCCTCTGGCTGCCCATCAAATGGTAACTTCAACATGCAAAGCAAACAACACACCAACAACAACATTGACACTGACGCCAACCGCTCAACATCAAACTACGATGAACAAAACCATCGTTATTGTTTTGCATGTGCCAAAAAGATTCTACACTCGTTAATCGCATCGTTTGTGCTATTTTATCACGGCACTCAATTTCGGTCTATTTATTTCTCGCTCTCTTTCTCTACCTCGCTCGGTTTGGCCAATTTGTGCCGCATACAAAAAAAAAAAGTTCAACTGAAAACTATTGTACGAATTGACTCACATTCACACAAACATCGCATTGATTCGATGCTGCCGAAAAGGTAGCAACAAAAGAAATGGATAGATGCTTGTTGAGTAGTTTCTTTTTTTTTTGTTGTTGTTGGCGGTGATGTTATTGTTGGTGTTATTATTGGTGTATGCATAGAAAGGTTCATAACGGGTCTGCAGCATACGGACCAAAATCAGTTGATGTATCCTGCCATGATGTTCAGTTTTCTATTGACTTTAAGAGTGGTCAGGTTGATGTTTGGATAATATTTCGTTATTTTGAGACTGTTTAAATGTGTGCATTGAAAATCAAATCAGTTGGTTACAAAACAATTCACTTAAAAAACACTTCTATATTTAGAAGATTTTCATAAAAAAAATAAGAAACATACTCGAAATTGCAGCACACTCGAAACGATTTAAAGTGGCCGGGTAAGTGTTCATCATTATATTGACAAATTGAAATTTTAACGGGCAGAGATTTAGCAATTTTTTTTTGTTGATTATGCAGACGTCAATGCACTTGTGGTTCGCCGGTATTAAATACCAAGAAAATAAAATACGTCGATGAAACCACGTTCCATTCACATGGTTTTGTGGTTACTGTCAATTTACACTTGACGGAATAGTTGTGTATCGTATTCTTTGACATTAATTGAGTTTTTTTTTAAATTTTAAATCACTTTCAAGTCAAGTTAATTTTAGAAAAATCAACAAAATTCATGTTAATAGTGTTTCTTGCGATGTTTAGATGCAAAAAAATATCGAAAAACTGAAAAAAGCGCGCAAAAATCAATTCTAAGAAATCAAAGAGCATTTTGTTTGCTTGCACCTCTTCAACAGAACCACAACACACAAACAGAACACACAAATAGCGATGATGATTTTAGGCAAATGTTGCTATCGAATCCGGCCAGGTAAACGTATAGGATTCAACGAACCGATTTTATTGATGAACATCGCCTTGAGGATAAAAGAAGGCAACTTTCGCGAGTCAATCTTAATATCGATCAATCAATCATGACGTTTTTTTTTGTATCTTTCTCATATATTTTGTGTGTGTGTGTCTGTTTGTGTGTTGTGATTCAAACAAATCTCCAAATCATGATGAATATTCGACAAACCAAATTAAAATCAGGCGATGAAATCAGCAAAGTGGCAATTTTATGCACGATCTTAAACGTTTTTATAGTGCAGCATTTTAAAATCTAGACATATGATATCTAAACTCTTGATGTGAGTTGGTTTTTTTTTTCTTCTTCACCGCATTGATTCCAGCAAAATTACTTAATCACAGTTCGATGAAATGAACAGATGATCAAGTCACTCATACTCAATTTGGCCGTTCAATGTGAGTGTGATGACTGTTTGGAAATTAGTCAGCGAATTTCCTGGAAATTTCGAGCATTTCATCGAAATATGTGGTTTGTTTTTTTTTTTTCTTTCTGTTGTTGCCAATTCTTTTTGCGAATACAACATTTTCAATGCCGTTCAATGTTCAACACACAAAGTATTACTTTGAAAGTACAAATTATTATTGACGTTAGCTACCGGTTGTTAAATCAAAACAATGTTAATTTGAGTATTTAGATCGATTTCAAGCGCACTGTCGATATTTTAAGTCATCGGATGTGGATGTGAGGCGGACAAGACTTAAAATGAAATGCAATATTAAAATCGATCGTTTAACATTTAATGCAATATTCAATGGACGTTGAAACCATCAATCTTCAACTCTTATTAAAGTCATGACAGTGTCTACCGAAGCCACTATTATAAGCTTGAAATTAAGTTCATGTTGCAAATTACATGTACCAGAACGCGAACGTAAGGTTAAATTGAAAATTGCGGTTTTGCGAGAGTGGAATAAAAAATGGCAACCTTGTACTCTGTGTGTATATGTGTGTGTGTTTTTTTTTCGTCATAACAAAAACGTCATTTCCAAAAACACAAAAAAATAAAACACTTTAAAACATCAACTGAAATGGAAGTGTCGCACTTCTCTGTAAATGTCGCAGCGATATTAAGCGACACCAAATGATTATGTGTCTGTTTGTTGTTTTATCTGATAGCTGATTTGCATTTACTGAATTGAAATTCAGCAGCTGTTAAACTACGCACACTCATGCAAATGAACACGCGCGTGTAAAATCCCCCCAACGGATATCGATATATACGCGACGAATCAATGAAATTGACGTCGGTATCCATCGCAAAAATTTATATCTGAATCGCAGCGATCGCTATCGACGTACGGGAAAAATAAATATGCTAAAAAAACAGAAACACACACACACACACACACAAAAACACACGCAAATTTGATAAAACGATACACACTCACAACTCCACCGAAGTGTGATGATTTCCTTCATCATTTCTCGGCGATCGCATGAAATGTTTGTCTGTCCAATATGAAAATGGTTAAAGTCCGTTGGGTGAGTTTGCGATTCAAAATTGGAATTGCGTTTGCACAAGTCAAATAGATGAATCGCGATGAAACAAACAAAAAAAAAACGGAACGATTGCAACATTAGAGCTTGCGATAAAACGGATTAGCCAGCGAAAAACGAAGGCAGAAGAAAAAAAAACACAGAATTAGCGCCGCTACTTACATATATGCCTAGTGTCCATATCGCATTGACTTGTGACTGTAACGTTAACACCGTATCAGCGGTTGACTGGCTTGCTCATTCGCTGCTTACTACTACTGTTGCTGTTTGTTTCTCTCTTTTTTTTTTGTTTCACAGTAAATTCGGTGTTAACCGCTGCTCATACAATCAAAGTGTGACGTTTTGCGTCGTGCTACGTTCAGGCATCTCTCTGTGTGCTGCTGGTGTGTGTACGCGCGTATTCCGTTTATTAATAAGATTGATGCCAAGCACGATTTCAGTTTCAGATTCGAACGGGTGACAAACAGTACCACTCACACTCACGGCATATTTCTCATCGCGCCGGACGTGCAAAAATTGGTTTTTCGTACATTTCGAAAGCACATTTCCATTTCGTTTGGAATTGTTTAAAAAAAAAACAACAAAAAACCAAATAATAAACGTGTCAAAAATATCCGTGTGAATTAAATTCAATACAATCCATATTGTTAACTGTGAATTAAAATTGTTAAGTGAAGAAGTCACAGAGATCGTGTAAATCAAACACATTGGACGTATTAATCAGAACGTATTCAAAACAAAAACATCATCAGTAAATTGTGTCGTCGGTTCGGTACAACCGACCGGCATCTCAGTGTGCAACTACAATTTTGCCATTGATAACAAAAACAATTCGATAATAAATTAAACATCAACCAGAATAGAATAGCCCATAGTTTTTTTTTGGGGGGTAAACATATACAATCAAAATGAATTTCACACTTGAAAGACGAACCCACAAAAACAATGCTTTTTGATCGAGATAGCTGACGATTGGTGTTCATTTTGACATTCGGTCAAATCGTGTGTTAGTTTGTTTTTGTAAAAGGAAACAACAACAACAAATTGGTTGTATCTCACCTCTTTTTTTTCCCTTACACAATCACTGCGAAAAAAATCAGCGCCCAATTTAAATATGGCATTAAAATTGAAGTGGACTACAAACGTTTTTTAAGTGAGCGGAATACAGAGAATTTAAATCAGTGCATTTAAAAACGTGTGTGCTTTTTAGTTTTACTGAAATCTGTTGCTGGCTGCGACGACGTATTTCCTTTTGACACATTCATATGGAAATTTCACCGTCACAACTCGTTCGCTCGACATAATATTTGTTGTTTTTTAATGTGCTCACCATTCGACGAAGAAATTATTTGCGATTTCATCGAATTTAATTTTTGTTTTTGTTTTGTTTTTTTTTTTTTTTTATTTTCTCGAATCTCGTCGTTTGTTCGTCTCTCTGTATATGTTGCGAATTTAGCGCTGATTTCATGCGATTCATTCGAATGTGATATTTATGAATGATCATAAGTGATGTATTTTTTTTTTTTAAATAGAAATTAATAAATTTGTTAATAAGTTTGCTATTTATTTCGTCGTATTTACTTAATTGAAATCGGTTGTGCAAGTACAAAGTAGTTTTGTTAAACATTATACCTGTTTGCCACTTCTGCCAGTAATTAGCTTCGAATCCCATAAAAATTGGCATTTTTCTGTCTTCTGCTGCTGCTGCTGTGCGAAATATTCAACATTTACCGCCACATTTTTTGAAGGTATGATCGAAACTTGCAAATGTAGAATTCGTATAGTTTAGTGTATTGCATTACATATATCTGTTCCTCTCTCTCTCTCTCTCTCTCCCTTTTTGTACCGTTCCTCTCCACTACAACGCTTCTGTTCAATGTTTAAACTTTAAACAACCGAATCGAGCACAATTTTTGTTTAATATTTACTCATTTTTGTGTGTGTGTTTGTTTGTTTGTTTCATTTTCTTTTGTTCTTTTTTTTCCTCTTTTCCCCTTCGATTGGAATCGTTAGTCATATAACATATTTTAACGTGACATTGTCGTCAACTGTTAACACTTGTGTCCGTGTCAACAAAACTTTTATCACATATGAACATACATCCAGCCGATATGCAGGCACCAAGCGATGAACGATACATTTACAACAAGTGAGTGACGAGTTTGAATTTCCATTTATTTATTTCTTTTTTTCGGGGGGATTTATTTTGGTAGTTCCAATTTAAATACAACATTACATTAGTTTTTATGCTTTTCCCCGCACAACCATTCATAGCTTGACAGTTTTGCGACAGAGAAAGGCAGAGAGAAAGAAAGAGAGGGAGAAAGACAGAGAGGCAGAGAGAGAAATAGTGTTACAGAGACGCAGTCAGCCGCTGCGTGTTCTAGTGCTCGATCTACTCTGCCATTGAGATAACATGAACATGACCCACAAAATGTTCAATTAATTTGCTCACGATCACATGGCACAATTTGCTTATGTTTCTCTTTTTTGACGGTTTGTTGATGTATAAAAATCTGCTTAAATCTGAATCCGTCAATACAGACATTAATCCAATTGTAGGAGGAGTGTGAATTTGCCACAGTATGGGGAAATATAAACAGTGAAAATGGCATTGGTATCAGAAAACAACCAGACGGTCGTCGCATTTATTCAAATTCAATTTTTTTCTTTTTTAAAATTCTGTTCAGCTCGTCGCAATAAATTGCACGAAATTTCATTTGTGTGCAAGGCATTTCGTAACAACAACACGAAAAAAAAATGAGACTTGAACACACGTTGAATTTTGCGATCTTAGTATTTAGTGCAGTGAACTTTGTACGATGAACATATTTTAAGTAAATGTGAGCAATATGCTCTTCGTAGAATTTTATACATTTGCCTGTTGGTGTGCTGTCAATGTATGTGTTTTTCTGCCGTTTGTTGAGCCAGATATATATTCGTTGTTCGTTGCCATCTCAACAGAATTGCTACACCTGTCTACACCACAGACATTGGCGTATACAATGCAAAATCTTTGGCAATAACTCTTTGAAAATCTGTTGTTCTGAATTCAATCCACGCAGTAAATTTCAGCAGGAAAAAATTAGGACATTTCATTTGGACATTGGTCTTTGAACCATCAATTTAACTGCAATCCATTTGCAAATGATCAGATCGAATATCAAACAAAACAAAAATCAAATCTGAAAAAAAAGAATTATTCATGGTTAAAAATAATCGATGAATATTCATGCTTCACGCGGTGATCAAGTGTTATAGAAATCAACGATTTTAGATATCTGGAATAGTTGACATGTTTTACGGTTTTCTTTAAGCGTCATTAACGGTTCGAATGAATTGAAAATTGGTTGACAAATGTTAATAGTCTCGCTTAGTAATAGCACACAGTGATATGTGAAGCCAAAGTACACTCGAGCTTAAATTGAGCATGTCACGACTAATAATCTCAATATCCTCTTTTAAGTACAAAAAAAAAAAAACAACAAACGTTTTGTTCAAACAAACTTCGATATAAACTCACAACGCTACAAGTGACTCATCAGAATTGTTTGAGTTTTGAGGTGTTTGCGTATTGAGTAAACAATGTTTCGATTTCATCGTCACTTCAAACGATCAGTTTTTTTTTGCCTGTCAACGAATCGCCTGATGTCTGGTTTGCAATCATGGCACGTTCTCAACCGATCAATTCATGAGAATTTGGATTGTTTTTAGTATTTCTTTCCCATCGGTTATTTCCATAGAAGCAATACTCATCTGTAGACGTAGAGAATCATAAATGTGCTCAACTAACCGGAAAGCTTTAAAGATCAGCAAATGAATGTGTCGTAATTGGTCATAATCTTTTGCCATCCATTTATCTCTCTGATTTGGATGCAAATGTTCAAACTGAATAAAGTCAATTCAAGTGATGTCATTAACAAAATGAAATTGTGACAAACGTTAGAATTCATATTTTAAAAAAAAAAAAAAAACAAACTATGCTAGTTTTGATTAGCGACCAACACAAAATGTCTAGAATGTCAACTGATAAGCGACGACATTTGCAACAAACGAACAAACAACACTGTTACTTCGATACTTTTGTGCCCACGATAATAGCTGTACTATGTGGTCACAACTGAAACGATTATAAATTACATCGATTCGTGCTATTTTGTGTTTATTGTTGTGCTTATTTCATGGAATTGTTATGTTCTATTTGGTTTTCTGTGCATTTAAAAAAAAATTGTGTTTTTCTTTCATTTGCAATGCACGTCTAAAGTCAACAAATAACATATGCAAAAGCATTGCCACTTCTCAGTACGCATGATTATATTCATATACATACACAATTACGCTTGTAAATGAATCATGGGCATTTATTGATTGTGATGCGTATGTTCAATGCGCACACTCGGTGTGCTCAATGAATATTGATATGAAAAACAACGAAATGGCCTAAACGGTAGCGCGCGATAACTCTAAACAGGAAAAATACTGTAAATCACAATGAAAAATTACATTCTGTCAAAATGGACAAATATTGCTTTTTTGTTTCTTCTTAAAAATCACTGAAATGAAATTATCAGTAGTTAATATGATCATAAAGTTGAGGTTGACGATGATTAAAACGGCTATTTATAAATATGTTATGACGGATTGCCTAGCGGACAATATTTACATAGCGTTGACGCCCTCTTCGATAAACACTATAATTGCATGAAGCAATATCTATACATGTTGATGAATTTGCACGATATTACCATCACAATTTGCGCAATAGTTCGATGTCATTCGATGTCCTTCTGTACACAGAATTTGAGCCCGTGGAAAGTCGATATTGAATCCAGAAGGTGATTCTTATCGTTCCAAAGTCACCAAGTGATCGTCAACAAAACAAAATTGAATTTATTTTCATTGACAATGTAAATGTAAATGTATGACAGAACCGAAAATTGAACGCATTAAATGTGCTCAGTTTTTTTTTGTATTTTTCCATCCATTTTTGCTTCATATCAGTTATGAAATATGACTTGGATATTGAAATATTGGTGCGATAAATTTTGCCAACGTGTCTTATCAAACGATAGTGATGTTGTCAAATATTCGCAAAATAAAACTCTATCCGACACATTCACTTTGCAAAATGACACTCTCTTAATGGAAAACACAACAAAGTTGGCAAAATCAAATTTTAAGTAACAGTTACACGTTACATAGCGTAACCAGCTTAAGTGATCATTTGTGTAATTTTTCACAAGTTTAATCTGATTTAAGAGAAATTCATTTTATTGAGCCAAGTATTTGACGTCACGTCAGTGATAACGCTAGTGGGTTTTTTTTTGGCTCTCTTAATGTTTTGTCGAATATCGCTTGAATTTACATATTTCAGTGAGATTATCTCGATCAATAGCTTTCAAATAAATTTAAAAAATGAGTGGCGTTCCTGAGATAAATGGTACAGTCACACTTGGACGTAGGTTGTGTTCACATAGATGTTTCACTGAATCGTGGCTTGTCAAGAAAAAAAAAAACAAAAAACAAATATTTCAATTTCAATTTTCGTAAAATTCTGAACAATGCATTATTCTAGCTGTTATCAGCGCCAATCTGATTGTGAATTGTATGCATAATTGAATATCCAAAGCGATAAATTTATGTTATTTTTTTCCCCCCATTGAATGTGTGTACGTCAGAGAAAATTGTTCTTCTCATGATATTGGGAATATGTGTGTGAGTCACGAAAATCGTGTTTCGATACAATCGAATCATAGCCAATTCTTTGAAAATGGATTAACACTTTGTTTTTATCGATACATTAAGCAAATGAGCACACCGGATTCTTTTGGAAAATGTCAAACAGGAAGGAAATTTTCTACTTCATAATAAAACGTAGACAAAACAACAATCGTCATAAAACACACACAAAATACAATTAACAAAAACTGTATGAAAAAGCCGAATAGGTTTTAGTTCAGCATTATTTTAATTTTTTGCAAAATGTAAAAGCCAACTAAAATCCAACTGGTTGTCATCAAATAGTGTAAATACGTTATGGAGTGTAGGCTGCGTAGAATCAGGTCATTGAAGCTAGTTAAATGCATAAATTTATTATCTAAACAACGGTGACGATGATAACTTCTTCGAAGCAGTCTCATTGGTCGCTTGGGTTTTTTGCCTGCATTTTTGTCGTTTTCAGTTCAAGTTCAACCGCACGAAATATATATTGAGTATATATTTTTAAAAAAAACTATGAATATCAACTGTATTCACTGTTATTCGTTGGTATGTCGAAATCACTGTTCGATGCATTCCATTTAGTTCAATGAGCGTTCTTACACGCACAGCTGACACTTGCTATGGTGGAGAATTGTATGCAAATCTAAACGAAACATAGCAAATAAAAAGGCGATAGAAAAAATTTCAATTGAAACATGTATAATCTGCGGTAATGTGTCGCACAATAACTAACCGCATGACGTAAAACGTGGGCTTTTGAAAATATTTAATGTTTTTTGTTGTTTTTTTTTTTTTTTTTGTATTCACCAGATTTTAAATTGTACTAGAATGTTACTGTTATGGTATTTGCATTTTGCGCTGGTAATTAGAGAATTGATCAAGCTGAATGCGCGAAAATTGCTTTAATAATGAACATGATTACCGCCAATTATCGAGCTATTGAAAACCCATATCAAACAACAGAAATATCCTGCAACTTGTGTGTGGTATGCAAATGGACGACAATGAATTTTTATTTGAATTCGATAAAAAGAGATGAATTAGCTTAATTAAAAAACTGTTAATGTTTGCGATTTCCGCGGATTCAATATCAATTAAACACCAAATCTGAACATTTAAGTGTCAATTGAAAGAGAAAATATGTACGAAAAATTGTACAATTGTACAAAAATTGCCGCGTGATAAATTGTGAACGTGTTTATTACAATGTTGTCACATTGTTATCAGGTAATATAATCCATACTCTTTCGTCTGAAACTCCAAACCCGACTTTTATTCACGTAACCACATCAGACCGAAATTAAATTATCAGAAACAATTTGCCACTTCGCGTGCCTTTCATTTCATTTGAACGGACTGTGGTTTCGAACGCACAAAAATGCAGAATAATTATTCTTTTGTTTGACTTTTGATCACTTGATTGCAAATTTCATTTTCTACTCTCTCTCTCTCTCTCTCTCTCTCTCTCTCTCTTTCTCTCTCATTCTCTTGATTTCTTTAGAAAAAACTCGCACGATATTTCTCATTCGCTGTAATAAAAGTGCCGGCAACACAAGTGCTGTGGGGCAATAATTGTCGTGAGATTAAAATGAATGCAGTGATGAGTAGCATCAAAAAAACTGTGTCTAGTTGCAAACATCTGTAAATGAATTTCGAATGTAAAATAAAGTTCAGATTCGCGACACACGGTGAATGTGTAATTGGTTTTGTTTTGATTTCTTGGTGAATCCAAATTAGCATTCAATTTTTTTTTTATTGAGAGCATTCATTGATTGGTGAATTTAAAACAGAAAAAAAAAACATCTAAAGTTACTTAATAACAAGTTTTTAATGGCATCGAATAAAGTTCGATGAACAGAACACATGATCCAATAAAAACGGAATTTTTATAACTTTAACTGGAGTCGCTCTGACTATTTCAATATTATCATTTGAGATAATCATTTGACGTCTGTGACGTAAAAGGTTGGCTGTTTTTGATAAAATTGCTATTAGTTTAAGAATTTTATCTGACAGGATTTATATGTGAGTTATTCCATTAGAACCATCTTTAGATTTATTACGGATATTATCTTGGAACATTTAATTAACACATGATTGTGGTGTCACTTGATTTTGCATGATTATGGTATTTGCAGCCTTAGTGTCAAATGAAATGAAGCCGTTCAAGGTGCTATTTTATGGATAAACGTTTGAAATATCACATCACAGAATATTTCAATCGATCGGTTATTTTTGGAAACATAGAAATATTTTCTAGCTCATAATGGAGAGACTTTTTTTTAAAAAAGTTAACAAGTTAAAATTAAATTATTGCAAATTAAATAACGGATGAAATCGATCATTTGACTTATCGACCTTTGTGAGATATTTTACTTCAAAAATGTAGTTAATGAACAGCTAAGACAGTGAAGGAAAAATGAATTTTGACCAAAATGCGTCGTATTCATTAAACATCCTAAACCGAAAGGAATTTGGTTTTTCATCACAGTTTGAATTCGAACGAAACCACATTTTCGAAAGCTAATTAATGGTTATATTTATATCGTGCTTGCCATTGTCCTTGACATAATAATAGAAAACTGTTATTCAATTTTCATCATAAGCCATCGCTGAAATAGAAGAAAATGAAGTAAAACTACTTTTTCTCTAACTATCACAAATGAAATACGTTTCCATATGGTGAGGCTTCGAATTCTTTTGAGAATTCTCAAAATTGCAATCCAAATCATCACACAGTGAAACAAATGATGCAGTGTCTACGAGTAGATCGCTGTGTATGATTTTCACACCTTAAAAAAACATTTCACATATCAAATATTCAACGGCATCTATAAAATGGCATCTCAAAACATTTGAATTGCTTAGCAAATAGTAGTATACATATAAATGTGCTAGAAATAGTTACACAGTGCCAAAAATAAACGCACAAATGCTCTTTGTTGAATCGTTTTTTTTTTTTTGCAATTTCCAACGTCAAACAACAACGATCAAATATGATAATTTTATCGGCATTTAATCGCCACAATACAGGAAACCGACAAACAAATTGGAACGTTTTCAATGTGAAGCACGTTTAAATGTTTGCGAAAAATTGTCGATTTAAAACGGGTCGAATTTCAAGCGAAATACATTCGACATATGCATTTATCCTTTGTTCATACGTTCACAAAAAACGGTGGCATGCAATTACCCTTCCGAAAATATGCACAATGACAGTCCATGCGTCGGGAACGTGAGATGTGTCGAGAGAGAGAGAGAGAGAGAGAGAAAAATGCCAAAAACTCGCTACAAAATTGAAACCAATTGCATTTTTTTGCGAACGTAATTATGGTGATTATTGCATTTTATTTTACCTTAAGCACGGGCGATTTTTGCACAAACACGACATATGAAATTGAATTTTTGGCACGAAAATGTCAAGACTGCTGTTTGATGTATAGCGCGAGAATTGCATTTTTTACTTTGATCTGATTTTTCCAAGTCGCTCATTTTCGTGCAATCAACAGACGAAACAGAAAAAAAAACGATTTTTTTTTTGTTTCGTTCACCATATTCAATTTTGTAAATTGGCCTTAATTTGTTGATACGATTAACATAAGCAAATAACGCTATTCGTTGTAATTGAATCTCCGTATGTCAAGTGGTTGTGCTTCGAGTGGTTTAAGTTGTTCACTTACATCGAACACTTGAGAACCGCATTGTTGATTTATGCAACAAGTGAAAATGGAATACTCAACACTGGGTGGCCACAGGGTGGCTCTTATCCACTTCAATGTGTGCTATCACCAAAAACAAAACAAAAACCAATCCGTTTTAATTAATTCAATAGGAAATTATCGAACGAGTTTTTTAATTAATTGAAATGAATTAAGACCCACACAAAAATCAATTGAATCAAATGTAATGTGTTGTTTTTGTTCCTTCCATATCTTCCGGATTGAATTTAGGTACGTGTGCGATGAAATGACGGTTAAACCGGAAAGTATTGCAACGGATCAATCGTCGCTGGATTTAGCATGGACCAAATTGCTGGACAATCCAACGCCAAACACTGGACAAGTCGTTATTAAAATGAACGATGATACAGAATGTGTTCCACGCACCGTCACCACCGAACCGCTTGGCATGAAAAAATCATCATCATGGATTGGCTCGTTTCACAATCAAATTCGCTCATCAATTAAGGCTGTTACTGAATCGCCCGGACCCATTACCAGGTACCATTATTTTCTTGTTGCTTTGTTTTTGTTTCCATTGATTTCCGCTCATTTTAGCCAGAGTTCAATTGCTGACAGATATATGAATGAATGTGTTGAAAATCAATGATAAATACAAACCGAACAACAATAACAACGCCACAGCACGCTTTATGATCTCGTAATTTACGTTTTATTGCTAAAAGTGTAAAAGACTTTTGAAATGAGCTCACGTTATGACGTCGATTCGTGTACAGTTTTTTAATAGTACTATAACTCACTTTAGATATTGCTGAAATATGAGTATTGATTTCTGTGCACCATTTGGACTGTATCCAATTAAATTGGTTTAATTGAAGACTTTGACGAAAAATGGACGAAAGAGAAAATGAAAGGACAAGATTTAATAACACAAAAATATGATCGACAAATGATGGAATTATGAGCTCACAAAATGAAATCAGTCGTTGTGTGTACATCATAAACTCATTCATTCATTAGCAACGAAATATTTTGAGTCATGAATGTGATATATTATATCATAATCAAAACTTCAAAACGATTCATTAACATGTTTTTTTTTTCTTTCAAATTTAATTGCGAAAATTATTATTATTGAATTGAGTGATCGTACGCCAAATGGGCACAATTGCCGTGCATGAACCAAACGATTATCAACTTCGTCTTCGATCATCTGATTTTGTTGCTGTTGTTGTTGTTGTTGTTGTTGTATTTCTACATTTACATGTGAAACAAAAAATTTCAATTACATTGGCATACAAAACAGAACATGGTCGATTGGCATGAAGAGTTCTATCCAAAAATAAAAACGAAATCTCGAAATTCTAAAGTCTTTCACAACTTTGTGTTTATGCTGTTTCTATACGCGCTTAGTAACTGGTGCGTATGACTCATTCGTTCTATAAATGAAATCGCGTCGATTTCACCATGTTCGAACTAGACGAGGCAAAACAACAATTGCATTGTAAGCAAATGTTTGCTAAGCTGTTTTCACTTTGCCTCGCCAGTGTGACTGGATGAAATACACCCGATCGTTCTCACTTCATTCACTTGTTTTTGCTGTTTTAAATGAGCAGTAACGCATATTCATACGCATTTTAAATCCACTTACTGAATTAGTTAATTCATTTTAAGACATTTGCGACTTTTGTCATCAAAAACATATTTTACTAAAAGATTTTCAGTGTGGTTTATGCTTTATTGCGATTTCATATCCGATTTTTTCGTTGTATAGTAACGCGATGAAAAATTAGCGCGTTTAGACGACACACAATGATGAATTGTTATAGAAATTTTAACATCGATTTTACGATTCTTTTCCCCATCTCGAATCTCAATGCGAAACGAACAAAAAACAAATTGTTAATCGAATCTAAAATTAACAGTGATATAAACACGAGCATATTCTCCACCACTACAATGATATCGAATTTGTTGGCTTGTGCGCCGAGCAGCTGTCTTGGCTTTCGGAATCGTCATTGTTGCATAAAAAAAAAAAATAACAACCGTTAAATGAACACATTCCTCTGAAAATAAGTCATACAATTTGTCGAGAATCATAAGCCGAATCGGAGCCGATTTTGACCTAAAATTGAGTTCGGGATGCGCATCAGGCGAGCCTCGTTTGTTGTGTATCAGAGAGAACCGAAATCAACAAAATCAATGGGCTCATCACATTTGAATCGTTGTTGTAGGCATTAGTCCATTTGGGATCTCATTAACAGGCAGTTGATTGTTCTTTTTTATTTTAACGAGGCAGTGTGTGAGTTTCTCAATTGGTATTCAATCGATCAAAAGGCGTTCAGGAACTATTTCAGTGAGAAATAAAATCAGCCGTTGTATCGTATTATGTGAATCGAATCGTTTTATTTTCTCATCATTTTGCACACCGTTCAAGAGCATTGTGTTTATAAATTAACTGTTCATCGAGTGAAACAATGCAACGGCACATCAATCACATTGATACGGTGACAAAAATGCATAGCAATCGAAACGACGAAGACGACATAGACGCGAACGCGTCGAAAGGAAATGCAAATCGCATTTTATTCGATCAAATGACATCTTCGTCATAATTTTGTTGTTTTGTTTTTTGTTTTGTTTTTTTTTTTTTTCAATATTGAATTCGAATTAACCGCACAAATGACAACAACAAACAATTGTTTTGTGAAGGTTTTTCAACGTAATCGTATCGATTATATCGATGCAAAGCGCGTGAACATTTCATTCTTCGCGTATAAATGAGCAAATGAGTAATAACTTTTCGAAATACGGTAGATATACAACATTCAAAGTGCCCCCGAATTGAAGCACACACAAAACGCAATTTAAACAGTTGATTTTGTGAAGGTGAGAGATAATATTCATTAAAAAAAAAACAGTTAAAATCAGCAAGTGCCTGTTAAAGCATATATCAAGTCTCTTGAGTTGTGTGGAATATTTGCGAAAAAAAGAATATACAAAAGAAAAAAACGGTGCAAAAAGACGTTGACGACGGAATAAGTATTAGATTTCAATTGGAGCGTTGTGTGCATAAGCAATTTTAAGACAATTCAAGAGAAATTGGAACACTTTTTAGTGAATTATAAAACTAGAAGGTGCAATTAATGCCGACTTCATTGAGAAGATGCCTAAGTGACGTATCAATGATCATAATTCGGGCAACAAATTCGGGAGAACGTGCGTGGAGGGAGGAGTACTTAAAGTATGTCCAAATGTTGACATATTCATTTTTTCCATCCCACAAATTATCATATTATTTTGAATGCTTTCTGATTGAGCATGAATTTGCTTTAGAATGTTTTCAATAGAAGATTGAGCTTTTTGATAGAATAAGACGTAGAATCCGTGCGAGATATTTCCATATTAAAAAAATAAAACAATTGCTTGAGACAGACAACAACACATTTTTTACGTACATACACAACTGTTTTTGAGTTTACCCATTTGTTTTTTTCCCATCTGACGTATGTGAATGTGTTTGCTTATTCAGCAGTAAGAGTGGAGCTATATGTGAATGTTTTTATATACATTAGCGTTAAAATGTATTAAAACACGAAATATCAACAAATGTTAATTCAACATGTGTTCCACATTTATTGAGAAGTTCTCAATGAGAACTTGCATTTTCACCATTAATTTTTGACGAAATAAGCTCAAATCAAATGAATTTGATGTGTTAAGACGTCATAGCTCACGGACAACTCGAGTAAATCTTCTCTTGAATCATGAGTAAATTCAAAAACAGTTGAATTTATCTAATCTAACCACATGAAAAAGCATCAATGTCACAGCATCACAGTTCAAGTATTGTTTAAAAATGTGGAATTTGTTGGCATAAGATAAATGCACAGAAAGAAAAAACATGTGTGGGAATTAAAAGATTCCACAAAAATATTGACAACTCAATTTGGCAAATTCAATTGCAAATCTGTGTGTTTTTTTTTTTTTGGTTCTGTAAAACAAAACTGTAGTATCCGTTGAAGCAAACCAATTCAAGCGAAACAAAAACAGAAACGCTGCCCATTTGTTGTTGTTGTCGAGTTTCGGAGTGAATGTAACATATGCGTCAAACGGTTGAAGGGGGAAAATAGCGTTCACATTAAAATCGCAATGACAATGGCTTGTGGCCAAATTGTGCGCGAATTTGCAAAAAAAAACCACATATCATGCGAATAAATTGACCTGACCCAAGGTAATTATCGTTTTGAAAAGAGAAAAACGAGAGCAAAAACAAATTTGCAATGCCTTAAACCATGATACCATGATCTGTCATCACTCATCAGCTAAATTGCAAGCATTGTGTTTCGGACTGTAGATCGATCGATTTGTGTGTGTTTGTGTGTTTGTAAGTGTGTGTGCTGTTGTATAAGATTGGCTGGTTTAGATAGTTAGGAATCTAAGTCACTAACCACAAAATCATTAAATGAATGATATTTTTGACGTTAGTCGATTTTGCAAACACGTAACACGCCATCAATTACCTTAGGATGTGAAACGATTACTCTTCAATGGAATTCCCTCTGTTCAATACATTTTCGAATCGAATCACAATTGTGCCAATTTGCAGAACCATTTGCCTAAATATCCGGGCTGTGAAATGTTTGATGAAATAGCTATCATAAAATATCCAATCACCTCGATCATTCAACAGCGAAAAACCGTGAATAGCATTTATTTATGTGAATGTCACACACTGAAATGTGAAATTGGATTGAGTAGTTAATTAAAAAAAAAAAAAGAAATGCCGGTACAAGGCACACGAAACGTTGAAAGTCAAAATCACTCGGGTACCAATTTAACAACGAGCAATGAGCAATGCATTTTTAAGATAAATGTTGAATTGCGATACAAAACAAAAAAACGATTCTCATGTTCTCATGCAATTTGTTATTCGTCGCCATAATTTTGTTATTGCTCGCTTTTTGATTCGCGTGCAATTAATTTTTTTTTCTGCTTGATGTTTGATTGGGATTTATTTAGTTTTTTTTTTTTCTTTCGACGAAAAAGTCATAAGATCTGTGATGACCACTATTTATAGCATAGTTTTTCGTCACCATGTAATTTATCATTAAACGCAAATAGACATTTGTAGTTGTGCACAACATTTGTGTGCGACACCATTTGAAATGGTTGTACGCGGAACAAAAATTGGTAAATTTATTTAGTAAAAATTTGGTCGTGCAACAAACGCGTTCATTCACCTTAAGAAACTGCCGTAATAGAATACGGTATCACAATTGAGATTCAGCTAACGCAAAAAAAAACTTGTCTGATTGAATTAATTTGACATTAACATCCACACATTTCCGTATTAAATGCTATCAAATTAAAAGTTGTGACACAGCACGTGCTGATTGTTTGATTCCATCGGTTATTTGTTAATTATGATCACAATCAACAAAATCGCTCGAAATGTATTTATCCAGCTCAGTAAATGTGATTACATTCGTTTTTAATTCGATTTGTTTTGTGTGCCTTCAAAACTGTAAGCACCATCAGTTAAGCCAACACAACAACAACAATTGCAATTGTTGAATGGTTCGCAAAAAAATTATGAATTATGATGTAATAAATGTCATTTGCCATTTTGCATCAGTTTTAATTGCGGAAACGAATAATTTCATGTGATTTTGTGAAGCCTCGCGAGCGCGCGTAGTTGAAAAGTCACGAAAATCTAGATCACAATCATATCGAAAATGAGCTGCAAATGAAATAAAAAAAAATTTAATTGGATGATAACGTCTTTGTGTTGTACAATCAGCAAATCAGCAAACTTCATATCATAATAAAAGAGCATCGCAAAAAAAAAGAAGATGAAGAGAGAACATCCCGGAACCCAGTGACAGCCATATGAAATGAGCATCACGTTCATCATCTGTTGCATTGAGTCAAATGCATTCGCAGTGAAATAAATTCGTATCGACTCTTTCAAGTTGAGTTTCAAGCATTTTAAAAACTCGTTTGAAAAATCGTAAATGTGTGTATAAAATGCAGTGCTTGTGATAAAATACAGACATAAAATGACAAGCGAATCTAATTTACAAGCGTTAAATGCGAGGTAATAAAAGGAAGTGTGTATATTGACCTGGATTCTGTGCTAATTACTGTTTTGGACTCTCTGTTTCAATGCGAAATATCACAGTGGAATATTCCGATATGAAAATAGCATGCGAACGATTCTGTGCGATCCAATGTTGTTTTGCATTTTGAATGCTTGTACAATTGATGCTGTCTCAATTGAGTTGAAATTGATCGGTTTGAGAGATTTTCAACTATTCAAGTCTATTTGATGATTTGGCTAAGGAATGAGCATTTTGTTTAGTTAACACATCACGATATCTCTTAATTAAGAGAGCTTAAGGCTTAAGCCACTTAAACCAATTGAAATATCTAGTCAAGATTCAATTGACACTTTTGTTTTTCTTTGCAGATACCGTCAAACACGGTTCTCATCGCGACGAGTACGAAAGCGTGTCGTATTCAAGCACGGAGATTGTAATGTTGTTCAAGGAAACGTAGCCAAGCGACGGCGCAGATATTTGCAGGTAAATTAATCATAATTGCAAACATGTATCAGGCAGGAGGCACAAAAAGTATTTCCATTACAATTCACCGCTTTATTAATGTTTAGTTCAGTTATTAAATTATTATTTGTTTTGTAATTTTTGTTCATTTGATTCTTTCTGTCTGGTTGTGTAGGACATTTTCACGACATTAGTCGATGTGAAATGGCGTTGGACGATACTGGTGTTTGCGATGAGCTTCATCGGCACCTGGGCGGTATTTGCCGGCATTTGGTGGCTTATCGCCTTTTCGCATGGTGATTTAGACTTCGCTCATGGAAAAATACCAAACAACGATAACTACATCAATAAAACATTCATTCCCTGCGTTACAGAAATTAAAAGTTTAGCAACGTCTTTCCTATTTTCCATTGAAACGCAGCATACAATAGGTAAGTGAACTGTGTACGACTGTGCATTTAGTTTTGTCAATGATCTAAATTACCCCCAATAAAAAATAAAAATAACACACGAATCGATTTTCACTTGGTTTTTATTTTTCATCAAGGCTATGGAGTTCGCTATATCACGGAAGAATGTCCTGAAGCAATATTTACAATGTGCATTCAATGTATTTTGGGCGTTTTAATTGAAGCATTTATGGTTGGTATTGTGTTTGCAAAATTATCACGACCCAAGAAGCGTGCCCAAACACTACTATTCTCACGTAATGCCGTGATATGCCACAGAGATGGAATTCCATGCTTAATGTTCCGTGTTGCTGATATGAGACGTTCGCATATCATTGAAGCGCATGTTCGTGCTCAAATCATTCGTAAAAAAGTAACAAAAGAGGGTGAAGTATTGCCATTCTATCAACAAGAATTGCGAATTGGAGCCGATGGTGGTGAGGATCGTCTGATGTTCATTTGGCCAACAACCATCGTACACAAAATTGATCGTCAAAGCCCACTGTATGCATTGTCCGCACAAGATATGCTCAAAGAGCGTTTCGAAATTGTTGTGATGTTGGAAGGTGTTGTTGAGTCCACGGGAATGACAACACAAGCGAGAAGTAGCTATTTGCCCACCGAAATTCTATGGGGTCATCGATTCGAAAATGTGGTCACATTTCGCAAGGATACCGCCGAATATGAAGTTAATTATCAAATATTTAACAATACCTATGAAGTAGATACACCGCTGTGCAGTGCTAAGCAATTGGATGAAGTTCGGGCCGAACTTCATCTACCAAACGGACTAGGTAAGTGGCTTAACTTTTGACATCATCTCATCGAAAAAAGTGTTTGGGGTCACCAAATTCATATCGATTAATCAATTTATTTTTGTTTTTCATCCCCCATAGAGAGATTGTGTTCCGCTGGTATAATACCACGTGTTTCATCAGCTGTTTCACTCGATCCAAGTGATGAGTCTGTAGAATCGACGGGTCGATTACAGATGAGGTCAGCTTCAATACCAAATAATGCTTCATTTGAAAGCAACATTTTTTTAAATAATAATACAACATCAACGACTAATGAAAAAACCTCCATGAAAAAGAAATGGTTACCGACACCAAGGCGACTGTCGGTTAAGGCTGAACAATTACCAAATGATTCAATTTGCTGACATTCAATGGATAGAATTTAGCACAATTAGTTTAAGTTTAATATTTGAAGAAGAACACAAAAACAAAAACAACAACAACAAAATATTGTAAATTTATTCAACATCAAAAACAGCTCAAACGTTCAAAAACGGAATCTTACAAATCCAAAACAAATTGTATAGAATTTGAATAAAAAAAAAAAAACAATGAATTCTTGACAATTGTTGCATTGCATTTTATTTTCTCTTAAGATTTAAATAAATTTTTTACTGAAAATATCAACTGAATATGGAGAAAAAATCAAGTGAAATATGCACACACGTCAGAAATGATGATAATGATTTACTTCCATTGCACCCAACACATCAATTGGAATGTGGATAAGTATGATTGAATATAGATTTAAATGTCAATAATTCGTTCAATCTTTTGAGTTCAAATAAATGATCAAAAGTTGCTTGAAATCTTATTTGTAGTCAATCGAAAGAGCTTGTTCTTTTCTAATAATTGAGTAAAATCTTTTTTATCGAATCAAAGTTTAAGTGAATAGTTGATTCAATCGTTGCGCAGTGAACAAGATCAAAGTAATTATTCTATTTTATGTTGTGAGTTTTTATAATACCGGCATTTTTCAATAAGACCATTTTTATCTGTTTGAAATATTCAAATGACCCGCTCTGTACTATGCATGAACTGCGGCGATCTGGGATTGTAAAATAATTAATATTTATTTAGTACTGATGGACACATTGGAAAATTAAATAGTACTGTAAAGTCTAATATATAATTCATATTCGTGACTAATTATTTGTGATTTTTCCACACATAGTGAATTACTAAACACATTATTAGAGCCACTAGGTGAACGTTTTAATTTTACGAGCGAATTCTGCCAACCATTAGTATTAGAAGTATCACTCGTGGAATTACTCTATTCCATAATCGGAACAATTGCTGGGAATTCCAGCTGACTATTGGGAATAATTTTCTAACTGTGCATTAATAATTTCGAATATTGCTAACATCAGATCATCCACGAGAAGTGTAAAGAAATAATTCTTCTGAGAGTTAGGTAATTCAAAATTGACGAGCAATAAATGCACATCGTACATAATAATGTAGTAATTTCTATTTCAAAGATGACAACAAAGAAGTTTTACTATCATATGTTGTTGAATTACAGTAGACACTCGTATATTAGGTTGTTCAAGTGAAACACAAAATTTGAAGAAGCTGAATCTATTTATTTGATAAATGTGAAATTAACTAATGATTTATATTTTTATTCGATATTTGGTCATCATCCATTTGATTCCGTTCGATTTAAAGTGTTCCAATTAATGTTTTCGGTTCATATTCCAAGTGACGTGTGGTTTGCGGAGTCCGCCAAGATTGATGTCAACCATTTTGTTCATTTGAAGCTTCATGATTCCGATCCAATCAGCTGTTGGGGTGGGAACAATGTCTCTTATGCGACGGTGTAGTTTGTCATTAGCTTCTCGAGCCTCACGCAATTTATTATTGAGAACTAGATCGCGAATTTCAACCACATTTTCCGGCCAGAGATTCATAGCAATTGAAGAAATTGCATCGAAGCCGAGAGACAAAACGCCAGTTAGAATAGTGTCAGTTGATACGATGACATTGACTCCTTCTTTCAATAGATCGTGAGCGACTTCAAGGTTAGTATCTCTGTAGTAAATACCAGACCAATTGGTGACGGTACGTTGAAGAAGTTCGTTCAAGCGAAGGAGATTCACTGTAAAAATAAATGTGAAATATAAAATCTCAGTAAATTCACATTTTATGTCCTGTACTGTACGACATATAAAGCTAATGCACATTTATTATTGTACTTACACTCCACATTGGTATGCTCCGGAATATGATGGTAGTAAATTGGCAACATTGTGAGTTTGCTAATGTCTCTGATATAATCAACTAAATCCTCTTCAATTCTTGGTCTTTCGAATAGATCAGGCAAAAGAACAATCGCATTGACACCAATCTTATCAGCATGTTGAACCAAATCATGAACATCAGCAATGCCAACGCCGCCAATGGAAAGCATCATGGTCAGTCCGTGTTTACGACTCACTTTCAACCATTCCTCGGCCAAACGCCTGCGCTCTTCCATACGAAGACTCGTTCCTTCTCCAACAGCTCCATTTACAAGGATTCCCTGAACTCCTTTCAGCTTCAACAATTGTCCGTATTTTTCAATCACATCGATATTGATACCATTTCTGAAAATGTTAAAGATTTGTTTTTTTTAAATAAAAATTCAGAATTTTAGTGAGATTTCTTTAAATAATTAAGTCTTATAACGTTTAATAAATTTACCTGTCATTGGTGAGCGGTGTAAAAACCGGGACCATCAATCCTTTGAATTGGAATTTAACCATTTTTGAACCGATTGTGAATTTATTTTCTTCTGAATTAAAGAAATAGCTTGTTGTTTGCTGAAAGCAACTAACTGTGGCTTCTTCGGTTAATTGTGCAGTATTTATACCAAAATTGCAATCGAAAAGCCGTAAATATCTGGTAATTTTTTGTTCGTTGTCATGATTATAAACAAACAAAGCAATCAGAATGGCGATTGCATCACATCAATTGTAAATCGAATGATTCAATTCAAGTTGAAAATTAGCCACAACAAGAATCGCATATGCCAATAGGTCATAATTTACATATCATGCATCTTGCCGAATGCAGACGTTGATTAAACCCGTGAATGTGATAACCTGTTGAAATATCTTCTATTAAAAGCATTGTGTTATCAACTAAACTCAAATTAAACTTGACTTTGTATACATTTTGTATTTTCTTTTTAATCATCGTGTAAATATCATCATTATTTTCAAGCTTTTGTGATTGAGATTCCATTGAACTTCTATTTATTCATCTCATTGTTTGATCGATCTTTAACTATTTGTAAAATCAAACTAAATGTATCCAAGTTTACAGCCAATATTTGGCGGTGCAATAAATTTTATTTAATCAGATGATTTTGTTTTGTTTACATGAAACTTAATACAAATGCATGATAAATATGGACTAAAATAGTTTAGAGTACCCATGAATGAATGGAATCTATTCATTCAATTCTGTTTTTTTTTCTTCTTTTGAATTAATTAATTTCGTGGTTCATATTTAAATACTGAATGAGTAACAATAACCGCCAGATGTCACTAATTTATTACCGCTTAAAGAGCGTTTCGAAATTGCTGTGATATTGGGAGGTATTGTTGAGTCCACGGGAATGACAACCCATTTCGCCAGGATAGTGCCGAATATTAAGTTAATTATCAAATATTTAACAATATCTATGAAGAAGATACACCGCTGTGCACTGTGCAATGCTAAGCAATTGGGTGAAGTTTAGGTCGAACATATTGTAAAATAATAATATCAATGCCGAATAAAAAAACCTGCACGAAAAAGAAATGGTTATCGACACCAAGGCGACTGTCGGTTAAGGCTGCACAATTACCAAATTGTTAATTTGTTGCAGTATCTTGTTTTCGTTTTTGTTTTTCTTCAATATTGAATTGAAGTGATGCAATCGCCCGATTGCTTTGTTTGTTTATAATCATGACAACGAACAAAAAATTACCAGATATTTACGGCTTTTCGATTGCAATTTCGGTATAAATACTGCACAATTAACCGAAGAAGCCACAGTTAGTTGCTTGCAGCAAACAACAAGCTATTTCTTTAATTCAGAAGAAAATAAATTCACAATCGGTTCAAAAATGGTTAAATTCCAATTCAAAGGATTGATGGTCCCGGTTTTTACACCGCTCACCAATGACAGGTAAATTTATTAAACGTTATAAGACTTAATTATTTAAAGAAATCTCACTAAAATTCTGAATATTTATTTAAAAAACAAATCTTTAACATTTTCAGAAATGGTATCAATATCGATGTGATTGAAAAATACGGCCAATTGTTGAAGCTGAAAGGAGTTCAGGGAATCCTTGTAAATGGAGCTGTTGGAGAAGGAACGAGTCTTCGTATGGAAGAGCGCAGGCGTTTGGCCGAGGAATGGTTGAAAGTGAGTCGTAAACACGGACTGACCATGATGCTTTCCATTGGCGGCGTTGGCATTGCTGATGTTCATGATTTGGTTCAACATGCTGATAAGATTGGTGTCAATGCGATTGTTCTTTTGCCTGATCTATTCGAAAGACCAAGAATTGAAGAGGATTTAGTTGATTATATCAGAGACATTAGCAAACTCACAATGTTGCCAATTTACTACCATCATATTCCGGAGCATACCAATGTGGAGTGTAAGTACAATAATAAATGTGCATTAGCTTTATATGTCGTACAGTACAGGACATAAAATGTGAATTTACTGAGATTTTATATTACACGTTAATTTTTACAGTGAATCTCCTTCGCTTGAACGAACTTCTTCAACGTACCGTCACCAATTGGTCTGGTATTTACTACAGAGATACTAACCTTGAAGTCGCTCACGATCTATTGAAAGAAGGAGTCAATGTCATCGTATCAACTGACACTATTCTAACTGGCGTTTTGTCTCTCGGCTTCGATGCAATTTCTTCAATTGCTATGAATCTCTGGCCGGAAAATGTGGTTGAAATTCGCGATCTAGTTCTCAATAATAAATTGCGTGAGGCTCGTGAAGCTAATGACAAACTACACCGTCGCATAAGAGACATTGTTCCCACCCCAACAGCTGATTGGATCGGAATCATGAAGCTTCAAATGAACAAAATGGTTGACATCAATCTTGGCGGACTCCGCAAACCACACGTCACTTGGAATATGAACCGAAAACATTAATTGGAACACTTTAAATCGAACGAAATCAAATGCATGATGACCAGATATCGAATAAAAATATAAATCATTAGTTAATTTCACATTTATCAAATAAATAGATTCAGCTTCTTCAAATATTGTGTTTCACTTGAACAGTTCCTTCGTCTCGAATTGGGGCTGCCAATGATACCAACAAATGAGTGTAATATTGGATGAATGTCTTCACCGCAATCATCATTCTCCTTTTACTTAATCACCAAGATTGATTGAGTATTTCCTTCAAAAATGGCATAATAACAAGCTGTTGTAGTTTTAGTTCGTGTTTATTAAACGTATCGTGGGAATGGTTTCTCCTCTGACCAATCAAAAATCATCCATACATTAAACAGTCAATAAATATCCAATGTTGTTTGCAATTTGAGTATTCAATTTTTGCAAGCAGTCACAAAACATATACTCACATTCACAGTGCCATCCGAATAGCTTGTATAATTTCATTGGATTTATTTATTTATTTATTTATTTATTACGAAGCCTTTATTTATGCCAATACGCACACAAAACAAAAATGGAGTAAAATTTACTCCAGTTGCAACTGCATTTTAAATGAATTTACTCCAACTGGAGTAAATGTTACTACATTTTTATTTTATGTGCGTGTTCCCAGCAAGATGAGAACATGCTGGTCAGAGACACAATACGGCATAAATTCCGCCCATGGTGCGTCTTAAGAAAGATAATACAGTCAAGGGAGGGATGGTAACCAAGGGAAGCTTTAATACCAGAATTGGATCCGAAAAACCATGGCAAAACCGACCTGACTCTGGGTTGATTACAGAGAGCAGAACACATAACAGTGAATCAAATTTTATGATTACAGATTTCAAATTTTTCAGAATTAGAACCAATTTGTGAAAGATGATTTGAAATTTTCAGCACAAAATGTGCTCAGAAATTGGAACCTTTCGAAAATTAAAACCGATATTTCGGAAGCAAATTCATTCTAATTTGCAAGTGTCTACTGACAAAAAAAGAAATAATAGTAAAACTACACGCTCTTGGGACTAGGGCGTACGCAAAATTTCAATTAGCGTGAGCAAGACTGGATTTTGGCCGAAAAATCGTGGACATCACCAGAAAAAAACAATTTTCATGTACAGTCGTCGATTTTCGAGAAAATGTTAGAGATTCTTCCGTATTGTCCCCGTTTTTCGAACATTTTTTACTAAAATCCTACAATGTCCTTGCATCGTTTTCAAGTTTTCATAGCTTGAATTTCTTAAAAAAAATCTGTCTGCATACGCCCATGTATTGGGATGGCACTGTGACTGAAAGTTTAAGTTACGTGAGTGCTTGCAAAAATTGAATACTCAAATTGCAAACCACATTGGATATTTATTAATTGTTTAATGTATGAATCACTTTCAGGTCCACTAATATTTCATTCTAAGATTTTTGATTGGTCAGAGGAGAAATCATTCCCTCGATGCGTTTAATAAACATGAACTAAAACTACAACAGCTTGTTGATTTGCCATTTTTGAAAGATGTAATCAATCAGTCTTGTTGATGATTGCTATAGAACAATGATCAAATGAGATATGAGTAAGTCCATCCAAATGAGCCATTGAATGCTGTAACTGGTGGAACGAAGTTGGTCTTTTATTTCACCTGACCCAAAATTTAGTCGTTTCAATTTTTATCTTTGAGTTATACTTGAAGCTTTCTAAAATCTTTTTTCAGTCTAAATAACGAACCCACACAAATGAATTCAGCAAGAACTGCTATAAGGAGTTTCTTTGGTATACGCATTCACGGGAATTCACTAGTAATTTCCTAAAATAAATAGAAAACTCTATAGAAACTGACACATTTCTGTCAAACTATTGAAACACCGTATGACAGCTACGCGTCAGATTCTATAGGGTTTTCTATTTATTTATAAGTCTATAGACTGTTACTACAGTGAATTCCTGTGAATGTGAATTCCAAAGGATATCCCTATAGCAGTTCTCGTCTAATTTATTTGTGTTCAGAGACGGAAATCTTATCAAAAACCAAGAATACCAATTGAATTTGGATGTCCCAATTCGAGACATAGAAACTGTTCAAGTGAAACACAAAATTTGAAGAAGCTGAATCTATTTATTTGATAAATGTGAAATTAACTAATGATTTATATTTTTATTCGATATTTGGTCATCATCCATTTGATTCCGTTCGATTTAAAGTGTTCCAATTAATGTTTTCGGTTCATATTCCAAGTGACGTGTGGTTTGCGGAGTTCACCAAAATTGATGTCAACCATTTTGTTCATTTGAAGCTTCATGATTCCGATCCAATCAGCTGTTGGGGTGGGAACAATGTCTCTTATGCGACGGTGTAGTTTGTCATTAGCTTCTCGAGCCTCACGCAATTTATTATTGAGAACTAGATCGCGAATTTCAACCACATTTTCCGGCCAGAGATTCATAGCAATTGAAGAAATTGCATCGAAGCCGAGAGACAAAACGCCAGTTAGAATAGTGTCAGTTGATACGATGACATTGACTCCTTCCTTCAATAGATCGTGAGCGACTTCAAGGTTAGTATCTCTGTAGTAAATACCAGACCAATTGGTGACGGTACGTTGAAGAAGTTCGTTCAAGCGAAGGAGATTCACTGTAAACATTTATATGAAATACAAAATCTCAGTAAATTCATATTTTATGTCCTGTACTGTACGACATATAAAGCTAATGCACATTTATTATTGTACTTACACTCCACATTGGTATGCTCCGGAATATGATGGTAGTAAATTGGCAACATTGTGAGTTTGCTAATGTCTCTGATATAATCAACTAAATCCTCTTCAATTCTTGGTCTTTCGAATAGATCAGGCAAAAGAACAATCGCATTGACACCAATCTTATCAGCATGTTGAACCAAATCATGAACATCAGCAATGCCAACGCCGCCAATGGAAAGCATCATGGTCAGTCCGTGTTTACGACTCACTTTCAACCATTCCTCGGCCAAACGCCTGCGCTCTTCCATACGAAGACTCGTTCCTTCTCCAACAGCTCCATTTACAAGGATTCCCTGAACTCCTTTCAGCTTCAACAATTGTCCGTATTTTTCAATCACATCGATATTGATACCATTTCTGAAAATGTTAAAGATTTGTTTTTTAAATAAATATTCAGAATTTTAGTGAGATTTCTTTAAATAATTAAGTCTTATAACGTTTAATGAATTTACCTGTCATTGGTGAGCGGTGTAAAAACCGGGACCATCAATCCTTTGAATTGGAATTTAACCATTTTTGAACCGATTGTGAATTTATTTTCTTCTGAATTAAAGAAATAGCTTGTTGTTTGCTGCAAGCAACTAACTGTGGCTTCTTCGGTTAATTGTGCAGTATTTATACCAAAATTGCAATCGAAAAGCCGTAAATATCTGGTAATTTTTTGTTCGTTGTCATGATTATAAACAAACAAAGCAATCAGAATGGCGATTGCATCACATCAATTGTAAATCGAATGATTCAATTCGAGTTCAAAATTAGCCACAACAAGAATCGCATATGCCAATAGGTCATAATTTACATATCATGCATCTTGCCGAATGCAGACGTTGATTAAACCCGTGAATGTGATAACCTGTTGAAATATCTTCTATTAAAAGCATCGTATTATCAACTAAGCTCAAATTGAACTTGGCGAATCAGGTGATTTTAATTTGTTTACATGTTACTTAATTCAAATGCATATAAAATTAATTTGTTATTATTAAATATCAACTAAAATATTTCAACGAGTATGAACAAACCGAATCTATTCGCAGGGATTTCTATGGGCTGAAAATAGCAGCCTATCTGAAAAGAGGTTATATTACAAAATTTCGACTGAAAATAGCTGATATTTTCTCTTTGAATTTGTTATATCTCAAAGATTCAGTGTGACTATCAATGGATTCAATTTTTTTATTGAAAAACATCTACTATTTCCAGCTGATTTCTTTTCTTTTGATTAATCAATTTCATTGTTCATATTTGAATACTGAATGAACAACAATAACCGCCAGATGTCGCCAATTTATTACCGCACATCATCTGTCATTCATCCGATGCTATCTTCACACGGCTGAAATTCAAGCAAGTATTATCAAGTTGGTAACAGCCTCTTTCCTTTCCCGTGTAAACTTTAACATGGTGAGTACGGTCGCTCTTCAGTGCTTTCAAAAAAATGTGTAAATTTTTCGATTAAATTGTGTTAAAATGACCGGAAAATTGTAAAAAATCGTCAAAATGTGCATCGCTTCAAAGTAAATTCAAAATCAGTGTGAATTTTTGATGAAATTTGATATTTTTCACAAAATTTCGTTCGTATCGCTAAACATGTGGACTTTTGACAGAGTTTCCATTGCGTGTTTTGTTGTAGTAGCTTGTTTTAGATGGATTCAAAAAATAAATTATATATTTTCCAATGAATACATTTCTAAATCAAGAGATTTCAATCAAAATATTAGAACAATGATATTTGAATTTGCTTGAAGTGAAAATTAAATATGAAAAAATCGAAAAATTTCCATCACCAACGAAACATAACCTCAAATGTTGGCCTCCGTATCTGAGCTCGCATTCTAATGATTTCATTTGCTTGTCGATTTTCAGGCACCAAAAAAGGATACTAAATCGTCGGCCAAGCAGCCACAAAAGACCCAAAAGAAGAAGGAAGGAGGTGGTGGCGGCAAAGCCAAGAAGAAGAAGTGGTCCAAAGGAAAAGTCCGTGACAAGTTGAACAATCAAGTATTGTTCGATAAGCCAACCTACGAGAAATTGTACAAGGAAGTTCCACAATACAAATTGATCACCCCAAGTATTGTATCCGAAAGATTGAAGATTCGTGGTTCACTTGCACGACGTGCCCTCATTGAATTGCGTGAAAAAGGTGGGTTCATTTTATTGCCAAATTACTATCTAAATAAGATTAGTTTTAAATTTTTCACTTTTTCTTAAAGAGTTTTTAATAGTTTTTTTTTAACATGCTTGTCCAAGCTCAAAATAAACGATTTTAATGTTTCATTTCTGATTCTTTTCATTTGCAGGATTGATCAAGCAAGTCATCCAACATCACGCTCAAGTTATCTACACACGAACAACAAAGGGCGATGATCCAGTTGCGTAAAATGGATACCTTATTTTATGTTCTGTAAAAATATGGATTCGTGTTTTTTTATAAAACTAAAATGAACACCATTTTAGGGCAATAAAATTTAAACATCAAAACCTAAACCACATAAAAACTGTTCGTTTTTTTTTATTTGTGTGTAAAGCTTGTTTCTTCATTTCAGATGGTGTTTAGAAGGAATTAATCAAATTCTGTAGTCATTTTTACAAATCTATCAAAACATGATCGGCTTGTATATTGTACAAAATAACTTCATTTCATTCATAGTCAGAATGAAGAAAATCTGCTTTGAATCTTTCAAATGAAAGTGGTCATCATTTGAAATGCTTTTAGTATAGTCCTTTGTTTCAATATTTGAGGTTATGTGAATCCATCTATCTCGTTTTAACCATCATCATTGTTTCAAATCACGACGTGTCAAATGCTGAACTGTCAAACCATTTGTGTTTACTTCAGTTCTTTTAAGTTTCAACGCAAATTTAATTTATAAACATAAAACGATAGTTTTTACTCATTTTGTAATGATAGTTTTTGAAGAAATGTTAAGAAAATGATTGAAATTACGGCAAAATTAGTTCATGAAAAAAAGAATTTCTTTTTGTGTGGTGAATTTGTGGAATGTTTTATATCATTTTGCCATCCATCATTGCCTGAATATAAAATTGCTCAAAGCAATAAGTAAGAGTTTTTGTTTTATCCATGACATTATTTCCAATTCAAAAGGAAATTATTTATTGTCGATTTGTAAAATTTGAAACATGACCATTTTTTTGTTCAAATAGATTGGAAAATTTAGCATGGGCAACGGCTCAGATTCATTGCTATTGCTCGTCCACAATTGATGAAAAACCAAGTGAACCAAGTGGCTCAAAGAATATTGTGAAAGCAGCAATTGTAACAGCTGATACAGCATTAAACACTCAACAGGGTCAAGGAAATGTGGTGCTCGAAACGAAACCAAAAATTTTGTTCTGTGATCTTCGACTGTCACCAGGCGAAACAAGATCATGTATGAAATCGTTTATGGATAAAATATCGATCGATGTATTTATTTATTTGTTTATCGATTTGCTAACCTAATTTTAATTTTTTGTTTGTACATACCATGAACATGTTTACGATGATTACAAGATTATTTGTTAATATCATCTTTCCCTACCATTATTCATAGATCTCTTCAAAGAAATCCTACCGATGTCTGGTCCGCCCACTTACCGCGGCTCAAGCATTCGTTATTTCTATAAAATCACCATAGCAACACAAAAGGTTGGTGCTAAAGTGCAAGCATTGCACCTACCAATTCGTGTACTTTCACTGCCAACCATGATAAAAGTGGAAGAAATACCAGCTCTTTGCAATGAAACTTCAGATGAATTGTCACCAACAAATCCATTTATTGAAGGAAAAAATCTCGAAACCAAATTAGAGTTGGCGTTACATCACTTACAGAATATAACAGCTCGTCGTAGACCAAGCTTTTATATGATTTCAAATAAGCGTGGTCGTGTTGGTCGATTTTGTTTATTTAAACAAAACTTCAAACTGGGCGAAGACATCGTGGGTACATTGAACTTTTCGTGTCGAACAGTGCGATGCATTCAAGTGTCGGTTACGTTGCAATGTGAAGAGGTACTTGTTCGACCGAATGCGGGCAGCACATCAAATCAACAAACCATCGATCAAACGGATACCGCAGTTGATAGTTCGCCTGCAACTGGCAAAATTATGAATTTCACAAAACATCATCAAGTGTGTCTGGGTCTTTTGCAAACACAAGTGATTCTGCCCGTTCCATTTCATGTCACACCAACATTCTCAACGAACGCCGGTAAATCATATTTGCCTAACTACATCATTTTCGTTTATCTTGATAGTGCAATGAATTCAGATGCTGAATCATCATTTTCTCTTTCTTTTTTTTACACATTCTGTCGATCCAGTGGACGTTCGATGGCGACTACACTTTGAATTTGTGACAACGCAAAGCGATTTAGGAATCGAAAGTGATTCGGCGATAGACGAAAACAATTGGCAAGCGCCGCTCGATATTGGAATTGAGACAATGATATGGAATTTACCGGTTACACTTTATCCAACAGCACCGATGCAGTCGCTACAACAGCCAGCCAAATACACAGCAACAATCAAATGAATCATATAGCATAATGTAAACATTCAAATGATGTGATTGCTTGTATACAATACAGATTTTAACTGAAATAAAGAAGAAACAAACAAAAAAAAAAAAACCAACGGATAATATAAATTCAGCAAACTTTGCATTAAAATCATAATATATCGATAGCAATGCCCGATGTTTGTGTGTATTTGCATTGATTCTGTAGATTGAGACTGACATTTCAACATGAACGAATAACGGCACTCTCTATTCTTTCTCATTTCATTGAGTGGTGCAGTTCAAAATCGAAAATTTGGTGCTCTGTTCATTAAAAAAAACGTGTTTAGTATTGAATCGTCTTTGGTCGTCACATTGGAGTGTTTCATTATGTCTATGGTAAGGCCACCACGAAAAACGGTCGAACCATTTGGTGAGGCGATTGAATCGAATCTCAAGAAAAATAATAAAAAACTCAAACAAAAAATACATACAGCTACACATACAGCTAGACATACAGCTAAGCATACAGCACCCAAAAGAGAAAAAGTGTCATTTGAATATAAATCATTAAATCAGCGTAAATTTTATCATAGTCTTTCGAATCAAGGATTCGTGTTTGCTAGCGATGAGGAATTGATTGACAGTGAAGATGAATATAAATTATGGGATCATCACATACATGAGAGGAAAATCAACGAAAATAAACAGCTGAATGAAGGTGAACAGAAAATGATGAATTTATGGAATCGTTTCGTGGCAAATAACAAATCATTGGAATTACAAGGCATGCGAGTGGCTTGTCGAATGTTCATCGATTTACATGCTCATGACATTTTTCAACGGAATTTGTATCGTAATTTTGTATTGCATTTATGCACACTTTGTGATTGTGGTTGGCTTAAACCAAAACATTTCATCGATTTGGTTCAACATTTGCAAATATTTGAAGGAATTAAACCATTTAAAATTAAATCGTTTCAACATCCAAAAAAGCGTGGACGCAAACGAAAATCGCATGAAGTGCATGAGGAAGAAACAAAACGGGAAGTGACGAATAATCCAGTCAATCGAAAGCGAAAACGAACATCATCCATGGACATGGATTCCATTCCGGCCAAACAGCAACGTTACGGTTTACGATCATCCAAATCAATTGCACATGGCTGACAACAATTGTCCACTTCACAATGTTCTCAACGCCCAATTAATATGGATTTAAGTGTAAACACTTTGATTTATAAATAAGTTTTGTTCTGTGAATTCGTAAGATTATATTTGAATTTTTTTTTTGTTCTGTGAAATTTTGAACCGTACAAAGATCTATCTGTGCGTAATAAGATTATACTTAAAATTTAAAAAAAGAAACAATAAAACGTCAAATTGGTTTTCTATAACGAATGTTCGTGTATTTTTTCATTTCTTTATTCTCATTCTGTTTTCTATTTCAAAGGAAATGTTCTATTTATGAAGTAAGCATATATTTTTTTTATAAATATTTCGAAAGCATTTGATCGATTTGTTTTTTAATCTTCTCGTAAACAAAGAGAGAAATTCCCCAAACATTCCGTTTTATCCATTTGGCATTGAAGCATTCGAATACTCATTTAATGCAAAAATGTCCATTGCTAAGCTGTACAGTTTAATAAATTATGTTTTTTTTTTGGTGTATGTTCATCACCTTCATAAATTATGCTTGTTTCGATTACATTTCTTTGTGTATGAAAATGACAAGTGGAGCAATTCTATCATCTTTATAGTCACTGCTAGATAGGTTAGGTGCATCGACATTGTTTGCCGTTTGATATATTCGTGTTATGGATTTTATTTATTAAATTGTTTATCCAAAAAAAAAAAAATGTTCATAATGCACATCAAGTGAAAACACTAAACACAAAATTCGATTCCATCGACAGATACTACGAAATTAGAAAATCGAGAGCTTTATCTTTGTTATTATCAAATTTCAGTAACGCATCGGAAATTTGTTGCTCATCAAAACCTAAATCTAATAATTCGCCCAAACGTATCAAGTGCTCAATAATCTGCGAAAAAAAATAAAAATAAAATGCATCGAATCATTGAATGAAGGCACAAGTGCATACTTTTCACAAAAAATCGAGTATATTTTCTTACCCGTTTATCGTCTTTTCCCAATTTTTCTGTTATTCGTGCTACTTGTTCCAGTGGAAAACCCATCGAGCTAATATTTCTTGCTAAATTGCGTGAGGAGAACGATAATTTGTTATAAATTGAGTTTGAATCGATGGCATTCGTTGGATCTGAAGAACTTTGCCCAGTTACTGCCACTGCCGTGTTATTATCATCATTTTCACCTTCGCAAAAAACGTCAAATGCAATTAGTATATATAATAAAGTGTTTACCACTTTTGAAAATGTGTGTGATGTAATCTTACTTTGTCCAATGTTTCGCACTCGTCTGCCCTGTGAGTTTTGTAGTTCGGTATTAATCTCTTGCATAATATCTGGTACACTTTTCGATTTGGATTTGGTTTGAATGCCATTTGTTGTTGTTGTTATCACAGTTTTATCACCATACATCGTAGTGGTGTTAGCAGCCGTATGGTTTGGTATGGCCATTGCTACCGTTGATTCATTGTAAATTGGTGAACATACATAATTGCTGGGTGCATATGAATGCTGAGCAATCGTATATGACGGATTATTATTGATTGTTCGATTGATGAATGCCTGATTGGCCATCGGATACGATTGATTCGGATCAATTTGATGGTTATAGTGGATTTGATTTCCGTAAAAACTATTCGTTATTGGAATTGATGGAATTGATGCTGACACAGCGGAATGATTCATTGGTACCCGTATCGTTTGATCATGCTGCGCATTAGCTGCACTTTGATGAAATGCACTCGAATTTACCGGTCGATTTGCATACACATGATTTGGTAATTGAATTTGGTTGTTGGCTGATGCATTGGCATTTTTTACCGATGTATCTTCACCAGTGGGTGTACTGTCCTTTGAATTTGAACCACCACTATTTATTGCAACCGAAGTGTTCCACACTTCAGCCAAAATATCTAAATCGTTGATGGTTTTCAATTCAACATTGTCAAATGGGCTGGATGTATCATTTTCAAACTCGTGAAAATTGAATTTTGAATGGTGTGAACTTTTTGCTGTGGTGATGTTTTGTTTAATCTGTGTCTTTTCCATGCCTGGCATCACCGTCGGTACCAAAATGTTATTGAAATAATTCGGTGGACTAAATTGTTGTTGAGGCCCCTTTGGTTGTGCTGCTGCTGCTGCTGGCGCTGGTATTGAAACAGCCGATTTGGATGCATCACTGGACGTTCCATGACCACTATCATCACCGTCATCGTCCGATGACAAATCATCGGTGCTGGGATAGGAAACAGCTGTTAACATTTGCTTTTGTTTCGCATCGAATAGGCTTTGCCGTTCCTGTTGATACAAACGCATTCGTTCTTTTCGATCACTATTTTCACGCTGCCGTACTCGTTGCCATTCGGACATTTTTGACAACACTGTTTGCTCCAAACCAAAATTGTACGTACTTTTTTCTAGCAATTGCGTGGTTATGCTGGACGATGTCGATAAACGTTGCGAAACACTCTGAGTCAGCGCCAATTTCTTTGGTGGCTTATAGTTTTCGGAAATTTTTACAGGCACTCCACTCATATAATTAAAATGACTTTGTGACATTTTTGTTTACTTTTGATTTTTCCTATTTTATCTTACAAAGATTTGAATCTCAGGCAAAAAAAAACAATTAAATTATTACTAATGGAACTTAAAAGAAAATGAAACGAAAAAAAAAACGTATTGGCAATAACTTAACGTGACAATGACAACAAAATCAAGGAACACAAATTAAATTAGTTACTGTCTCTCGGTTACATTCGACGAAATAGATAAAACGCACACAATTGTAGCCTTTCATTCAAGCAAAATAATGTTTGAGCATAATATTAATAATCAATCGTGCTCGGCTCATTGCAAATTTCTATTTTTTTTTCTGTAAATTTTCTGTAACAATTTCGATGCTCAATCAACTGATAATTTACGTCAAAAAATTACGAAAAATAATTTTGATTTTATTTACTCTATAAGATCACAGTGCATTAAGATTAATGTTCTATCTATTGTTCAAAGTGTTGCTTTCCATGAGCGAGAATTGTATTTGGGTTTTTTTTTTGTTATTTTCGAGCGACAATGAGATGACGTATTTGCATCTGTCATTGTGTTTCAATGTCATGCGGTTCTACGTATTCAAAAACTCAACCGTTTCGTAATCAAAAATTGAACCGCTAAATCGATTCAACGAGATAACTCATCAGAACCATTTTTATTATTGTTATTTATTAAATGAAACATAAATTGATTCCATTTCCATGAGTTGAATTTTGCATGTTGTTTTTCTTCAATAAATTGAGAAATTTCATCTTCAATTCAGTCAATTAATGTTGGCCAACTGAAAACGGTCTGTGTGCATGTGCGTGTACGTGCAAGCATCACAAATAAAAGATCCAGTGTTACGAATGTCAAAAAAGCGGGAGAGACAGACATACAGGCGTGATAGAGACAGAACGATATTCTCACTGATTTGGGATTGGTTTTTCGTTCTTTTGTCGCGCACTCACATCGAACACTGCTAGCCAAAGCTACAGCTACTGCTGCGGTACTTTGTACATCGACACACATGAACAGTCGAAGCGTAAACCAGCGCTATAAAGCACACACAAGACAACACCATTACACTTTGAGTTTTCGTTCAAGTGGATGGGACGTTTTTTTCGTTCTTTTTTTTTTTGGTTCGGTGTAGTACTTTCGGTTTCTGGCCATTGTTCGGTGTTGATCGAAGGCAAATATTTTTTTTCTCCATTTCTGTTTTCGGGGGCCCCGCTGTTAAAGCGACACAAAAATTTCCACAATAAATTGCATTTTCGCCATCAAGTGAATGAAACACAAATGAAACGCATTCAATTTGAGAAAATTAGCGAAATATTCAACGAAGTGAAATTTTACTTGAAATACACAAATTAAACTCTCTTCATTTTTTTGGGTGCTCAGTTGAATGACTCACAAAGAGACTGTGTGTGCATATGTGTGTAGTGTATAGATGACAAGTAGCACTGAGAATCGCGTTATATTGTTGTTGTGATTACACTATACTCTGTTGCTGTTTGCTACTTTACTACTGATGCTGCTTCGCACAATCATTTTCAAGGCAACAATATTTTTATGTTGTTGTTGTTTTTAAAATAAAATCTCAAGAAAAGTGACTTTAGTGTGCTGCAATATAACTGCATTCGAATACGTTCCATTTTTTTTTGTTGGGGCGAAAATTAAATAAAAACCAGCGGATCACAGATAAAAGTGTACAAATCTCATTTCAATTGTAAACAGGACTGGTTTGGGATAAATAACATTTTTTTAAAATAAATTGTTAAAGAAGATCAAAGAAGACGGGTTCATCAAAGTTGTTGTTTGTTTTTTTGCAAATGAATTGAAGGAAAAACAGAAAAAAAATACGATTCAATGTCAATGCATTTTCAATAAAGAGATAAAAAAAACGGAATCGAATGAAAAAAAAATCATCATTTTTTTTTTGCCAAAGTCTCATTGATTTGATGTATGCGTTTTTCGTTTTAATATTTAATCTCTCAGTGCGTTTTACGTGGTGCAACAGTGTTGGTGATTCGGTGTTTTACGTCCGAGAAGAAGTATCATACTCGTTCGTGAATTCGTGAACTCGACCGTGTCGTGGTGTTTGTGAGTGCGTGCGTATGAGTGTGCCAGTGAGAGCCGAGTGTATGTTTGATATTCTGTATGTGTTTTTTTTTTGGTGTGTGTTGTGTTAGCATTCAGCCGTTCGCATGTTTGTATGCGTTTGTGGTTCTTATGAAACCTGAAGCTTGTGCTCAACTAGAACAACAACAACAATAACGAATACCATCACTAGAAGTGCTCTCGCATCGAACATTGACTCGATACAGTGGTGTGTACTCTACTCTACTATTCACTGTGTGCGTGCATATAATATATACATATATATATTTTTCATTATTCAAACAATAATTTCTTGTTGTTGTTGGCTATCATTTTTTTTTTTTGGTCTCTATGTGTGTATACACTTGGTTCGGTTCTTTTTTTTTCAAAAATAAAAAAATATTGTTCTGATGCTGTTGCTGTTTCTGCCCTAAGCCATTGATACACGCAATTAGTTTGTCTTATTTAATATAATAGCATACAACTACATCGATAGCGGTGTCTCGTCTCCGTTTTTATGCATGAACTGTGAACAACATCGACATTTCTACACTTGTTCTGTATGCGGCTTGCACAGTAAATACAGAATAATAAAAGTATAATATTTAAAACAAAACGAAACAACAACAAAATATCAACGAGTTAAAAGAAGTACAGTGGATAAAAAGAAGAGACGGAGAATAACAGCGAGAAAAAAAAAACACACATAAAAAATTAAATAAAACAACAATTGTAAAGTTCAATTAAACAATATAAACGATAGTAAAAAGCGAATCATTAAAAATTAGTTAGAGGAAAGCAAAAAAAAAAAAAAAACAACAAAAAATAACAAACAGCAGCAAACACACGAAAATGGAATACAAATTAGTCGTTGTTGGGGCAGGTGGTGTCGGTGAGTATTCGATTCTCTGATTTATTTTTTTCGTTGGTTTGTTTTTTTTTTTGTTTGGTCGTCGCATTTAAACTATCATTGCAAATCTCTTGGTTCGGTGTGCACTTTTGGCCTGCTGATTTGCCGGAATGCATCACTTAATACAGTCGCGTATTTTATGTTTTACTTTATCTTTTGCCTGCATTCTTTGTACGAGTGCATCGTTCATTTGAACATTCAAAACTGTTTGTACAGTGCACTCACTTATTAGATATTCATGCAATCATTGATGGTTATTTATATCGATGCGACTAATTGATTGATTGCTCCATCAAATTTATCGCATTTTGCTAACCTTTTTGTTTTTCATCTTTCTTTTCCATCATTTTTGTTTTATAGGCAAATCCGCTCTTACGATACAATTAATTCAAAATCATTTCGTTGACGAATATGATCCGACGGTAAGTTTAATCATCATTACATATAAATGTTGGCGAAATTTTAAATTGTTTTTTTAATAAATTTCAATTTAATTATCAAAATAAACAGATTGAAGACTCGTACCGCAAGCAGGTTGTCATTGGTGAGTATAGACATTTCAGTTTGAAACCAAAAAACAATTTGTATCTCATGTGAATTTGCATTGGATCCGATGATTGGTTAATATGGTGAATTGTGGCCATGTGCCGTGCTACTGATCACTTGCCAATCAACTAGTTGATTGATTAAAATCATCGTATTAAAATTAGACAATTCGTCACGAATTTCTCATATCGATAGCTATCTATTGAAATTCCATTTGATTACTGATTGATAAGTGGGTTTAAACATTTTTATCAGCATTCAAAACTTAAGCTTCAAGTACTTTTGTTTGTAAAATGCTAAGTTTATTGTTTATTCGTTAGCAATATGAAATGATGATCTTCAATTAAAGAAAAATAAATAAATAACTACTACAGAAACGAAAAATTCAAATAAACATAGAGAAATTCCCAAATGCAATGAACAAAAATAGCCGCTAATTTGAGATGCAATTTCACCCCATGATTCATTTAAAGAAATGGAATTCCACACACACATACACACAATATGGTTGAACTAATTGAATATTTTTATGTTTCAAACAGATGGCGAAACATGTCTGTTGGATATTCTCGATACAGCGGGTCAAGAGGAGTATTCAGCAATGCGTGATCAATATATGAGAACTGGTGAAGGTTTTTTACTCGTGTTCGCCGTAAATAGCCCAAAAAGTTTCGAAGATATCGGTAAGTTGGAATCTAAATCGAGATGAAATGTTAATGATGGTCTAAATTCAGCGTTGACTGCATTGACAACTTATTAATTTGTGAATATTTTCTTTTGTAGGAACTTATCGTGAGCAAATTAAGCGGGTCAAAGATGCGGAAGAGGTTCCAATGGTGTTGGTAGGGAACAAATGTGATTTGCAAGCGTGGGCCGTTGATATGACTCAAGCTAGAGATGTAAGTAAACAAAAACCGCTCAATAATAATTTCGCATCTTGTTTTTTTTCCAATTTTATAACGGACACAAAAAAAAAACGAAACGAATTCAAATCTAATCAATTTGAATTCTCTCATTTGACGTTCAATGTTTAATGAATCATGCCAATGCTCAATTGGCATCTAACAAACAACAAGCAATATGATAAGTAAAAAGAATTACGATCTCTGATTTTGGTTCTTCTTTCTTTCCGTTTTTTTTTTCATAATTTTTAGGTTGCCAAACAGTATGGCATTCCATTCGTTGAGACATCAGCCAAGACGCGTATGGGCGTCGATGACGCATTCTATACACTAGTGCGAGAAATTCGAAAGGATAAAGAACAACGTGGAAAGAAAAATCGGAAAAATAATAAATTACCACATCGTCGATTCAAATGCACGATACTCTAAATTGTTCCGCTTCTTCAATCATAATTTTTGTCTTTTTTTTTCTTTTTCTTTTTAATTTTTAAAAAAAGCTACAAATATATATATATTATACAACCGCTAAAATTGAATGCGCGCGCATAACCGTTTTCTTTCATGAAGAAAAGTTCCAATCATATATTTTTTAAAGAAAACCGGAAATTGCTACTGGTTATTGCAATTGCATGATACAGTGTAGGCTGAATGTATAAGGAATTAAAAGAAAGAAGAAAAAAACAAACAAACAAATAAGTGACATAAATAGATAGAAATATAGCTTTGTGTGGCTCAATTCACAGGTATAAATGAAAAAAAAAAGAATGAAAAAAAAAAGAAATAGTGAACAGCCAACCAAATTGATGAGCGAGCTGCGCCAATCAGGATATTAGTTGGAACTCTCGAATTGTATGATAAATATCATTTTTGTTTCTCTTTTTTTTATAATTGTAAATTGTTTCCAAGCGTTTTTGTTTAAAATTTACTCTAACAATTCGGTCATTCGCTACGCACGTAAGAGAAAAATTCATTTCTTTTAGAGAGCAAAACTTTTATTTTGATTTTTTTTTTTTTTTGCAACTATAGATTTTAATTGTGAGCCTTATGAGGACGCAACAGAATTTCGTATTATGACTAAATTGTATTTGTCACAAGCATGTTTCCACATCCGTTTGTTTTTGTCTGATGATAGTGTGCACTGTGTACAATCAATTTCGTGAAACATCGATCCTTCGTTAAACGTCATAAAAATACTAAAAATGAAATCTATTAATTGTTTGTGTAAATGCTTTAAATGAAAGAAAATTTATCCGAAATTATGAATTTACTACTTATAAATTGAAATTATGTAAAAACAAAAACAAACAAACACATACAACAAAATTAACAACAACAAAAAAACCATGTGAAAATCACAAATTATTGGAATTTTGAATGCAAATCAGCAAATTTATTAGGAATTATGTAAAAACAAACAATTTTGAACTCAAAATGTTCAAATTGTTTCTTCACTTTGTGGAATTTACTCAGGCGAATTGAATGTTTTGCCGCACATTTTTGTTTTTGTTTTGTTTCTTTCGTTCGGTGTGAATATAAAAACGGGATTCGCCGTTTGATAGGGAAATAATTTCAACTCTATTTGAAGCGTATCTATGAACCATTCAAAAATGACGAGTTTACACAAATTTATCAATTTTTTTTTTTTAAATTTAGACAAATGCAAACAAAAATAGATGATGAACTGTATGTAATAGCAAATGTTTTGTGTATATACGGAAGATGAAACGAGAATGGAGACAGAGAGTGTTTGGCACGTGAAATGTTCATAACATGAATCAAGCAAATTGTGGAACAAATCACATTGATTTACAGTGCAAGAGATACAGTGCAAACTGCAAAAGATTCTAGTTTAAACAAAAGAAATGTGAAATGTGAAAAACGGAATCTAGTGCATTGATGAATTGGCATACGATTTTCTATCTTCATCATTTGACGATATTGGAAAGATTATTTAAGCTATGCCCAATTGTGCTTCACAATAAAAAATTTTAGTTTCAATGGACATACCATTCAACATTGTATCTGCTATAGACACTCTATGCCATGCTCGAATTTCAATCATCTCATTTGATGATGATAGATTGAGTATTAAAATCACACTTTTCAACAACACATTTTCCCTGCAAATGCCAACAAATTTAGAGCCAGTCTTCCAATCATCATCAAGGAGGAAGTTGAATGCTAGAATAATTGAACTGAATTCACATTTTTTTTTGTATGCACCGTTCCTAAATCGGTTTTGTGGCTTTATTCAAAATGGAAAATAGCTGCATTGTTTTGATGATAAAAATAAAAATGATGGATTTTGATAGAGAGCCTTTTTAGAGGGTGCAAAGCAAAACAATAAAAACTACACAGAATAGAACAAAATAGCATGGGGGAAAAAAAGAGGAGGCGAAACAAATGAGTCGACGTTTTCGTACTTCTTATATTACAAAATGCAAATCACTTTTTTTTTATAAATATTAAGTAAAACTGTAACCGATTTTTAAACTACGACATACAATGATTGAAATGTCAACAGCTTTTTTTATGCTTTTAAACGTGGAAAACGAAGAAATAGAGTGCCATAACATTGAACATCCAGTAGAATTTGTTTTTTTTTTTGTTCTATTTTTGTCTTTTGTTCTTTAACAACAACAACAACAACAACAAATATCATCAACACATTTAATTATTCAGCTTTATAAACTTACAATTCTGAGAATAAGAGTGAGATGAAATTTTAAGTCGCACAATACACACACAAACACAAACACAACTTGATTTATAGCCACATTAAATTGTAATAACAACATACAACAAATCAGTCATTGCCTAAACGAATTTCTATATTATATATCAAATCAGTAGTATCAAATCAATATATTTGTATGTCTGTAGCTTGAGTGAATCAATTGCATTCAAGTGAATCTGTGCACAAACTAGAAACTGAATTTGCCGGTACATTATTAGACAATTAAAAAAAAAATAATAATAATTACAATTCAAGGAACTCAATTCGTTGAAAACTTGATTTACATTTCGTGTTTCCTTTCTTTTAATGCATAATTTTAACTTTTTTTTCTTCTTCTTAAGTTTTACCTACTTATGAGAACCGATATAAATTTAAAAAAAAAAACATTTAAACATAAAATAAATAATCCACATATTTTACCAATGAAAGCTAATTCGATGCGATCAACAGTTGATCTCAAGCAAAAAGCAAGTAAAAAAAAAAGATGCGCAAAAAAAATGAAATTGTTTTAATGAATTTTTATCGGCCAGAGGAATTTTCACACACCTACGTCTCTCTTATTGTGTAACTTTGAGGAAAAAAACAACACTATTTTTTAAGATGAATATCTAAATGTACACAATTATGGAATAAACGTTTAAGAAATTTCAACAACAGCAACAAAAACAAGTCTATTGAGTTTGAGTTAATCACATGATGGAAATGAATATTATCACCACTTTTTTGCACATGAGAAAAACAAAACGGCATAGTCAATTGTTTGTGCATTCGCTTGAAATTGTTCGCTCTGAACGAGTTTTTGTTTGTTTGTTGGTCATATTTTATATCCAATTCGGAAATGAAGAGTATTTGAGGTGGATTTTTGTTTTCATTATGTGACATAATTATGACAACTGCATGTGCATTTACTCAATCATCATTGAACAATTGCACACACATACACTCACACACATAAAATACGTAAGCATAAAATAAAACAAAAAACACAAAACAAAATTAAATGTATGAAAGGAGACCTATGTATTATCGAAGAAGATGAAATAAAATCATTTACTACAAAAAGTGATCGGTTATTTTATTTATTCAAAGTGGTACTTGCTTTGATATATGAATTCTTGATTGAATTATAATCGTCGATGATGATTTTCGTTTACAATTGAAAACATGTATTTTTAATCTGTAAAGATCTTATGCCATGAGGCTTGTCGACAGGGGCCTGTTGCTCGAAACGTGGAAAAAAGAATATTTGTTCAAAAAAAAAAAAAAAATCTCAAATTTTACGCATTCAAATGTGTCATCTCAGTGAATAATTGAATTTTCCTCAAAATTCTTAACATAATTCTATTTCCGCCAAAAATATCATGCACAAAGCCCTAAACTGAGTATTTTCAAAGCATTTTAATTTCCCAGCAATTCAACACCAAGTCGGACAAAAATTGCAAGTCATGTCTCCGATTTTGCTGAAAATTTAAACATATCACTCGAATGCCGAAAAAGTGAGATCGCCAAATTTTTAGCTCTCTAGGTGGAAGGGCTCAGCGGCGAGAGTATAGTCCATTTTTTGGATTTTGGCCGAAATTGCGAAAAATGACATTCTTCGAAAAAACATATCTCTGGAACCACCCGACCGATCTGGAACATATGCATATCGTTTGAAAGGTATTGAGGCCCACTATGAAAAAAAATGACAAGAACCCCCTCTCTTCGAAAGTCGTCGAACATTTTTTTTAAAATTGAAATTTCAAACTCAAATTGCAAAAAACACGTCATCAAAATTTTCCAATTTTATGTTTTCAGTTGATAGCCTGTCTCAAATCGACCTTTTTTTGGGACTAATTGTCATTAACCTTAGACCTGTCCTCTCAGATCTCATCATATTTCTGTCCTCTCGGGCACTCAGTGCCCGTAGTATATTTTGTATAAAAAATTGCAATATTTCAAATTACTTTACCGATTTTGAAAGCAATGATATGTATGTGTGCGTCAGACTCACAGCTATATTCTACATCCTGTGCTGACAAAATTAAAGACTTTCTTCCTAACAAATCCTTTTGAAATATGTCTGCCCACACAGGATTTTGCATGAAAATTGACTTCAACCCCAAATTGAGATCAAATTGGTCGAAAATTGATCCCCAAATATAAAGATTTCGGCTCAAAAGTTTTCCATACAAAATGTACGGAATACCAACTCGGGCACTGAGTGCCCAGAGGACAGGTCTAAGGTTAAATTTTCAATTGGCATAACTTTTCACTCACATTTTGAGTCGATTTCACTCAGATTATGAGAGGAAAATAAATATATTCACTCAGGAGATCTGTTCTGTGAGAGAACTCTTTCGATTGACTCTATTCATCAAATCTACTTAAATATATCATAGTCAAGGGAAATGTGTTCAAATAAGAGAAATTAAAATGCTTTACCAATACCTAGTTTAGGGCTTCGTGCATGATTTTGTGAATGGAAATAGAATCTCATTAAAATGCAATTTGAGGAAAACTCATTTTTTCACTGAAATCACACATTTTTTTTCACACACTGAAATCACATTGTATGCGTAAAATATAAGAAATAATTTCTGATAGTATATTCACTTTTTCGCGTTTAGAACAACAGGCTCCTGTTTTCGATAACTGAGCGCTGTATTTGTGGACTTAAAACAGACACCAGGATTCGAAATGAAGGGAAAAGAAAACGATGTGTGTCTTCTTCAACGCAGTCTGTATGGACTAAAGCAAGCAGCAAAAAGTTGGAATGACGCAATAAATGAAATCTTGTTGACATATGATTTCATTCGGTGTGATTTGGATAATTGTCTGTACTATAAAAAGTTTGCAAGCGGAGAGTGGTGTCTATTACTGATTTATGTGGATGATTTACTTGTAGTTGCAACGAATGACTACATTTACAACAAAGTTAAAGGGAATATTTCATCAGTTTTCAAGATACACGAGTTGGGTGAAGTCAAATATTATTTGAAGATTCAAGTCAACCGATCAGAAGATGGAATTTACAGCATTAATCAAGAGAAATACATCCATCAAATCACGAAAGAATTCAATTTGGAAGATGCAAAAATATCAGCAACACCACTTGATGCAGGATATGAAAAGGAACAAAGCAATAATCAAATTGCGCTAACATCGAATGCTCAATATCAAAAACTTATCGGATCGTTACTTTATGTAGCTTTAAACAGTCGTCCGGATATTTCAGCATCAATTTCGATTTTGGCACAAAAAACAAGTGAACCAACTCAATATGATTGGAATGAGTTGAAACGTGTAGTGAGATATTTGAAAGGAACAGCACGATTCAGATTGGAAATGGCAAAAACAAATGAAAAGGGTTTATTCGGTTATGCTGATGCAAATTGGGCAGAAAATCGAATAGACAGAAAATCAAACAGTGGCTACATTTTCAAACTTAACGGTGGAACAATCAGTTGGTGCAGCAAAAAACAAACATGTGTGGCCTTGTCATCAACAGAAGCGGAGCTTGTTGCACTAAGCGAAGCGACAAAAGAAGCAGTTTGGATTCATGGATTGCTGAAGGAAATAGGACAACAAGTACAAATTCCAATAGTAATTTTTGAAGATAACCAGAGCTGTCTTAAGTTAATTGAAAATGTTAAAGGTTCAAATAGGACAAAGCATATTGATGTCAGACATTTCTTTCTAAGAGACTATTTGAAGAAAAAGCTGATTTTATTGAATTATTGTCCAACGGAAGAAATGATAGCAGATATTATGACTAAGCCGTTGAATAGAATTAAGTTTGAAAAATTCAGATTGATGTTAGGAATTCATGATTGAGGAGAGGAATGTAGAATAATCAAGAATCCAATGATATTTACATCAATATAATTATAATATAAATAGCAGAACTGTATTCAAATATCTTAGTTCTGTTTCAATCATTAAACTATACACATCTAAATACAATTCCAACTCTTTTATTTATCAATTTTTTCCGTCTTTCATATAGGTATGAACTTCCTCTAACCGTTCGATAAACACATACACTTACATTGCTCCACTTCATCAACAAGTCTAACGCAACATGTACTTTTTTTAAAATGTTACAATTAATTTATTTTCATTTTTTGAGAGATCTGGTATATAAACTCAATTGGTCATTAGCAGAAAAATCTTTTGTTAACAAGCAAATACCTGGCTGTGATAATATATAGACTTCTGTCTCATTTGAAGGTATATAAACATGCATACACATTTATACCTAATTAGGTACAACAAATATTCAACAAAAAAACATTTTTTTTTTCTAGAAAAATGATAATCTGTATTATATTTAGGTTTTTGTTTTTTAATTGAGGCAAGGCTTCAAGTTAAAAATGGCATTGAGAGATTAAAATTGGATTAATGCGAACGATAAATGTCTTAAGTATAAGGTAATACGTGTTGTTTAGGATGTCTGTGCATAGGCAAAATGAAGAAATAGGTAATTATTCTTGTGAAATTGTAATATTCTTACGAAAACGTCGTTATTCTCAGAAATTTAATATTCAATTTTGATTTGAATATCAGGCAGTCTCGCATTTGAAAGTCGAAAAAATACTGAAGATCACAAAACTATCGAAAAGAATATCTGAAAATAATAAAACAACATTGATTTCAGCTATGACACTTAATCTTTCCCATCATTTTGAAATAATAACATTTCAAAAACAATTTATTCTTTGAAATTTCCTGCTTAACTTCTCACATAGCAAATGAAAAATTTCAAAGACACAAATTGAAAGCGCCACACTTTGACACTTTGCAAAAATTGTAGATGGCGCCGAACAGTGCCATTAGTTGATTGTATGACAGACGAAATTTCCCGAAACATTGACATTTTACCAGAAAAAAAACCTATATTTACTGGAGCTACTGTGAAAGTGACAAAACGAACAATGGGAACATTGTATAAACACATTGCGTATGAATAACAACGTAAAAACCAGTGAACGTAGCTTTCATTTGGATTTATTCTTTAAATTTTGCTGAAAATTTATTCTTAAAACGTAAAGAAGACTGAAAATCAACAACAACAAAATATTCGTGAAAATGTATCCAATGACGTCTGCAACTGCTGCGGAACATCGTTTGGTTCCAAATGATATCAATCAAAGTCAACTAACTGATACATATTCACCATTTACGAAGTAAGCATATTTGAACCAGATTCTAATTCTGATTTCTGAGAAAATTGTTAAGCTTATACGGAACATGTATTGAAAATTGCAAGCGTGAAACAATATTTGACGATATTTTGATTTGTTTTTCAGTAGACCATCATTATTCTCGAGTTCACATCACCAGCATCAGCCATTTTCAGCCGTAGTGAATCCACAAGCACCGATACCAAACCCAAATATGTTTCAGTGGTCATCAGCAATGGTAACGACAACACCACAGCCATTTCCAATGCAACAGCATACATTCAGCCCATTGAATATACCCGAAAATGGTGTGCCAATGAAATGGAAATGTCCCGAATGGATGTCAAATCAAAATATTCAACCGGGTTCATACATGTGTTTCAATGGTCAAACTCCAAATCGTTTACCATTTAAACGAAAAGCTGCAGTAGACATGGATTTGTAAGTATTGACGTGGATAATTTTGCATGTCAGTGAAGTAATAATGCATTGTGCCCTTGTTGCTTCTCCTTTTTTCGTTTTAAATCTTCAAATAGGTCAATACAAACAAAACAATTAATAACTGAAGAAAAAATGGCAGCACATCTCAACGGATTACATATTTCATCCGAATTTAAGGCACATGATATTAATCAAACGGCACAGGCTGACGACGCATTAGATCTAGATTTAGAGGGTTCTTCGGTGCCAACGTGTTATCCAAGCACTCTTCAAGACATTGAAGAGCGTTTAAAACGGGCCCAAAAGATAACCGTGTCCGATGTTGTGAAAACTATTCAAGAGGAGCCAATAATACCAGCTGCAATATTGGAACGATTTGAAAAACCGTGTAAGGCGCTTGTTATATGGCAGCCACCACAACGAATCACCGATTTAATAGTGTCAAAATCGGTGCAACAGCAACAAACCAGCGATGACGAAAATAATGACAACAATAATGTTGAATTCATTGATGCAAATGGAAACAACGATGCGGAAATGGATCTGGATAGTTAGGGCATTCGGTGCTCAAGCACAATGCGCATACATTTAACAATAATAGGTTCACAAGTCGAATAGTTAAGTTTAGTAATACGAAATCCATCATCAATACGTGATTTATATGATATACGAGATAAAATTCAAATGTAATCGAATCGATTAATGAAAAATTAAATAAATTTCGGAAGTGTTTTTTTCTTTTCTACAATTGAAACAATTGTTGTTGTTTTTCGTTTTTTTTTGTTGAAATTTTTCGTCGATTCTTTTCTTCAGGTTAGAAGTAAAGCAAAACAAATGAGCTATCAAATAGGCCAATCGGTAGGTGTCCGTAAATCGGGTAATACTATGATACTATCATCTCTGTTACTCTAAATAACTATTAACAAAACGATTCAATCAACAACGAAATCTATCTCACTCATGCGCTTACACACATCGGACGCAGCACATATATGCATACGTTAACCGCATCGTTTCTCCGTACACATATCAACGATGTGTACGTGCCAAAATAGGCTAGAGAACGGAGCGAGACAACGCTACGCGAGTAATGATTTTTGTGGCAATCATTACGATTTTTAGTATCGGTACAGCAACTGAAGCCGAAAGTTGTGTTCACACTGGACACTGGAGAGTTTGGGCGAAATTTTTCCCATTTTCCATTCCGTTCGATGCGTAAACCTTCATAGAATTCAGTTGTTCCATGTAAAACAACAACAAAAAAATACGTATTTTCCATCGTCATCGCATTCAATCGCACATAATTTGTAGTTTCTCGGGAACGGTTCTCGGCATCGAATTTATATTTTCAGTTTGTGTTGTTCATCGAAACTTACCGTACAGTGTAAACTTGAGCTGAATGGAAAAACGAAAAATAAAGTAAAATTCTTCGTCATTTATACATATAAATTTTTATATTATATTTTTTTTTGTTGCTTCTCTTGTTTCATCGTTCATCGTTTTCGTCGTCGTACTCGTAGTCGTCGTCATTTTCTTCGTGTGTGCGCTGTTTCTCATTTCAACTCGTGTGAGTATATGTTGTATAATGGCGATGCCACACTTCTGTACGGTGTAAGGCAGAATGATTGCAGCAGTCATGTTTGTGAGACCGACGACGACGATTTACATTCTGCGTGATATTGTGTGTTTTGTTTTTTTCTCGAACGTATATGCATTGGCCATATTTTTGGGTTTCCGTAAATATTGAAACTTGACTTTGGAAAAGTGAAACATTTCAATTCGTTGAACAATATCATCGACATTTGATGAAAAAAATAAATTTAATAGAAAACAAACAAAATACAATTAATGGGATTTTTCTCCCATTTATTCAAGAGTCAAGTAATTAAGCGGAATAAAAAAAGAAATAACCATTCTGAGTTCGTGGAAAATTGATTGAGCTAAAACATTTTAGTGGCAGCAAATTGTGTGGTTGGTGAAAAAAAAAAAAAAAAAAACGGAAAAAGTGCATTGCATCAATTTAGGAAGCTAGTGCAGTTGAAAGGTGGTGATAAGTGGACGGAAAAAAAGAACACGAAATAAAATCCAAAAATTCATACATAGACATAAAGAAATTCTTTTCGGCATTTTGTCCACGGAAAGACTGAACTCAACGGATTAGTACACGTATCTCAATCACGATTAAAGTGTAAGCTGGTGACAAGTAACTTTAAAGCATAAATGAAAGCAAGCAAATAAATAAACAAACGAACAAAAAAAAAACAATCACACACATATTCGGTGTGACACATTGTGGTCCATATCGACATATGTAAAAAACTGAACTCATGTAACTGCAATTACACGTTCAGGCCATTTACACCAAAAAAAAAACAACATAAAAAGCTAAGTGTAATACCAAAGAAAAGTCAAACGATAGAGTTGCTGAACTCAAGCAAGACAACAACAAAAAAACACTCTCAAATAAAGAGATTACAATCAGAATTGATTTAAAATGGTTTATTGACCATAAAAAAAAACGAGAGAGAAGAAGTTTTGAACTTGTTCGATGCTCAATGCATCTGGATTGAAAATAGCATTGTGTTGAAATATTATTTTTGTTAGACGATACGGCTTTGAATTGTATTGGATTCGTTGCTGTTCAAATGTATTTTCGCATTAAATATTTGTCTGTGTTGGTTCGTTGTATGCACTTGTGACTATCGTCGTATGTTATGTGATTTTCCTGTACGTAAATTGATAAAAATCAGAATTAATTACAAACCAATTAGTTGATTGGGCCAGTCCAGTAACTGAATGTGTAATTCATCAGTCAAAGATTCAGGTCAAATAAATCGAAAGGCGATAATTTGTGACCATTTTTGTGTGGTGTAATTTTGTTAACTTTTGCAAACCAAAAAACGTTAGTGCAATTATTTGTTTGGCTGCGCCACCATACCGATCGAAATATTTCTGGAGGCGCTAGCCTCGTGGAAGTACATACATTTTATACGAACTCTGAACCATAACCATAAGTCGGTTTCCACGAATTAAGCTCATAATAATCTCTTTTAGCACACAGCTCAAGATTGAGCCCATTGTGCGTTACGTGTGGTAATAATCATTTTTGGTGTTGGAGGCAAATGAACCAATTCTACTGAAGATGTCGGAACGGAAAAAGATATCACCATCAACGAAGCACAGTCGCCGTCAATTGGTACGTATATAAACACATAATCGAAAATCAACAGCATGCTAATATATCACTTTTCAAATGTGTATAATTTTCAATTGCAAACAACGACACGTTTGCTTGCAAACAAACAAATACAAACGAGAATTTAGACAAAATATAGAACAGAGAGAGAAAGAGAAAGAGAGAGAGAAAGAGAGAGTGAGAAATATTCAAGAAGAAACAAGAAACAGAACTTTCCCAACGGAGATCAGCTTATGTTGTAACTTTGCTGTACATTTCATTCAATTTGTTTTGCTTTTCATAAATATTTTCACTTTTTGAATCGTTCAAAGCAAAAAAAAAAAAAAAACACACACACACAGTGAAAAAGAAGGAGTCATATTATGCATACGTTGCATATTTTGAGATCTGAGCCGTAGCCATAAAAGCGTGTGGCAAACAACAACAACAAAAGAAGAACCAACCATAGAACTGATAGTTCGGTGAATACAATGGCAAATTGAATCGAACAGAATAGAACATGCAAACGAAACGATGTTATAAAGAAACATGCCAAATAGCACATTTTCAAAAGGGCATGTGACGGTGTGCATTAAGGCAGCCACAGCCGCAGCCACCACTTCGAACTCAAAGAAGTCGCTAGCAAAATAGACTTGAAAGAAAGGCGACGGAAAACAGACCAACGAACGAAAAAAAAAATTACAAATATAATGCTGCTGTGGTTTCATTGAGATGCATTCCGATTTGCACGAAAAAGGAAGCATTCGCCTAGATCAAATGCATGTACTATAATTCAAATACACAAATTCTCTCTATTTATGTGCACTGTATGCAATGCACACATTATGAATGACGCCATATCTTTGCACTCATTCGTTTCATTCGTTATGTGAAACCATCAATTTTTCATTGCAATGCACTTGCAATCAAGGCCATAAATGGGTATGAACAATTTTCGGGGGCGCTTATCTGCATTCGGAGTGATTGAATTCATTTGAAAACGACGACGACAACAACAACAAAAACCATCAAATGGGCTGCTATCGAACCACTTTATAATTAATAAACTGTGCCAATTACAAAAATTAAATGTTTCGAATGAACTTAAGCATCGTGCAATATTACACGATAATAGGCATTAATAATCAACATTGAAGATGTGCTAACGACTATCCAACGAATGTTGAACTTATGTTACCATAAAAGTAATTTAAATACACACACAAAAAAACGATGTAAACACAGATTTATGGATAAACCTTTTTTTAAGGTATACAAAAAAGCATTGCATTGATTTTTTCTCGCCTATCGAAAACATTTCATTTTGTTCTCGTTTTTTTTTTTGGTGTAATGATTTTCCTGAATGGAATCATGCAAAAAAAAGCACAGCATTGGTCTCGCATTAAATTTCACGTGCGCCTCATTCAATGAAACCAGTGATAGCAAAAATGTGTTTAAATAACGCAAATAGACTGCATTTCGAATAATTTCGTTGAATGCGAAAGAAATGAATGCGCGAGAAATTGAATGGTTCGTGTGAATTCGGAGCGAACAGAATAAACACTAAATGGCTGTGCAATTCGCCAACGATGACATCGCTGAAAAATATCGCTTGCTGGGCGAGCGCATGTGAGTGAGAGACAGAGGGAGAGAATAAAAGAACAGGCGAACACAAAATTGAAACCGAAATGAAGAGAACACGCAGTCAGGCGACAATAACAGCCAAATACCAACTAAACGCAACCGATCGACCCCATAGCCATCATCGACCAGTTTCCTCTCTGTTTCGCATATTGTGCTTTGTATATTCAATCCCTTCATTTTTCTCCTCATATTATATTTTCAAAATCGTTTTTCTGGCTGTACGCCTCGCACAATCTGAATGGCATCCAGCGCTATCAATGTCTTATATTGCATCCATCGCAGCAGCACAAGTGTTTGACTATTGTGTACTGTGCGCTGTTCTGTTGTGTTCTGTTCATGCTTTTGCTCTCATTGATTTCGTTTGCTCGCGCTCTCTCAGTCTCTCTCTCTCTCTCTCATTAATGCGACTCTATTCATGTTCACTGGTTTGGGCCACTCTCGTTATGCGTTTGCATAACTTGCTTGTGAATAGAACATGATGTTCGCTCACAGTGCGATACACATGACTGCAATATTCGTCATCAAAGTGATTAGAGTATCATGAAGTAATTCTTTCTTTTCAAAACGCATATCGCACTCTTTCTACATTCGCAATCATATAAACGTGCGCGCACACACACACACACACATATCTGCTTTTGTGCCTGCCATTTTACATTTCAATATAGCAAAACAAAAAAAGAGTCATACATTCGGAATATGTTTTTCAATGTTATCGACTGCATGATGTCTCATGCAAAAAAAACCGTCCATTTTTAGCTGCCGCTCATACCGCTATTGCCACCGATGATGAACGAATGTGAATATGTTCAGTTAATGGTTATTTTGTATATACGTTGGCTTTTCACACTGAACTTTTACCGTGCGCAAATTCGTTCAGCTGTATATTTGTAATCTCAATTTAAATAGAGAGAAAAAAAAACGTTGCACATTCAGAATTAAATTGAATGTTTCACGCGAGATGTTCTCGAGGGTCGTAATATTATTTTATTCACTTGATGTGCTCTCCTGTTCATAGTTGCTACTGACACCTTGATTCTTTTGCTACTTAATTTATTCAACTTTTACCTAATTGTTTGACGGGAGAGAGCGAGACCGTGAGAATGGAAGGGAGAAGAGGGCATGCTTGTTCGGTGCTCACATATATTTTCCATATTGCTCTGATTTTTCTTTGGTGTGCCATCCACAAATCCACAATCCACATCAAGCGCACTGATTCGCGTTGAATGCGCGATTGTATACGGCAGTGCAATAAGCTTTCTTTCGTTGGCGTTTATATTTTTTGTTGCCGTTATGTTCTCTCTCTCTCTCTCTCTCTCTCTCTCTCTCTCGCTCGCTCTCTGCGCCTCTTGAAAGGTAGAGATTATATATCACACAACAACATGTATGTAATGTGAAGTGTGATGCTTGCTTTTCGTTTCGAACCATTTGTTTTTCCGTAAATGCGCACAAGGTCTCGCTGAACGATGTAAAAACATGGAAAATCTTCATCGGAAGAAAACAACTTGCCAACCAATTTGGTTGAAATGAACTGGCCATTATGCACGCTAAATTGGCTCAATTCTTGATGGTTTTTTTTTTTTTTTTATTTTTATCGATGGCTATTTAATTTGCATTCATTTATTTTGCTTGAATCAAATAGTTAAAGTCAAGTAAATCAATTTTGTTTTTGTGTTTTCTTTTTGTTGTTTGTTTTCGGTTACTCTTCAATTCGATTTGACAGCGTGAACGTAAACAACGCAAAGCATATTCAGATTATTTAATTGACGATGATCATGAGGGGGCCAGAGGATTTAGTGTTGCTGAAAAATTGGAATCGTCTCGGTTTGCGCAGGTGGATATGGTTCGTGAGATGAAAGGTCATGATTTGACGATCTCGTAAGTAAATCTTTTTCTATAAATTTGATTTATTTTGGTTGTTGTCAGCAATCCCAGGTGCCGCCTTTCATGTTCGGTTTAATAAAATCCTTCTTTTTTTTTTTAAATGTCATTTTTTGTCATTTTTGTCACAGATTTTTACAACAGTATGGATTCAATATTCCGTTACTGTTCAAAGAGAAGACCGGTCTGGGATTACGTGTGCCATCATCCGATTTTTCTGTGAATGATGTCCGAATGTGTGTCGGATCAAAACGTTTATTGGATGTGATGGATGTGAATACGCAGAAAAATTTGCGAATGTCAATGAAAGAATGGCAACAGTATTACGAGGATCCAAGCAAAACGCGCCTATTGAATGTCATATCGTTGGAATTTTCACACACTAAACTCGATAACTATGTGCAAAGCCCGTCAATTGTCCGGAACATCGATTGGGTTGATGTTGTTTGGCCAAAACAATTGAAAGATGCGCAGGTCGATGCAACCAATTCACTGGATGGCATGATGTATCCAAAAGTGAAGAAATATTGTTTGATGTCGGTAAAAAATTGCTACACCGATTTTCATGGTAAATCCACAACGAGAAGATTAACATTCAATTCCATCAATTAATCATCAATGCCATTTATCATTTTTAATGTGTCTTTTGTTTTTCTTTTTATTTTTATTTTATTGACGGAAAAATTAGTCGATTTTGGAGGCACCAGTGTTTGGTATCACATAACACGCGGCAGCAAAGTATTCTGGTTGATTCCACCAACCGAAAAGAATTTACAATTGTATGAAAAATGGGTTCTATCCGGCAAACAGTCGGATGTCTTTTTTGGCGATACGGTTGAAAAATGTGCTCGAGTTTATTTAACGGCTGGAAATACATTTTTCATACCAACTGGCTGGATTCATGCAGTTTATACACCCACCGATGTAAATATCGTTCTTGAATCATAGTTTTTTTTTCATTTTCTTTAAACATTGTTTATAGAAAATTTCAACAGCAATCAAATCCATTCAAATATTTAACATTCTATTCGTGTGTGTGTTTTTTTCTTATTATTATTATTTTATACAGTCATTAGTGTTTGGTGGAAATTTTTTGCATTCATTTGGCATTTTAAAGCAATTGAAAATTGCTAAAGTTGAGGATGCAACAAAAGTGCCGCAAAAATTTCGGTATCCATTCTTTACGGAGATGCTATGGTATGTGTTGGCTAAGTACGTGCACACACTGTTGGGACGTTCGCATTTAGATGGTGAAACAAATCGAGAACACGAACTGACCGGTCAACCGCATATCCATTTGACACACTACGAACTGTTTGGATTAAAAGAAATTGTTATGTATTTATATGATTTGCCACCGCAACGGAAAAATGTGCCCGAGCTTATAGGCGATCCAGTGCAATTAATTAAAGATGTACGCAGCCTAGTTGAACGTCATTGTAAAGATAGTCCAGAGATGGCTGTTACTGGTAAACCAGTTTTACATCCCGATTCAAATCAATCGAACAATATTCCATGTCAACAGTTACCGGCGGACGAATTTGCCGTTGATGATGCTAGTCATATCGAGCAAAAGAATAATATCAATGCGGACAATAATGATGATGGTGAAGCACAAAATTTTCAACCACCAAAAACAATTCCAACCAATAAAGCACCAACTAAAACCACCAACAAGAAGAATCCAGTCGATGCAACGAATGGCAATGAACGCAGCAATGGTAATTCATCAAATGCACCAAGGCGACGGCGTCGACGATGCAAAGTTTGTGTACCATGCAATTCAACGGAATGTGGACAATGTGCATTTTGCTTGGATATGGTATGTTATGAATTTTAATGCGCCCTTCCAAATGTTCCACGAAATTTTCATTTTCAATTTGCTTGCAATTAATTAACACCTAATTCCACAATTTAGATAAAATTCGGTGGACCGGGTCGAGCAAAGCAGACATGTATGATGCGGCAATGTTTACACCCCATGCTTCCTGTGACAGCACAGTGCGTGTTCTGTAATCTCGATGGTTGGCATAAACAGCCGGTTACATCGCCTCAAGTCAAGTCACAAATTACACAGGAACTTGGACCATCATCGTTAATGGAATGCTCCGTTTGTTATGAAATTACGCATCCTGAATGTGCTCAAAAGGCCTGCGGAGATGGAGCACAAGCGAATGGTGTTGTTAATGAGGATCTGCCAAATAGCTGGGAGTGCCCATTGTGCTGTATGTCTGGCAAGAATACAGATTACAAAGTAAGATTTCGAAACATTTTCTATGTAAATCAATATCATCAAAACACTTTTATATAACACTTTTGCCAGCATATGAAAATGATTGCCAAAAACAATTAACTAAACTGAAATTCCATAAATTTTCTAATTTATTTTGACCTTTATTTTTTTTTTACCCAACTCATTTCAGCCGCGTCATTTTCGTGCTCGTCAAAAATCATCCGAAGTGAAAAACAATGGTGAAGCGGTTGCTGCGGCCAGTGGAAATGATAATAAATTAAATTTCGACCAAAATGATGAGAAAAGTAGTGGACCAGTATTAAGTGATTCAGATATGGATAATAAGTCAAATATTAAAAAAATTAAAGTGATGAGTCCAAAAGCGTCGAGTACGGTAATCAAGAAGGAAGAATCGGTGGAGAGGAAATTCAAAATTGAACCAAATGATGACAGTGACATGGCAAAACAGAACAATCACAGTGATGCTGGTGAAATTCCAGTTAAGCGTCGAAAAAGTGATGATGGTGGTAGTATTTGTAGTAGTTTACAGGATGGTGGTACTGAACATACTGAATCAACATCAAATCATGTGCCACGCAAGAAAAATACACTTCGTACGCAATTGGCGCAGCAGATTCTCAATTCATCGACAAAAGTATTGAAAAAACCATCGTTTGTTGTTCGACCAACGAACAGTTCAGCCTCCGGTAGCTCTTCATCGGTTTCATCATCTTCGTCTGGTACACATTATGCACTTGATCCAACTGCTTTGCTTGCAATATTCCGCTACTTACCGCAAGAAACACTTATCACATGTACGCTTGTGTGCAAAGCCTGGTCAAATGCATCCGTCGATCCAAAATTATGGACAAAAATGAATTGTTCGCATCACAAACTGTCTGCTAGTTTATTGATGGCAATTGTACGTCGTCAGCCAGAGCATTTAATTATCGATTGGACGAATTTAGCAAAACGTCAATTGAGTTGGTTGATTTCACGTTTGCCAGCCCTCAAATGTCTTAGCATTCAAGGCACCCAAATTGGTGCCGTTCTTGGTTTGCACACTTGCCTCTGTCCACCACTTCAAATGCTCGATTTAAGCTTTGTACGTAGCCTCAATGATAGTGCCATTCGTGATATTTTATCACCGCCCAAGGACTCGCGTCCCGGTCTCACCGATTCCAAATCCCGTTTACGCAATTTAAAAGTACTGAAATTGGCTGGAACCGATATATCCGATGTGGCTTTACGTTATATCACACAAGGTGTTCCATCACTGATTCATCTCAATATATCATCTTGTCAACGTGTTACCGATGCTGGTGTCGCACAAATCGGTTGCTCACCAAGTGCTATCAATACATTGGTTGAATTAGATTTAAGTAGTTGCAAATTGGTCACCGAATTGTGTCTTGAATATTTGGCCAAATGTGAGGCACTCACGTATTTAGATTTGCGCCATGTGCCGCAAGTACCAACGCAGGCTGTCATCAAATTTGCAGCCAAATCAAAACATAATCTACATGTGCGTGATATTAAATTAGTTGATAAACGAAAATAATCGAGTTTGGATTCGATTGCAATGGAATCGACGACATTTTTGGAATATTCGTGGGAACATCACAAAACATCGTCAGCTGACAATTTTATCATTTTATTCGACTCAATCGATGGATTTAGTGCAAATTAAATAGCAATTAGTGTAACAGTTTATGTATTTAAGTACACCACCCCCACAGCCACCCAATTTTTAAGGAAAGATGATACCATTTTTCTGCAATTTAGATCACAAATTTATGTTTTTTCTGTTTTTTGAAACAAAGAGAATTTACACCTGCAATTTGAATTACGTTTGGCACAAGAGATATAAATATATTCTAACGCATATTATTACGGCTTTTTTGGCCTGTTCACATCAATTTGATTCGATTGCGATTCGGGTTCAATCATTTCATAAATGGATTGTCATTTCTTTTTTTTTTTGATAAGAATTAACAAACAAACAAAAATATTTGTATAATTTTTGCTTGATTGGATTTGATGATGGAACAGATATTTACTAGGATAAACTCATTGAAATTGAATGACCATTGCGCTGGTTTGCTAAATACTTATTCATTTTAGAACAATTTATATATATATTCGTATACATGTATGAATCAGTGAATCAATTATGTTTGTAATGCATCAAATTTAGTGCAAAAAGATGATGAAAAAAAAAAAAGAAATTTAAACTCAAAATTGTAAATCACCTGACACAATTATAGATGATAATAAAGCATTTCAAAAAAATTAAACATTGCTTGCAGTTTATTGATTTAATTGCTGGACTTTCACCACTTAAAAGGATATCCATTAAAAAAAAAAACGAATAATCGCACAAAATTGTCACATTTTCTGTTTAACTTGTTAATTTTTGTTTTATTTCATTTCCATAAATTTGATGACAATTCAAAGTTAAAGCCAGTTTTATTTATCTGAACTGATTACACAATCAACATTATTTTTAAAAAATGGATGTGTGTGTGTGTTTTGGTTTAACCCGGCTGATGGAGTAGAGTGTGATCCATGTATCTATTTCTTTTTGCATTGAATTTAACATTATTGGAAATACTACGAACGCTGATCGGGAACGATTAGATTAGTGGTATTTGTAGTTTTTGTGGTGCTCTGAAAAATGATACAAATTACAACAACAATAACATTAGTGACATTGATACATGGTTAAGCGCCTGGGAACAAATTTCCATGACAAATTTTCATTAAAAATTCAATATACTTACTGATGCGATTATAGTTAAAAGCATAGAACAAAATAATGTTGGCGACAGCAATTTGGAAAAATGGAGCAACACCAACACGTTTTGTTTGAACATATTTATGTTGCCAACGCCAGTATGCACGACTGCAGGCACCAGCAAAAGCTTGTGGTGTCTTATTACGACGACCGAACCATGAACCAATTTCGCTTAGTTTCAATTGACTGAATGGCTTGTCGGCTAGAACAAAAAAAGATACATAAAAATAGTTATTCATTTTGCGAATTCGAGTGGACATTTGCAAATGTTGAAAATGAAGTGAAAAAAAAAAATGACGTTGAACACACACCAATGGCGATTGGTTATGTAATTTCATTGAAACAACACCGAAAATTATTGAATTTTGCCGGAATTTTTTTTAATAACGCTTTATGTTTACACTTACGTTTTCCATAGTAACGAGCTGGATCGTATGGTCCATGCTTTTCTGGGATGTACTCAATTGGATAATCACCGAAACCCATTTTTCTCTACTTCTGGATGAAATGTTCCGATTCACGAATTGAGAAAAACTGAGAGTTCTTGACTTACGATAATGAAGCGATGAAAGCGCCATCATTACGACATTTTTCTTTGACAGATTTTCGTACTAGATGCTGATTGATTGTCATTCGTCATTCTAGTACGTGGATTTTTAAAAACTACGGTTATGTTCATTGAAAATTAGGTAATTTTTAATTGAAATTCATGGAATTGATAAAAGATCAAATCGAACAAATAAATCAGTAAAAGGCAAAACAACGGAATTTATTCAATCGTCAGTTTATTTTGCAACATAAAAAAAATTAAAATGAATGATTTCATAGAATAGATAACTTCATTGATTGATATAGAGTGAATGATATCGAAGCTAAATTTAGATAAACAATAATAATACATTGCAAATGATCGTCAAGAATGTTTTCTGCCACAAACGTTTTTTTCTTTAACCTATATGAAGAAATGTGAAATATAACCAATCAATCAACATTTTTTATTCACAATATGCTACAAAGCTATTTATAATTTGTGGATAACTGTAATAGAGTAGAACATCGCATACACTCAATTTCATTGATAGTTTTTGTTTTGTTTTAATAATTTTTAACATATATTATCAACAAATGAATATTAAATATTCCAATATAAAATGAAAAGTGTGTGTGTGTGTGTACATATATCACGAGTCGATAATACCTCTAAAATAACATACAAGCCATGAATTAACGTGTTCTTTTGCGCTCTTATGAAAAATCTGAATCCCAATTAGTGTTTAGCCTAATTTTGTCCGCTTATATTTTTATACTGATTATTATATTTGAAGATGCACTTTTGTTGCTCACACAATTTATGGATAAATAGTGTACATTTCGCTCATATTCATATTTTGTTTCTTTTTTTTTCGTTTTGATTATTACATTTACTATTTTTCTGCGTACAAAATACATAAATTAGAATTAAAGCATTAGTTTTGCAACGAATTTGCACATGGTTACAATTCAGTTGTGACTAAATGCTGGAAAGCTTTAATTAGATTGGTGTTTAAATGTATATATATAGATATTTATTTTGAAATGCACCACTTTCGTTTCGCACGAAATCCATTATTTAAAGTTTTGTAAAATCAGCTGCAGTTGCATTGGCTGTGTCCGAACTACGTTTTAAATTTGGTTCTGTGGTGGTCTGATTTGGATTGGTTGCCATGCACGGTGGTGGTGGAGCTGGTATTTGTGGTCGTTTTATAAGTTTTGGCTCAAAGCAACGTGGTGATTGTGGTACAGAACATTCATTGCCTGTATTTGTTGTGCTGCTGGACATTTTATTGGCAGTGGACACTGATAACTGATTTCCATCGATCGATTCACTTGGTTTGATCGTTTCGCCATTTGACTCTTTGGCTGGTTCATCATTTTCATTCTCTTTCTCTTTGTCACTATTTTCTTTATCGCTTGATGAGTTTTTTCCATTGGATGTGGAATCATCATGATTGGCATTTCCATTTCCGTTGCCGTTACCATTATTTGGTTGATCAACATCAATAATTTCGACTTGTTTCTTATCAACATTATAGATATGTGTTCGTTCCAGTGTAGTTAAACTACGACCAGTGATACTGCCGACTGGAGTTGAGCTCATGCGAAAACTTTGTGTTTTCTTAATGCCTGGACTATCGGGCGAATGGTGTGAATCAAATTTTTCAAATGCAGCTCGAAGATTTGATTTCATCAATGATGTTGGCCGTTCTGGTATAGCCGGTTTATCATTGCGATTATTTTCATTGCTTCGATCACGCAATTGCACTATTTCAGTATCATCAGTTGAATTAGCACCTGGTGATGTTTTGATTGGTGAAACGGATGATAAATTTTCGGTGCTTCGTGCAACATTCAAGATGTTTCTTGGCAATGCGACTGGTCGACTATGTCGTTCACTTCCCTTTGATTTGAAGGCATTTCGCACTAGGGTTTGGCTATCGATAACCGGCATCGCTGGTCTGGGTGGTTTATCTGGTTTTGATGTTGACAGATTCTCAGTGCTACCGGAACACTGTTTCATTGACGTTGGTGTCGACGGTGGTTTAAACACTGTATTCGTTTGTGCTTTGGCTTCGGTGCGTAGAAAACGATTTGAACTGAATTTTGAGTCGTCTTGTGTGGTTGGAATTGAATTCAAGAATCGTTCTTTCATTGCAATCATACTTTCGGAAGTGGATTGTTGTGAACCAGTATTCGTATTGGCATAATGTTCGGCAGATCGTTGCGAACGATTATCGGGCGGTGTTGGTGCTGCTTTTTTTGTATTTTTTCGACGCACCGGAAGTTTTGGACTACTTTGCGGTGGTGGACTTGAATCGGACAACGAGCTATTCGATTGACTACGTTTTGTCAATGAATCGGTACTGCCGCCAGTGATTTCATGTTCAATTAATATCAGACTAGTATCGTGGCTGCTGCTTCTGGAATGCGTTTGATATGAATTGATACTTAAATTGCCCACTGATTGATTTGGAACGATACTTTGACTGCTGCCACCACTTCCAACAATATTCAATGATTTCGTCATAATGTTGTCCGTACTAAAATCACGATCAACCGGAAATCCACCATTATGAGGGAATAGCTCATCACGGCTCATTGTCACATAAAAATCATTTATCGTAAAATCATCACCGAAAAAATACGACCAATCCGAAACAAGCGCTTCAACAATCGTATTCACCGATGCGGTGCTATTCACTTTCGACACATAATCAGCATCACTGGTCTCGGCGGACCAAAGTAAATTCGGTGACATCACAATCGCTATATTTTGAGGTGTCATCTTATTCGTTTTATTTTTTTGAGAGAGTAATTCTAAAGAGAAAGCCACAAGAAAAAAAGAAACCAATTCAAATAAATGAATCGTTAAATTTAAATTATGCAAATGGAATCACCTAAAATTATGTAAATGACACTTTAAGAGTTTTAAAAATCAGAACGAGAGTGTGTTACCTAGAAATTTGGTTAAATATCGCAAATTTTGATAGTTTGGCTTTGGCAACTGGTTGATTGCATTTAAAATCGCTGTTTTACGTTGTTCCTCGGTTGGACGTTGCGAAGCCGATATGAATTGATCGTATAGATTAAATGTGAGTAAAGGCTCGGGTAGGTCTCTTAGATAGGATTTTAATGCACTAGCTATAACATGAACATCTTGATATTCATTTGGATATGGTGTTGCTATTAAATTTGCATCCATCGCTGAACGCAAACGACGAAGTTTCGAACCAGCTGAAAAATAAACAATAACATTTCATTCAATTCGGTTTAAAACTAACTTTGAAACTGCTCAACAACAAATTGACAATTGATAGGTGGAGAAAAGTATTCACTTACCACAGCCAACACGTAATAAACCCTCTTCAAATAAACCCTTTTCCAAAAGGCAGCAAATGCACAGCTCAATGACATATGATATAGTTCGTTCGGTCGTAGCCAAATGCTCTTCAAGCGGTACTTTAAATACCTTTCTATTATTTCCCTCTGCAAATAAAATATCACATCAATTGATGTGTGTTGATTATTGTTGTCCGGCGTCAAATGGAAAACATTCGATACAAAAAAAGTCCACACACACAAAAAATAACAAAGTAAACTTACTAATGAGACCATTAATGCGATTCATAACATCTTCAATTTCCTCGAGCGCCGATTTATAGTACAATTGTTGGTACTTGATAAAATTGATCACATGATTTGCCATGACATCTTCTTCGGCAATCAATTCAAACATTTCGGCTGCCCAAATATCACGCTCTTTTTCCAGCTTTGCTTCACACTCCTCTTGTTCTTCACGCAACTGATTTATTTTGGTGTTGCTGTCGTTCACACGAATTGCCGCCTTGTTCACGCAAACCGATTACGAAAGAAGACAAAACAATGCACAGAAACAAAAAGAGAAAAGTCACAGTTAGCCACAATCCCATATAAGTCACGAGCACACTGACTGCTATTGTTTATCGGTTTGATTGTTTAATTCAAATTGAATTGATTGTTTGCACTCAATTTTGTTTTTTTTTTTTGCTTCGTTTTCAAGAAAAACTGAACTAAATCTAAAACTTCATTTGTAACGGTCACTATTGAAATAAACAGTTAAGCAGTTTAATATTACTCAATGCTCCCTCGGTTCCGCAGCTATTTACCTGATATTTGTGTTTGGCCGAATCGTTGTCTTGCATTAATTTCGCTACAATTCGTTTTTGTTTTTGAATGCGACCGATGTGATTTTCCAAGATAATTGACAACTTTTTGGTAACATCATTTTCCACATTAATTTCATTGTTTACAATTTCGACGGCGATATTCTTCTCCAGTTTAGCTATAGAAAATAAGAACAACAAAATGGTTTTTAATTACAAATTTGAATAAATCATTTAACTAACTATGAAATTTAAATAAGTGAAAAGACAACAACAAAAAAACTTACCACAATTTTCAAGCACATCGCGCAACACACCTTCTGGCAAATCTTTCAATGATTCTTCCATCGATTGGGCCAATTTATATTCGTGCACTTTTTTACATCGTTTATCTCGAGCATCTTGATCCACATTGGTATTGTTGCTGGTCGGATTTGGAACAAATTTACGACAAATTTTATCCAATACTTCTTTGTATTTTTCCACATGTCGATCGGCGGTGACCAATTCTTCGCTATTTTTATCGGTTTTTGTTGGCCTGTAATTGATTTGATAAAATAATCGAAACGAATAATTTTCGGTGGATTTGCAAATTTTCAAAAACATTGACGTCTTCTAGTGAACAGTTTTTTACGATTTTTTTTAATGGAATTGCTTTTTATCAGCATAAAATGAATAAACAAATAAGCCCACAATCGTTTATACGAGCGAAGAGAACCAATTTTTGTTTTCGACTTTCTTGATTGAAGTTATAACGGCAAATACGTCGCGCATGTTTTTTTTCTTCTCTCTTCACTGTTTACCGGCATGCCGTTGAATTGGTCGACCATTGCAACGCAAAATCATAACAAACAAGCGCTTGAACGGATCAATGATTATTCGTCTAACATGATGTATCGTATTTAATATGCTAAATATAAACGCATTCTTAATGAAAAAAAAGGGCGGATTAACATAATGATATATCGCGTTGCTACTTTGCATGTTCGCTGTGTGTGCGTGTTCATTTTTTTCTGCACTCTTGTCAGCCACACAGCATCCAATTGAGCTTGATTCGAGATTTAGCTTGAACATTCACGGAAATCACCGTTCACACTCACACACACACACACATAGGCACGCAGCAAATGCACTCATTCATGAATTTGCTTACTCTCATGGCACTCATTGCAGCCGATGATGGTGATTAGACAAGCAAGCCCCAACCATATATAGAGTGGTTTGGGTATACAGAAATCCAATGTGGTACAAAATCGACGAATGACTGACTCGTGAATGAGAGTGTGCATTGGATACGGTTGTGTGGGCTGTTGTATAATGTGTGCGCTTGTTCTGTACGACATAAAATGTACAATGTACATGTCTATGCTCTAATGTAATCGCAAATAATTTGTGCGGTTGGAAAATCAAACAAAAGAGCCAAATTCAGTTATGTGTGGCGTGAAATATAGAAAAATAGGAGAGAGAGAGAGAGAGAGAGAGAGAGAGAGAGAGAGAGATAGAGAGAGAGAGAGAGAGAGAGAGAGAGAGAGCGAGATGCTTTTGATTCAATCAACAACAGCTAGCGTTAATTCAATTGAATAGAGCCCGCTTTACAAAGATCGCACGAACAAAAGCGTAAGCGGGAAAAAAACAAACAAACACACGCATACACACACACACACACTAAACAAACAATGACAATGATGATGAAATGAAATTGTGCATGGTTCTTTATGTTTATCGCATTAGAACCAGAGCAAAAATCTTTCAATGCTGTTGCTTTTTATTTTGGGTTTTTTTTTCTCTTCATTCCCGTGATATTATTTGTGATGCATTCTTTGGTGTAAGTCAAAATAAAAACATAAACACACTATACATTTGTGATATGAGATCGAAAACAACAGCATCTTTCACTTGAAATACATCAACCGCCTACAAAGCCGATTCATTCTCACTCACACGCTTCATGTTGTTTTCGGTATTCTGAATGCGCACATTGCGAACATCACACATATGTTTAGTTCGTGTATAGAAAAGCTTCTGAATATAAAGGGAAAAAAAATCAGCCGCAAACAATGGGATCGGCAATAAGCAATTCATTTTTATGTACTGGCTTTATCCACACTCAAAATATACGATGGAAAATGAAGGGAAAAAAAAACAAAACTAGTGAGCGCCCGATTTCATGCCGTTGTTTGATAGTGCGATTCATCGAGAAAAATAATGGCACGAAATAATCTTTTGGACTTGCGCTTAATCATCAAGATTTTCTGATTTGTTACTTTTTGTTTTGCCGTTTTGATTTGCTTCAGTTTTTTTTTGTTTTTGTTTTGCCTAACATCATTTGATATAATTATTTTGTTTCATTTCATTTATTCCTATTCGAAGCGCATACGCAAGGGAATTGTGTGCGGTTTTGATCACGCTCACCGTCCGAATGACAGTTATCTTTTGCTTTTGTTTAGCGATAATTTGTTGTTGTTTATTTTGTTTGTTTTTTTTTCGTTTGTTTGTCTATTTGATTTCATATTAAGTGTACGCTAATTAATCTCAACCGGAGTGCGATTTGTGTCACATGCATAACACACACACACACACATATTTATTGATGGAGTTGCTTATTTTGATTTACCATTCAAAATCCGGCCAATAAAATTAAATATGAAGTGTATGGTGAATGATGAATATGGAGATTAAATTGAAGTGTGTTGTTGTTTAAATCGCAACTAGGGCCTGTTATTTCGTCGAATGGCTGACGTTAGAAAAGCGTAACAAATGAGTGCAAACCGACGAAAAAAAAAGTTATGTGTAATTGTGAAGCGTAAGCATAATTACAATCATTATACCTTGCATACTTTAATTGTGTGCTATGATCACACAAATTGCCCAATAATGTTTGCATGAAAACAGATGAAAAACCCCGAATGACCGAATAACCAAACAAAAAAAAAATGTGTATTTGGGAGCAACAACAACATCAGCAGCGTTGAACGCTGGATAACCTTCGCTTTTTTTTATTAAAGCATAAAAATACTGACTCACACTTCACAAACACACAACACACCATTCGCCGAATGATACGACAAGCGCTTTTTCCCGTTCGTGTTAATGCATGTCTCGCATTCAATACGATGTTTTCTAGTTTTGTCTATCTACATATGTTTTTTGTCTATTTTCAACCATTCCACATGTTTTGATGATATGTAAACATATTTAGAAATATAGCACGCACACTAAATAAAACTATGACAGTTAGCATAAAACAACCCACTAACCTCAGCCGAACCGAACACAAAATATATTATATATATACGTATCAAAATGGTGCGTGATTTGTTTTTGTTGCGTGCGCTTATTTGCTTACCTTGAAAAATTTTCAGCAGCGATTTTAATTTTATGGAATTGCTTCTTCATTTTGGCGGTTCTAGTTGTTGTGTGTGATTTTTGCTTTCGGAAATTGCGTTGCGAACTTCAACACTATGTAAATGTATTGGTGTTTTTTTTTTTCGTTGATTGAAGTTTCGTTCGATAGCAGGAAGTTCATTCGTATTGAACGTTTCGAATTTGTGAAAATTTGATTCCAAATATTGCTTCCGATTCGTTTATTTTGATTGCTGTATAAGTACATGCGATGGCATCTAAAGGAAATTGAAAAAAATAAAAAATAAAAAAGCCATTAACATCTTTGGGCGGATATTGGTTGACTGTGGCATTCAATTCAATTCATTCAACCGTTTTTCACATTCACCAATATTGAATCATCATTAACACGAAAAATCCTTTTTATATTTATGTTGGAAAGTATCACATTTTATTTACGGACCATGACAAATAGAAAACGGATTGGAACAAATGCGGAATTTAATCTTGAAAACCGCAAAGACCGTGAGCATTGAGAGTATAGCTCAGTGCTGTCATCCGTACCGTATTCATATCGATTTTTGTGTCCCTGCCACAACCATTTCCATTTTAACCTTGATCTGAACTTTTGCTCACATTAGCGCACAGAGTGTCCAAGTTGACAGAGAATCGAGTTAGACAGTTGTTGGTGTTTTTTTTTTGATGTTCTCTGTTCTCTGTTTGTTTGTGTGTCATTGTCATTTACCGAAATATGAATAATTCGTTGAAGAATGCATTCAAAGATTATAATTGATGGAAACAAGTGTTAATATACACAGAAATGTATATAAATTCATGAACGACACTTCACGTTTCAAACGTGCTCATTTTGTGCCATTCGAATAGACATTCCCCGAGAGCACAAAGTCATCGAGTGTAAATAAAATATAAAATGAACAATTTACAGCTGCTCATAAATGGCAAATATTGATTATCTAATTGATAAAGTAGAGAGCGCGCCATTGCAAATGAACGATTATTGATAAACATTTTTTTTTTTCATTATATACATCGAGCTGTGAAATATGATATTGTGGTTTGTTGTTTACACGAAAATTGATATCGAAGTGATGACTAGGTACTCGATGTGACTTCGGATTGATATGAAAATTGCACAAGTTTCAATTGTTTCACGTATCTGTCAATGCGCATTGCTTCAAATGCGAAGTGCTAAAATAGCTTATTTTACCAACCAACAGCTTGTTGGTTACGTATCATTCGAAAAATGAAATGTTTATTCAATTTTCTGCTTTTTTTCATTAGCATATTGATTTCGCTGCTTTAACTGTACCTATGCCATTAATTATCGTTTTATGGTTCGTTTCAGTAGGTGCATTGGACAAACATCATTATAATTTTTTTTTTAATCCAATGTTTTGCTAAACTTTCGCTGATCTGGTGTATTGCCTTAGCGTTGCTCTCGATGCTCTCCTTTATTTAAATATGCGATGAATTTTTGATGTGTTTTGGATAAAATGGTTGATGTAGTCTCGTTTGTCTTTTTATTTTCACTCCCAATTTTAATACAATCAAATCGTTGGCTTTGCGTTTTTAATTGGATACTGTGATGGTAACGAGTACACAAAAGGGTGATAATATAATAAAAGCCAGCAAAATGTAACGAACGAACAAAAAACTAACAGAAAAAAAATTCGATGAATTTCAATTGAAAATGTTTTTTTAAAAATGTTATTGCTGCGGCTGCACATGAGACTGTATGTCGTGTTGATTGTTGGCATTTGATGTGTGTTGTCTGTTGTTGTTGTTTTTTGTTGTTGTTGTTGGTGTTTCTTTACGTTTCTTTTACGAATCGTTGCCGTAAATGTTCGCGATGTGTCGGAGCTTAGTCACCATTACAGATGTTGTATGAGATCATCGGCTGTGCGCGTAATAATTGTTGCTAATGTTTTTTTTCTTTTTGTCTGTTTGTATCTGTTTCCTTTTTATTGTTTCATCTTTTTCGTGCGTTCACTTTTTATTTGGTCTTTCTTTTGGTTTGCTTGTTTTTTTTTGCACTCCGATTTATAGATTTATTTATTTATTTTTACTGTGCGCACATGAACAAGCTCAATTTCACTTCGTTTCTGTGCTCACTTTTTTCCGTTTACTTGTTTTTTTCTATAACAATTTATGAGCACGTCTTTTAGTTGCTAGTTTTATTTTCAATATCGCTATTGCGTCTGTAATGATACCTTATATCCGATTGATTTCAAAGCACAAAATTATACAACATTAATCATCTTTAGCATACACACACGCACACTTCAATCGCATAGGCTTGTTTGTTGACTGTTGATGCAAAATGCAGTGAAACATTTACATATATACATATAAAAAAAAGAAGAATAATATTACAAACGCGACACCATACTTGCTAACTGTTGTACTGCTAATTTATTTATTTACTAAGGTTATAACAATTCATTGGATAAATATCCACAGCAACGAAGTATCCACAATGATTATCGCTTTCAGATTCAATCGAGCAGTCCAAAGGAGAGAGAGAAAAACAAAATTACACCACAACAACCAAGTCACATACGATTACAACGATAAAACAAAACAAAAATTATATGAAATACTTGAATAACAAATCGTTTTCTCCTGTTCACACACTTCCAATTCAGACACTTGTATTGTGTGTATCGCTTTTGCGTTTGTAATGGAAAAATTGTCAAAAGCGAAATTATCCACGAAATGATACACACAGTCAATGACAACAATAAATTAGAGAGAGAGAGAGAGAAAAAAAAACCAATTTAATTCTTTCGAACTGCGTTTTCAACGTCACAATTGATAAAACAAAAACAAAATTCAAATAATGATTGCTCACACACACAAAATTTCATATTTAATAATGTGCTTTTTTTTCAATTCAGTTCTTCGACGATTTTTTTTAATTTTCCTCTCTTTTACCTTTAACAAAATGACACACAACAATTCATTGTGGCTGTCGACGTCGTTGTTGTTTCTTTTCCACTGTGCCTTTGATATAATTTTTTTTTTCTGCTGCTGTCTTGTCTTCTCCGCACACCTCTTCAAACGACTCTCTTTCTCACTGACTGATACACATCACAGCACTAGCATTACATTGATGTCACTGAATGTAACAATATGCACAACTACATGGCCAACGTCTCTGACAGCAAAGCTATGCTCTCTCAATGGTATCGTTGTGGTTGTAGAAGGCGAGAGAGAAAATCAACATGTATTTAGTTTGGATATAGCAATACATTGACAAGATGTCAAATATTCTACGCACACAGGCTCACATGATTCGACGATTTGATGGTGTTGGTGGCTCTGCATTGGCATTTTTCGTTTGTGATTTGAACCACTTAACGTACCGTTCACACAAACTCTTGAAAGTTTCCATTGATTTTCGCAGCGATATAACGCGACGGCACGATGCAGTGATTATCGTGTGTACTTCAAATTCCAAAGTGAACAAATATAACGTTATACAGAAATGTGTCATTATGAATCGTTATCAACCGGACAATGGTGCTATTTTATCACAGAAACTCGAGCATTTACTGAGAAATAAGTAGATAATAGAATTCATTTGAAATATGACTAATAATTATCAAGTACTTTTAATAGAACGCATGAACTTTGTTTTCTGACCTTCACAAACTGTAAAAACGCACGATTTTCAAAGCATCTATGTATTTATCTACTTTGGCTTCCGCATTTTATGATTCATATTATGAATTATTATATTTTATATTGTATATTTGTGAGATTATGAATTATGCTTTACAAAACAGGAATGATTCATTGGATCTTGTAACGATAGTTTCAGTTCCTCTAGCATCTTTATTCTTAAAATTCGATTCTAGCATCACGATTGCACAATGCTCTTTGCTCGTTGCACATTGCATTGTTCTGAAGTTTGATGAGTTCCGTGCAGATTATGGAATTAATTTGTTTCGATTTTGTTGACAAATTTTACAATTTCTTAAGATTACATAAAATGTCAACATTTCAGAATTTACGTTTCCATATTTTCGATTATTTATGCCAGTTCCGTGTTTAAGTTTACTGAAGCTTTGAGAAAATCTCCAAAAAGTGTACAATTTGTCAGTTGAAACAAATTAACATTGCATTACACACAATCCAACTGAAATTGGTCAAAACAGTTCCGAAGCAATAAGTCAATGCATGAAATCGGTTGAATTTGTCATTTTCTTAGTTTTGTGTTTATGTTGCTTAGTTAGATGTTGCTGGTGAATAATGGATTCAATTTCATTTGTTAATTCACATCACTTCTTTCGACATAATTTTCCTATTTCCTCATACCAAAAAATATCCCCGTAATTATTGTAGTTGTAGTTGTAGTACAACAACTATTTCCAAATCATCTATTTACATTAGAATAATCAAATAAAAGGCTTTGGTTTCGAGCTCATTTTCTGAATGTTTAAAATACACATTTAGAAAATAAGCTCAAGTTTCAGATGAAACGAAAACCACTTCACCAGAAGATTGTGTATTTGGAATGCGAGAAATTAAGTGCATAATTCAGAGATTGAATATGTGTCTCGAAACTAAAACAGAAGTAAACTAATTTACCAGAAACTGAACATCAAGTTGTGGCATTGATAAAATTCATTAAATTTATTTTATACCTCTTGAAATTCCACATGTGTAGCAACAAAACAAAAATCGCCTGAATGTATGCTATTCACTTGTTTTTGCAAACATACTTCAGTGTTATGTTTGCCTCGCAAAAGGCCAATTCGCACGTGTATCCCGAATATTGTAATTTTATATTCGGTTGTGTTGTAATCGTTCATTAGACGTGTTAAATCGTACATTGTTTGTAGTATCTAAATATACAGATCTTGAATTGCTCATTGTCCGGGGCTCCAAATGATTCGATATGGAAAGCTTTGACTCTCAGTGTGACCAAGTAATTGTGTAATTTTATACGTAGATGAATTGTTTGATTCCAACAACCTTCGTTGTAGTACTCACCTCAAGCAAATATTTCTGACTAAATATTTGTCTCAATCGATATGAATCGCAAATATTGCATCGCCTACAGCAAATAAAACTCTCATGATCTAGTGCCATTTTGGCGGTTTATTTTTTCAAGCCGCCAATTTTCAAACACTTATTTCACACTTTGAATCGTTATCTGATTTGAAATTTGCAATTTGAGAAACTGTGAAACGGAATCACAAATTCTGGTGAGGAATCATTTTTGGGTAAATTAATTGACCTTGTGCTGAATTGCTTGGCACATGAATCACACACCAGAAATGAAACTACAACTGGTTTGGTTTTCACTAAAGAAAGAAAGTTTCCGACGTTGCACACAATGGAATCGCATGAGACCAGAATTTCGATTGTCCAAACGTGTATTTAAATGATTTATACGGAACATTTGCCAGGGCACATGAAGCACATGCGTCTCGTCTATCTATACATATTTTTTCTTACACAAGTTCAATCTCTTTTTAATGTAACACATTCATTTTGCTTTCTTTGTTCGCAACATCTTTGCGAGTGTCTGGTCAAGGCACGAAGAACTTGTAACCTCTTGATGCTTTTTTTTTATTTATTCGCAATAAAATCGCATTAACTTTACTTTTACGTGCCACCACATCAAACAAAGGGAAAGTTAAAATTTATTGGGAAAAACTAACAATTCTCAAGTGCGAATAAATTGTCGGACATCACACTACTATAATGAGGAAGTATGGTATTTACACTTCAAGTAAGCAGATGGAAGCACTTTAAAGTCTTACTCGTTCCGAATACTCACATCTTGAAGATTGGTATTTGTTTTGTATAACATTTACATCCATTTATGGTTTTGTAAACTTCCTGTGTGCTGTAGAAAGAAAAAAAAGGGGGCAAAAATAGCTCAGCTAGATTGCTATTGCTCTTGTTCTTGATCAAGATTACCTCTCATGTGTGCTAAAGTTTAAAATGCATAAAAAAAAATGTACCGAACACATTTTACCTCCGGTCAAACGTGTATTTGACGCTATGCATCAAATAAACAGTCTAAATACAACCGCAAATGCTTTTCATTTCACCGTATTTATTTTATATGCTTCGCAATTTTGCCTCACAGGAGAATGTTTCACTACAAAGAAATATACGAGACGAGAAAAACAAAACATTCTTAAAAAACATATATCTTCATTAGATGGATGGAAGTGGGCAAACAAAACAAAATAACAACATCGCCTGAAACAATGGCATTGCAAAAAAAAGTAACACATCAAAACAGAATAAATTCTTAGAAATTGCCTGCAGCAGTGTAATTTTTACTTTTGATTAATGGAATGACGAGCAACTTAAAGTTAAACTCTGTTTAATTTTCAATTCTTTATGAAAGCAAAACAAGCAAACAGATCTTACCATCCAATTTCATCTCTGTCTAATGGATTTCAATTTATCCATCAATTCAATGATTAATTTCACTACAATTACAACAAAATTCAAATTACAGAAATATATCGGTCAACTAAATGTGGCTGGAATATTAATCGATGCTAATAAGCATCGATAGATTTTGTACCTTTGTTTTCAGGTCAATTAAGCCATTAGATTGGTGAAAATGGTGAATAAACATTTTAACGCCATATCAATTGGCTGTTCAATTTATTTAGCAAATACTTTCGAACGATGTTCCTTTTCATTTTATTTATTAATCATCAAGACAATGGTTAAACCGTGGCCACAATACAAACAGTTTATCCAAGTCAATTCAATTCGAATGGCTGTCTTCACACATTTTCGTTCACTGCAAAAGAACTGTTAAACCAGAAATGGTCAAACTACTTTTATTCGTTGTGTGTATGTTGTTGTCGTTTGGTTTTATATGTTCGGTTCGGCTCACATGCGGCATAAATGTTGTAAACGGTCAACGAGTACGGAGTACAAGTTGTAATTCACACCAATTTGTTGAATTACCGAATTAAGAACAAATGCTACTACTAGCGCATAGCACTTTAGCTCTCGTGTATTCGTATAAAGTAGTACCAAGTGTTGGCCATATTCTTGGCTATCTTTCCATTTTTGTGTTAGAAAAAAATGGGTCAAACGCCCAAAACATACATTCGATTGACACTTTTTTCTTTGTTTTATGTGTGTTGTTTGTCGTTTTACAATTGTCTCTTTTCGTTGTCGTTACCAACAATTGTTATTAGAACGGGCACTGTCGCTATTACTTTAAACGATCGAAATGCACAGATTCGATTTGTTAAATTGCTTCACAACATGGACAGTAACTGGGAATAAATGGTGCAATTGATATTAAATTGAATCGTAACGAAGGTGTAGTCCAGTCACTAGATTTTCATGGTATTTTTTTTTCTGTGTTCTACAGATTGACTAGTTTTTGTTCGTTTTGCATTTGCAACCCGGACAGTTGAGCCAATTCCAATGAAAACTCTTACTGGTAGCCAAGATACACAAGATAAACACCAAAGTGGAAATAATGTCAAGCGCTAAATTAAGAATTCAGAGAAATATAGATGAGCTGGGTAGAACCACTGGAAACGTAAAAAAGTAAGGTGGAAATGTAAATCATTCGAAATACCAAAGGAATTTATTTTGATTTAATTATGAGGTGTGTTCGAGAATCAGTATGACCTTATTTAATGCATTCGCAACAAAATCCACACACCCAGTTGGCATGCCAACATATTTTGAACCGAGAAAATGCAATTTCAAATGATTATCATGTTTGGCTGAAATGAGTGCCACGAATCGACAAAAAAAATACGTAGAAATATGTGATGGAAAAAGTAGGTGTTGAATTTGTTTTTTTCAAGTATCATCATCGACCTGTTTCGATATGCAGCAAATGTTATCACATTGGAAATTGATGGCACCCACAAACTATCAAAGACTTACCCTCATTTCATCACCATTCAAATGCAATTAAACGTTTTTGGTGACGCATAATTTAGTTTTTCAATTGAAATTCAATGATGCAGCGATGCCTACAAATAAACACCAAAACTAAATGGCAATAAAAAAAACCACCGATATTTTCAATTAAAAATAAAATTATGACTGTTTTATTGGCAATAATAATAATTAGATCCATAGAACCTAGTTACAAACAGAAACAGTATTCAATGCTAGTTTATTGATTTTGCTGAACTGTAAAATTGAGCAAAATGCGCTGTTTTTTTTTTTAAATTCAATGTCCTCGAAATGATATTATGAATATATGCTGTGTGCATCTCATCAATGCACTATAATTAGCCCAAAATAAATGGGCATGCGTTCGATTTATTTCAAATATCTCTCATATCATTTCGTGTATTTGATAAAAAAAAAAAAAACAATTTATAAACGTGTCTCATAGTCATTATAATGAACAATTCAATATTTTATAGAAATTTATTCGCTGTTTGAATCTGTGACAATCCCATTCAGCTTCAATTGTAAACAAATTGTTTGATGTTTAGTATTTATTTTTATTTAGCTCTTCTGCCATCTGCTTTGTTTTTTTTGTTTTGTTCGTATCTTGCACAAATATTTATCGATTTGTTTAATGAATAGTAAAGTTGTACGCAAATTGTACATATTGTTTATTATTTAACATCGATAGAGTTAGTGATACAAATGGTTGTGTTTATTGTTGTTTTTCGCTTATTTATTTTCAACATTCAGGTTATTGATTAAAAATGTGCATTCACATTATCGGGGGCTATTTTATGCTGGAACTGATATTTATCCTATTTTTTGTTTTGTTTTGTTTAAATTCAAATAAATGACAAGAAACGATTATCGTTTTTGTATTCATAGTCTATTTACACATATAACGCATGGTGATTATGTTGCAAAAGCATATTGCAAGCGATTTAGGTTATTTTCTATTGAATTTTAATCAATTGTGATTTGATACGCGTACTATTTTCATTTCATTCAAAGCATTTGAATATTTTATATATCGGTGTAAAGTTTGGTGACTGTTGATTACAATAGACGAGATGCAATTTTGATATTGTGCTGCACAGTGTGAGCACGTGCGCGTGTGATCATTTGTAAAAAATAACAACAAAAAATTGGTAGGTGTTTCTTTTATTTTGTTCAATTGGTTAATGGAGCGTGAATAAAAATGTGTTGGCTGAAATTCCTTACAATCGCAGTTCCATACATCAATTACAATTTTTTTTTTTAATTCATGCACATTGATAAAGCGAATCGTGCAGCAATTGTTCACATGCGTGCAAATTACCTATAAATCCTAACATTTGTCTGGCTTTTTGAAGAGTGTTTATTTAAGGTTTTTAAAGTTTTTTTTTCTGTTATTCTTTTTTCATTATTCTCGTCTGTATGCTTTAAATTATAATGTAACTTAATTGGTTCAGTCTTCATATTTTACATTTAAAATACATAAATAATATTTATTTTTTTCCATTTTTTTTTCTCTCATCTGTTTGTTCTTCAGTTTTTTTGTTGTTTGTAGCTCATTTAAATAAATATTAACATATTGTTTAACACTTAAACGGTGTTTGGCTCATTTTATATTCGGGTGATTCTATTGCGAAACCATTTTCGATTGCCATCGATCGTATACTTAAGATTTATGCGTTCATGAAGAACGATTAAGTGAACGGGAAAATGAACCTTCGAAATAGTATCCTTGGCGACGCTGCATTGTTTTCGCGATTTACCGCTATTTTCACCACTTTTACTGACACACATCATACACACACACACACACACAACACACGTGCGAGCTTTTGCATTCGTTTTTTTTGTTTGTTACTTAAATTAAAATTGCATATTCAATATCAGCTCATGAATAGTGAAATCTGCACGAGATAATTTATGGTTTGTAATCGATTTCGCTGTTTCATCTTCACTGTGAATGCAATCAGAGGTTTTGTATTTTATTTTTAGCTTCTTCGTTTCATTTTCGATTGTCTTCGTTTCGTTGATGCAATTGTGATTGATTGCACCCGTTAAATATGATTTTGTGGGTGACGTTGCATTCGAACCATGCAAAATTGACATGCAAATGAAAGTGAAATTGTTGAATTGTCACCGCACAATTATTGGAAAATGCGTGTGTGATTAAGTCAGAGTGAATGCGGTTTTGATTTTTGTTTTGTTTTTCGTTGATTCACAGTTAATGATGCGCTTGTTTTTGAATGGATGGCGTAAGATGCCAAACAATCAACATCATTCTCGTAAATATTCTGGTTTTATGTTGCATATGCCAACCGCGAAATCATTAGTCATTCCGAACAACAACAAAAATACATCAATTTTCTCGCGTCGTCTTCTTTCGTAAAAGCGTGTGTGTGTGTGTGTGTGTATTTGATTTTTTTTTCTCTTTAAATTTTGGTTTGAAAATGATCGCATACAGCGAATGCGTCTGTTTCGCTTGAAATCCGCTCTTTCATCATTGATTAAAACCATTTCAGTGTGCATGAATCATTCGAGTGATGTCACTTTTCTTCATTAAATAAATCTGTGATTTCTAGTTTTGTCTTCGATTTTTTTTTTAATTTAATTTTACTATCACGTCTTTCTTTCTTCATCATAAATTCCAATTTGCCACAAATTTTCATGAAACAAAAAAAATACACATCAACCAATTTGTGTGGTCAATAAACTTTTGAAGTTTTGTGATTTCATTTTTTTTAACACATTCAATAGATTCAAGAAGATTGCAGGATTGAATGAGCGAGTTTCGGCATCAAATTAACAATTTTAATTCCTGATTCTCTTCTTCTTATTCTTCTCAATTAAATAAGGCAATGACTTTTAATACAGATATCAATAAATTCACAAAACAATATTTCCGCTCTTCGTTGTCCTACCGCAAAATATATTTTATCAACCACACTTACAATGCAGTAACAAACGTCTGTAAAATTGTCGCTTTAAATATTTCATTTTTCTTTTTATTCAATTCTTGTCTACGCCAAGTGCAGTGTTGACATGTTCATTCGAAATAGACATTGATCAAAATCGAATTAAAAAGAAATTCCTTGCTAGATTCATTTCTATACTTAAAAAAAAAAATTGTATGAACAAATATCACGGTTTTTTGGTTGACTCATATCAGTGCTTGGCATTGGCTACCAAATGGTGTTCTTAAATCGTCTATAAGACATGCACTATTCGTCATCTAAGTTTTCAAATTTGATAATTCACAATAAGTTTTGCCTAAATGAACAAAAAAAAAAAAAAACCAAACGCTTTTTAATGATTAGAGTGTTTTTTTTGGGGGGTAGTTTTAGTGGCATTCAGTTTCCAGTTGTCTATGGAACCGATATTTAAAATTCCCAAAATCACCGTTCGATATTTGGATTTTTTGTTGGACTTCGAAAGAATCCAAGCGTTTCCAATGTTTTAACCGATCGATTGATCAACTCATCTTTAAATTTCCATATCGTTGTGTCACGTACCGAATGCTCTTTGAATTCATCGCAACTTTTTTTCAATGTTTTTACACAATCGGCACGATAATGCTGCAATTGTGCATCATCCGTTGATATTGGATATGATTGACACACTCCACCTAAACAAGCCAATGGAAAATGATTGTGTAACGTTAGTACACGTTCTGGATTATGGAAGCATTTCACATATTGGTTTGGCTTGGTATAATTTTGTGCACGATAAACATGTTGCAGCATGTGCAAATACTTTGGTATATCACGATACCATCCATGCTCATGTTGATGTGCATCCAAGAAATAGACATTGCGAACATTGTAGCTCGGATATGTTTCGCTTTTGATTTTTAACGCTTTCGGCTTAACACGTTCCATGAGCTCAGCCCATGTCATATCCTCTTTTGGCATAATCACTTCGTCGATGTCGAGCAATGCAAGAAAATCATACATGTACATATTTTTGTACAGGCAATCATTGTACGGAATGATTTCATTTTGACGCTTGTGATTGGTTTTTTTCGTTAAGTACAAATGCTGAAAGCCGGGCACATTCGGTTGTCCACCCGACAATGTAAGCGGTGTCACCTGAACTTTTCCCTCGCGTTCATAGTGCTTCAGGACCTTTGATATATTCGGATGCACTTGCAATTCGTAAAAGTAGATTTTTTCCGCACCCAAAATGTTTAACATTTCAATCCATTCGACGAGCCGCACCGACAAGTCATCGTACAGAAAATCTAAGCCTTTCACACACACCGCAAAACCTTTTTTCTTATCGTCCGGTGGCCGATTGTAAATCACCCGTAGATTATTTGTAGCCGTATCACATTCCTTTTCGACAATGGACACCGAAGCCGGCACAATGCCATGGAATGGCTTTGGTATTTGACATGCAATCAAATACGGTGAATAAATGCCTTGCTTGTAGTTACCCCATTTATTATACCAAATGTATTTGTATTCAAATGTTTTCACAATGAATGGCTCCTTTTGACCATCAAACCAAAATTGACAGAATGTTTTCACTTTTGGTTCGATGCGATCAATCATACCGAGAATTCGAACGGCCGGTCCAATGCGTGAATTTTTACGGATGTCATAGTAGGCGCCAAACAATTGAAATGTACCATTTGTTGTACGCAACGTTTGCCAGTAAATGTTATTGAATTCTAATTCAAATATTGACGGATATTTGGCACAGGTTGATGCTTTTTTCTGTGAAAAATTCTTATACTTGCTCCAATATGTGATCGGCAATGATGGTATACGATTCTCCACATCACGCACCAGTGATTCATCGTCGATACCTATAATAATAGCGGAAAACAATGTTTGAGTTAACAATTTATACATTTCAACTAATGTACACAAATAATAGATGGTTTTTAGCTTGTAATTTAGGCTCAAGTCAAATGAGAAAAACAAATGGCGGAAATGAGCAAGCGGGAAAAAAAAAGTATTACAAAAATTGCTTACCTTGTCGACTATCGATTAGCACATCCAATGGTAATATGCGATCGGTTGTCGTTGATGTTGCTTCAAAATTGAACTTTGAATCTTTCTGAAGCAGCAATCGGCCGCTCATCGACGCTTGTGGATAATCTTCCAAAACAATATTATTGCTGTGTATCTTAAATAAACCGATGACTACGAACGACCACACGCCAAGCGCAAATAGAATTTTAAGTATAGACTTGGAATTTGGCATCTTGGCTACTTCTCACTGTTTGTAGCCGTGATGTGTTTTATTTTTCTTAAAATGTCCCCGCGTGTACTTCCTTCGTTATCGAAATGTAAAATCCAACTGCAAAGAAAAGAAACAAATATGGCCACGAATAAGAAAAAAATGTTTTTATTTTGTAAATTTGCAACTGACATATTAAATGGGTTTTTGTTTCCTAAGTGCAATAACTCTAATCGACGGTAATCATCTTTTGAGACACTATTGCACAATAGATTCAAGCTTCATAGTGTATGATGTGACCTTAGTTTTTATGACCGACAAAATTGCACACACACACACACACATTCAAACATCAACAACCAATTCAAGTATGAAAACACTCAAAGAATATATGATTGAGCTTTAATTCGTATTAATGGCTTCCGACGACCGTATTCTGATGTGATTCGGAACGTTTACGGTGCTCAACGCCATACAAAAATAACGCCATTCGCACATAACTCTCATTCGGTTTTATCATGAATGCTGATTATGGCAATTTGCCTGCGCGATGACGTTGCCAAACGTTGAATGTTGCTATCAAAATCACAAATCGATTTACGATAAAATACAAAAGCCATTATAACAGACGATTGAAAATATAATTTATGGTGTAAAAAAATGGCGATTCGGTGACTTTTTTTTTGTTTAAAATTCTGTGTAACTCTGATCTTACGCTTGAATTTTTTACCCTTTTTAGAGAATCTGAATTTTTTTCCCTTTCACTGTATTTGATTGCATACGGTGTGCATAAAATGATAAATTGCCAATTGTTAATTATGCTATCAGAATCAACCATCACGTATTGAACTGTATGAAGAGGTGACTTCAGCCACATCAGCATTGTCGTTTGCCTTGTGCTTTTTTTTAACGATTTACAGATGTCGAATGCGAACAACAATTTATGATAATACAGCAAATTAATTGAAATCACATCGTTTAAGATGAATGCGATGAGCACTTCAACAAATCAACATGAAAACAATTGAGCATCATATTCAAGATGATAAGGCAATGGAAAATTGTAAATGCCAACTTTAAAATGTATATCGGTATCCGGTGTTAATCTCTGTTATTGTTAACACTTTTAAACGCTTTAGTGAGCTTAGCACTGTAATAAAACATCAAAACATACAATTACACAGATATAACGAGAGAGAGGGAGAGAGAGAGAGATGGAGGACAACTGCTGATATTTCAAACATGGATCCGTTCAAAATATTGTCGAAACACCAACAATGCGTAACATTTTCCATTAATTTCATTTTGTATGTGTGTGTATGTGTGTATGAGTGAATAAAAATGCCACAAAATCTGATTCAGCTGCACTGATCCGTAATTAGATTTCGGTGTCTTGATAATTTCAATGTAGATGAGCATGCATTTTTTGTTTGACGTCAAATGGAACTCCTGCGTCTCTCTGCATGGAAACAGACATTATTTTTTTTTTTTTTTAAACGATTAGTCGCTCTTTCTTTTCCATTTAATATGATTCGTATTTCATGTAGCGAAAGGGAAAAAATCCCCAGAAAAAAAAATGAGAGTTCATGAATAAAAATGAGTCATTTTGCCATTGGCAACGCATAAAATCTTGAATATCTGCTCGACATTTTCAAACATTTTGCTCATAATTTTGTCCATTAATTATTTTCATATCAGAACCAAAAATCACACTCAACATGCGCTCACAGATAATTATTTCCATATAATAATGCAAAACAAAGGGCATAAAGCTCTCTTCATATTAATTTATGGAGCAGCATTTCTTTTTTTTGGAGTTTTCATGTGTCGTTGATGGTTTCGGAAATATGACTTACTTTTCAATGAACGGAAACACCTACCGTTCTCAAAGTTTAAGTAAAAAAAATGATGGATTTACCTTTTCGAAATGTGAAACTCTGAATGATTTACCATGTAATGGTGATGGCAATCTATTTTTAAGCTATTTCTATTATTCATTTTCTTAATCATTTTGTGTGAAGTCAACGTGATGGAGTGATATACGGGCAGTAATTGAAAATTGACAATTTGTTCCTCTTTTCTTCGTAGAGAAGCGAACATCTGCAATTCTTTGAACATAATAATGTTGAAAACAAATGACGCAGGTCCAAGACTTCAAGTCTTTTTTAATGGCAATTTAAATAAATTATCATCTTGTGCCAACTTTGCACTGCAGAACGTCAAAAGTATTCGTATAACCTTTCCTGTTTCACCTCTTTTTTTTATTTTCATGTGATTTATTCAAATAGAACGAACGTCATGCAGCCTCACATTCATTCCATGTTCGTCTAGATCTTTTGTGTCGCATGGCAGCTGCTTTTTTTCCGTCTCGTCCGGATTTTCCATAAAATATTTCCTCTCATTTTCTAGGCAAAGACACACGGAGTGCTGTATTTTTAGAATGCGTCGCCTTAGCCGAGATATTTAACACTTGATTTTTAATTGCATTAATCACATTGTACAAAATGTTGAATGTCGCGCTCAAAACTCTGTTCACCATACGCTTGTTGCGAATCGCCTTGCGAATTCATTATTCTTCTTCTTCGTTCCATTTCATGAGTGAGCAATTTGCAGCTTAGAAGTGATTCTGTTTGCGAAACTTCTTCATTTAATGCGTATGTTACAGTGTTGCAAACAAGAGTGTGTGTGAGGTCGTTTGAAAGAGCATTATATGTTAATTTGATTTGGTTCATATGAACAGTCACAAAAATGCCAATTTTATTACAGAGAGAATAATATAATGAATCCGCACGCGATTTCTAGCATGATGCATATATGCGCCGTATGTATTTTGAACTGTACATTTCAATGTAGCACACAAACTCATGTGGCACATTTGTTTGATATCATTCATCGCATAGTGATTTTATTGAGATTACTGAATGTTGAGCCGCAATCATTTTATTCTTCGTTTGGTAAAAGAGCATTGAGTGCTCTTGCATAAAGTACACTAATTTATTGAACGAAACGACAATTGCGATTTTCTTGTCGGTGAAACGTTAACAATCAGTTTCCGTTGTGATTTTTCATTGCGAATGCTTATTTTGAAATCATTTCAATGCAATGTAAATAAACTAATTCAATCAATGCCTTAGCAGGGAATTAGATTTTCCCTTCATCTGGAGAAGAAGAAAAAAATAGTGTTTAATTTCCATTTTACATTGAACTTCGTTTTTGATTCAAGCACGGAAAGAGCTGTACCGCAATTCAGTTGCACAGTAAACAACGCTGCATACTAACAATGCGCAATGAACAACGTAATTCAAAACCAAAACGATTATATAAAAGAACGATCAGTATATTTAGCATAAATTAAATTTGAATATTGCGTCAATACGCCCGAATCAGTAGGCTTTGCTGTTAGCAATTTACTGAAATCGATAATAGAATTTGCTAAAGACTATTTACATTCAAGCAAACACAATAAAAAAAAAACGAAATTGCACGGAAATTATTCACTCCGGCAGAAATTAGCGAAAACCTTAGAGCAAAAACGCACACGCAAAACGAGACGAAAATTATTGCCAAGAACGTTTCATGAATAAATTGCAGTTGTACACACTGTGTATACTGTGCACATTGTAGAGTAGGGCCAAAAACTCGTAAAACCGTTCGTTCTTTTTTAAAATTCCAATCTCGAAGACTAATATAATTCTTCAATTTAATTAATTCACAAAGAAAATTATGCACGGATTCTGTTTCCCCATCTAAAAGTGTATATTTCGTTATTATTTTTTTTGTTCATCCTTTTTTCAGTGTGCAAATGCGCACGTACAGCTTGTGCACACCAGAAAAACTATGAAAAATCATAAAAAAAATGTACAAAGACTGAAAACTGTGACTGCTTTTTTTGAGTGCTCGAGTGAAAATGCGTTTTTGTGTCAACTCAAACCGTGAATTCACAATAAAAATGTGCACTAAAAACAATTCGCCTCTTTTGTTCGTTTAAAAATGAAGAATGTACATAAAGTAATGCAAGCGAGAATCAGAGAATACAAGTGTCGGTTGGTGTCTGGGCTCTTCTTCTACAGCGATGTGATGACATCGAATTACATTTAAATTTTACACAGAGAATCAAAGAGAGTTCTCAACACCATTTCAAAATGGTATTTCATATATACAAATGAAATTATATTCTACATAAAGTACAAACAGGATATTTTTAATTGTAACTGACCATGGCCAATAGTATTTCAGTCTAGATTTCATTTTGCATGCACTGAAATGAATAACCAAATTGAAATGAACATTGTATATTCATTTGCAAGAAATGTAATCATTTGAAATTAAATTACGGATGAAAATTGAATTATGACCGTATGCTTGCATCGCAATACTGTCGGAACGAATAAAAAAATGGACGAATGTTGATAAAAGCAACAAGAACAAGAACAACAACAACAAAAATCAACTTGTGCAAGTGTTTACAGAAGTGATTCTGATCACATTTCTACATGTTGTTTTTTTCCCCCTACTGAAAATTAATGGTCACTTTGTAACACGTATATATGCTGAATCTCGTTGCGAATTAAGCACAACACTGTATTTATTGTGCATGTGCTTGTATTTTAAAGATGAAGATGTTTCCAGTTCAGTAGCGTATACCCATTCAGCCATAATATTAACATAAATATATATACACTCTTCATTATATTATCAAAAAAAATTTAATGAGTTTTATGGACCGTGTGGTCAGTTTCATTCAACAAAACTAGAAATTTAATACCGAGCTCATTTGGTAAGACGCAATTAATGTGTATTTTTGAGTTGTGTGCACAACTTTAACTTTAAAACTTGTGCTTTAATTTGTTTGGCAAAACGACAATGTTTCGGCCGAATCGACCTCGACAACGGGCAGCAGAAAATGGTATTGAATGCGAATGACAATGTCTAAAATCGGACCGACGGTAAATTTCATAATGTTATGTGATTTATTTTCAAGATAAACGGTGTTGAATGAGTTTCGATTTCGATGGATTTGTTTGCACTTTCAATTTCAACTTGACCAAACTCTCATAAAGTGCGTCGATCGATGACTGTTTTCATTGGTTGAATGTTCGACTTCAACCAACGAAGAAGAAAAATGAAAAAAAAAAATTATCGATGGCATCATTGAAGCTCAAATGGGTTTGACCCTAACCACATCGAGTAATTCATCGTTAGAAATTATTTTTGGCATAAAGGCATTTGAACATTTGACCTTATAATCCTCGGCCACAAATCGGTATTGGTGTGTGTGTGTCTGCGTTTAGAGCACTGATTCATGCGCATTAATATGCGCTAAACATTGATGTCTAATTCAATGTCTAGTACGTTCATTGGCACCTTATTATCCGATATACAAAAATGTGTTGCGGGCAATGATTTTATATATACACGATATCGTTTGGGATTAAATCACCCAATACATTTGAACGGCTCGTTCACTTTCGATCTCGGAGCTGAACAACCATTTAAGAGTTGTGCGAACGTCGTATTTTTCGTCGTTAAATATACATTGTGTTGATTGTAATCACTTAATATACCGTTTATGTTTCCATGCGATATGCATAAGCAATTTTGTACTAAGCTCCAGATGTTCGAAGCTCTCATTTCAAATGGAATTCAAACTGAATTTCTAATAACAGCAGCTGTAACCATTGCGCTAAAGCTATAGCCGTAACGGTTTATTTATAAAGTCATAATGAAAATAATAATTGAGAAGTATTGCTTGGATTTTCGAAAACAATATTAGGTGATTCCAGCTGAAGTTAAATGTGAAATGCATTATTTGGTTTCATGACACACTTATTGTTGCCACCCATAATTACTTTTAATGCGGTTTATAGCCAATTCAACACGGGAGAAAGACACAATTGGCTGCAGCCTCAATGGAAGAGAATTTAATGGAAATCGTAGGCGAATAATGAATCAGCGTGGAATGCCAATGATATACATATATTTAAAGGGAAATTTATTAATAGCAAATGGTTTGCAATGCGTATTTTAGGTATCGATTGAATGCAAATAAACCATTGCCAGGTCAAATTTACTGGTATTAAATGATCGATCGTATCACAGAAATGTCTTAATGATGTTGCAACTGAATACGGAATTCTGTGCTATAAATACAGTTTATTGGCTACTGGTAACCAAAGATTGGCCTTAATGCTTTATACAATTTTACCGCACATTGTTGGGAGCCCAAAATTATATTGCGCAAAACAAAACAAAAAAATGCCGATTACATGACAATTCAAATCGGATGCAATCGATGAATGTACGTTTTTCACTAACTAAATCACATTTGCATGGATAACCAATCGACCAAATCTAATTTTAATGGTGGTGTGTGGCCATGTATGGCCAACGGACATCCGACACATTGAAATGGCACTGTGCAAACATTCAACACACACAAAACACAATTTCCTCACAGCTCGTTCTAAATGCAGTGCTAATATTCCCCCTCAACACATAAAGCGCCCCTCAATCGTATGATGCGATTCGCATCGAAATCATTGAACTGTAATACCATTAGCGAACATTTCAAATACACAATCCAGTTACACTCAATCGGATATTATTTTCAAATTGGAAAATCACCATCAAAATTCAGATAAAATAGAGAGAAATAATCTTATTTGGTTTTGCTGATTGTTTTTGCTTTCATGCTACCATATATCCAGTCAGGACCTCCGGTATTTTCTAATTATCACCGTTGCTATATGAATAGAATCGATTCAAGTGATTGTCTCGATCTCATCGAAATCACATTTGATTGACCATTAAGCCGCAATTGAAAACATCATGTTTTTCATTTCCTCTACTTTACTCTGCGAATAAAGTTACACCGACGGATTGGCAATGCGGTTGCTGTGGCCACTTTTCAATGCTTTTAGAACACTTTAGTTCTTGATGATAACACAAAAAAATAACAAGTATTGCCATTTTGTGGTGGTACATCGCAATTGATATTATCTAATAGAATTTTCACGCTTTGCATTTTAAAGCGCATTGAAAACGAATCAAGTATAAAACACACACACACACTTACACACACCTTCCATTACAGTTCAATGAAAAACCAACAAAAGCATTTCAATTGTTTTGTTTATTAATACAAAATGCCATTTGGATTGTAATTTTTATTTCAAGCCATAAAATCGGTGTGCATTTGTATGTTTATTGACAGTGGACGTGATAAATTGTAATCGAAAACTTCAATCCATGTTCACCCAAAGACCTTTTTGTTAATTCGCCGGTTGTCTTTGATAGACACATTTATAGATTAAAAAGCCATTTCAATGAAGTTTTGCAAAACTTTGAATTAATAAATGCACAAATGCCAATTATAAAAAAATAGTCATCATTCGGATATTATATTCATTGTGCATAAAATTAGGCCATTAAAATAAAACACATGAATGAATTGAAGTTTAAACGTGCAGTTGGTCAATGTACTACTGGTTGATTTTACATTGACCCTTACGCGAGCTCCATATTTACATTCAATTAACCACAATGATTGTTATGATGTGCAATTTTATTGGTTCGATTGATGGTATTTTTATGAAATTACAAACACGACTCACTGTTTGACCGGGTAATGATGATCGATTGTCAATATATTATGATGTTGAGATGTGTCCACAAATGACAATGAGAGATTGAGCACAAGACATTTACCATTGACTACTGTATGTGCAAAATTTACATGAAATTTTACCTCACGATATCACGAATATCACCACTGTCACTACAATAATTGACATTAATTCTTTAATTCACTGTCACTTCTAAGTATTTACAACAATGAGCACACGATTTGTTCATGGCATAAAATTGTCATATGTCAATGGGTTCAGTATCACGTCAAAATTATTAGATACTTATTTTTTGACATGAATTTTCACTGTATACATTCGATGAACTATGAGTAATTTTTTGAAGAAAAAAAAACCGCGCGCGCGCGTAAGCTGACTAAGCAAAATAATCCACGTTGATGTGAACGCGACGACTCACGAACAGCAACTTAATCATAAAATGACGATACAATCGTACACACAGTCGAGCACACCGTTGAACATCCAATGATCATCACAGAACACAGTTCAAGATTACCTCTGTGTTGTGTGTGTGTGTGTGTGTGTGTTATATGCTCTCTGTCCATTTGCTGCTGCTGCTCAGCCACTATCATAAATATTGTAATTAGGAGGTATTTAACGTTGAAAAAAAAATGGCATTCGTACACACAACATCCGAAGCGATTGAATCATGCCAAACTCATCGGGCTCATCGCATAACCGAGTATCGGTTCGTTGTTTTCATCAATATTCAATTAATCGAAAGCGAAACAGAAGACGACACGCAAATCACAGCATGTAATGAGCGCCACTCGATCAGACCGAACGATTGTTCGGCTCTCGATGCGATCGCAACGTGTAGTGGGGATAAAAGAAAATTATCAACAAATTTATTTTTATACATCGATTCATACTTATTGTTATTCAAATCACGCGGATATAGAAAAACTTCATTCCACTAGCTGTGTGTGTGTGTGTGTGTGTGTTCGTGCACATTGTTAAGCATTTTCAATGCGATGATATTGCGTGTGTACGTTTTTTTTTTATCATCATGACCTGGAGATTTGCTGTTCTGAGGTCTGATCTAGAGCATTTCAATCTTGATCATCATCATTACACATTTTATCATTATCATGGTTTGAAGCATCTAAGCCTAGTTTAACTTTGTGTTCAGGTCAATTTCAATGAACGTTAAAATTATAAAACACTTGTTTTTTTTTTTGGTTTTACGCCACCTGAATGAAGTGACCTTCAGCATATCAATATAAAAAATGGCCAAGCAAAAACAGTGTATGCCCATTGTGATTTTGAAATGTTTAACATTAATTTGCAGGACGAAGATGAACCGAGACGATTACATACATACAATGATTAATAGAGACGAGCTAACAAAATACTTTAGACGATTAAACAAATCTGCACATTCATCGTCAACGATCGATTGTGCTATTAAGAAGCATTTAATTTGATGCTGTTGAAAAATAAAATACTTAAGAAGAGAAAAAAACAACTAATTTGCCTATTGACGAAACTTAGGTCATGGATGGACGTGCTCAAAATAAAAATGACTACTCAAGATGATGTGATAATATAGTTGAATGTTCAATATCATTTCCTTAACACACAATTAAATTCGGTAGTTTAAAATAATTTAAAAACAAACAAAAAACACATACATTTTTTTTCAGCTTTAGAATATATTTACGCAAATCATTTCCTTTTTCGAGAACTTATCTAGAATAAATCTGGTATTTCGAAATTGCGTGACTGAATTGATAAAAAGACCGCCAAAAAAACCCGTTTCATGCATTTTATATTCAAATTACTTTCAGATTTGTTCAAACACATTTCATTCACACAGTTTAACAAATGATTACGAACCATTCAAACGATTCGGTTTACCATGGTAATATTTATTGGTTAGATCGTAACAGCGTTTTGCATATTTTTGGCTTGGAAATCCTATGTTCATAAATTCCGACTGGCATGTTTCTTTCATGCATAACTGCATTTTTGAAATGGCCAAAAGAAAATCGCATGCATGAAACATTTTGGATGAGAAATTGTGGATGTGATTGTGTTAATGGTGCTGGTGCAACGGCGAAACTTTTTACGGCTGAATTGCATTTATTTTTAACAGAATAAGAAAAGAGAGAAAAAAAAGAAAAGCCACAAAGAAAGAAAAAAAACACACACACACACTTTGTATGGTTTTTGTGTGTAAAATAGGCACAAATAAATTACGTAAAATTATTGAATCTGTTGTTGGCATTTTCCTCATTAAGAACCGTCAAAAGCGTCAATTCATTTGGAAATGTGGCAAAATGCATAAGCCAAAAAATACAACCAAATCAACAGCAGTCCTTTTGTTAAACGAAATTACATGCAAATTGAAGAACACAAGTCATGTGTGTTAAATCGTTTTGGTTCATGACACGCGTTTAAAACACACCGCATGGAAGAATTTTGAAACTTCACACAATTCGCTTTCAGGAATACCAACGCGAAAAATTAATAACGTGCGCCAGGAAACAAGAGCGAAATGAAAATGAACGAGTTTTTACGTTTTGATTGCATCTTTTGAAATTGCTTTGACTGATGCAAACAAGTGTTTGGCTCAATTGTAATTATGCAAAGTGTGAAAACTGGTTTTTGCCATTTCAAAGACCATATAAATGAGAATAAACCGGCAATCGATTGAAGATTGTCCTCGAATGACATACAAAAATCAATGTGATGCGGGAAATGTGCAAACCAAAGCATCGACAATCCGTAAACGCTTGAATTTTTGGTTTATCACACAATCACATTCAATAGCGCTCATATTTTTGGTCGCGATTTTGGTTTTATCATCCGAATTTATTTGCATGGTTAACGATGTGCAACAAGCCAAGCGCTTAATGATTGCAATTTCTCAAATTTCAAAACTGTATGCCACGAATTTATGCACATTTGCTCATACAATGCAATAGTGCGACCGGTAGCCGACAACCGGCTATTGTAAAATCACATATAAACGCCATTGTGCCAGCGCCTGTATGTAAAGTTTTCCAAATGCAGACCCACTTCTCCATTTCACCCATGCAATAATCAACTCTGAATTATTGATATTTGCATAGCGTTAGCAGACAATCGAAATTGCAATAAGCGAAATGTTTCCGCCTCTATACGGTTGATGGTTTATTTCTTTTTCGTGTATTTTTTTTTTTTTTTTTGGTAAAATAAAAGGTGTTCGAAATGCTACTAGCAACATATGGAATGCGCTACAACCACGCAATTCGGTATGTGTGTCGTATGGGATTTGGCCATTCAAATAAAATGCAACATTTAATGATGCCGTGTTAGATGCCATTGCAACGGGGCTTATTTATTTACAAACAAGAGAGAATATTAAGATGTTCGATTTGTTGTTAATGTGATTATTTTAACTATATTAAGATGTTCATGGAATGTGGCTTATTTTGGAGCATTAATTTGGAATAAAAGAGAGAATGGCACAGAAGCTACAGCTTATAATGGCAATGCAACTTCCAATGAGCCAATGGATTAGGCACAACATTTTTTAATTCGTTTTCAAATGTTTAAGGATTACGAAATATATCAATAAAACTTGAACCATTTGTTTAGTAAACTGTTTGGTTGACAGATGCATACACATTTTTTCTTTTCTTGAATCCTTAAATATTAAGTTGAGCTCTTTTGGAATCGAATTAATGTTGGAAATATTGGACGATCCACATTAAGTCTTTCATTTCAATAAGCACACAATTGGACAGAAGAAAAAAAAAGTCAAACAGAAGGTGAGCGCGCGCGCGCGCTGATAATCACATTGCCAAACTAGAGCAAGTCACAAAAGAAACTTTGTGAATTGGAATGTTCGCGATATTACAATACCCATAGAAATTGACGTTAATCCGTTGTGCTCGTGCCATTGTAATAATGCAAAAAAAGAGACACAAATCCGTATAAGATGAAGATTTTTGTAATGCATGTATTTACAAACAACAAAAAAATCATGCAATTCCAATGAAAACGGTGTTCGAAGTACGGTAAGGCACGATGGCAAAACCTGATTCATTTGGCCAGCTTTAAATTCATAATAAGGCTGCTTGGTTGCTCAGTTGGGTTTGTATGCAAAACCCAAATGCAATTCAGTGCTGCGTGAAATATTCAGACATAAATTGAGCAAATGAATTTCTGTGGTTGAGGTGCATTTGCCATTGTGGTTTGCTACACCTTTTGGCCATTTTATGGGGTGATGGTTCGTTACAATGCACAAATGCCAATGCAAAGGCGTTTAGTTAAAATGCAAACCAGCATTCCAAACAGGATTTTCTATTTCTTCAATGGTTTCTTTTGCTCGCATTTCTTTATTCTTCGTGGTGTTCTCTTTTTGGAAAATTGAAAGAAAAATTACACACCGGAAAATCGTGGTCTGGATTGTGTTCTTTTGAGATACTGCATATACAAATGTGGATGGCCATTCGTTACGATTCGAAAATATACAGATGCAAAAACGATCGAGTTCGCAAATATTGTGTGCATAGTTCATCATCGCAAATTGCATCCCTTGTACGTTGTTCACATCGTGCACTTGCTACTTCATCATAAACTTTTTCGAAATTGATGCACTTGAAGTTCACTGTAGCCTGAACAAATTTTTGTTCAGTTTAAACACAGCCCGCATGCAAACGTGTTCGTGATTGCCGTGCACTCTTCTGAGTGAGTCTGAATGCATCTGAATGCTGTACACAAATTACACGTTTGCATTCTCTCGTGTCTTTGCCAATGTGGCTGCACTTTGATTTGATTAGATTCGTTCGCACAAGAACATTAACCACAAACATTCACAAACTCAAACAGTTTATTGAATTGAGAAAGCCATAAATTGATTTTCTTTCGGTGTTTTTCTTTCATTTTTATTGGAACCGTGTTTGAACGATAGAATATGCCAAAATGTGCTTATGTTCTATGGTGCTATCGTGGTGGCAAGTGGCATTCCGAATCAAATCAAACAGGAACTCATCTATCGGTTGAAGAGAAACAGACGAATGCAAAGAATACAACTTTAAGTGGAATGAAAGCCACAAAATGTAAAGATTGGCTGCCTGCATTTCCTTTCTCTCACTCCTTCCCTCTCGGCAAACGCAAGAACAACAACTTGGAATTTCGCACTCACGCCGTTCATCCATCTCGTCTCGTTCGTTTGCTTGTTTGTGAAACGTTCACCAATCTACTGGAATAAGAAACAAATGTTTATTACATCGCATCGTGTTGATTGATCTACCGGAATCCAGTTCCATCAACGTTTTATACCCAAAATCAAATAATCTCTTTTATGCCATCCATTTGTATTGCATACAGCCATTTGCCGTTGGAAAAAGGCAGACGAACTTTGGTGCTAAACATTATTCAACCGACCATTTTCCGTTGGTATCTCGTTCGAAATTTGTGCAGCTGCGAATAAAGTTTTTGCAACTCTATTTTCGCAATTGGATTTTCAAGTAAAATGAACAACGAACAGTTGCTTTCGCTTGAAAAAAAAAAAAACAAAAACGAATTGTATTTATCCAGTAAACAGTTTTTCTTCAGTCATGAACTAGAAAAATGGCCATCCATTTATTTGATAACAATAATAATGGACGCAATTGTTTCTCAATCAAAATGCTACGGATGCATCTGCTGAGATCGAAATCTCTTATGTTGATTGCTATTTTGTTTTTTTTTTTTTCGGTGAACGAGCTGTGTGCGTCTGCATGTGATTGTATGGAAAATGTGAGAAATTGTTGAGTATGTAATTTTCACTTCATCGTTGCGAAGGCGTGCAATGGGCTCTCACATGCTCACATAATATCGAAATTATTCCGCTGAAGTCGTTGAGTTTATACTGAACTTTAGTGGAAATAATTGCAGTTCAATTAATTTAAAATGTGTGTTTGCATGTACGTGATCATGAAAAGTTGGTTGATTTTGGTTGCAATTGTTGTTGCTAATGAGAAATATGATTGTTTTTGAGAATTTTCAATTTTCAACTCTCTCGGAACAATTTTCACGAACACTTCACAGCCATTTTAGCCAGATAAGTGCTCTGGATATAGGTAAATGTACTTGAATTGTAGCAGCCAAGTAACCGCATCAACAGTTCAGTACATAAAAAACCGTAACATGAAAAATGCATTATATTTTGGGTGCATTGAATTCAATCTCAAGAGTTTAACAGCAAATCACATCACCAATTTTGGGAATTTCATTTCAAATGCCAAATTAAAGACCATTTTTTGTTTGTTCAATGATCGCTTTTATTCTCAATAATCTGACGCCATATATTTGAATCCAAAATCCCAAAGACGTTTTCCGTCATTGTTTATTTTCAGTCTTGTTGATTTATGTTTTTATCGAACAGTTGAAACTCTCTGGTGTGTGTGTGTGTGTGTGTGTACTTGAAATGCATTTAGAAAACCAGTTGAACGATTTCCTTATTGAAATCATAATGTTCTAGTAAAGAGACTGGTTTGGTTTTGTTTACATAGAATCTCGTTGGTTTTCTCTTCGGCTATGTGATGTTTGCCTTTTAACGTTCCAAAGCCAACGAAATGAATTGAATAATGTAGACAAAGCAAATGATGAATATAAACATAATGTGTGTATGTGCAATGACGCAATCCCCATCGAATGATGTGTTGTGCACCGTATGTAACCGTTTTTCAAATGCATTTAAGATTAACTTTGAATGGCAATGTATCGACAATTTCAAGTGAAAATCATTTCAATCGAAAAATCCCATAGTCAAACTAAAGCTATAGCGGAGATGTGTTCAAATCTTGGTGGTAGCACATCAAAATCGAAAAGTAGGTAAAAAGAATGTCGGTATCGGATTTATTCGAAAATCAAGTTCTTGAGTAAATTTTACAGATTCATTTGTAAGGCATCAAGTCGATTTATTCTTAGCACATCGAAAACACACACATACTTACTCTCTCTCTTACATGCACGCAGTCAGTAATCTTAGTTTAGTAGTTGTTTGAGCATCGATCTGTTTACAATTCAATGTGCAGCGATAGATAATGTAGCGAGTGAAAAGAGAAAGAAAGAGAGAAAAAAGCTATCGGATTAAAGTATCGGATCACACACAATCAGAAATGTACACTGACAACGAACTAAAACTGGATATCACAGTTATTCCATCCGGCTGTGGAATTCAGTTTTTACGCGCATCGTTACATCGATGGTCTATGAGTACATTTGAGAATCATTGCTCTTTTCTATTCTAAAACGACTGTAACGAAACAACCGACGTTCGAAGAAAGACGTTCCAAGAATATTGAGATATATAGAAATAGATTGCGAACAGCAAAAATGGCGTTGAGTCTGTGCCTGTCTCGTTGTGGCATCCTTTTATCGTTTCACAGATGCATTTCGATTCAGGTGAAACGCTGCGTTGTTCCGTTGCTGATGTTGTTGTTGTTATTTTTGCAGCTTTTTTAAAGTGTTCTCTCTAATTGTTAGTTCCACTTGTTAAGCACGCAAATTTATGCAATGCAACACGTTACGAGCGAAAAGAATAACTTTAACAACCCATTTAAAAAACAATAATAATAAATGGTTGAAAAATGCCAGCCAACGTCTATAAATAAAATCGTACCGTTTATAGACTGATTTTATGCTCGTGGCACTGTCAAGAGCCACGACCAGGACACCATACACACATCAGAAATATAAAGAGGGGGAAAAAAACACTACCAAATAATTAGCTGTGTTCGTCTTATCGATTGTCAATGAACGCCTCTGTGTTGAAATGTCAGTGTGTCGACTTCGTACATTCGCTTCGTTTTTACTACATAAGCCAATGTTGTATTTTGAAGAAAAAAAAACACACCATGTTTTCTCTATTTTTAAATGTTCGTGTCTAAAAATGCTTATCGCTTGATTAATTGCAAGTGTTTGAAGGAATTTTGCGTTGGGTTGGCTCCAAGAAAGGCTATCATAAGAGCAGCCTTCAATCAATCGAGGCAAGGATTATATTAGAATGACGTTGAAATTGCTTTTCTTTACTTTACTTTATTTCAGTTTGCGTTGCGTTACATTACATCACATTGCTTTGAATGATTGAACCTTGTTAGCTTGCTCAAGCTGGTGATGGTAATTAATTGGCCTTTGATCAATGCACAAAGAATTCATTAAAGCCTTTTATGCACTCGACATCCGAGATAAGTATCGACGGAACATTTGATTAAGAAGCCAATTGTTTGATTTATAGATAAACAACATTCCCTCTCCGTTGAGTCATATCAGTTTGCCAAAGAAAATGCAATCATTTGCCCCCAGTCAATGAATTAACAAATAAAAAGTTTAATGAAAAAAAAAAAACGATGACTAAAAGTAAGTTCCTTTTTGTTTTGTGTTTTGCAACGTAAGCGGATTTGCAATGATCAGAATTCAATTGAGAGCCTTTTGTTGTGCCAGTGACTTTACACCAGACCTGAAAGTGAGTGAAGTTTTCAGACGATTCGGATGAGACCATTTTTGCCGGAATCATTGAAATGAGGTGTTGAACACGCTTCTGTGTCACTCACTGACGAATTAGCTTACTCAATTTTGTCCGGTCGACTTCACTCACTTCCAGGCCTGCTATTTAAGCACAACGATAGACAAACAACACATTTCATACCGAGTGAAGTCAGTTCGTTGACGTATTTTAATCATCTTAAGATTTATATACAACACCCGTTGTGAAGCGATTAGCTTTGGTATAAGTCAACAGAAGCATTTTGCGATGTCAGCATTGTCATCAGACCTTCGCCTGAAATGCTGTCGACGACTCTCAACAACATTTAAATATCAAAATTCTTTTGAAACCTGGAAAATGTGACAAAGAACAGATTATTCCGTTCTGTTGACTTTTTTGTCTCTAGCGATTTGGAATTTGAAACTCATTTTGAAAGTCAACCTGATCGAAATATCATGAAAGCAAAATACCAACTTGTCTCATGCCGAGTAAGTGAACAGTTTTTTTAGCAGCTTAATGTGCATGATGGTTTTTAAATTGCTATCTCAACAACAAAAAAGATTCCATTTTTTTTTGGTTGTCTTATTTTCTAATTCAGTTAGGAACGTGCTAAACGATAAATGGATTTAGGCTACGCTTTCACAAATTGCTATATTAAAACGTAAACAAAAATGGTATCTCTATCTTGATGTGTCTATGTATAGTTGTGAATAGAATGGGATAAACCGAATTGATGTCTTAATTAAGAACAGCAATGTCTAAACGAGCATTTCATGGTCCAAGCTCTGCTATCGGATGGCAAAAGTTGTGAAAAATGTGTGTTTGTTCGAGTTGTTGGTTAATTTTATAAAATTTCATCTCTCAAGTTTGCTATCAATAAAACTCAACAATAATAATTCTCATGGATGAGCAGTAAACATTGCTCAGTGGCCAGAATTTTTTTCTGGGATTTGGCACGTACGTTGGACTTATCTGTGCAGAAATTCGAAAAAAGCATCGAAGCACAAATACACACACACACACACACACACACACACACACACACACACGCAAACAGATTTGCAGAAAACAACAATTAAGCGTGGAGCTTCAAGCCAAAAATTATTTGAAAATTCCAAAAAATCTCTCATGTATAAATGAAACGGACCAAATATGTTGTGTATAAAATGGATCAACAACACGAATTGCATCGACTTTTCAATGTCCGGCGTGTGCATAACATGACCGAATTTAACATGTGATTTTGCACTTTCAATGCTCCCGATATGTGACTGCATTTAGTTGAATGCATGCAGTTGGCAAGCGAAAAGGAGATAGAGTGAAAAGAAAATAATCAACAACAAAAAACCGACAGTCAAATAAAAGTGACCATAGTGAAAACCAGCAACCAGCAGCCATATGCACTACGAATCGGCCACAAAAGACAGAACTTTTCACAAATAAATGTGTATTTCATCTGTTGCCAATCGGATGAATTTATTTTCTCTGCTTTTTCGATGCGATGTTCGATGCGATGTTCGATGCGATGTTCGATGCGATGCAATTTTATGCCGCAACGAACATGGCATTTTCAGTTTCCAGATATCAAATTCACTATAGCACAAAGAGTGGCGCATACAAAAACATTGGCATAAACCATTGAGTGCTTCCAGAACCGAATACGTGGAATACTTTTAATACCAATAAGTGTCGTCCATGCTAGAGTTTTGTGCTTTTGATTTCGGTTCGCTTCCATTTTCTCTCTTATTTGTGTCTCCACTTCATATGCCATAACCACGCACACCATTGCACATGAAATTGCACATCGCTCTCAATCCCGTGGAGAATTTTGCATGTTGCCATAACAAAACAATTTGTGACGTGTTTTTTTTGTTGTTTGTTTGTCGATCCATTTATACGATGGCGGTGGTGGTCGTTGTGTTGCATTCGTTGTGTCTATTTGTTCAACTATTTAATACATGTCTCATTTTGTTTGGTCTGTCACACACTGTAGAGAGAGAGAGGATTAAAAGCCGAACGGCTATGCGTACATGTTAAGCCAGCGCATGAATAGATTTTACCCAAACATATTGGAGCCGCGTTGCCAATTCATTTCGTCTTTGTGTAGGGATTTCGTTTGTTCTCTCTACTGATGTCTGAATAACCATAGAAAAAAAACACCGATGAAACAAAAGAACCAAAACAAATTCACATGATAAAACCAAATGTTAATGTGAGTGCGGTAACCATGCAACCAAAGCGTCTAAAGTGTGTGCTGTGCAGCTGAAATATTTTCATTCGTTGACGTTACACAGTGTGTACTACACACAATCAAAGGGTCGACATAATTGGAGTTGTGCTTGGCTCAAATTGGAGGATATGATTAATCTTGTGGCCGTCGCTGTTATTCGGGATAAGAATTTACGAAAAATGTTGAAATACGAACAAAATTACTGTAATCCATGATAAGTGCCACATTCGAATGTCAGTTGAGAAAAAAAAACGTTGCACACATTTTACTAATCCAAGTAACTATTTGCACACACAAAAATAGAAAGAAGATGTTTGGACCATAGTCCAATGAAAGTTCGTTAATCCGTCACTATGAGAAAAAAGCATCCATTCTCTTACAATGTGTGACTCTTTGAGACTCGAATGTCAAAGCCAAAGTCTCGTTTACGAAAGTGACACAAACATTCACTTGTGGCTCTTCACTGTTTCCATTGATTAGCAGCCTCATTTGTTTCGACAGCATTTTTGATATACACGGTGATTTATTTTAAAAACATGACATCGTTGAATTGTCAATGCTTATTAGCTAAAGCTGGTTCGTTGGCGTTCGATCAAATTACATTTGATATTATTGCGGTTTGGGCGGTTAGTTCACAATGTTTCAAAATGTGAAACAACAATGTTGATGTTGACAGACATCATAAATTGCATAACCAGCTCTAATTTATACTTCCTCACATCGATGTAGCATTCTTTTGTTGTCTAATGTGAGCATCGCGTAAACAATGGGCCATGATTTCGCGAGAAATTGAAAAAAATAAATTTTGTTGGACATTACAAATGTGACATTCGATATGCTGATCCAACGGTGTTCAACATTGAATTGATTCGTTGTAACCTGTAATGAACATTCATAGCAGCGGCCTGCCACTGTTGCATGTAACCTACCTGCTTGAAAATGGTCATACCATAATTATGCCAAACGTTAGTCTGATTATCGTGACATCGACTTGTTGACATGAATGGCCAACTCTTCAATTTATCAAACGCAACCAAATTTGGGATTCGTTGGCAGATTTTGTAATTGAATGAAATTCCAGTTGGCATTTTTTGGACGATAATTTGAAATAAGCATTTCATTAAAATTGAATTGATTGGTTTAGATTGGTTTAGATGCGGTTGATTAGCCCCACGCAATAATTTAATTAAGCTGCATGCATGTGAACTTGTGGGCTGATGCGCTTTTGTATCTCAATGCCGCAGAAAAAAACAAACTTTACCACCCGCTTGTGGCATTCTTTGCGTGCAAATGGGCACAGATCTGATTTTGAACTTTTCCCAAGCGATAAGCGCCGTTTTTTCTCGGCATTTTCATTAATTTTTTGTTTTGGTAAAAAACCAGATTAGTATGTCATTTTCATTTTGGGTTGCGCATCTGAACTGAAACTGTCAAATTGTTATGGCTGTGAACTCAAACGCGTGAAATGTTTGTGCATTGAATATTAAGTATTCCGGTACCTACAACACCACATGCTCGTACACAGAACGGAGTTCACAGTGGAAAAATTAATTAAATTTCATGCGAATGTGATGTGGAGCGAGTGAATCAAGTGTCCAAACCACCCATGATCACTGACTTGTAAACGACGACATCGCGAACATAATAATAAAAAAAAAAATATTTCAACGAAATATCTTTCTATAGAATCCAACATTGTTGTACGGTGTACAGTGTACAGTGTACACTAGGTAATATGGTAGGTCGTCATCAAAAAGTAGCTCATAAATCATGAAATCAGTTGATTTTTTTTGTATAGTTTTTGAGCTTTCTTGTAAATATAACAATTCACCTGCGTTACATTCGATATATTAAACAGCATCGAATAGCAACGAATACGAACAACAGCATACAATAACATATTAATGCATAGCATGAATGAGCATGTAATATTGTTTGTATCGTTCAGAAAGCGTATCACATTCCATTATTTATCAATAAATCAGTGTTGGCATTTTGCTGTACTGTAACAAGTAATGAAAGAAAGAAAAAAAAATGAAATATAAAATATACGCGCATCACTTTTGCTTTGAGTACTGAAGATGATCCGATAATGTCTTGTATCGAAATTAACAAGCCGGAATGTTTTGTTTCGCGCGCGCTTGCGTTTTTACGTTTCGTGGGAAAGTTAAACAACATTTTTTTTGAAAATTATTTGATGGAAAAATATCTGAAATCATATTAAAAGTTCGTTTGCCATTGGGTTCGAATGTGGCGTTTTATTTTATTTGTGGCAGTGGCATAGAGGCAATTTGCTACGCATCGGACAATCTGTGTATGAGGTGATTCACTTCAAGTGAATCAAATAAAGCAAACAGTGTTCGACGAAATGAAGTGAAAATGATCTAAAAAATCGATAAAATTACCACCAAATTTGTAAACTTGAGAGTCATCCACTTTTTTTTGCATTGCCAATTGATTTACTATGGTTGATCGTCAAAATATATGAAAATTACACGTCAAATTGGATGAAATTTCACCGGGAGTATCGCAATTATGGGCAAATTGCTACGCCATGCCACTCCTATAATTAGAGTATATATGAATTTCATACCTCATTTTCATTATATTCACTTCAAACCAGTGAAAGAATTTGCTCTAGAAATTATCAGCACCGCAACGTCAACTTATGAAAAAATCCACACACTGCAGCAGCATTTCATGTGATGCATTGCCAATAACTAGAGCAGAGATAGTATTTTTATTCTGTTTTTATCATCATTAAAATAGGCCACCACAAATGTAATTGGATCGCTTTGTCTTAGACCTTCTCCACATGGCATATGCTAGGCTTTTTGAAGTTGAATGCATTTTCTGTCGGATGTACATTTGTACATTAGATTTAGAATTGCTTAAGAAAGGTCGAATGTGGTCGCTTCGCAGCGAATAATAATTAAATTGAACACGAAAACCGATTCAACGATAAATCCTATTACAACATCGTCTAAATGATTTACTAGCTAGAAAAATAAGCCAAGACAAGAAGACTCGACGAAAAAGGAATACCAAGATGTTCCCATTCTTCTCGACAAAGATAACCTAATACACACACACTGAAAGACACACTGAGCACTTACAAATCAAACAAAACAAAACAAACGCCCGCTGCAGCAAATTACAAAATAAAATGTGAAACGAAGATGGATTGTGTGAAGCAGTCGCGAATGAAGCACTCGGCAAACCGAATATTTTTACTCGCTATTTTGTGTGTTTGTTGTTTTGTGTATCGTTCGATTGTCTCCGCATCACGCTGTTGCTTGGCATCTTTGAGTCGCTTCTGGTGGCAAAAGTTTTTCAGTACATCATGCTGTTTTGGCAAATGTTTTTTTTTTCTCTGTTGTGTTCAATGCTGATGTTGCCGTCGCTGTTTTTATTGTTGTTGTTGTTGACTTATTCGTTTGAAATTTGTGTGTTGCGTAAGATTAATTATTTTCGATAGCGGGCAAGAGAAGAGGAGATATGAAAAATGCAGCCAGCATAAAACAATTGAAGTACAAAGTAAATAAATTGGGTGCATTTTCGCCTTTGAGCAGCGTTTTTCTTTTACTTTTATTTCGATGTTACTTCTTCATTTTTTTTAATTCTTTTTTATTTCTTTTGCAAGTATTTTTACTGTTGACTTCTGTGCAAAATTGTCTATGGAGTTTATGTGCTGTTTTCTTCATGTTTGCGGCAGCAAATGTGTTTTTTTTTATTACCGAATCAGAAGGAAATGTACTCATGTAGTCGATTTGCGTTTATTTATTTCACTTGCAGCAGCAACAGCACCACCAACAAAAACACCAATGCTCGAATCAAACTCAACCGTTTGTTGGTCGGAAGCTTTTGCAATGGCAATCAGTTGGCGTGTTGTTCGTTGTCTCTTTGTGTGTATGTGAGTATGCATTTGAATGTGTTTGATTCGTCTTCGGTTGTTCAATACGTGCAAAAAGCCAAGCATTTGGTAAAATAGCAAAGCGTTTACTGTGAGCAGTAGCCACGTTTTCGTGCAATAAATTCAATCAGTACGATGCAATTTAATCGGTTCGTACGATCGCCAGTTGGTCGTTGCATGTTATCACGGTTTGTAGCAATTAATATTGGTGTGGCGGTGAATGTGCGCTGCGAGATCGATTCTTCTTCATCGCTCGTTGCAAACGCTGTTTTACGGTTATTCTCCGAACAGAGAGAAAGAAACAACAACAACAAAAATACCAGCAGTGCAAGCATCGTGGAGATACATTTAAGCGTCAAATAGCATGTTTTTAAGGTCGATTCATATTTTCACACCGAGGGACTTTTTCAAATCGAAATGATAGAGAGAGAAAAAAAAAACCATTGAAATGAATTGACGACGAGAAAAGAAAAGAAAAATAACAAAGAGAATCGAGGAAGCATTCCGTACTGTGTCATAATGATACGCCCTGAAGAGAAAATAGCTGCAAAGTCGACGACCACTGATAAATGCCGGTTTAGCTATTTTAATAGCATCACAAATAACATTTCCAGTTAGTTTTGGATCATAAATCAGACACACTTCATCATCAGTGCTAATTTTATATTTTGAAATGAAAAAAAAAACAACATATAAAGCTCATCTGAATAAAAAAAAAAAACAACATATGCCGCCCAACAGAAAAAAGAAATATTATTTATGGCACAATGACAATGAAGCGTGTCGTGTGAATTTGAGCAACTTGCCGTCATTGTTTATAGATGTCATCGAATTAAGATGGCATCCGAATTGGATAAAGCAGATAAAGATTTAGCTTAAGCTATAATTCTCGATTTTATCACATTTATTTTTGAGTTTATCACGTTTCAGTGACTAAATCATTGTATCACCGACAAAAATGTTCCACTCATAATCAAATACAATAAGCGTTGCCTCGCCAATTTAACGAATAAAAAAAAACAACAACAAACATTTACCATCAGCGAATGCTTCAATTTTATGTAATAATAAATCGTCTTTAGTATTATGAAAGTTCAATGGTTCTTTTGTTGTTTGATTGTAATTTGATGAAATTGTTTGAATTGCTTTATTCAAGCACACACAATAGACATATAAAATTATTTAAAGAATTTCTCGTTATTATTTAATAGCAATACGACACACGTCGTCAGCCGAAATGATCATTTTACTCCAATTGAAATTGGCAATTTTATTCAAAATGAAATTTATACATTAAGTGCAATGGAATATACAATGTTATTGCTTTTACGCCAATTTATAATTATGTACGCAATGCAATAAAACCACATCAATCGAAACGTTGTCAATGGCACTGAGTACACAAGGAAAAATCACTGCAGTGAAAATTGAAATTCTATTTTATTGTTGTCGAATTCATTGGGTTCGTTTTTGTGTTCTGTCAACCATACTGGTATCGTTTACTGTCATACTTAATCTCGATGTCATTATTACAATTTTTGTTGTTGTTATTGTTGCTGTGCGAGCTCAATCAACATTTTTTTTTTCTTCAAAACTGAGCTCATCATTATTGTAATCATAAAGCGATTAATCGTCACGACCTCAAAACTACTTTGTATCTAGTGCTAGTCCAGCAACTACACACAATCTATTCGCACATTTATTTTTTTGCTAAACGATTTTGTAGCGTACTGATCTGTTATTGTTTGTGTGTGTGTGTGTTTAAATAATAATTTGATTATTGTTCACTATTTTCACTCTAATTGATTCGAAACAAAAATTTTGACGTCCGTTAAAAATGGAATAAGATTATAAGTGATGCACAATTCAATTTAAATAGCGCTCATTAGTACGTGAATATTTTTTTTTCATTGCTTTTACCATACTTTGTGTGCCAACATCACCATTTACTTCTGAAATTGAATTTACGCATATAAATAGTTTATGAACGTTAATTAATTTAACGAGATTCTATTTTGGATGAGCTTTCAATGAATCACAATGACGTTCAGAATGAAATCATTGTGAAATTATATAATTTTTCCAAACAAATTGCCCAGTTGAGTTGAGGGGAAGGGAGTTTTCATCGTTTTTTTTGTGTGTGTGTGTGTGTGACATTCCTAATTAAATGTAAGCCTCATTATTTGTGGAAATTAAATGGAAAATAGATTTAGTTTTTGACAATGGTGAATATTAAATGTGTTATGATTGGTGTATGTGAGGTTGGTCATCTGCGTTAAATGAATTTTGTTTGGTATAAACCCACCGTCGTAGTTTACAGGTGTAGAATGATGATGAACAGCATAAATAAACAATTTGTTTGGACTTACCGTTGTGAATATAGTGGTGCACCGAAACAATTTCACTTTCTCACGAACTGCATATCTGGAAATAAAAACCAAAGTTTTGATAAAATTATGCAATGGGAAGAAGATGTGAATGTTAATGGAATCATGTTTAAAGTGTATGTATTTGTATACTAATAATAAAGAAATACACATTTTGAAGTCTGCCTGCCGCTTCAAGCTTATGATGTTCATTTTGATGGAATTTTCTCAACCAATAAAAGAATCTAGAACTTTTCCGGCCTCATCTAAAGTATTTTAATAAGGCATAACTCAAAAAGAAATACTCTTGAGTTTCTATTTTATAGACACCGACTGAGTGTTGACTGAATAGATTTTATAATTTTCTATGAACTTTTTGAGTTTTAATGAAGTTCCAAATAGTTTACAATTTTAACTATGGAGGCTTCATGAGGCCTTTGCAATTATAATTGACTATTTTCGTGGAACTAATGCAGATGAATTGAAACTGGAACATCGATGACCAACATTGATGTGTTCATTGTGTAAATTGAAATATAATGCACTTTAAAATGGTTTCTGTCGAATATTTAAATACATTCAATGATTAAATTTTAAAATTGTAATTTTCATCTCACAAAATGGCCAATCAACATTTAACATTCGGTGTGAAAACAATTGCACGGTCTATGGTATCGCTGGAAATTGAAATTCAAATTGGTTGAAGATTAACGTTTTTAAATAATATGGAACTGATTGTACCAGTGTTAAATTATAAATTAAACGTTTTTATGTTACTCTGAACGCATCAAAATATTGTTAATGATTACGATAATAAATTAAGCGAATGTTTTTTTTAGTTGTTGACAGTTGTTCTCATAAATCCGGATAAAAATGGAAAAACGAATAAATGCGTGCAAAAAGTGAAGTTTATTTTTTCATATGCTGTTGGCGAGTTCCTTTTAACTTTAACACTGCCAAGCTATTTCCAGATATTTGCATTTCAATCAATTTCAACTATTTATAGAATGTTGCGCCGTTTCGATAAATAAAATGGCTCTAATTTATTGTAGCTACAATCCAAAGCCCACAAAAAGCATCAGAAAATATTGGTTTTTAAGAATGATAAATTGCAACTCTATCACACCAGTAAAACTCCACCACTAAAAAGTGGTGAATCTCATTTTGCCCATCAAAAAAACTATCTTCAGAGCATTTCCAATTTCTTTCACTTCTGCGGCAATCATAGACCTTTTTGACAAAGAATAGAAACACTTCTACCATATGCACTTTTAGCGCTGTTTGAAAATAATGCGACATGATATGATTGATTTGTCGCCATAAAGTAATCTTTATGGTCGTCATATTTCCTTGGCACACACAGCGCCTCTTCCCGTCGGAATTTCAATACGCGCACTTTTTTCTTCCCCGCTTCGCTCATTTTGCATGTGTAAATTTATTGTTTTGAAAAATGGTGATGCTCATCGGTGTTTGGCAACAAATGTTTACATTTTCTGTTGTAAATCATTCCGCTTGAGCTTATGTCCATAATTCATGGTGCTTAGAAAGATTGTGTGCAGTTTGGTGCGGTTCGCATGTAGCGGCACAATTTCAACGAAAAATTTAAAAAAAAAAACGCGCACACACAAAAACCTTTCCTTATGTTGGCCCATAAATTCAATGCAAAATTGAGTCGAGATGTCGTGCGATAAATACTTGGCACATTCATGAGGAGTCGTTCAAATACCATTTTTCTATAGCACATGAAGGTGAATAATGAAAAACAACACACCATTTCTCCTTTTTTCCAGTTGATTTTTTTCTCCATTCACTTGGCGTATCTGCATCGAGTGTTTCCATGCCACCGATAAAAATGTAAACGTTAGAACAATCAATCAAAAGCCATATCTCAAGCTACATTTGTTTTTTTTTCGTTGTTGTTTGCACGGAGAAGCAAAAAGAACCGCTGTTCTGCAATTATGATCCACGAGGCATGTGTTTTTAGTAAAAACTCTTTACTTGAAATCATTGTGTGCATCGAATGAGCAACAGAGAAATGTACATTTCCTATGATTAGAATCTAATCAATACAAAGACGAACAAAGACTTTAAAACATAACTACCGGGTTTGTCTCGAAGGGTCCATAAAACAGCATAAATAAATTCCCACAAAAAAACCGCAGCTCATAAAATTCTGTCACCAAAATGGTAAATTGCAAATACATGTGACTTTTTTTGTGTGCCCATGCTGATTTAATCGAAGTGAATACCATTGATCATTCTATTCAACGGAAATTAGCTCAAACCTAAACAAAAAAAAAACCAAAATCCCATCAGACAGCGAATATTCAATTGAAATGCTTTGTTTGGTTGAAAAACCGCACCGCACAATTATTGAACATCGACGACAATGAGTAAAATCACGCGAACTGAACAAAGAGCAATATTGTTGGTTTCGTTTGAATAGAACAATAAAAAGAATGTGATGGAATTGAGAGGAGAAGGAAAGCAACCGATTGCCAATTGCAATGGGATTTCCATTGTATGTTTGCCGATAATAATGATGTGTACTCATCGTAAAGATGTGGCGAGTGCAAAGAGAGGAAATGCGGTGCTAAACGAACACAACAAATTTATGACCGCGCGTCGGGAAACAAAACAGACAGCAGCAATGGCAGCAGCATAACACAAACATTCCATCCAAACAAAACGAATGGCACTCGAATCGTACCGACTGTTTTGAAATGTGAAAAGAGCGACAGAGGGAAAAAAAACAAGCGACCCAAGCAGACGGGCGCGATTCATTTTGTTTTATGCGAGTGAATAAATTAAATAGAGAAAAAGGAAACCAACAGAAAATTTTAATGCAAAATTGTTCTATAAGTAGAAAAAAACAACAACAACCAAATCCAACAAAAGTCTACATTTTAAACTATAAATGTTTGTTAGCGGTTTGGTTTTTTCTTTGCTCGCTTCACTCACAGACTTTGCAAAAAACAAAAATGACCGCAAGCATAATTTTTTTTTTTACCAACGAACATGTTTTTCGAAATGACGATGCGACGCGACACACACCGTATAATGTTGTTGCTCGGTTCGACGGTTGCACCCATCACATAAATGATGTATTACCAAAACAACGCGTGAATCTCTAATGTAAACAACCGCTGTACCAAACCAGCCACATTCTCACACACTCTCAAACCATCAAACTCTCACAATCAGCAGCGCAGTCGGTCAATTTCAGTCAGCATCATTGGCTCGATTGTTGTTAAAACCGATCATAAGCCGATTTAATAACACTAGAAACATGAGCCAAGCATAACAAACATGCGGGATATTTAAAAACACAGGCACAGCGACAGTGCCAGCGGCGGCTTTTAATTTTCAAAAATAAAAAAAAAGAAAACAATACAAAAACTGTTTAAACATTTCATTGATGCGGTTTTGATGCACGCAATGTAAACTTTGAGCTGAGCATGGCATAGAAATATGCTCTAAAAAAAAGCACCCAAATGGAATCCAACATTGAAACAGAACATTTAATATTTACTTATGCTTCAGTTCATCGTCAGTCCATTCAATTGATTTATATGGAACATTTATTAGTTTAACCGTTGACCATTGGCTCATTTCTCATCAATTAACCGCTATCATTTCCCGTCATCATTTATAAACGATTATTGCATGCAATGAAACCGCCAAAAACCTCAGAACTTTGGGGTCAACAACTCCATAAGAGCGGTCTTAATCTTAAACATTCGGTAAATTTTCCACACCGTAAGACATTTGCATTTGTTGTCTACATTCAATTTAACAGTGCTGAATGTTTATACAAATGCTCAATAGTTTGCTGCTGTGTCTTTGATTCTCTTAACAATAAACATTGAGAGTTCTCATTCTCAGTTTTATTCGTTGCTTCACATTCTCTCCGTCTATCAAATGGAGTCATAGTTTTATAGCTGAACATATTTTTTTCTCTCTCTTTCGTATTTATAATTCAATTTTATGAGCATCCGGTGAGTGAAATATACGCAAAGTTTTTTTTTTTGTTTGTTTCATCGATTGAAATTTATCCATCAACATAAAATTGATTCGTGAATCAACACCGACAACCACCTCAGATTTATTTCAGTACTTTTAATTGATATTTATCGTTTCAAAAAACCTTTGGGCTAGAAAAATACTACATCTGGTTGAATTGCTGCGTATTCATGAATATGTTTGCACGGATTTATTTTGTGTTTGTATGCTAACTCCAGCGGTGAACATGTAGAATTTGTTGAGTTTTTGAACTGTGTGTGTGTGATTGCGTTGTGATTGCAATTGCTTTTCATGTCAGCGTCTGTTCTTTTACGTTCAGCTGGATATGGTATGGGAAGAAAAACGTACTGTTTTGATGTTAAACGACAAGCGCGATGCGCAATTAATAAAATAACAGCTTTCAAACTGAGCACACGGATTGGTAGCATCATTGTCGATCAGAAAATGTGGATAGCATCACAGCATAGAACCGGTTGTCATAAATGTTGGAAAATAAAACTCGATTTGTTTCACTGTTTCTCTCGCAGTGTATGCAATCACTCGTCACAAGCGAGAATGTGCTGTGACTGAACTTCGATAGTGGTGTTCATGAGTTGAATTTTTTTTCATTGGTTTGTAATTCGTCGTTTCACGTGTATTTTTATACTTTAAATGAGAAATGAAACAAACCAAAAAAAAAAAAACAGTCAAAGTAACAAGACGACAACGGAGTACAAATACCATAGAGAAACACTTTACATTATGCACCCAACACAAATTATAGCCATTGAAAAAAAATGTCAAGTTCAAGAATTCGGATTATGTTTTGAAAATTTGTCACGTTTTATCGTCATTATGTCGCGTTTTTGTGAGTGTGTGCCATAAATGCCTCTTTCAGTCGCAGCATCATTTTCAGTCAATCTTTGTGTCCACTTTTTTTTTAAATAAAAAATATAACAATGTCGACAAAGAAACCAGACAAATATTCACGTTTCCATTCTTTTGGATCATCAAACTGGATGATTTTATCAACATCATCACAAAAGCAGGTTGCTGCTGTTGCTGATGCCGCTGCATCGAGCTGACTCTACAGCATTTTCTCTTGATGCACACGCACACAAACACAATCCATTATATAATTTTTTCGTCAAGTGCTCAATTCAATATTTTGCAGAGCGAGTCACGTTCGATGGCACACTTCAATCACAACGTGGCTGTTCAATGCTACAATTTCACAGTGTACCAACCAGCAAACTATTCCATTGTTGCGAAAAACTTTTTAAACAGCGTTTTCTCTCTTTGGTATGATTTTTCCTGCTTCGTATCAAATTTCGTTTTGTTTTTTCTACCATGGGATTCAATTCGGATTGCGTAAAAACCGTTTGCATGGATGTGCGAGAAGCTTTCGGTTATTTTTATAAAACGAGATTAATTGAAAAGTTTCACGCAAATCGGCCTCAAGATTACATGAAGTGGTTAATTTTTTTTCCTTCCATCCAATTTAGTTTGGAACGCGGCGTCAATAATTGGAGTTTTTTTTTTAAATTTTATAAGTAAGAAAAAGCAGTAAATATTCTAGCAAAATTTTCAAACCCTTTTTTTCAGCACGCAATATTAAATCCCAACATATTTCAATATAAAATTCAAGTAATTCAAGTGAAATGCCTGTGCTGTTCGATGTCGGGACGAAAGTGATCCAAAGGGCGTTTACAGTTTTCGCCTGTCTAATTGAAAATTAGATTTATTAACTCGATGCACGGACTCATCGGTTAAATGAATAAACATTGATAGGTCTTAAATAATAATCATCCACCGGGATACGAAAAAAAAACAACAAGACTGAATTTTTAATGAAGTTATGTTGAAAACCGGCAAGAAAATCATCGCTCTTTATTGAAAACTAATCCATGGATCGATCCAGTGAGCGGTAGAATTGTTTAACTCGGTACATTGCATAAAATGCTTGCAACAGCACATCGATAAAAAACAATGAACGTGAAACACTGTAGATGAAGAATTATGGAAATGTTCAAAATAGCACCAAAATTATTGATGTCCAAGCAGATATTAGCCTGACTGGAGTTTTGCACGATGCATTTGTCCAACGGCGGCTGCTAGCGTGCAGTGCAATGGAAGAGATATCAATAAATCACAATAATGAGAGTTGAAACGGGAAATCTAATGGAAATCCAACAGTATCTGCATTGTGTGCAAAATTGCACACTATTTGTGTCTTTAAACACATAGACACACACACACACAATCTGCCACTCGCTCGCGCCCATAGAGACCGCTCGTTTTATCTCATCTAGATACTGTTTTGCAACGAAGCGAATGAAGATAAAACGAGATTCAATACCCGTTCGAGTTATCTATTTAGTCGAATGACTCCGTAGGGATGCTTCGTCCGTTGAAAAAAAAAAAAAAAAGAAATAACAAGCCAGTAGAAAGAAGACACATGTTAAAATTGCAATGTCAAATAAGACCATTGAATGTATTGCATGCTTTTAAGCCATGCAAGGGTTTGAGATTGGCTTTTATTTTAGTTAAGCATCGCATCGGGTCACGTTACAACAATGCCATCCATAATAATCGTAAAATTACAACAGCTCCAGTGCTTCCAGCCATTGACTACATGTAAAAGAACTTAATGCTGAGTGAAAAGCTAAATATCTGAACATCTCTCAACAATCTTTGATGTATTTTGTTCTAGTGGAACTTCCATACAGACTGTCCATTTTATGGTATTTTAACGAATTTAATGCGTTTCATTGTGATGCATAGCAACAGTTATAAATAGCATGTGTAGGAATAGAAGATCGGTTACGATTCACAATGGGCAGATTGGCTCTTGTTTCAGTAGCATTTACATGAAATTTGTAGCGCTTCTTTAGAGATTAATAACTATAGTCTATGGATTAAATATTTCCCACGAACAATTGAATAAAGTATAACACATTTTTTTTTTATTTTCGAATCAACAAATATATTTTTTTTTTGTTCAGTTCACATTTTCGAAATAAATTCAATCGATTTTTGTGAATTTAGCCAAGCAAAAAAGCATGAAAATACTTGAATTCATAACGAGATGTGTGTGCGAACGCAAAAATTCATATGATAATTAGCATCATCATCACTCGATGAGGTGTCGTTAAAATTGTTTGGTAACACTCGCATCGTTGAAAGTCAAATACTCACATCACAAAAATCTCATATGACGAAAACTACGAATCACATGGCTAAAATGAAACCATTGACAAAAGATTTGCATTTTTTTTTGTCGATGGCAAACCTTTTTTTTAGCGGTTTGTGAACAACCGAAAAAAGTCGTTTCACTTGACCAAAAATAGAGTCAGAAAGGTGAAGCTCCCATTGAAATTCAATACCATTAATGAATACAAAGATGGTATATTTTGAGATGAAGATCAACTGTCACACACATCATGTGTTCACAAAATGGTTCAATTGTTATATTTGGCGAAAGAAAAAGAAGAAGAAGAAGCGGAGCGTTAGATAAGTGTCGAAATGTGGGGGCGAGCAATTGTAAGCAGAGCTTATACACAGGTTTGCCCTGTTTCCATTAAATCATTCTTGCATAAGTGATTGCTTACGTTTGTCGATTTCGTTAAAATTATATAGCATTTCACTCAATAGCACCGCCGTATACCCGGAATAGCCACTTTTACACCAAAAGATAGAAAAGTGAAAAGCACAAAGTGACGAGTGTGTTTTAGGTGTGTGTGTGTCTGTGCCCATGAATCGGTGTTTATAAAATTAGCTTCAAGTATGGGCAATGATTATCTCAACGCCGCTGAACAACTTGAATAATTCAAGAAGACACGATGCTTATTTGTTCATCGCATTTGATAAAATGGCATTTTTTGTGCGCATCTAGCGGAAAATATGCTGTTTGCGCACGGAAAATTTCGTAATGCACACTCACAAATCCACAAATGCATTGAGTAAAAGTGACGAAAATGCCACCTATTTTCAGCCACCACCTACTGTGTATTTCCAACCAATTTTATCGAAAGATTTATGATTTACCGATGCAGTCGAGAAAATCGAGACACAATTCAAAATAATAGCGATAAATCGAAATGTTCGAAACAATGAAATGCTTTTAAATGAAATTTGTGTGCTGTGACTTAAGACCACGGTGTTTTATGGATCGTTCAAATGCATGGAATATTTTATGTTGAAAGTTCGTTGGCATTTTTGCCAACCATATCGAATGAACGAGCTATTTTCATCGATGGAAATGATGATAAAAAAAAAGTCAAAACTGTTGCTGTGCGCTGTCTGTACTGTATTGGCAACTCTATTTTCAACCATCGAAAAATATTGAATGAATTTTTGTGTCGTGCACGATGACGCTGTTACTGTTGCCATTGACTGCCACCACTGTGGCTGCGCACCAAGTGACGGAGTAAATATATATTAAGCAATGCTTCATTTCCGATAGTTTAATGCATTTGTCGCTCCTTTTCGGCGGTAATTCATTGTGACAATACAGAACTGTCTAACCGCGTCATTTTTTTTGTGTGTTTCTTTGTCGTTTGCCATTTGTTTCAATAAAAAAAGAAAGCGAAAGTATCGTCTGTGTGACAGTATGCCCATAAAAATCACGACATTGCATGCTTTCTACCGTCACAATAGCCATAAAACCTGAATTGCGGATAAAATCGGCTGCATCCGTATAACCCGGGCCTATCCCATTGCAATCTCAATAATAATTCAACGTTTTCATTTGAAAATTTATCGATTTTGATTTTGACCATGACAACTAATTAAGGGGTGGCTTACATATTAGTATACTTTATGATGCATGTAAAACGATAAGAACTCAATTTAGTAAGAGGTAAAAGTAATCGCTTCAAGTGATTTACCATGTGAAAGTTGAGGCTGGCATGCCTTTGACCGGACACCAACATCAAGATCGAAGTTTGATTATTTCGATTCCGTTTCACTTGCGGCAAATTGTTAGCGTTTGTTGATGTGAAAGGTGCGGTGCAACACCAAACCCCGTTCAGTTACTTAAATCAGGTGTGCAGCATTTTGTCACTTGAAATATTGAAACATTCAAATTTGCATCGTTTGGTATTTTCATTTAAAATTAGATGTGGCAGTTTGCAATAAAATCAGCACTCAAATTAGAATGTGTACGGTTTTGCATATAACGACAACTGTGTGCAACATGTAACACGAATTTGAATTGCAACTCACAGTGAATTGAATTGCATCGAAATAGAAAATGACGCAGACAAGAGAACGTAAATTATACTCGGCACTTTGCATTTGTATTACACGATCCGTGTCGGAAAAGTGTGCGCATATATTTCGATGGCATATTCGATTTCATTAAATCATGTCACCTGACATTCCATGAGCGCACTAACAAACAAATCGGTGTGCATTGTGATCGCGTTGCCGATTTTGGTTGCAATTCGAATTGCATTCCGGTTGCATGGCAATTTAGCAAACTTTTTCAAATTAAAAACACCGATTTATTGCGTTTTTCATTGGAAAACATTTAACCGTAATTTCAACAAACAATGCCAATTTTAAAAGCAAGTCGTTTGTTTGATCCAATTTACTTTTACAGCACACACACACACACACACATACACAACACACGAAATGAACAACACCAATTATTTTAAGTTACAATTTCAGCACGAGATCAGCGACAATGGAACATCGTACGACGACCTTCACCTTCGACGTGGAATCACAAAACATTCAACAAATGTAAGAAAACCACACGTACTACCATCAATTCGAATGCGATGGAAATTAAATTAAATTATGGTTTGAATGCGCAATTTCAACGTCCGGTGTGGCATTTCAGTTAATCTGATCAGGTTATAATGTTCTGGATAGCGTGCAAAAATGATTGAGCCTTAGTGTCGGAGCGTAAACAGTGAGAAACACGTTAAGCTTTTGGGTGAAAAATTGAACAGTCAAAAGAAAAAGCATGAAATCAAGTCAAAGCAAAGAATGATACGATTGAAGATGACCAAAAAACACACGCACGCACACAAACACACACACACACACAACAAATGCAATCTAAACGAATGGTTCGTTAATCGTATGAAATGCTCAGGCCGAACAACACAACATCTGAGACTTAATTAAATCTGATCTTTTAAGCAGTTTTTTTTTTCGACGATGAATTTTTATGTAGCTCTGTAATTTGATTCGCAGGTTGATGGGCAAACGAGAGAATCTGCTTGTAAACGATACACCAACGTTCATCATGCATAATTTATATTTAAGTCTTGTTGAAGCACATTTCAACGAATGGACGAACGTTACGACAACACAAGCGCCAACACAAATAAACATTATTGTAACGGCCTGATGAGCATGAACGCTTCTCTTCTTTCTATATGTTGCCATTCAAGCCGTACGTTCCCAATGAAACGGTTGGCGACCTTACTTAGCCCCCTGGGCAACTGTGGAATCACTTTTGAAAATGTGATCAGCTCGTAATCAAATCAACCGATGCAAAAACCAACACACAAAAAAGGGTCCCAATATTCACTACACGTTTCTTCATTACAGTCAATAATACGCCTGCTCTTAAATCTAAATCAAGCATTTACTCAATCAATGGTTTTAAAGCAGTCGATGGATGGAACCGCAGTCTTGATTTGAACATTCTCATGAATAGAACACAAGAGAAATGCCGATGAGCTGAAAATAGCTATCAACTTTAATGAAGCCGATTCATCTACTTGAAATTGTGATTGAAAATGAAGTGAAACACATTAATAAAGTAGACGAAGAATGGATTACCGACCCATCGAGGATGATGGATTTGACAGTTGTTTTCCCTTTTGACATTCAATATGATTGATACGCAATAAATAAAAATATTTTACAGGTAGTTGCATTAAATGGGTGCGCGGTCTGGTTTTATCGAAAGAAAAAAAAAAGATGTGCTTTCATCATTGCCTTCCATTCCCGACATTTGTCTCTTCATCCATTTTCAATTCGGCTTGTTTTTTTTTCATCTTTTCAATCAAGAAATATATATTCCCAGTTGGCGTTTATATTAACTTGTTGAATGACATTATTATCTGCTGATTTTGGTGTGACGATGAAACAAGTGTTTGTCTGAATGAGATTTCGTACAAATACACAAACACATCAAATACACACACACTCGCTCGATCGAAGCGCTGTTTCAATTGTCGATGACAGTAATTGCTTATTGCTGTTCAACAACATCGTTGATTCCATATTTCGAATTGTGCATAATTAATCGAGATATGTATTGAAACTCACCAAAAATTGTCGATTGGCGTGTCAGCTCGTGAACTCCTCTTTCTCTGTCTGTCTCTCTCTCTCAATTCAGTGTTTCGTCATTCGGAAGCCCACTTAACAAAAAGTGGTGTAATAATGAAATCAAACTGGAACACAGTTGCCTGAAATAACAAAAGACGAGAGAGAAAAATAACATGAGACCAAATGAGTGAATACAATTTAGTTGGGCAATCAGTTCAATAGCATTAGAGTATTAATAGTTGTGGCTTCTGATTTTGCCAAAACAGCCAGCAAGAGTGTTTGGCCATTTGATGTTTTTTATTTCTTTTGCACAAAACAAGCACGACCGTTCAAGTGATAATGATGAATGTGTTTCAATCCAATTCTCACATGAATTTCGGTATCACAATGTGGTTTCTGTGGTCTACTTGAGTCTTGAGCGCTCACACTGGACTGCTAATTGTTTAGTTTCGGATCTGAAAACTTAAGTGATTGGCAAATTGCAATGGTGATTTTTCGTTGTTATTTCTTGTTATTGCTGCTTTTATTCTGCTACTCCACCCTTTCGACTCACGAAGATCGGCGCTCGTTAGTTTATTTTCAGCAATTATCAAATTGAACAGACAGTGATAGAAAAAAAAATGCCATGGTTGAAATAAACCATTTCGCGTATTCTTGGTGTTTGATTTTATTTTTCGCTCGCTTACTTTATATTAAGTAATGCACAATGGAGTTTTTGTTAAAAGAGAATTTTGTTCACACAATTCGTTTCAAGCATTCGAATGGGATTGAAATTGACGTTGCCGTCGTAACAGGGAGCACAGACATACAAATTAGTGTGAAGTGAGTGTTGTTTCGTAGTCTCGCATTCACTCGTGCTGTGATTAAACAATGATTGAATGAGTGCTTAACGTAATTAACAGCGCTACCGATCGAACCGTAAGATGTCCCCCGATTGAATTAGAGTCAGTGTTATATTGACAAAATTGATTTTTAGCTGATTAAAAACACACACACACAACATCGATCCCAATCGATCAATTTAAATGGGTATTATTTGGCCACTTGATTCAAAAATGAAAGATATTAACGCGTTTCAAGCGAATTCGGAGTTTTTTAGCTGCTGCTGCTGCTGCTGCTGGTGCTACTACTGCTGCATGTTAACGCGCATTTCCTTGTTCGCTTTCAAATGGATGGAAATCTAGTGAGAGACTTTTTTGTTCGCTTATAAATCTCTGCGCCAGATAAAAGACAAATTGCGGCGCTGTAACTGGATAATTAACCAATCCAATTTGTCACGCTTTTTAAATGCATTCATTTGTCGTCACTGAATGAATTTACTCTTATGATTTTATTGATTGAACGGTTTTTGTGAATGTTGTGTATCGAAATAATCCATATTTATAGTGAATCGTGTTTGAATGATAAATGATCGTTCGTCAGTACAATATTATGCCGGACGCATTTTACTCTCTTTTTACAATTTCACAACTTTTAATGTCGTTTCATTAAAACGAAATTATCGAATATCCATTGTGGAATATTCAAGAAGCGCTTCTGCTTCGAACGCTTCGAATCGATTAAGACCGAATGTTGTATAATATCGTATGGCCGTACAACGTTAACAGCAAACGTTATGTATAATGTGCAAAGAATTTTATAACTTTTTTTGTTGTTGTTGTATTCCTCCGTTGAGCAGAAGGCACACACACACACACAAAATGTAAAACGACAAACGTATCGACGGCTCGAACAATTACATTCATTGCCGTCAGTTATAACAGCCGTACAATTTAAGTTCGCATAAAAAAAATGTGAATCGAATAAAATTACCCAATAGGCATTCGGCTTTAGGCTATTCAAAACGACGATGTGACGAAATCGAACTTATGCGCTTTATCTGTCCCCAGAAAATTTATGCCATTTTATCACCAAGTTAGGGTAAGTGTGAGTGTGTGATATTTGTGCAATTGTTTGTAGCCACAGCTTCTAAATTGAGATGTTTGATTGCTCGAGAAAAGTCGTTTCAGTTGCGCTTTGATGCCGTACCAAATGCGATAGAATGATACGATTAAGTACCACAATAGCACATCGTCACATAAACCATTTGCATTGGTTTGGGTGAGGATTTTTTTATTTAGTTATCTGGTTCCGATCCCTCCAGGCAAAACACTCACACACAAAGATCGAGAGCGAGCGAGAAAGAGAGAGTCGGCGAACAAAAAACTACTGCAATCGACAAAAAAGTGAAATCGAAATGCAATGCGTTCTGTCAACATTTAATCGTGGCCATAAATCGTTAAGGTCGTTGTATTGCACGGAACAGCCGAGCATCAAGAGCGCAAAAAAAAAACAAAACAACAACAACAACAACGACTCATAAAAACTGCAGAACAAAAATATAGAAACCAGCAGCTACAAATAAATGTGAATTGTACCAAATGTTTCTCGGTGGAACAGACAAAGCGATCGTTTAACACGTTCAAGTGGTTTCAGGCTGTACAGTTTTAACAATCAACATGAAGGCAACGTGTTTATTTAATGCCCACCTTTCAACTGATTTTTCAATTTTCAAATGGATTCGTACGGTGGTTTTTTTTTCGTTCTCTTCAAGGAGGGAGAGAGGAGAGAGAGAGAGACTCTCGTCAAATGCTCGAATTGAATTTGCACGTTCATAAGCTGAGCACAGACAATAAATTTCCATGAATAGCAAACGAGAGTGACTTCATAATGCCTAAGCCTCTGGTGTTGGGTACAGCACAATAATAGACATTTTCATTGTGATCCTTTATTTCATTTGTGTCTGTAATTCTATTTTCATAGCATTTTGCCAGCATTTGTTCACACTTAGCCCAACAAGCATTACTCTTGAGCTCATCATATTCCATTTTTATTTTTGGCTTAGGCCGAAATTCACTTTTGCATGTGGTTTTTCGATAAGTTTGTGTACATGTGCATGTTTTTTTTGTTGTTGTTGCTTCCTTCCTTTCATTCACTCAAAAATACAATGGCGTGTATTTGTTTTTAAATCCCCCTAACTAACGAAACTATTCGGTGTTGTTCTTATGTGCGAACACTCGTTTGTACGATTGCAATCATGATAGCAATGGTTCATTTAATAGGGGCTACTTTTTGTTGGTTTCTTTCGATTTACGCTTCTAAATTGCTAATATTTCCTTTCCCAATGAGGAATACGACACATGTGTTAACTTAATACCATTTCATATTTACACTCAATGCTAAATTGTCTAGCTAAATTGGAAAAAAACTCGAATTACAGCTTTATTTTTGGTTCTGTTTAATTTCCGAGAAAATGTAGGCATTCAGGAGGGATTGTGTCAAATTTAATGAAGCTCATTTGATATTCAATGGATAATGAATGGAACAACATAAGTCAAATCGAAAACAATGGCCACCATTGAGAAACCATTGCTTAGAAAATTCGAATTTACTTTTAAACAATTTTATAAATGAATTTTTTTTTTCTGTGAAAATACGCTCAAACAAACCAATTTCTATTATTATTCGAACCAAAGAGAATCTTCAATTTTATTCTTCATTCGTCTGTTTATGGTAAATGCCCATTTTATTGGCACAATACACAAGAGTTTGAGCCGTTTTTTTTTCCAGCCAGACTTCAATGTTCAGTATTTTTAACTTCAATGAAGCACAGAAAATGAAGAAAGCATAGCCAAAGAAGAACGATGGAATTGAAAGAATGAACAATAAAAATCGAGCGATTTTCTAAACAAAAACAAAAAAAAAATTATTGATATATAATGCACATCGTATTTTTTGCAATTGGCATTCTTATTGACTGCTTTTCCATCATTGCAAACAATAAATTTGTATTGAACACAGCGCCAATGTTATTGAATGAAAAGTGAAAAATAAAAATAGAAAGATAATTTCGAATCTAGGTTACCATAAACGCACATCGATAAACATAACTTATGAATGGAAAAAGTCATCAGTTATGCTATGAATTATATTTATTTAGAAGCATGGCCTACCATAACCATAGAAAATGTGTTTCCGATCGAATTGATGAATGATTTGAAAGTCGGTCGTGATTGTGATTTCAGTGTTTTCCTCATTTGTTTACAAAATATCACTTTTATTTTTCTATTTCTCTGCACTGGGTCGACATTGCTCTAGTAAACAAATTAACGATCTACATCAGCATCAGCATCACCCATTAGCATTAACATTTACATCGAAAGCAGATCATAAAGATTTGGTCTGTTTTTTTTTTTTGTTTCTTCTCTTCAGTGTATTATTAATTGGTATGGCTTCAGACAATCAAGTAAAATGCGGTTGAAACAAAAAAGTGCCGACGAATACAAAAAAGAAAAAGTGAAACGGTTTCCTTGACTCTTGGCTTTTGATCAGATAGAAGTATAAAAAAAACACTTAAATAATTAATCATTTTGATGCAACTGTACAGCATAGCGCTGATAAACACATTTATAAATACTTTAAAATGCTTCGATTGTAGTCTTGAAACAGTTGAATTACTTAATTTATGATAGACTTTTGTGACGTGGCGATTTTATCGAAGATATATTCCATCCTGTTGGATGCACAAACAAATTGGTTTTCGAATGAGCAATAAATTTTCAACGAAAGCAGGATAGTTGCTTTCGTTTCACTATTCTTTTGCTGCTTTTGTTTACCTGCGTATGCATTAAACGGATAACGTAATCCAGACGCAAACAATACGATTGAAGTGGAATGAAATCGAGATATTATTAATCGTTGAAAATTGTTTATGATATATATTTTATGCGGCTTTGTCCTATTCCTGGTAAGGTATAAAAATGAAGTTTAAAAAAAAAACCACAATTCATTGTGTTGGTGCCTTTTCTTCTTGTGGCATTGTCATAAGTTGGTTCGTTGGATTATTCTACCGCATCTATCACATCGTGAGGTCAAACAAGTATAAATCAGAAAATGTAACATGTGGTTGTTTACGTCATTGCACAGTGCACCGTAAAGCAGCATTGAACCATGTTTGGGTTCGTCTCTCCTTTTTCGGAAAGGTGCTGCTGGTTTTGGGGAAGTCGATGTGGCTTTTTTTTTGAACACTCGCCAAAACCAGCTCAAAATGACGTTTCAAGAGCCCAAAGCCATACACATTCACTTTTTTTTTACCGTTCCATTTACTCGATTTTAATTACTTGACGACATGCACCGTTTTTATGCCGGCACAGTTTTCAGTGCAACCGACGTTCCATAATAAATGATAGGTTCTGGTGCCAAACAATTCCAACAATCGAAATGTAAATTCACCGCTTTTTGGTTAAATAAATGTTTGCAATTGTTACGTGAGGTATTGAATTCAACATATAAGTGAAACAGTTGCACTTTACGGTGACCTAGAGACATTTTTCTTACTACTTGAATATCATACACACAACACCATTGGCTTGGAATGAAAAACATTATGACATTGACTTTTTACTGGCTGCTATTAAACGACGAAATAAAATAAATGCTTCGAAATCCAATTGAATAAAATGCCTTTAACACCATACAAATCTCACGTGAATTGATGATAGCAGATGATGATGCTATGTATCCCCTCACACCATTTTCATATTTGCACAATTGCATCACACTTTCACAAACCTATCGCTTCTTCTACAATCCAACAAAATGCATTTATATTTATCTATTCACATTCGTCTAGCCATAATTTTCTGTACTCAAAACGTTGCTTTTTATCCTCAAACGAAAATTTGTGTATAAATTTAGCCACTTCCCAAATGAATCTGTACCGTCTATCTGCCTTGGGCAGTATTTTATGTGCAGGTTTCTAAAGTGCTCTTTAATGTTCGCTTTTTCGGCAAAGAGTGTCGACACTTTATCCAAATAAAAAAAAAAAAAAGAAATAAGTGCGAAACCAAGGCAAAAACCACGAAAGAGAGCAACAGCGAAAACGATGCGCGTTAATGCGTTTTGAAATAAAATCCAAAAGCAGCTCAAAGAGCATAAGAGTTGGCAGTCAAGAGGAAGAGATAAACGCAGAAAAAAAGTAAATGCACCAAATAACAATATACCAGAGTAAGATGAGAAGCTCAACATCGATGTAAGGTAATGCGCCGGAAAAAATGGTAGAATTTTGATACGTTTGTAGGTTTTAATTATTTAGTAAGCAACAAAATTGCGTTTTCCATATCGGGTTGTGTGTGCGGTTTGCTCTTTATTGCTCATTTTCATCGATTGTCGAACAAAAACACAGAACAACCACCAATCAAAACTTTATTCAGTTTACTCGAGCCCGGGTTGAGGAAACTCAATATTGATTTCACTCTTCGTTGTTTGCTCTTTCGATATTCTCTTTGGAAAATGAAGCCTGTTGAAAATACATTTAATTAAAATATTAAATTTGATTGCAAACAATTCAAGAGTCTGGTTCAATGGTACTTTTAGTAATAATTTTCATCCAGTAATTGCAATAATAATAATAATAATATGAAGAAGAAACATTTCAGTTGAATTAAAAAACGATGCCGAAGAATCTGCATGATTATACTCGTTCATTAATGCTGTATCGCTTTTAATCGCATGTATATTTGTATATGCTTGTACCAGATGTAGGAAAAACGCTCCTTTAAAATCAACGTTCAAATTAACGAGCGATGTAAAAGTTTTCCTTCTTCACTAAATTTATGGTTTAATCTTAATTTACGGGCACCGAATAAAAGCGACTTTTCAACTTGGCGAAAACTCGAAACCACTAGAAAATGCACTATTCGCCCGAGCATGTTGTTTTCTTGGGAATTGTTCTTTCGCTAGGCGACAAATTTATCAAAAATTTCAATGTTGCCGCTAGTTTCTTGCTAAATGCTTCAACAATCAAAAGCAAAAATGTGCAAAATTTGCAAGAGCGAAACATCGACTAAGAGTTGAAGTGCGGCAACAATTAGTGCAGCCACCACAGTGAAGAAAAAAAAAAACATTAACACGAGAAAGTTTTCCGTAGAACATTTTTTTCTGGTGTCGCTATTGCGTTAGGTTGAATTAATAAATTTTTTTTTTTTTTTTGAAATCGTGTTGTTCTAGCGATCGCTTTCATATCTAGCCATGTGCTAGAGAGTGTACGTAGAGACTCTCTACAAGAGAGAGTGTGTCGTATTCGTTTAGGTTGAGAATAAAACAAAGTCGAAAGACACAGAAATCGAGTCGTTTTTATTCGAATTTAAACGAGCGAACGTGTTCACCTGCTTAATGAGCATGAGATCACTTGACAAAAAAAAACACGAACAAACAACAACATCGACGGCGACGACGATGAAAGAGATGAAACACCCCATAATGGTTGATATTCTTCATGCTCATTTACCTGAATGACTGAATTGATGCAATTTGCTATACATTATTTCATTTTAGATCAAATAAACAATGATAATTATACGATGCAACGTAAATCAGCGGTGGCATAAAAAAAAATTCATTGAATACAAGCAGAGAGATAGAGAGAGATAGAGAAACGAGAGAAGACAAACAACAGCACAACAACAACAACAAAAAACAGTGAAAAAAGGGCATACAACAAAAACAAGAACAAAAAGCTGTGCACGTCTACTGAACACTCACAGCAAGATATCTTTTACATTTGCGCATTTGGTCGTGCGAAATCGATGAAAAGTGAAAAGAATCGGTTTGTGTGTGTGAGTGCTATGTGCGGTGTGCGCTCACTGTTGCACAAAACAGACAAGCAACAGCTCTAGCTGCATATGGAAGACAAACCGAAATAGGCACGAAATCGACTAAGCCGAAGAAAACGACGAGCCAGTTTTTTCTCTGCAATGGCGCAAAAGAAAATACGAAAAAAAAAGAAAGACACAACAACAAAATAAACAACAACACAAAAAACACTGCAACGCAAAATTGATGAATCGAAACCCATAAGACTGAACAATACGATGAGATGCTCTAAATAGTTGCGCACAAATTAATTACATTTAGAAACGGTTCAATTGCAATATAGGTAACGATTTTTTCATTTTGCTTGAGCCAGCAACGGCAGAGAAAGAAAAAAGCAAAACAAAACAAATTATAATCGTAATATAATGATAAAAAAATGTATTGCAATCACGCAATTTGTTTATGAGCGCTACGAATCGAACAAATCGATCGGTAAATTAAATTCCCTTTTACTGATGTGCAAAATTGAGCACTAAACATCGCAACTATCGTGTTGATTTTTTGTGTTTGTTGTGACTCATCGCGCTTTAGTCGATGTTGGAAAATTGAATTTTACCAAAAAAAGAAAAAAAAAATATGAAAACATGGAATTGGCATGCACAAGAAGGGCGCATACACTTCATATAAATCCTTACCATTGAAAGTGCTTTAAAAGTCGTCTCTGTCATTGAATAAGTGATTGCATATAAATCGACTGAATTCATGACGGAATCTGTAATCAACGTCGGCAGTATTCCGACCAGTTCCACTCTCCATCAAAATTTATCAATAAGCAATTTCCCATTCAACAAAACAACCTAGTTCTTTTCATGCAATTTACTTTCAATAGCCAACATCATTTTTTTTTTCGCTCCCGAAACCCCTGACAGCTAAATAAAGACCGAACGAAAAATTCTCTTGGATTTTTTTTTTCTGACAATTTATCTTTTCATTTTTTTTTTCTTCTTTCTTTTCATGTTCGTCATGATTACAAACTTATTTCACTCGGAAATGGCACAGAAATGATTTGAACGTTCAGCAAACGGAATGAAGTAATGTTTATGAAATATTCATTGCACATTGTATACTGGTACAGTGTGTGTGTGTGTGTGTGTGTGTACAGTATATATACTGCGTACATCTGTAAATTGAAACACGATGCGATACAATGTATTTGACTGCCTCAAGACCAAAGAGGAGATAAACAAAAACTGCATCGAAAACGAGAGCGAAATAATTTAATAACATGCAATTTTATGTGAGCGCGATGATGTTCCCTCATCGACATGAATCATTGCACAAATATTATGAAAATAATCCACAGTGAGAGACGATCGAGACGAAAGGCAATCATGAAAATGGTTCAAGTTGCATTTGTATCGTATTTTAGACAAAATAACATATCAACTTCGTCATTCAATAGTGTTGCATTCCAAAATAAACTGAACGATTTGGCTCCATCACAAACGATTCATCTTACAATGTTCCACACAATTTCACTGTCATGAATTAATTTAGTGGTAGATTAAACAAATTGACCACTTTTGGCCATGAAACGACTTCGAAATGCACAATGCCTTTAAGTCAAACTGGCATCGATTTATAAATCATTTAAAGCATTTAACGACCGCAAATGGTTAAAATGCCGTTAATGCACAAATGTAAATCGATATCGATTGAATTGTTCAATGCAATCTAATCACGAAAATGTATTGACAGAATGGCGCGTGTGTTTGACATTTACACACAAACAAAATCAATAGGGATTGTGCGTTTGAAAGCTGGTGAATTCAGTGAGCTAATCCCAATTGAAAGTAACATGAGACGTATAAATGCATTAGTTGAGGATTTTGATGATTGGTTACCGTGTGTGAAAAAGCAATTTGGATGGCATTTGCTGCTTGAAATCTTCAATACGTTCAAAATCACATCAATAATGCAAATGCAAATTCTAATTGACTTGTGCGTTGATGATTTTAAATGGGATTTGACATGTGAATGCCTGTCGTTGCCATCACTCACACTCACACACACATGCATAATATTGCGAGCACTTTGTGCAATTGAAATGACCTAAATTGTCGCCCAAACGATAAAATTATTTATGCGTAATTACACGTCTGCTATCTCATTCACATATCAAAATCGGGTGCCTTGAGGTGATAAATTGTACGAATCGCATGATTGCATGCTTTTATTCATGATTACGAGTCGGCATCTAATCTCAATTTTATTGGTACAAGCGTACTTGTAATGAAACGGATGTATTGTCATTTATATGCGATTGAATAGAACACTTTGGCAAATATACATATAAAATGGATTGGAGTCGGCTGATTGCTTCACTCTATGTGGATGAAATCACAATGAAACCAATGTACCGCAATGAATGTGCGTATAAATTTCAATCGAATAAGAATAATACACGGGCTCCCTCATATTCATATATATACATATAGACAAACCAAATTAATTGGATTCATATCGGAATTTACACGCAATTAGAATCTGTACTTGGCGGTGGAAAACGGACAAACACATCGTTGATTGAGTTTGCCGTTGTTTTGCTGATGAACACTTGTGTTTGTTGCCTCACCTCAATGTGCGAACCAAAGCTGAATCCCCCGTACTCTAAAATCGAAGCCAAATCAAAATGGCATTCGAGTGAATTTCGATCGGGTGTGTTTGTGTAACAAATGCATACAAACTGGGTGCTTACGGGTGCCCATACAATGCATTTCATCTGGCATACATTCTCAGTGCATAGAATATCATTTGCCACGGCGAAGAGAGAAAATGCAATCGATCGTAACAGAAAATCTCGCACACGCACACATCGAAATGATGCGCATAAATATACCGAAACATGCTATTTAGATATTAACCCATTTCAAGTGAAGATTGTTATGCGAAAATCCGTACCATCAACAGCAATGTGTGTGTGTGTGTGTGTGCATGTCTTCAATGAGCATATATAATACGTGTGCATAGATCCCGTCGTTAAAGTTTTCAGACGATTCGGTGAACGTGAGTATTGCGGTTTTTTGTTCAACATCATCTTCTTCTTTTTCAGATGATTAGAAATTCAAGCGTACAAGAATCATAAAAACAAAAGCAAATAGAAAGAAGCGCACACTAGAACAATCAATTCAAAAAAATTTCCATTTGGAGCAGCAACAATGAAAAGTGTTTATGCTTAAAATGCTATTGCTTCGAAACGATTTAAAAACGGAACAAGTTCTAGTGGCTTCATTTTTTTTACGTCTTTTACCTCTAGTTGTTACGGCTGCTGCCTTCTCTTTTTTTTTTCGCTCGCAACAACATTATATTTGCACTCGCGAGTAAATTATAATTATGTTATTTCACAGCATTTACTTCGTTTAAGTAACTGGGGGAGAACAGAAATGGCCAAATAACGAACACAAATGAGCGAATGAACAGCAACAACAACAACATCGGCTAAAAACAACAACTGTGAGTGAAAACGATTGCTATTTGTTCTGAAAATGTTCTTAGTTTTGGCTTTTTTGATTCTATGTACAACTTTCCTCTCTTCCTCTCTCTTTGCCTCTTTCTCTGCATCTCTATCTCTATCAGAGTTGTGTGTTACCAGTTGATTTTTGGTACAACATTTTACTACCAAAAAAATATTCAATTTCCGTGTTTGTTTTGCACGTGATGGTTTCGTTTTTTGTAGTTTGTAGTTATTTGTTCTTGCTTTTTCAACTACAAGCGCGTAATGATCAAGCGCAATAACATGACCTGTTGAACTGATTCAAACATTTTCGTTTCGTTTCACTTCATGTTTTTCCCCATTTTTCATGTTCCTTTGGTTGTGTTTCGTTTTCGATGCCCTGAACAGCCCATCAAATTAGTACGATGTGTACGTGTTTTCATTTTAACGTTGATTACAAATGCTCATCATTCTACTAAGCTGAGAGAATGTGAACAAAAAATGACTATTTTACCAAATCATAAAGCTCATAAACTTTAAGTAGAATAAGAATAGAGAATACACAATTGACTATGAATTAAGCTTATACAATATACATTATTCAGTGTGGAATAGCTGAAGGAAGGCTAGACACATCAATAGCCAACTAAATACGCGTTATAATTCATTACTAAATGGAATACACAATTGGCCCCGAAAGACACACATGAACAGATTACAAACATTGTTGTTGAGTAAACAGCAATTATTTTGCTACCTGATTTTTGTGTGATGGCGTTAACGATGACTGGACGAAATATTAAATAGACGATGATTATCGGACATGTGTATGTGAGCGACAGGAATACGTGAGTAATCAGAGTGTAAATAGAATTTCTGAAGTAACCAAAAATTCTATTGTATTTCTATTCACCAACAGTCTAAACAATTGGCGCATACAATTGATTTGTGGAGTTTGAGAACAAAAGAACAAACAAATGATATAGAGCGAGCTAAAGCAATGAAATCGCCCAAAGGAAGTGATAAAATAATGAACATCATACGAAATATGACACCTATTTTCGCATCAAACGTCCGTAACTGCGTCAAAATTCACACGTGTTCGCACAATGAAACTTATAACAAACAACGAGCAAAAAAAAAGAACAACAACAAAAAAAACAACTAAATTATTGAATAAAATGCTTCTTTCTTTTGTCGCGACCATTTTATTTGCTCTGCAATGTATCTCGTTGATGCTAATGAAAATTTATTCAGTTGGTAATGATTTCGGCCTTGAAAGTTCTCTTAACCATTTTATGAATCTTGCATAAACGTGTGCGCAATATGCTCACGCAATCAATGTTTTTAATTCGCAATTTTTTACGATACATTTATTTGTTGTATATATTTCCTCACAATATAGAATATGTCTGATCGATTGTATTCTTGTTTTTTTTTCGGGGGGGCCGATTTATGTAAACGACCAAGGAAAATTGGTGCAATTGCAATGTAACATGCCAGCGCATGTATTTTAATGTCAGTTTGTGTTGATCCGAGCCAAGATAAAGTGTCGTTACAACAATACGTAAATGTCACCAAACCTGAAATGGTTGTTGCCACAATGTCGCGTTTGATACAGTGGATCCCTTTCGAGAATCAGTTTGGTATCGAGTTTCCAAAACAGCCATCGAGAATCGGGGGAAGAAACCAAGCAACTGAAGTCGCACGACCTTCGTGCAACATCACGGTGACACAACGAGAATTGAAAGATGCTCGAATTTTAGCATAAAATTGGCTGTAATAGTGCGACACACACACACTCTGTGGGAGTGAGAGAGAGAGAGAAAGAGAGAGAGAGAAAATAAAAAAAGAGCTAAAAAACGTTTGCGAAAATATATTGTAATGAATTCCATGCCTGATGTCTGCACCAGATTCATGTATTGTTATCGAGTTCTGCGTTATTTTTTTTTGTGTCCGATGCTCGGTTTTACTGGTTGCTCTGCAATCGTTAACACTGTCATCGTCTTTGATTTTACTCTTACTTTTATTCTCTTTCTCTCTCTCTCTCTCTCTCTCTCAGCCCATTCAAATGAATAATTTATGGATTGCCCTTAAAAGTACAGTTGATCAATTCGAAATGAAATGTAATGCATACAAAAAAAAAAGACACTGACGGCGAACAAGAATGCAGATGTAAACAAAAGCGAAACTAAGAAAATAAAGAACAGGAAAACTATTCATTGCAATTGAAGCCGGGCAACGAGAAAGAGAAAGGAAAAAAAATATATTTATAAAAGATTGAGTTTTCATGTAAATTCCTTGGCTAAGAATAGGATGCAAGTGAAGGAAAAAAAAACGCAGTGCGTTTTTGTGGAGTTTTTCACAGCCAAGGCTCATACAATCACTTTTTTTGTTCCTTGTTGATTTTTCGAACCATTTAAATTTAGTTTTTGTGCACACACACGCACACACACAAGCAAAAAGTTAAGCGATTTGACATAGACCGTCAAATGTATGGATTGTAAGAAATGGCCAGCTGAATGCAGTGTGGACTGTTGACTGTACAGCAAGCAACGTACAACAGCAAACCTTTCTTACAAATCTGGCTAATTGAAAGCAATCGAAAAAGTAAAGGCAAAATATCTTATGTTAAACAAGCCATTTATCGAGACACACTCACTCACGTACAAAACGAAACACGAAAGTAAATTAGCTATATTTTATAAACGAAACTTATAATTTGGATAATGATCATAAACGATTGCTGGTGGTGCTTTATAAACGTTTAACCAAACTGGATGAATTCAACATTGAAACAGCTGGCCATGCAATTGATTTATATCTTTCAATGTTTTATGAACATTCCAGCGGCCGATTGTCGTTCGTTAACATTTCAGCAAATGTTGTTTTACCTTTAATAATCAAAGTTTAAAGTTAATATACCGAATCAATAATTAGACAAACTGCAATTTTGATGGTACACCATATTTCAGGCACTGTAAAATGTTATTTGATTTTAAGATGTTGAAATGTGAATATCGTCAATAAAACTATTGTTGTGTGTTGTGAAGATTTTCTCTGCGTGATTACATTTTGATGTATAAAAAATGATTCAACTTCTGCAATTGGAGGGAAAAAACTCGGCAAAAATCTACATGTCCTTTTAAAGCCAGAGAGCAAATTGAAAAAGTCTTCTACTCTTGCTCAGATTAAATTGCCAGTTCGTCAAATTGTTTGCTCGTCTAGTGCCGAGATAACCGTTAGCAATCCTGGAGCTTCCAAAAATGTACAAAAACTATTTAACAACTTTTCGTATTAATTCTATTTCCCACATAAAAGATATGTATGAAAAACTTAAACTTTTTTTTTGGAATATACATAATCGTATTTGAGAGAAAAGTTAAATGAGCTACTCGATAAACGAGCTAAAAAGTGATGCAATAAAATATTCACCATTTTTTTCTCCGGTGTTCAAAATGATTCAAATGAGGATTTCGTTTATAAAGTTCTTTTTTCCATCATGCTGTGCACGAACGAAAAAATTACAATCAAAAACCGAAATTTTTCTATGAATTTCATTTAAACTTTCTTGCTCGTGCATTGAAAATACGTTACATTGTTGGTTTTTACTATGAACGGATCAAATGATCTGAAATAAAATTGTAAACTATGCACATGAGCTGAATAAAGTTGTTGGTCGCATTAAAACAAATATTCAAAATGGTAGGGGTTATGAGTTTATGTTGGTGCTGAGTTAACGGTCATCACTGGAAACAGGTTGGCCATGCCCATCATAACCGTTTACCACAAATGTTCGGTAAGACTACATCAAACGGCAAAGTTTTTCTTTTAAAAATCGAACCGCATTTTTGGTTACATACGCCCAATTCCAAATATTTGTCCAAGTTCAAGTGAATTTTGTGGCTAACTCTCAGCTGGATACTTGTTTATTCTAGTGCATCGATACGGTTTTTCGATGTTTATCTTGGAACTAAAGCAATGTATGTTACTTATCCATAAACAACTTCATAGATCACACACACTGTGACACACACACACCATTACTGTCCCATGTTCAATGCCTATGAAAACGGACAGGCGTTACGAAACAGTAAAAATAAATCCACACACACACAAATAATAAAAAAAAAACAAATGAATGATAGAACTTCATGATAAATTGTACGTCGTAAAGTGATCAGTTGTGATGGAAAAATCTCTATGGGTCGACTGATTTGTGTATGAAAGCACAGCATGTAAACAAATTGATTGAACGAAGCGATGCTTAAGCGAGCCATTAACGTTTTTTTTCTCAACCAATTTAGAATGTAACATAGTGAAAAAAAACACTTTTAACTTGACACTACAGACTAAAGCACTGAGCCATTCACTCAAAATGTTTCAACGATTGAATTCTTTTCGAATTACTTAAGACAAAGCACACGGCAAATACAAACCCACTAATTGATTACTGGATTATAGAAAATGTATCGCCTTTCTATCAAGTCAGCATAATTTTGTTTTGAAATACTACAAACAGAATTCAGCTGACGGTTCAAATTGAATTTTTTCTCCCCCAGTTTTAATGGATTGATGCACGTTTTTCATTCTGTAAATAGTTTTCATTAATTTTTTTTTTTTTTTTTTTTTTTTAGTTCATTGAAAACTTTCCAAGTAAAACACAATTCATTAATGAATTATGAATGCGCAAATGGAATGCAGTGGAAGAAACAAAAGTGAATGAAAATTGAAAAAGAATTAGGTAACAATGAACCGACAGTATACTTTCTGAAAGTGATTTGTTATTCTCGGAAGATGTCAAAAGTCAGTTGACACTCACATTTCACATTAATTTATAACCAAATTCGTGGTTTATTTCTATTTTTTTTCGGTTGGTTATCTCCTTCTACAATGTTTCATATTTGTTTTCTTTGTGTTGGATGACAGCGTCGGCTCAACGTATGAATTCAGCTTGTTTCGATTTCAACAGCCAACTTTTCTGCATCAGTCAACTTGAAATTGTGTCAATAGCAGTTTGTATGTTTGTGTTTACTTTTTTTTTTGTATTTTATTTTTGTTTCGCTGCACCATCATCACAATTCAACAATGACTACAATCAACGACAGTGCGCTAGAGAATTGAAGCGAAATGAAATCTCAACAAAATTGTTGCAGTTTTTTTGTTTTGTTTCTCGTTTGTTCACTCGAATGTCACGGGAATGAGAATCGGGTGAACTGTTAGCATCTGTTGTGCTCATGGGCATACAAAGGTCTTTGGGTTTTGCCCGGCTAGAACAAGTAAATAACAGTTGATGCGTTTTGCATTCATCATTTGGTCGATTGTGATTGTCTATTCGTTTGAATGAGTGGTTTTCTAAATTTTCTATTATAATTTATTACACAGCAGTTTTCTGAATTGTTCATTGCTGAAACCAAATATCAGGTCTAAGTATTAATAATTAAATTAAATTGACGACTGACAACCACATTACATTTTTCTTGTTTTTTTTTGTTTTGTTTTGTTGAACTAGTCTCCAACTAGAAATTCGACTGATGAACGATGTGGTACCTTACTCCATTGTTCAACTGTTTGCTTGGTGACATTTGATCCATTCACTAGATTCCGATGCTTTTGTGTCGATTCTCTCGATACACCCTACGATCGCATACAAAATTTACCACAGTAATAGCTCAATTTATATGATGCGAAATAGGTTTTTGTAGTAGCTGGCGCTTCGGCGCTTCTGCGTCCATAAAAACAAAACACTAGAATCAGAAACAAATAGACAGCAAAAATGTAACTGTTTCGTGACATTGATAAGTTGTTCTACCAGAATAAATCATTTTCCACATAAATTTCGCTACATGGCTCATGAGTGTGTGTGTGTGTGTGAGTGTATGCGAATGCGAATGTGAATGTGAATGTGTGTTTTTATTTGTGTGAACATTGCAGTTTGCAACTAAAATCATTAGTTATTTGCCATCGGGTTGTTTGAGTTCGATGATTTTAGTGATGAACATTTCTGGTGAAATGCCAATTCACACAAAACAATTTCGAAATTTGCTTGTTTTATTATTTCAACAATTTTATCACCATTAATCATTGAAATAAATTGAAAAAAAAAAATTGACTAGAATCCGGCAACAAAAGGGAAAAAAGAACATGAGCCATACATCCATCTGTTTTATTTGATTCGTTTGCAATCAATGGGTCGAAATGGTTAAAGAACTAGCATTCTAATGTTAGCAAAAACGTTGAGGAAAAAACTTTTTTCACATTCATGAACTTCAAACAGAGAAAAAAAAAACACATGAGGCAAATGGAAATGCCTTCAATCGAAGCGTCGATTAATGCGCACGTTTCAGCCAGTTGTTGGAGTTACATGAATCGCTTGATGGTAGACACTTATTGGTGGCAAACATCACTTGGCTGCCACACACTAAAGTAAAAATTAAAAAAAAAATACATCGAGCACAGAATCATGAATCTTGAGATCACTGTGTCCGTTCTCTCGTGCATTTGCAAAATGCATTAAACTCATAAACCCGATGAATAGAAAAAAAACTATCTACTTCATTGCTGTGCAATAATGTAGAACCACCAACAGAAAAAAAAAAATGGTTATGACGGAGGACGAAACTTATTATAAATAATTGTATTGAAATGCATGAGCACAAGAGCAAAAGAAAAAAAAATGAAGGCGCACTGCAACCAACCATAGAGAGAGAGAGATCGTGTGTGCAATGAACTGTGTGCGCCTCGTGCAATTTTCTATCGTAATTTATTTGTTCTAGTCGAAAATTGATGTGTATTTTTGTTCGCCAAACTTCGAGCAAATAAATCATCGTAATCATGGCTTAAGGTGAGTCCATCGACTCGAATTTTGATTGCAGCACCTAAGCATATTTTGTAAACCATGGCAAATTTCATCGCCACTGCTGTTGATTTGCCCTGAACGTTCCATTGTTCTTGTTCCATTGCCAATGGACCATTGGTGGATTTGTTTCATGAATTCTTAATGGTTGGCGCTGGAATGTTTCATTCATTGTCCAACATTATCGAGTTTTAAACCAAAAAATAATTTTAAAAAAACAGAAGAGTAAAACCACCAACAAAAAACAAATGAACAACAACGAGACAAAAGACTAAAAGAGCGAGAAAATACAAACATTCTACTTCTCTTTGATGTTCTAAAGTCTTTTGTCTTCAACCAACGTACAAGAAATTGGATTCAATGAGAAAATTCGATGCGGTCACGATGGAGACTGAATAAACAACATTGGGTAGTCATTATTTCGAAAGTTTTCTAATGCATCGGCGCCAGGCCAAACAAGCAGTTCACGTCTCATCGCGCGAATTTAGTGCACGGAAATTGTTTACACAATTTAATGCGATACAACCATTAGATGTTCCCAGAAAACTTTTTCTTAGTCTTAACGAAGCAACTGTTTGAGCAAAAAAAAAAATAGTTTCAGTCACACTTCACAGCAGCCTTCTTTAATTTTTCCATCGAATTTTGTTTTTTACCATACTTAACGCATAAAAGTGGGTGAATTGTCAATAACAGATGTTTAACGACGATAAATTTAATACATGTAATGTATTTCAAGACCTAGTAACAGTTTTTGCATTTATGCTCTGAAGTAGTTTGCTTTCAGCAACGAATTGTTGTTCATTAAAAATGTGAAATGTAACGGTTAAGTTTGGTTTGGTTTGGTAAAAAAGGGTTAGAGTTTCAAAATCACGATACAGCGGATGCGTATGTAAAAACTACTGAAACGATTAAGGCATCACACGGAACGTATAATTATTTACATTCGAGTATTAACAACTGTTTTATGATTGAGCCCATTAGTTAAGTGACACCATAAAATAACTGTGTACGGTGCACGATGTGCCATCATCACATCGTCATTTTGTCGTTGATATCTTTGTCTGTTGCATTCATTAAACTTGAATCATCCTATTCATTCATACTTTATCCGATGGCAACTAGAAAACTATGATGAATAAATGATTTGAATTCTGATAGTCTTGGCCTTAGCTAGAATATTATTTTATTCATAAATGCATAGTTTCCATCTTGGTTCTATGCACCCGATTGTGGCACTGCATAAAAAGTGTAATTTCATTGAAATGTTGGCCTCAGTTGGCTATCACACAATGAATATCATGGCCGTGTGTCATAGAAAAGCGGCGCATTCATATATCCACCATATCAAATGGTATGCACTCGATGATGATGAGCACAGTGGCGCATGCAATTTTTAACTGAAAAAAAAAATGAAATTATTCTGCACCATGGAAAATTGCTACAATCATGAAATTTGCATAAAAAATTGCCACTCAAATGAAGACAACTGATTGTATGTAATGAACTAACGCATTTATATCACTTTGCATTTCTACATTGCGCTGCTTTTTACACAGCTGCATGTATTTATTCTGTATAAGTGTAAAACCTTCGAAAGAGTGCATGAAGCTGACGACATCGAATGGGCCATTTGTGGATAAATTAACAACGAAACACAGACACACACACACACACACACATTCCATTCATTTGGCATCGGGTTGTTTGGCTGTGCGTTATAACGAAATTAATTTAATTTTATCGCAATAAAGCCAGACCATGTCTGACAATTGTCAGAGGCGCTCTCAAATCAAGTCAAACTTCATTGTGGCCAATTAAAATGCAAACCATGATGTTTGCTTTTGGTGCTTTAAAAGAGACATTGCTTCAATGTCAATGTTGCATCAATTGCGTGTAATAGCTTTAGAGAAGTCAATAGCCAACTCAACAATGGATAACATTTGAATAAAAGAGCTTCCAACATATACGTGTTTTGAAATGGAAATCACGAGATTAGCAGCGTCTACATGGAATCGCTCGGGTGTGTATGATATACAAGCACAATGATATGAGGTAAGTTCTTGAGAATGAGCAATCAAAAATGGGAAAAACCCATGGGTGCATTTTTTGAGGTGTGCTGCAATGTTGTGCATGTAACCTTATGGTTTTAAGTATATGCAAAAATGGGCAACGGTATGCATTTCCGTTTTTTAAATGGCCAGAAAATACCGTGACGCAATCTAATTGCATTTGGAATGTTGTAAACCTTGAACCTACCGGCTATGGAGCTATGCTAACTACGGATGAATATCAACATTATTGCGAAATACTTCGATCACCTGGTGCGCTCTAAATTTAATATTCTTGTTGCAAATATGTGCAAATAAATTCCAATGAAATTCGATATTCATTGCATGTCGTTTACACTTTATACAACTCAAAACATATGCTGTAACATCGTGCGGATTTTGGAAATGCTGTTATCATTCGGTATAGAACAGTAATTAAAAAATTAAAAATGCATTGACGAAAATTCCATTTGAAAATTGTTTGTTGAGAAGATACTTCCCCGGGCAATTTAATTAGTGCACAAATTTTGTATGTAAAACACACCACGCGAGATTCTCGTCAGCGAATTTCATGAGCAAGGATAAATCGAATGTGATGTGTCATTCGACGTGCTGCTGTTGTTTGGCAGTCTCAGAACCAACAGACAAGAAGAATGTTTTGAAGAGTATAACATATTCCCCGTTCGGGTTGAATTGTTAGCTAAACTGTTTAATTAACTTTCAACGTTGCAAATCAGCGAAATTCGGAGCATTCTTGTCACATTCCTAAAAATGAAAGGAAAAAAAAACACACACACACACACACACACACACATAGATGATAGCAAACAATGTTAGGCAACGAATCTATGAGAGAAACGAGTTGTGCATATCGAATTTGAATGTGAATTGAAATTGAATTTGATAATTGCCATAAATTTACTTGATCATTTGATTGTTGTTCAAAGTTTCCATTCTATTCGAATTGAAATTTACATTCTCTATTTTTGCGATTGTTACCACAATTCAGTCATCAAATCAATTATTCGTTCAGTGAGATTACTTTTTCGAGTTAAACCAAAGCCACACGTCAATCATTTAAATTTATACGTTTCCCGTTTCTCTATTTTCCGAGGGTTTATCACATTCAACAATAATAAAGTTTCGACGGCCGAATTTTTCGGTCTGTATAATTGATTTGGTTCTATAAGCGGTAGACAAAATTGGTGTACTTGTTTCAGTAAATCGTCAAGCTGTTCATCTTCAATTCAACTTATAATTTATTCAATATGTAAAATAAATTGATCGGTAAACTATTCGCAGCCGATTTCTCACGAACTAAATTGAAGCGTTCAAATTATCGGCACAAAAATTCCTATATGAGAATTTTCAAACATTTCAAAACCATCAATATGACACAAGACAACGAAGTGATCTAATCCAATGAAATATTCATACCTGAAAGTTTCAACGTTTTAAGTGTATGGCAATCGAGAAATTGGTCGTTCACAAAATCGATGCGGAAGTGAATGAAACATTTTTGTTCAGTCTATAAAAGTGACTCAATTTGGATAAAACTGCATTTATTCGTTGGAATACATCACCAAAATAGACGGTATTTTCTAAAAACATTCTATTTTTGATGCTATGTCGTATCAAAGCATTCTTTTGATGACTCACATTTCCAAAAGGCAATACATCTGATCCAGATGATGTAAGAATAAAAGTAAAAAAAAGTGAACTTAAAATTGACAAAAAAATGTCCAGAACGGAGCTTTGGATCGCTTTTATGACCGGTGAAATAAATTGTTTGCTTTTGTATTTGAAGGGGTCATAGCATAAATCATTAGCTATAGTATAAAAGGCTCTTTGCCATCATCGTTTGGTTTATTTTTCATGTATCTTCTCTTTCATCTCAGTCAGATCGCCGGAAAGTCAACGTTTTTTTATGGTGTTTATTTCAAAGCAACAACAAATGTACGGGCATTTCATCTTTGACTTTGTTCGTTATTGTTTTTTTTGTTGTTGTTGTTGTTGTTGTTCCATTTATTTATTTATTTATTTCTTCATTTTGAACGCAATTCACTTTATTACATTTCATGCAGCATTCGCATACATCTTTGCACCGAGAGAGAAAGCATTGCATTGTGCCACCGAGAGAGAAAGAGATTGCATTGCAGCAGCAATACCACCAGTAGTATCACTAATACAGGCACGCACGAATCTTTTCGAGATTTTTTCTTCCTTTCCTTTTAATTTTGTGATTTCTCCTTATTTCTTCGGTTCTCTAGTTCTCTCTCTGTGTTGTGTTTATATTGACTTTGCTCAAGTTGAGTGTGTTTTGTTGGGCATTTCGGTGCTCTGCATTTTAGTATTTTTAGATGAGTATCGAAGCACAAACAACAACAGCAAACATTCAAATCGAAATGCACCGAATAGGAAGATGAATTGTTTATTTCATTTGGGGCTTAGTTGTGTATCTCGGCTGTTGTCTGCAATAGCAGGAAAATAAACCAAATTTATTGAAACGATGAAGCAATGCACCTCATTTAAATTCAATATTCCAATGTTTCAAATATGGTTTGAATGTTTGAGGTCATGTCGGTACGTCTTTTGCCCATTGAAATCCAATATTTAGATTTTGTATCGGGTGTTCACCATTCAATGGTATTTTGGTGTGCTTTTATGGTTTGTATTCAATATAATCACCAATCGAAATTACCTTTTTTAAAATGATGTGCATTTACTGTGATATGACCCAATTTGCCGCACAGGGCACAGAATTTATTACACACGCCCAATTACACTACACGCAATTCAATCCCAATCAGATCATTTTCCATGCAAATTGCACGATGATTTAAATTACTTCCTTCGTTTCATATAAATTGTTCCAAAACAACAACAAAAAACATGTGTGGGAAGCGTTTAAATGTTAAAATTGTGCTGGAAATCGTATAAAGGTGTAGCTGGACAGATGTTTCAACGGCATTCAAAGAATATAAAGTAAAGAAGTAACTTTACTTCAGTAAAATAAATCCACAACGGTAACTACCTTAGCGTTAAGGATCGATACTTGTAATTAGTCGATTGATTGATATTATTATAGTAATTTTTAAAACACCGAAAATTCTATACTAAATTTCAACGACTTTAAATATTTTCCACCGAATAAACTGAATGAATTTTTGAGCCATGAAAAATTACGTTTAAAAATTTTTTTTTTTTTTTTTTTTTTTTTTTTGTAGTGAACTTTGAATGACATGTACCGTATCAATTTCACCATGGAATAAGAATCACATGAAGCCCTTTTTTTCACATATCGCTTTCACTATTATTCCAATGCTATTATATTACCAATTTTTTTTATTGCATAAATAATCCGTTCACTTCCTTTATCCTGTATATGTGTGATGCCGGTTTGAAATATCCAATTTAAAATTCTTGACAACTGAATAAAAAAAAGAACGAATGATGACGAAAAATGGTCGCGTACAACCACGGCAAAAGAAGAGAGATAATGTTGTTTGATTGAGATGCTGAATAATAGTATCGAATGACATTTTGAGTTTGTTTATTGGGCTATAACGAATTCCTAAAGCAAGCGAACGAATGAACTCAAAAATACGTATATCGGTTGTGATCAGTTTTGGATACTCAAGAGCATCTCCGTAGACTCACACACACACACACATAATTTGACTGCATTGCATTTGCGTAAGAATTTGAAATGGAATCGAAAATAATGGCAAACATGAAAGTTGTTTTAGAAATGTCAATTTGTCAAATGAATGAAAAAAAGGGGGAAAAAAACGCTTAAAATCATGAAAAGAACCAAATTGAATGTACCACCATTTTGGATGACGGCGATGAGCTCATGAGCTCTGCGCTCAATATAACGCATTTTTCAGCTGCTGCAAATGTGACAACAATCAATATATATAAAATGTGTGCTTTTTTTCGCTGATATTTTCGATAAACTGATAACTTAAATATATTGAATTACTTTCAAATATGCTATCGATGTGTGACGCGCACGGATTCTGATCCAATTTATCACTTCTCTTTGCAATGTTTCGGTGGTTGTGTGTTATGTAGACATTATCTGCTACTTTCATGCGAACGACATTTTTGGTTCGTGATTCAGTTGTTAATTTATTTCCCATTGAATTCCATACTGAATGTGCGTGGATTTACTTAAAAATTTAGCGCCATTCAGACAAATACTTGGAATTTTCGAATCTTTCATTTTCAAAAGAATCTTACCAGTTTAAAACTCAACCTGGTTTTCTTTTTTCTTTCTCTCAATTTAAACACAATGGCTGTGGCTCTAGTTTTTGTCTATTTGTTTACAGTTGTTTTTTTCTTTTGAAATGTTAATCGCGATGCCATTTAAGTACCTTTTTTTTTCAATACAATTTTGCATTGAATAAATAGGCGAATCAGTGGCAAACAACGGTTCACTTTGCTATACAAATTATATGGTATTTTCACAGACATTCATCAATAACAATTCATTGATTGGAAAACAATAAATTCAGCACCACTTCGACACCACTGTAACCAATTAACTTTGCTTACAAATAATTGGCTTCATTCATTCAATCACCAAATGCAAATTGGTTGATTGGATAATATGATAAGCGCATTAATATTTATGACAAAACGATGAATTTATCGAGTTCAGAAATGAATCGTGTTGAACCAGTCCAGGTTTCGATGAACTTCGCGATTTTCCACATCAATAAATTCAAAATTGAATTCCAAACCGATATGGTAAAATGTCCAGCTCACGTACTAAACATAAACGGATGTGCTAAATGACGTGAAATGTGTGACAATAACAAAATTGATTCTATTGATTTAATGTTAATCAAACTGAGAAAGTAGTTCGAACCTGAATAAGCGATGAACAGTTTTAGGAGTGCTATCATTTTGACGCTAGAGAAAGAGAGAGAGAGAGAACAGTCTTTTTTATGATTTACACATTGACCTGCCATCACATTTTATACTGTCGTTGATACGTGCAAAGTCGTGAGAGTAAACTTCATTGTTAATGAAATCCAGAATAAATCAGAAGTGTCATCATATTTTCGATTCATTTAACGGCTGTGCCCAGTCGTACATTAATTCATGGCCCAAGACTTGCTTGGTTTATGTCTATAGTTTTCAATCACAAGTGGAATTTCAAAACATGCGAGACAATCACCGACGTATCGTTGCTGGTCTATAAAATCAATAAAATTGTTTGTTTTCGGTTGAACTTCAACAAAAAAAAATACACTCGAAATTAGATTAAATTTATAGTGAAGCCAAATCAATGGATTTTAAGTGAGTAGCCGAGAAAATCCGCCCACCATATTTAATCTGTCGAGCTAAAAACATTTCCACACATCAATTTGTTAGCATATCGAAATGAAATGAAAAACGGTTGATTTCGTTGCTCGTTGTACATGATACTTTAGCTTCGTTTATTCCATATTATTTAGCTGCCAACGTGTTTAAGTGGAGGCTAGAGGTCAATTTCTATATGAAACGGTGATTCGTCGAAAACATCGAACCCACCGAATCAAAAGGAAGAAAGCGATTGCAACGATATACAAATGCAATTATAAATGAAATATTTCAGTTCTCTTTTTCAACAAAATATAAATAAAAATAACACGAAAAATCGAATCAACATTCAACATGCAATGCAAGACATCGTCAAAACCAGAAGAAAAAAAAACACACACACACACACACACACAAAAGCGGCGAAGCAAATTGGATTGAGAAGTGTTTGTGAGCATGCGAAAGAGAGATGATACATGAGTAAGTTGTTCAGACTGCAATCTAAAACAAGTGGCCTCCATAGCCATCAAAGAATAAACCGGGGGAAAAAAAAAGTTTGCAAGCAATAAAAGCAGCAACGGCGTAGCAGCCGCAGAGAAAAAAAAGAGATGAAAATAAAAAAGAAAATCGGCAGTATTTAAAAAAAAAATCGAGTAGCCGCAGCGTAGTGAGTGACTTTCTCTGAGCAAAAAACATAAAACGCAACTATGATCGGGCTTCAATAGAGAGACAAATTTAAAAAAAAATATTGTGATTACGAGCTTGTAGTTTATAGTGCGATCCATTCGCGCACACACAAACACTGCGCATTATTTTCATTTCTTTCATAAAATTGCCACAATAAAACAGCCAATTTGCTGAACTTAATGCACGAAAGACGAGCGGTCGAGGTAACAGTGCTGTTCAGTGTACAGTATGTGTTACAGTTAACAGAAAACGACTTTCATTACATATCAAAATGGTTTAGGGCACAGATGAATAGATAAAGTGAATCGATACAACGATTGAAAGGCCGTCAGCGTTGTTGTGTCTAAATGAGCAAATGCGATCATCGAATGCGACATAAAATATGTGTTTTCTTTGAGTTTATCATCAAATCACAAAATGCCCATATTGAATGGAGCATACAAATCGAAGGTAAATTGAGTCAATATGTGTGTGGCTAGAGGTAGTTTGTTTGTCTTATGTATACAATATTTTTGTTGTTGTTGTTGTTGAAAAGTATGCACCTGAGCACATAGAGAACGAGGTGTAGAGTTTAGTTTCACAACAAATACATGCACACTCACACGTAAGTCAACTGATAAGCACTATTTGCCTTTGTTCATTGGCATTTATCGAAAAGGGATGGCATGCGTTGTGATACCAGTTTCAGTATATGTGCAAAGACACAAATGATAATCACCACGATAACAGGTCTCGAAATCGAATAAATTAAAATCACACTCATAACGGATGCTCTCTCAGGTATGTGATATGGGCAGAAGTGTGAGAAAGACGTAAATAAATAACGCGCCAAATCCAATGGAAATATGAAATCTCAACCGAGCCGATTTTCTCTCAATTTTCACTATGAGCCTAAGCCACACACATATTCATGGGCCTCTAAAAGAGAGCGTCGATTGCAATGAAATCGGAGTGTGTGTGTGTTTTTTTTTTTATCTTCTCAGATGATATGAGGCTAAATGTTGCGTTGAAGCGCATCCGAATTTCAAAAGAAAGCAATAACAACAAAAACAACCAAAAACCAGCAGATTTTAATGATTCACTTGAAACGTATAAGCATATGATTTCACAAAAACCAGGCAGCCGAACATTAAAACGCATTATGAAATGGAAATGCGCCAAAAATAGCCAATTTCTATACATTTCATTGGCATGCAAAGATTCAGCGCCTAAATGATGGTGGTCCAAACAAAGCTGATACACATGTTGTGTTTTACTCGGCAAAATCGTTGTCCAAATCGAATGCATGAAATTAAAAACGCTTTGAACCAATTTGAAGTAAAAGAGAGACAACAACAACAACAAAAAAGTATCCGTTGAGCAAACAAGCACCGATCGATTTGTAGAGGTATTCGATTTGCGCTTGATATGTATAGCAGCAGCCGGAGCGCAGTTGTGATTCCATGGGAACCGGTTTAAGTTTGAACCATTCACACTCAAACTCACACATGAATAAAATAAAATCAACCAAAAAAATGAAACACACACACACACACGGCCACAGAATGAGAGATTGTTACATTAAAATAAAATGTAAAACCGAAAAATGTTCATGAAATACCCAAAGAAAGACGCCCGAAAACAGAGCGAAAGAGATACAACGAAAAAGAGTGAGAGATGGCGATTAAAAAAAAACTTAAAGCACACACAAAATATACACACAACGTGTCCACATCAAATTTTGTTCGGACTATCGATTGTGAAGCCGTTCCCTTTTTACATTTACATAGTCCGCTTCGTTTCGTTGGTATTTTATCATTTTTACGCTGTTTTTTTTTTTTTTTTTTTAAATTTCGGATAGTGGTTCAGACAAAACACTACAAACTATAAAATATGCGCTAACGATTTTAAACGAACAAGAGAGAAAAAAAAGAGCGCGTATTCCGATTGGCGATATAAAATCAACGCTCATAGAGACAAAATTGTTTGTATATAATTCGATGTAAAATGTTGTAATCAAATAAAAATATATATGGGTGTTCCACACTCACCAGTTGTTGACGTTTTGTCAGTCTGATATATAAATACTGAGCCAATAAAACTTGCTTCCAGAATTAAATATATCGCTCGCGGTATTTTCAACGAGTTTTAAATGTGGAGAATTTTTCAATTGAAAAAAATACCACCAATATTTGGCGAAAGGATCGTTACATTCCTGTCCTCTGGCCTTTTCACTGATGGTTCTTTTTTTTCCGTTCCGTTTTATTGAATTCAATTAATTTTTCCACTTTTAATTTAATTTCTCTGTGTTTTTCACTTAATTAATTTGTTCGCTCTTTTTTATTCAAACAAAAAAAAAACCTTAATTTCATTTATGACAATTAAGAACATCAGTCAATAAATCATTCGAATTCCGAAGGATTTGATTTTTTTTTCATATGTTCTCTCTTTCTGACCAATAAAACATAAATATCGACTGTATAACAGCATGCGTGTTTATAAATTCACTTTGTGACAGGATTTATTCGATTTTGGCTCGAATCCTTTGACAATCACACACATCAATAAAATTTGCAAGTACAAAATAAACATCCAATGGAAAAAAAAAGAGCTAATAATCCAATTGAACAACCACGATTTTAAAAGATGTTAAATTCACTGTCGGAATAAAAATATCTGTCAATTGCATGTACACGTTTTCATTGATACGAAAACTAAACATGTAAATTTGTTTAAAATGGATTGAAGAGCGCAGCAAACGTTTCACTGTGAATTCCACGGATGCCGGTAACAGACTGACATCGAAAGCAACAGAACCAAATGATTTTGTGTTGGTAAAGGTTGTGTGTGAGCTGTGTGTATGGTGTATGCACGCGTTCAGCGGCAACGGTATACGGTCGCGCGTATTCAATGTGTACGTTTCACTCTTGTGCTGTTGAGCTGCTTTACCGTGCTGTGTGTTGCATGCTGTCCGTACGGATGAGCCCAGTGAAGACAACTTGTTGGTCTTCGGGTATGCATGTATCATTCCGTTGTTAAACCGATCCAGTAGTTCACCAGGTAGACAGACACTGTATTTGCAACATGTTTTTTTTATTCAGCCGACCAAAATATATTTTGTTTCATCATTGCAAACAATAAATGGATTTAACAATTGACTCATGAGACGATTGTGCTGAGCTCAGCTTAAACATTGGGCGCATTCTCGATTTTGGATGGCTCATCAGGATATATGAACAACATTCAGTAAACGCAAATCACAAGTTCAAATCAACACAAATAAACACTGCGTTTGTATACATTAGAGATACTTGTATTTTCCTTTCTCTTTTGGACCAGCGAACAGCAGTTTTTTTTTGGTTGAAATAAGACAAAATTGAATGAATAAAGAACCAAGAGAGAGAGAAACGACAGTCAAACGCTTTGAGTCGCAGCAGCAGCAAAGTTCACGAATAGTTTGTATTGTTGTTGCTTTCCTTCGGAAGAGTTGTCGGCAGATTCGATTCGATTTGTTTCAATTTCTTTTCTCTTTCTTTCACTCATTCTCATTCTCTCTGCTTCAATTCATCGTTTTCGATCATTCAGAGTCTGTGCCGCTAGTGATTGCCGTGCGTTTTGCTTCTTTTTTCCTTTCTTTTTCGGTATTGCTGTTGCCGTTCGTTGTTGTTGTTGGTTTTTTCTCTCTCTCTCTTTCTCTCCTTGTTTATCATTTTTAGCTGCTGTTGATCTTCGCATTTCATCATTCGCCTGCCTTTTATCATTTTCTTAGCGTGCATCTGCGAAATGCACACACACACACACACACACAGAGTGCCAACATCATGCATCTCCTCACTCTCTTCATAAAGTAAAACACAGCACATGCGGCATCGACGAATAAGAAGTATGCACTCTGAATTCGATATGTATACGAAAAATGCCTTTGATCACAAGACATATACGTCTTGGCAACAACGAAAAAGTTCAAATGCCATGTATTCAAGAGTCATTTTTTTTTCTTTCATTTATTTTACGTTCAAAACATTCTCAGTGCCGAAGAATCGCATGCAACTGCACAAATGAACATGTTCGCCGAATTCGTTCGTTCGATTTTTTTTTTGTTAATGCCTGAATTGCTACTTTTTTTATTAGCTCCGATTTTTCTCTCAGCCATTGTTATCCTCGTGTTTCATTCTTTTCTATCTCCATTCCAGTACATGCTTTGGATTTCACATCAACCAGCGACTTCGCGTATACGCCGTCTATCTGGAAGTTGAGTGCAGTGCACAGATTTGGTCGTTCATGTCATTTGGCAGTTTTTGTCGCTTGTTTAACTCAAGCCGAACTAATTTGCTGGAGATGAGTCGAAAATCGCATTTTCAGCATCATGCCAAGATTATTTTTTGTTTTCTGGTTAAAAACAAGAACATTTTTTACCACATTTTCTCTTCTTTATCAATTAATTCATGAAAATTTTGTTTTTTTTTTCTCCAAACTTTCCGTATCTTCATATGCAGAAAATTTAATTTGATTTGAATTTTGCAGAATAACTTAAATTGCGTATGAAAACGGTCTGTTTGTAAAGTGAACAAAATTAATTTCAATATTTCGTTCATGAAAGAATGCTCGAGAGAAAAAGAAAAAAAACGTGGGTGCATTGAAAATTTGTAGTCAGCACAGTTAGGTTTCGTTTTCCGGTTGAACTTAGTCTTCAGAACTGTCTGATATGAAATTATAAAATTAATCATTTAAATGATTTCCTGTACCGAATTTGGAACAGCTGACATTTTGTTCGTGTCATTCGGTGCGGTATCGTTGCAACAATCGAATTTCAAAATGCACGTTTGCACGCGTTTGCGTTCCGTTTTTTTTGTTGTTGTTGTTTCGTATTCACGTGCACAAGTGTAATTATTTTGTGTTGGTTTTCGGCATGATTGATCAATGAATATTTTAATATCAAATTGAACCGTATTCGAAAAAAAAAACCATTGGCACGTATCTGTTGCTCATTGCCATAGTGATGTTGTCACATCATGAAAATGGTGTTATTCCTCTGTTCTTTTAAGCACATTATCAATTCATGGCCAATATCTGTCTCTTTCCTTTCGTATCATATTCGAAGCAAGCATTTTGATTACACTCCATCGAATTGTTCTCATTTCACAATCAAACCGAGAAGTGATTGAAGCGTTTGTATTGGCGGCGGACAGGTGTCAGAATGCCAATATTCTATATCCTTCGGAATAGTTTGTATTTAAGAGTATTTGCCGTTAGTTTAAATATCTTAGTCTTCCATTTTATTATTATGCAAGATTCATGAATAATTGATGAGATGGTAAAGTGTTGGTATTTGTGTGTCGATTTGAAAGCCATGGGAGAAGCTTGTCGAATTTTCATCCAAGCAGCGGCTATGAGCAAAATTTATTATATGACGATTACGAATGTGAAATCATTTATACGGAAATGTGTGTTTGAATGCAGTCATAAGCGCGATCGATAAACAATTAATGTGGATTTATGGGTGACGATCACGTCTCAGCCATCGTCACACCATTCTTGGTTGTTTGATTTGAATGTCACACCGCTGGGTGTTTAAGCTTCACTTTTTCAAATGACAAATTACACATTCAAGTCAAGTTGTAAATCATTTAAACTAAGACACAGTACAAGCATTTTTAATGCACAGCAACAGCAGCAACCAGTTGACTGTTGAGTAGTTTGCTAACTTGAATTCGAAACGCCATTTCACAATTACTATCTCTCAGCTCACATTCAACCGATCAACAAAATTCTATCCAAATACAAGAATGTATTTACATCGTGTTCGTGAAACAATTTTTATCTATTAATAGAACATTGATTTGATTTAAACTTTGCATCACGCACAAAACCAAAAAAAAAAAAATGTCTATGGAACCACAATGAAAAATGTCTGGAGGTAGCACCGAAACTGTTGTCTGCGTATGCATGGCAATTAAATATTATATGGGGATTGAAATAGCTGACTAATTGTGTGTCAGTTACATAAATTGAAATGAGTTCAAAACGCACACAAAAATTCTTAACCGAAATCCAAACCCAAAACAAAAAAAAACCACAACATTTCTTTTTTCTACGATAGTTACATCTTTTTAACGAGCAATAAAAATAACATGGTTTCTTACTTTCTGTACGATTAAAATAGTTAGATCTGATGAATTGGAGTTATGACTAGTTTTCTAACGAATTTTATTTAACCGTATAAACAAAAAAAAAACTTGAATGCGAAAGAGAAAAGAAGAACGACTCAATGTCCAGACACATTTACAGTTATACGCACTCGCCGAAACCGAATAGGCGCTTTCGCAGTAGCCAACAGTTGTTGTTTTTGTTGTGTGTGTGTTCAGCTTCTCTTTAATTTCATTTTATTAGAATTCCACATGCAAATTATTTTATTATATACATTATGTGTCTACGATGATAGATAGTAGAACTATCTTAATCGGCTTTGTTTTGTCTTTGAGTCTCGCACTCACTCTCTCAATTGAGACAGCGCGCGCGTTCATGTTTTTTCCATGTTTCCACGCACAAACCCATTTTAATGTGTACGAAAAAAAACAAACGGATGCTTTTGGGTGCCCGTTTCGAAACGATGGTATGATTGATGCTGATCAACAGATACAAATACCTGACATGTAGTCATGCGAAAATTTTTTGAAGAGTAGAATGATATGCATAAAACTTGGGTTCTTGGCATTGATGACCTATTTTAAAAATGACATTCTCTTGGCCGCTTATTATAGCCAACCAAAAATACATTCAATACCAATATTAGATTTGGTTTGCTTGTTAGCAGCAACCGCATTTTTTCCACAAAATGTGGACTTTTTTTTCTCCTGCATAACGGGTCAATTTACGCAAATCATATTTATAGAAGTTGTATTATACAATTTCGGTGGTTAAGATTACGGCATTTTAATTTGTAAATTCATGAATTTGAAAACAATTGGATTTGACCGCATTTTTTGGCTCTTGTATGGTGTAGCGAATATGAACCGTAATAAAAAGCGCCCAAAATGAAGATTAATTTCATTTAATTCACTTCAATTAGATGCATTTCGAATTTGTGCGGAAAGCACAAACAATAGTTAAATATCCAAAACACAAGTTTATCCCACTTGAAATCTCTTGCAAGCATTTGTTTTTGGTTGGTTTTTTTTTCGGGTATTTTTGGCATTGCAGTTGCGCAATATAATTTTTAAGCATCGTATAGAAATGTTCGGTAATTGAATTTGAATTACCGATACATTAAGCCAAGTGCGTAAGTTAATTGGTGGTGAAGTGATGATATCCATTGCAAGGTGATGTAAGTGCTAATGTCTGGTAAATCACAAAAACCAACTGAATTGCGTGGCTTTTTTTGCAAAATTTCAACAATTTAATTTTACGTATTTCGATCATAACACTCTAATTGATGACAATCGTGGTCTCATCAGGCTTCTTTTTTGGTTCATCCAACGAGCCATATCCACCATTTACCTATGAAGAAAAAAACAATTGTCTGATGTCATAATCGTCGATTTCGATTTGACCCGATATTTATCGTCAATACACGTTTTTTTTTGTGTTAGTACGGAATCGATTACGAAATCGATTCTTTAAAACGTTTTTTTTCAATGTGGTTAGAAAATGCGAACAATCAATGATAATTGACAAAATCCGCCAATTAGGGCCAATATATTTAGACACACACAAAAAAAAAAAACAAATGTCCGAAAAAGAAACCCAATCGATATTAATGTTAAGTCATTTAATTTCTGAAACTCATTCGATCGCTTTTTCGTTCTTCGTGCGAACGGTCAGGGAAGATAAGAGTCAGCTAATGGAATGGAGCACATCGATGAGCGATCAAGGCGCTTGAAATATGTGCGATTTGCCGAAATTCCCCCACATGTAAATTTTATCGCATAACTTAAGAATACAACGGTTTTCCGGTGGCATTCCATGTTGATTTTGTTGTTGTTGGTTTTTGATGCTTGCATTAGCTTAATCCGCGATAACTGCCAGACATTGAATGAGCATTGACCAAATTCACATTGCTAAAATATACATGAGAACTGGCTGTTCTGAAGAGAACAAAGAGCCACTGACTCAAAAAGTGAGATTAAGTGGAAGATATAAAATTAATATCACCCAAAACAATCACATGTAATTTAGCGAAAATGTCTAGAGTTCGATGACATTTCAAAGATCGACGAAAAGAATGTTGTGCGTAAAACGCATGGCATGAACACACTGAACAGCTCCCAGCATGTTTTTATGCTTTATATAATTTGTCTCTAATTTGATATGAAAGAAACGAAATAAAAACAAAGAACATAAAGTTTTTCTGTTGAAATCGGCATGGCAGATTGTTTTTACACAAAAAAAGAATCTGGAGTTCTTTTTTTCCGTTGACGGACAACAACAAAAAAAATGTTTTTTTTTGTTCGAGGTTGGTTGAATCGTGCCTTTTTGTCAAAAGAACTCATCACGAAGCATTTTTTGTCCACAAAATTGGTTTTTGTGTGTGTGTTTTGTTTATAATCACAGTACTTTTTCTTGCTTATGTTTGTTGTAAAAAGTGTGCACTGTTGATCAGTGAATACGTAATTGTTAGTGACTTTGTGTAAAAAGAATGCCAAAATGAATGACAAAATGTGAGTGAAATAATACACCCGGAATCGATAGCGAAAAGAAAAACCAAGTCCAACGGTCAAAACCGATGGTTAAAAATGGCAGTGATTTCACTCAAAAGAAATTGAACGTCAGAATGATGGGAATGTTAAAAAGGAAATGACAGAAACAAAGCACTATAATTCAACAAGCGAACAAAAACGAGTAAACAATCGCTGAAAAAGTTTCATTGAAATACAATGGCAATGGTGATAATTGGTTACAGTACAAGAAGATGATTTCGTTAGTTCTCGATGGCTAGTGGCCATTGTGGTCTTTGGCATGCAAAATTAGCTTACACTTTTTGATTTGATCGTATATAATTCGAGAGAAAATGTCATGGAAAGACACGTTCAAATTAATATGGTTTGTTTTGAATTTAAAAAAAAAACACCTAGATAATTGTTACATAACAACTACTGGCATTACATGAGTTGGTTCAAGGTTGTGTTTTGAATATTCTTTAATTGGCTCTTGGGATATAGATCATTTACATTTGTACCGAAAAATAAACAGATTGATAAATTCATTTCAAATGTAATACATATCGATCAAATAAAAGTGTGCTCTTAAAATCCATTCAATTTGAAATGAAATAACCAATTCAATCATTGACAGCCCGTCCTGAAGTAGCACACATTTGATGGGTAATTCGAACGAACAATGGTTTCTTAAGCGTTGTACAAATCAGCAAAAAAAAAAATGGAATAACTATGGATTTATAAACTGTTGCAATCAACTGTCTGAAAGATGAGCACTGCGTTAAGATACGATCATGTTAAGATTGATCGTAATGAGAATTATGATAATTTACGGTATTTTCAATCGTTTGTATGTGTGTTTTTTCTCTCTCGATCTCTCTCTCTCGCACACTTCACTCTGTTTTATGTAATTTGGCGAATGTGAAACTCAATAATGCGCAAAAGATGAGGTACAAAATGCATCTGATATGCATGGTTGGCGCTTCAGATGCAGATAGAAGCGAAAGATAAAATTAAAATAACAAAAGAAATTAAAATACAATTCATAGATACAAAGAGAGTACACCAATGAGAGAGTGACTCGATGAAAATAAAGCATTGAGTTGAAGCATTGAGAAATTCAATTCAATTTTTGGGCGAATATGTCGGTCGACTTTATGCCTGCACCAAGCTAGTGAGAATCACTCGACACACAAGCACGCTCATTCGCTCATAGTGAGCGGGGCCGCCATTGTATGGGTGGATGGATGTGTGTGTGTGTGTGTGTGTGTGTGTGTGCGAATGGGTGAATTTATGATTATTGTGTTTGGCGTGAGTGGTGATGATTGCAGCAGCTGAAGCAACAACAAACGTATCATCATCATACAATGGCTCAATGAGAGAGTGATTATAAATTGCCTTGAGTCGTCGACGGACGATTGAGACACCACACGCCAGTCAAACCAAGATGGAAAAAAGAGCATCATGTCTTTTGACGAAATGCAGAGATTTGTTTTCAGCTGCAACATTCGCACATAAAATAACTCAAGATCGCTCTCGCACACAGCTCAGCATCATGTACGCTGCACATCTCTTGCACAGATAATGCAATACAAACGGAATATTTAGTTTGCCTCTTTCTCGTTGGCAACAATTAAATAACAGCCGATGGCGGGTGCCATGCGCGTTTTATGAACGATTAGATAATTACTGTAATAATAATCTCTTAAAATCGCGCTACTTTTTCTTCCATTTGTAAATTATTTTTTGTTTGCCGAAGAAAAAATTTCAGTTTTTTGGGCTTTTGTTCGACTGATTACTATTTCGCTCTCTGTATTTGAGCTCATTTTCTCTTTTATCTGTGTGGAATCCACACTGTGGATTTGAAGTGCATTTACCGTCACTCAAATTGAATTCACTTGATGTCATAACGTGATGCCGCACCGAATTGTTTCAATGCATTCGAACAGTTTATCATTATTGTGGCGTGTAAATGGCTAGAATAGGCAGCTGATTAAAATCGTAAAATGGCTTTGCAAAATGCATACAATTGCTCTCATTTGAACGTCAATGGAAAAGATGTCAGTATCATTGTAATGGCATGGCTTTCTTTCCAGTCTCCTCATTAACTCAAATTGAAGAAAGAAAAACGGCAAATTGGCCTTTTTTCCCTCTCTCTCCACTGTGGAGTGTGCATTGTGCACCTAACGAATATAACACTTGAACACCTGACTTTTTGATTGAAAATTCAATTGCAGTTGAGAAGAGAGAAGCCAGACTGAAGTGATAGCAAAGTGAAATAGCAAAAACAATTCGCCACATTGAGTGACTCCAAAATTGGCGTACAACATTTATTCGGCGCTAATGCGCTAAATTTCGCTTACTTAATGAAAATGTTATTGAATACATTTAATGCGTGTACTCAAAATTGCGATTGCTTTGTTGTTCTGTGTATGTGTGTGTGTGTGCAATTTTTCGTTATCTCTCTCATGAAGCGTCAAATCAATGAATTTGTTGTCTTTTGTTGTCATTTTGATGAGACTGACTTTCGCTTTTACAATTTATTAAGGCGTCCAACTCCGACACTGTCGTTACGCTAAACAACAATTTTGGCTGGCAAATAAATTACAATTCCAGCTTGACAAGTAGCAAAATACACAGAATAACAACTCAAATGCTATAGCCATTTGAATCGGTAAAAGACAATTATTTATACATTTTATTGGCATCTACGGAAAGTAAACATTAAAAGACACCCATTATTTTGCCAGTAGCAACACTTTCGCAAATTGCGTTCATTATTTTGTTTCAATGGAACATATAGACGAGAAACGAGCTCGTCTTGAATCGGACACCAACACGCTTTCATTGTTTACATTCAATAAAATTATAATTCTATGCGAATTGATAAAGTGCGGCTCCATTTAAGCGAATTCAGTTAATCACCTTCTGAAATCATCGATAATGGAATGATGAATAATGAATATTTTTTTTTGATTTTAACATCCAATGTCTTTTTTAATTTGCATTCCATTTTATTAGAGACACAAATTGTTCGTCTTTTTCAGTGAATATTTCGTGCCTTATATTATGAAATTTTTGTTTGTTGGGTTATTGTAAACGTCGAAAGAGAAATCGGTTCAAAAGTTGATCAAAATTTGAACGCTCAGAAAATTGATTGATGATTTCTAATTGTAACGAATATGTGTATGGAGCGGATTGCATCATATTAGAAAATAATCGAGCAAACATACAGCCCAAAGATCTATTTTTAATTGCCCGTGATTTATGGTCATACTAGTTAATATTTCCGTCATGGCTAAGTATATGTAAGAGTAGCTCTTGAGCTCAATGCTTTTCATTGTTTCTCTTTTTTGTTTATGGCAACGCAAAACAGCACTTGATTACAGTATGTATAACATGACAAAAATCGATGCAAACTATATCGAACGTAAACATGTTATTGACCATTTCATATTGTTTATTTTTTCATTCTTTTTCATTTCATACAAATTAATTTGAATGCTCTTTAATTTCGGTTTATAAATGAAATTGTCGAAACGAATGTTTTTTTAATTACCATCCATAAAGGAGTGTTTTTTTCTCGGCAGTTTGCTAAACAACAATTCATGGGGTTTTTTTCTCCATTATTTTCATACAATCCATTGTTGATTTATACAGATTCCGTATTGTTGAATGTTTGAAAAGAGAAACAAGGATGTATCGATATTTTGTAAAAAAAAATATTAAACAAAAAATACGAACTGAAAAAATATGCATTAACGCATTCGCTTATTCACTGCACAAATACATTTTTGTTTGGACTTGCAACACAGGCAACGATATACCATCCCAAATCGAGACAACACTGTAAGTAACAGTCTGTAACGCAGCAACATTGATGATTCACATTCAATGCCGTGCGTACGCTGTGCTGTTGCCATAATACCAAATGAGAAGAACATGAACAACAACATTCAATGCACAATACATAGCACAGAGACGCATGTCGTACAATATTTTCATTTGTGTGGCTTATAATTCGCTAGCGCAACGTACAACCAAATAATTTAAGTATCAGTACAAAACTATGCCAAATCATACTTACCTGGCGTAGGAGAATCGTTGATCATCAAGGACGATCTCCCGGCGTGAGATTTGGCCATTGCACCTCGGCTGAATTGACCGCTGCGATTAATCCTAATGCGATTAACTCGTGCGTAATATTTTTGGTAGCCGGGATAAGCGTTCGCGCTATCCCGATCTTATTCATTTGAATTCAAAAAAATAAAAAAAAACTAATCTTCATGCTAGACATTGCAATCATTATTATGGAAGTGTGATAGCCAAGCGTCTATTTCAGTCCGCAAACCTATCTCACTTCCTTTTCTATTTTTTTTTTTCTCTTTTTTCAATTCATTATTATCACTTACCAATCATGATAGTCTTCTCAAAAATGTCTGCCAGTTCATTGTATTTTTCGGCGGAAAGTACTTGAGTTATTTTGCCCCATTTCTGGAGTCACCCTCCACTTAGCATTGGAATTGCATCAGTGGGCGTTTGTGCTTTATCGTCGCCACGGTAATGGAAACTTAATGCGAGTGGGACGCCTTGAAAAATAATGACGCCAAGCTGACTCAACTACTTTCGGTGGACAGAGCATCTATTGAATATACTTTTTCTCGCGCAGCTAATTGTATCAGCGCCAAGTCATTCGATTCCAATGTGGATTCCGTGTCAAATCCCACGTACTCTAAACGCTCCCCCGTAGTCATGTAATCAATCATCACCTTGAATTGATCGTCGTTTCCAACGGCTTCAATGTGCAATGGCGCTTCATAAAAACCAGAGCTTGAAATAACTTGGATTCATCATCAATAATGAATTTATGTGATGAACTTATGTCATAAATTTGGGGAAACATAGGCACAAGCACGAGAAGCAACGAGAAAGGGCAGAATCGACTGTTGTGTTCACACACACATCTGACACGCTATAACACAGCGCAAAGCAAACGTCTACAACACGTTCAAAGACAGTGGTGTGTGCATGTACATGAATCGTTCCTGTTTCGAATGTGCTGTACACATCGCTGTCTTCGAACTTGTGTGTGAACACAACAGTCGATTCCCCTCTTTCTCGTTGCTTCTCGTGCTTGTGCCTACGTTTCCCCAAATTTATGACATAAATTCATCACATAAATTCATTATTGATGATAAATCCAAGTTATTTCAAGCTCTGTAAAAATCTCCAGGGCTTATGACGAGGCCTTGAACGCGTTTGAATGATTCATTCATATTGTTCACTCTTTTCAAATAGTTAACAACGCAGCGCGGTAAATCGTCATCTTTTAATTGATAAAAATCTGCCCAATAAGCAGCTTCACCTTCTTGATTTTGATCGCTTAATAATTTGACAATGAACTTTTTTAATATCAATCTATTACCAACTTTACATTCCACCATATCACTCCAAACCAGTGAATGTATTTTGCTGAAGAATTAGTTGCGCGTCAGCGTTAGCAACTAAGGTTAGCTACTAATATGTAGCGTCAAGCGACGCGCATTCACCTTCATTAACGCGGATCTGTCGTTAGTGTAAATTTGACACTATTTTGAAGGGGTCTGTGAAGGAGTTTTCTATGATATCATCGTGCGATTTCTTCGAAATTTTTGGAATGTTAATATTCTGATGAATAATTGAGAAATAAATCAACTTGAGATCGGTATCCCTATCGGGAACCTCTAGATCCCAACTTCCAGATATTGGGTTTTAGTGGATTTCAAGCGACTTGGACGCAAATTGAACGGAATGAAGGCATAGAATCGATGTGTATATTCCCAGACTACAACCCAGACAAAAATGATTCATTATATAGAAGCTGGATTAGAATTTATTCAATTCTTCCATTTTTTCAAAAAAATGGTACCTCAAGACTCAAGGTGATTCCGGGAAAATCACCGGCCCAATTTTTTCGGCAATTGGTATTTTTCAATCCTTCAACTGTACCCTTTAATCATAGCAAAAAACTAGGAATGATTGGTTTTCAATTTTCCATAGAATTTTGTCTCCGTACATGGACTTTGTTGAAAAAACGCTAACGACAGATGAAGGTTAACATTTAATTTCATTGGTTGAAATGAAATTATTCCATTTATTCTCGTGAAACGGAACGAACGTAAGCATGATTTGATCATCTGACGCAGGTGTCCTGAACATATTGTTGATTTCAGATCTTATATTTTTTAATCGAATATGCTGATTGCAGCTAAAAAATTTCTCTCGAGCACCTTCGGCGCACATGTCAATCTTTTGTCCTTCATAAGTCATCAACTCATGTCTATTGCTTCACGTAAGTTCATATTTTTTCCAGTAATATTTATTTTAAGGCACGTGTCGATCACAAAGTTGGACTGGTTTTTTTTGAACAGGGTAATAACAGAAGAGCGTGAAATGGATCGGTGACACTTATCATGATGACGAAAATAATGGATTCGAGAACAAAAACGGTGATGAAAACATCGAAAACGATCGTTATAGAAAATTAACACCCTTAAAAAGCAAGGCACGATGATACTATGACAAGCGGGCAACGTTTCAGCGGGCAAGTTCAGTTTGGTTTCCGATTTAAAAATTCATTCATTATTGCTTGATTATTATTTATAGCTTAGGAAAAAATATTCGAGCGATATGTTTGGAACACAAAAAATGCTAGTACACAAATTTAGATTCACTCATTATTCAATGTGAAACAATTTTCTTCCATTTTGTTTTTAAAATGGATAGTTTGAGCGGAAGAGGCGCCACATCATTTGGCCCTGAAAAAAAAAATCGTTCATTCTCTGGGCACGCTTAAGTGTTCGTTCACCTTCAATTTCAAACTTGAATGAAAATATTTCATTTACTCCAATTCCCGAACATATTGTAAATATTGGATGTTTTGCAGGAATTTGTAATAAAATATGTTAATTGCAGCCCTTTTGGGCTCGTGGCCGATATAAATAAGACCTTCATGTGTTCTTTCCTCAGACGTAATTCAAAGCTGGATTTGTAAAGTGAGTTTTGTGATAGAGTATTTTATTATTCATCTTGAAAAGATGAAAACACTTCAATCAATTTACTTGGCGCTATTGATAGCCACGTTCATAGTGCACATCAGTTGTATTAACATCGATTCCAAAAATATTAAACTTTATGAGTTTCAATCGGAATCATTGGCTAGCAAGATATCTGGATCAGGTAGTCCTCCATCTGGTGCGGGTAAAGTCTCGGCCGCAGCGACAGCCGCTGCAACAGTTGCACAATTTATTCCTTATATATCCGAACTAACGAATGCTATATATGCCATATCAAATACCATGTCATACCTCGAGCAGTACAATCAAGATACAAGTAATAAACGGTCACATGAGTTAGCAAAGCAAATAACGGACGAGATACAAATTCACAGTGCTAAAGGCAAATTAGCCGATTTGAATGATTTTATGTCCACGATTAAATATGGTATTATGAAAACAGCTGACATTAGAAGTAAAGAAGTGAATAATGACGTAGATTCAAGACTTTTCCATGTAATAACTTCATTGGCTAATGTAGACTCACCGTTTCATTCATTTCCAACAGTAGTGACCCCATTATTACTTACTTTGCCAAATATAGTTGAACTGTTCTTGAGAAAATTAGCGACACAAGATCTTTTCATGAGTTCAAAAGTTGCATGCAATCTTCTGGATGTGATGCAAGTGTATTTCAAACGAATTCTACTGGAACGATTGATTCACATTAATGTTGAATCAGATTACAACAAATTCTTCACTCACAACAAATATACTTTCGCGAAAAGAACGATCGCACCAAAGTTTGATCCATATGTTTCCACCAAGGATACTAAAGTGAACTGCGTACTAGGCGAAGGTGGCAGTGTCGCATATGAAAACAGAGTTAGAGAAATGGGCGGTCATATCGTAGCTGATTATAAATTAATAAACGCCACAATGAACGGAACATCACATGTGTATATCCCCAATAAAAAAGAATTTGAAGATTCAGTCATGAGAGATGGTCTGTCCATTTATGACACGTACTATATTGAAAATGATGTAAAAAATGGGAAATGTATATTGGGCTATTTTACACTGGTTCGACGTCTACTAGAAAAGGCATTCGCTGACGGGTATAAAAAAGTCCAGCCTTTATGTTTTAATAAACACAAAAACAGACCAATGACATCAACAGGTAATTGAAACTCCAATACGATCATTAAATCCATAAACTGAATGCAACAAACTCATGTTATTTTGATTATAATTGATATTTATTTATTCATAATTTAGGTCGTGGTCTGTTAACTATAACCGTGGGTGCTGTTCTGACCATCGGTAATCTGACAGAATTCGGAAAAGAGCAATTCCAAGTTGCTTGTGACGGTTTCTTTGCCCGTACGACAGCACATTTTTGTGATCCATATGTGAGAATTATCGTGGGTGATACTCAGTACTATACGAAGTCAAAAATTGATAGACCTAATTGGACTTCGTTTGATGAAACGTTTCATTTCCCACATTTGGACCCAAATACCAAGGTTCGCATTCAAGTATGGGATTGGGATGACAGTTACCTTGGCATGGGCGATGACCAACTCATGGATAAAGAATATAGTATTAAAGAACTGCTTAACGGTATTCTTTTTGACACACCGATAGTCAAGGTACTCATGGTTTCTACGTGGTTAGACGAAATTAACGATGCAAATTTTCAACAAATAGTTCATAGTAAAGTTTGAATACAGCTGAACAAACGGGTTCTCTTGTGAAAGACATTGCCAACGTTTAAATCTATAATTGAACCTTTGTAAAAGTGTTGAATAAAGTGGATTGAAATATCCATAAACAATTGAATGGCTGAGAATAAAAATGAGCTTAGCAAAACAAGATATGGAAAAGCGTATCACGATTTTTTGTTATATTAAAAGTGAAACATAAATGTTAATTACTTGAAAGCGCATTTCAAAATATCTGTTGACTGGAGAAATTATGTTTCACTTTAAAATCGGATGGAATTCATCATACACAGATTCCATTGGTGTTGACCAATCAGTTCAGCAATATGCAGTGATATGCAGTAATGTTCCAGAATATTCCCAATATGCACGGCAGTGAAGTAAGTGCTCTTTAACCAAGTTGTGATAACGAATAATTCTTCTGAAGAGTTTTGGATCGTTTCGATTTTTATCGACTTGGTTAAGATTCAACACAAATTTTTCCAGCATTTTACAATAGGCTTGATGATGTAAACACATCGAAATAAACAGCGTAAGAAACCAACCGTTGCCGAAAATGCAAGTTGCACCGGCCATAGTTTCGAAACAGATATCACCAAAATATCCGATGAGCGAGTATTGATCCCAAGGTAAACTGTAACGAATTTATTTAAGAAATATTTTTATTTATTTTAGAATATTCCAAATAAACTTGGTTCACATCAAACATTTCCATCGAGCTGTATAAAGACATTCTGTATAAAGAAATTTCGAAATTTCAAAGGATGTAAACTAGTTAATATTTCCGTCATGGCTAAGTATATGTAAGAGTAGCTCCTGAGCTCAATGCTTTTCATTGTTTCTCTTTTTTGTTTATGGCAACGCAAAACAGCACTTGATTACAGTATGTATAACATGACAAAAATCGATGCAAACTATATCGAACGTAAACATGTTATTGACCATTTCATATTGTTTATTTTTTCATTCTTTTTCATTTCATACAAATTAATTTGAATGCTCTTTAATTTCGGTTTATAAATGAAATTGCCGAAACGAATGTTTTTTTAATTACCATCCATAAAGGAGTGTTTTTTTCTCGGCAGTTTGCTAAACAACAATTCATGGGGTTTTTTTCTCCATTATTTTCATACAATCCATTGTTGATTTATACAGATTCCGTATTGTTGAATGTTTGAAAAGAGAAACAAGGATGTATCGATATTTTGTAAAAAAAAATATTAAACAAAAAATACGAACTGAAAAAATATGCATTAACGCATTCGCTTATTCACTGCACAAATACATTTTTGTTTGGACTTGCAACACAGGCAACGATATAGCATCCCAAATCGAGACAACACTGTAAGTAACAGTCTGTAACGCAGCAACATTGATGATTCACATTCAATGCCGTGCGTACGCTGTGCTGTTGCCATAATACCAAATGAGAAGAACATGAACAACAACATTCAATGCACAATACATAGCACAGAGACGCATGTCGTACAATATTTTCATTTGTGTGGCTTATAATTCGCTAGCGCAACGTACAACCAAATAATTTAAGTATCAGTACCAAACTATGCCAAATCATACTTACCTGGCGTAGGAGAATCGTTGATCATCAAGGACGATCTCCCGGCGTGAGATTTGGCCATTGCACCTCGGCTGAATTGACCGCTGCGATTAATCCTAATGCGATTAACTCGTGCGTAATATTTTTGGTAGCCGGGATAAGCGTTCGCGCTATCCCGAATTTACTTCATTCTAAATTAACATAAAAGAAACACACAAACACCACAGAATTCTTTGTTATTGTACACAAAAGAATCTCTAAAACTCTATTAGAGTTCTACTTTTACAACAAACACAATGAATGGAATCAAATGAAAACCATTCAAGCATATGAATATTTATAACGAATTAAATTCTATTCAAATTAATAGATGAACAGAAATAAATTACGTAACGAATTGAAATTGTCATTATTATATTAAACTATTGTCGGTTTTGTTTGAAATTTGTAAAGAAACCGATTTGATTAAAGAGACAAAAAAACCTTCCCATTTGCTGGCATTTGGCCGTGCAAAATTACAATTTTCAACAGTATCATATCTAGTTAATGGCCAATGCACGTAACCACTATATCGTTTCAGTCAATATGAAATCATCAAATAACCAAATTATATTAAGTTTTTTTTTCGATTAGAGTCATCGAAATAGAAGGCAAACACTGAATCTATTCAAATATTCAACAAATCGAGGAAAAAAAATCAATGATTCTTGGTTTTTGATTTTTGCTTTTATTCGTTCTCAACCATATCTGATTGCAGTTGATGCTAATCAACAATTTTACAATTCATTCGATGTTCAAATTAAATGCTGATCTAATGCAAAACGTTTTTAAAAAGTAATTTCAATGTAAAACATTTGATTCGGTTAGTTGATTAAATCACTTTTTTTGATGTTCATTCGTTAGACCTATACAAATCATTTGACCTAGAAAGTTTCGCTTTGATTGATATCAAAAATCAGCGATAGAAATGCGCTTTAAACGAAATAAAATTTTGCTGTGCATTGGCAGCCATTTGACTCAATCGAAAAAAAATTAGCTCTTTTATTTTTGTCAACCCTCTTTTTGATTAAACTGATACAATATATCTAACATTTTATGCTGAAGTTACATACAAAAACACGTACATTTATTACAGAGTATCCATGTCAAATGCCAAATTCATTGAGTTGAATTTAAAAAAAAAAAAACAGCAAAACTGAAAAGCATGTAAATCGAAAAACTCTTGCATTACCAGCGTGTCATGAGTGAAAGTGAGTATTAGCATTACAAGATAGTAAATTTGTTTGTGTTTCCAAATTACCCGCATTGCAGTCACCGTTTGCAGTGTAGTTAGATCAACTATAATGTGTCGAATCGAAAAGATAACAACACCGAGCTAAATGAATGCCGAAATACATTTGATAAAACATCATGTTTGCTTTGGCCTATGACGTGAATAAAACCAATCACGTTTACACTCATATCGGTTACCGATGTCATGCAATGTAAAATTTATGCTATTGTTCATCAGACAACATTTTAACGGCATTATTTGTTTTGAATTTCATCATCGCTTTCGATTGAACATTTAACAGGCAAAAAAAAAATGAACATCTGATAATAAAATAAATGTAACATTTTGAAATACAAATCCAGTTGAAAGTTTTGATTTGGGAAGAAAAACCATTCGAAATTCATATGAAACATCACAATCGCGCCTGTGACAACATTGATGTTCAAATCTCGCTTATCATTTCTGCTTTTTTTTACCGATGAACAATAGATTGTTTTTTTTATACAAACTGTATTATTACAAACTGATATCTGTTGACGGTGAAAAATTGAAATGTTAAAATAAATTAAAAAATTGGGTGAAATCAGATCACATGGGAACTGCCATCGAAATGCTTTTTTTAAGTTTAATATTCATTGTGACCTTGCATTTGTGTTGTTTGACCAATAAAATGGTGCCATGTGAAAACGTAATTGAAATTGAACAAGCGAACAGAAGAGTGTTGTGTGTGTGTTTGCTATTCCAAATGAATGCATCGCCATCTCGTTTATACGAAGAAAATGCATATATATGGTAGTTTCTTTGGTATAATTCGCATTTCATTTTACAGAGCCGACAACAAAATATACCGTAAGCCGATATAAATGTGTGAATGGCGGAAAACCAGTTCATTTCATTCAGATGGAAATCGAAAACTTCCATTGAAGAAATTTGTAATTATTGTATTCTGCACACTAATTACACAGATAAAATTGTCCGCGCATGAATTAGCGCATACCGTGTGCGCTCTTCGCTCACATTCATCGACGATGAAATGAGTGTGGGTTTTTTTTCCCATCCATTTATAAAACTATAATAATTTCGCGCAAATTGTTCAAATGCCTCATGCTGTGAAGAACATTGAAAATGGCCATTTTTATCAGCAACCAATTTCATTTTCATGATTTCACCAACAGTTTCCGTTCCTTATGGTCGAATACGTGAAGCCATAATGTGAAAATGTGTATCAATGCTGAAAAGTGAATTACTTTTTTTTTCACTTGAGATTGGATTTTGCTGATGTGCTAGTTTTTAATGTGTGTGTTTTGTTTTTGGATGTTTGAAACATGCAAGAGAGATCCGGGTGTTCATTGGTTATGGATACGTGTAGCTTTTTTCTAGCACGTATATCGTTTGCAGCTGACATGAAAGTGAAATACTTGGAATTTGATGCATCGAAGCTATTTGTTGTTTGTTGTTTTTTTGCACACCATATTTAATTGTGTTGGTTCTAGTTTGGCAAATTTATATCAATTTATAACAACGATATACTTCTTTTTCAATGGTTTTGGACATTTCGTTATCAGTTTAAATAGAAAAAAAAAACACACACACACACACAAAAACGAAAATGTAATAATCAATTGAAATGATGTGCAAAAATATGACCAAGTTTGACATATTCACCTGGCACATAAAAACATGTTGTAATTTTCCTATTGAGGAAGATATTAAGACGACAGATGACCTCTTGGCATTTGTACGTTGTTGTTTTTTTTTCGAATTCAATGTGCAAAAATGCCATACAATTGCACAGAGCCGATGTTCATAATTCAACAGTATTTTTTATCATTTTCATATTTCCGAGTTGGATTTTTGTGCGCAAGCGAATGCATGAGCCCGTTGTTTCTTTATCTGGTGAACAATTCAGTTAATGTGTTGTTACGAGACTGTCATTTTTTTTCATTATGGCAAAAGTCTATATATCAATTTTTTGTTGACGCTTTTTACTAATTTTGTGTGATTTTAGTAACAAGCCATAATTACATGTATTGTTGATATGCGGCCAATGAGTCAATGGATGCACGTAATATTATGGCACTCGGTTGAACTGAGTCAGTTGAAACAAGCTAACACATGATGACGCTTATGAAAAATTAGGAAAAATATATTTATTTTGTTATCATTAATTCCATTATATTGCATGTATGTTGTCGTTACAAAACCCTGAAGTGTTTATTGCATATTTTTGGTTGCGCTGTAACAAATTTTTAATCACTTTCTGACGCCTGCGGTTTATTTATTCATTAGATGTTAGCTTTCGCTTTTTGTTTTGATTTTACAGATTTGTCAGTGAACGAGTGCATTGGCATCTTCGAAAACTGATTCTTTTCATCGTTTCGTGTCTTACATAACAATTTCCCATAAAGTATTTTGTTTATATTTTCGAATTTTCTTGTCGTTTTTAACTTGTATTGCTAATTCATTGTTGTTTTTCGCAAATCTCATTCTAATGTCTGCTTCAGTAAAGTTTTCATTATATTCTAATTTGTCTTTTGTGCACGAATTTTATGGGAAAAGTGGGATTCGTTCCAAAAACTCAAATCATCTCAGACATGTTTTCTGTCCATTCTTTGATATTATGACCACAAAAAAGTGAAAAAGTAAATTTTTCTGTGTGTTTCATTTACCATCTGTTAAGCCGTCCCAATGAGGAAAAGTGTAACGTTAATAATATGAAACTTAGGCATATTATTGTAACGTTAATTTGCACTAAAATATGCCTACTGAAAGCCATAATCAGGCCTAGTGTGTGCCTACATGCAAATTTACATGTAATTTTACATTTTTTCTTGTTAAATTTACATTGGGCCTGGAATAGGCCTGAATTAGACCTGATATTTGGTGAATTTCCTCATTGGGGTATGTGGTTACAAAGTAGAAAAAATAAAAAAAAAACTGGATGCCAATAGAAAATTGAATAATTTCCATGAGATGTCGTTGAACGTTTCAAAAGTCATGTTGATTAACACCTTTGAAACCAGGAAATTGCACCGACTCAATTGGCATAGCGTGTCACCAGTGTACGGTAAAATTGTGCGTTGACTCCGCATATACACATATTTTTCAACTTGACTTGTTTACGCAAAAAAAAAAATAATAAATAAATATATAACTGGTTAAAGATTGATACAATCGCAACCGTCTAGCATGTGTGTCATTGGGCTTTCTTTTCGATATGAAAAGTCATATCAATTTCACGCATGCACAAGTTTTGTCGTTGTCAACACAAGCTCAGCGCCATAAACCTCATTCGCTTGATTTGACAAAAGCAAATCATATTGGCTGTCATGTGTTTGCTGCGAATACAATATCAGTTAATTGATTTATCCATCGTTTGATGAAATAAATAGGCCGAAATCCCAGTCCACTTAACCTTATTGCTAAGCTCATTTGATTCAGTTTTATCGTTGAGTTCATTCGGTCTATCGATTATATTAAAAAATCACACAGCTCATCATGCTCCAAATCAAACTTATTTGGATGCTGGCATTTGTAACATTTCGGATAAATTCGATGTTGTATTTTTGCACAGTTGTACCAAAGGATGAATGGTTTATCTATTGTGACTTGTAAACCACTTGACCTAATTTTTAAAATGTCTTTCTTATACTTGTAGGAAACACAGTGAGTGCTTGTTTGCAAACGATAGAGGGAAGTTGATTTTTTATTGCCACAATGTCAATTTGAATCGGATTAGATTTGTGATTTCAACCGAACCATACAAAACGGTACATGGAATTGACTTTGTTTGGTTTATGTTATTATTTTTTTTGTTCTCTTTGGTTCCATTGGCCAAAGTATATCAAACATTTCTTTATATTGCAGTTTATGGTAAACCATGCGATTGGAATGCATTTGGTGAATTTGAGCGTGCAGAACGAAACAATTCCAGCTCAATGGTACAAAGTAAAGCATCACATAAAAAGTTTGTGCATCCGAAACGGTAACATAACAGCAATAGCATCAAATGCATTCAACACTGATGCATTTAAACGCCTTTACTACCTCGAATTTGATAGCATTGCCATAAAACAGTTTAAATGTGGAATGTTTAATGGTTTAATTTCGTTGAAAGTTCTAATTCTACGAAACCTTCATTTGTACACATTTCAATCGAATCCACCCATTTTAAATCAAAACTCAGCTTTTCGTCGTTTTAATCAAAAATTCTATCACGACAATTTGCCAGATTATCTTTTCATTGACCATCAAAATATTTCATCAATATTTTCAACATACTTTGAAATTTTATATTTAGACAGTGAACATAAAATCATTTCACCATGGATTGGTTTGAAAAAGATTCGAGTAATTGCAACCATAACATTTATTAGTAGCCTTTTTTCATTCTCATTGAGCATGGCATTGTGTTGGGTGCTAGTGAATACATGCCGGAAAATCTACAAATATTGGCGTAAGCTCATCTAGAAATAATATCCAATCTGAATTTCAGCATCGAATATGAGACTGTCATTTAGAGTGCCATGTAGCTTAGATAAAATAATCCAAAATATCAGTCCTTTTTGGATCTCTTCAAAGTTGAAATAATAATTGGGAAAAATTGATTAGAAAGCAACTTCTTGATAAAGCTATCTAGACCATTCTAATATTGCATGTTTTCACCTGAAATATTGTGACTGCCACCGATGGTGTGTCATATGAAAATGTTGCTATAAATAAATATTTATTGACAAATTTATTGTGTAATGTTTCTAACAAGTAAAAAGTTCTAATTAGCAGCTTTTCACATAAACGTGTAAACAATAAATCAATTTCAATCCAAAGCTCCAGAAATACGCTGTTCATCTTGCTCCTGATCTATATGCCACGTCAGTGTTACTGGCTCATTTTCAATTCCATTCGATATTTTCAGTCAGTTTGTTCTAAACTAGTCACAAAATGACACTCTTAAATCTGTTAGCTCCGAATATTCCGAGTTATCACAATTTGGCCCTGTTAATTTGCCATTTACTTGTAGATGGTAAATTTCGTATTGGCCACATTCTTCAAGATCCGAATGTATTTGACATTAATTTAACATCCGAAATCGAGGCAACTTGTCCGAGCTCCATCCCATGGATAACGACCGACATCACTAAGCCGTTTTCGTTACCTTGGAAATCAAACGACAGCACCGATCACATTCTTCAATTGATTTTCATCGATCCCGAATGTCCGCCTCATGGTATGACCAGAATCAAGGATGTCTTCACATATTATGGTTTATTCGTCATGCCGTCAACAATTGAAACGAATATGAGAAATCACATTACTGTAGTGAATAGATTCAAAAAGACCTTCAATGCTGATATACTCATTTTGGATTACAATCAAAATGCAATACGTGTGTATTCGGTTCCAGAAGAACACATTGAACTACCACAATTGATCTATTTACAGAATCACAATACACATTTGAAGCAACTGAACTTATTCGGTGCGATATTTGAGGAAAACGAACGCAACCGATTGATGACGATTAATCATTTTACTCGAAAAGAATGCCAACAAGGCAAGAAATTTTATGAAATGTCCAAAGTTTTTGGGGCGGACACATTTTACGCAAACTTTTTTGCATCGAAATCAAAGGCATTCATTAATTTGAAGGAAGTATCTTGCAAAGGAGTTGCAGGTGGTATTAGTACTCGCCAAAATCTACATCCCAAATCTCGTAGATTGTATAAAGAGCTCACAACAGAATATGATCCAATTGGCAACGATCAAACGTAAGACCGTCGATTCAATGTTTCCTGGATACTTTTTAATAGCCACCTTAATTTGATTTTAGCGAAAAATTAGCGAAAGATGATTCCAATATTATAAAGTTGGATTTTAAATTACGAAGTTTGAATAAGAAAGATGAAATAACGACCTTGTATCCGCATCATAGAATAGAATTGGTAGTGTTATTTGTTTATGGATCTGACATCAAACGACAAATAAGGAATTCACCCCTAAAAATTGAGTTTCTTATCAACTCTCCTTGGAATTACATATTCTTTTTCACTTGCGCTATGGTTCTCTGTCTCATACGTCGTAAATTGAGACTTCGTCGTGATGGTTTCATATCATGTGCTATCGATACTGCGATTATTCACGTTGGTGGAGGTACTCTTCGTTTCTTCCACAGGTTGGAGCGATGGTTCTTCGTAATTACATCGATTGGGGCTTTTTTCATGATTGCGGTTTGGCTTGAAACATATGTTTATCCATCTTTTGTCATTCCTGATCAAAATATCGATACGTTTGAAAAACTGGCAGAAATTAATCCACCGATTTATATTGATGAGACACTAGAACCATCCGAAAAAGTCATAGTTCAGATGTTAAGGTTCAATCGCACACTTTTTATTGAATTTTATTAGCTGGTCGCAACCATGGTTTATATGGTCTGCATAAATACGATTGATATTCTCTATTTACAGGAGAAAAGTTGGCAAAAATCTTCACTACGTGGGACATAACTTCTTTCGCGTATTACTCAAGAAACGGAACGCTTATGCTTTTGTAATAGATGCAACAGCATTACCTTTATTTAGAATTAGTTTCATCAAGCATTTCAAAGACGTAGATATATTGCAAGAAAAACTAGGTATGCATAACATAGTTTTCTCATTTTAAAAACTAATCAAAATATACATTTTAGGTACTGTGTTAACTCCTTTCCTTCTATCCAGCCATAAATATATTCCGAAACGAATAAGAAGTAAAATCGATAAAATAACGGGCTCAATGATTGAGAATGGATTGTACAGTTTTTATGATTCGCTGTCCAAGTTCATGGTAAAGTTGTATCTAAGAACACAATCAATCGATGACGACAATGATGCGCGAGCCTTAAACATGCAACAACTAAGAGAACCATTAATACTGCTCTTCATCATGATAAGTGCTGCATTGATTATTTTTATGATTGAAATTGGTGTTTATCATTTTAACCGTCGGAATAATCGACGAGTGACAGTTCGTCAGTCGTAATTGTTTACGTATTGGCTGACAATTAATACGGATTATAAAATTTCTGTTCTGACTTCAGATGTGGTTTTATTAGTAAAATATTTGTTAAAATAATTCATCATTAGCAAAACCACTTTATCTGTTCGATGTTTTATGTGTATGTGAAGTGTGAAAGTAATAGTGTGCAAATATTTCGACAAACTAGTTGATACTTAATTTGAATCCAACTTACTACAGCTATAATCAATTTGCCTCGAATTAGTTAATTTGCATTGAATTGTTGTGTGAAAAATACAAGGGGCGAACAACTACCAATACTACTAAACAAACGTCAAAAGTACCGACAAGTACTGAATCAATATCTGCACATACCGATGTGCGAGATGCGATTCTGTCGATTCTCTCTATCTATTCAGTTTCGCATGCCTTCTAGTTGCGCATCAGTAGATGCAGATTCTGTTTCAGTACTATCCGGTACTTTTGACGTTTGTTTAGTAGTATTGGTAGTCATTTGCCCCTCGGAAAAATAGCAAACTTACTACTTCAAATAAATTGAAGCAGCTGAAACTATTTACTAGAATTTTAGTTCAACTATAATTTTTGGAAAGGCGTCTATGATTGTTTATTCATCTCTGGTCCATTCCAAATACTTTATACATTTTTATGAGGCCACTTAAATTTCAAAATCCATATTTTTCTATCAATATCTGTTTAGTAAAGTTAAAGTCTTAAAAAATGGGCATCAAAAATCTCTCCTGTGTTTCAGAAATATTATGATCATTTCACTTAATTTTGTGGCTCCATAAATTAAATGGGGGAACACTTGGAATAGGGAAGACGATGCTTCACTAAATTATTTTCAATAACGAAATCTCTTGAAGTTCGTCCAAAAATTGTATTTCAAAACATTCGGTTCGGAGAAATTCTTTTGATAGAATTTTTTTCATTCAAAAAAAATTGTGTAAATATCTTTCATTTTGCAAAAAAACACAATATGATATGTGTACTATTGTAGTAAGCAGTGAAAAATTCAATAGATTTGTTTTCAGAAAATCTAAGCAAAATTGTTTTTTTTCCCGTACATATAAATGAGCTTGGAAAAAGTATCGGCTCAGCTTCAAAAGCTCAAGATCAATGCAGAATCTGAATGTTTGCATCATAGCAATAACTGATCAGCGCTTTTTTTAAAAAAATAAATTGAATTTTATCATAATCCTGCCTTTCAGCGGAAAAGTAATATTATCGACATATCATGGCGATGATCCTCATATTCCTGTACTAATTGAATCGTGTTCATGCTGTACGGTGACTTTGTGTAAGAACCGTAAGCGCAGCGGCAGTCGCAGCGTTCAACGCATTTGTAGAAATCATGAAATGCCCCCAAGTTAATTGATTCAATTCGAATCAGTACATCGACGCGCGTTGGAATATCTTGTCAAAATATTAAACAGCACATCCAGTAATCGTATAGTTGACGTATTGAAATGAATTAACTGAGTAAATACTTGAAGTGTCTGTATGTAATTGAATGAAAATTGTTTTATTCAACATTGAGAATTATTTTTGTTCGATTGTAATTGATCGACGTCACGTTTTTTTTTGGTGTTATTTCAATTTGAATTGATCAACAATGGCAATCAAATGGACACCTTGGTTTAATGTTCCGATGCATCGTCGTTTGGAAGTGCTTGCACTTGCATTTTTTATGTTCTGTGCATATGGAGTGCCCTTAATCACTATGGGTACAATTATTTATTTGCTGGTAAATGCCAAAATTCCTTATTTCGATGGTAGTTCAGAATTTTTTTTTACGCGATTTTTTGTTTGCATGTAATTCAATTTCAGTGGTGTGGAAGTATTTATTCCAAAGTCATTTTTTTGATTTATTTGACATTCATTTGCTATGACTGGCGCACTGGTGATCGCGGTGGACGGGGCATTGGGTTTGTATATAAGAAAACACACATTCGATGTGTGAACTTAGAGCATTACAACTGATCCATAAAAAAATTAATCAAACATTTTCAGCGTGGCTTGGATGAGAAGCTTGAGTGTATGGAAACATTTTCAAAACTACTTTCCAGTTGATTTGATGAAAACAGTCGATTTGTCAGCCGATCGAAACTACTTAATTTGTATATTTCCACATGGATACATCAGGTAAGAAACTTAAGAATTCGAAGGCAAAAACTCTATAAGTCTTGGCTTTTTACTTTTGAAATGTTACAATGAACCTTTGATTGGGATAATTGAACATTAAATTCAATAGAAATGCCTCAATTTCAGTATTGGAGTTGTAACAAACTTTGGTTCAAATCATTCAAAATGGTCAACACTTTTCCCTGGGATTCGGCCTAGGCTAACAACACTCTTGTGGCCAAATTTGCTGTGGCCAATAACACGTGAAATACAAATGAGTCATGGATTTTCAGCAGCCACAACCAATTCATTGAAGACATTGTTAAGCCAATCAAATGATCCAATGGACAAAGCAAATTGTGATGGATACACCGCAAATGCAGTTGGATTGATTGTTGGTGGTTCTCGAGAAGTAAGTGTTAGTTTTCCAAATAAATATAAATGTGTTGTGGCAAAACGTCGTGGTTTTGTTCGCATTGCATTAGAAACGGGTGTGCCTCTCGTTCCTACCATTTCGTTTGGTGAAAATGATATTTATAAAACGGTTGAAGTAAAATCCGAATTTTGGCAACGAATGATCAAGCGCATGGGATTTCAATCTGGAAATGTTGTTCCTGGTCTTCGAAATGGTCGCGGATTGTTTCAATACAATTTTGGAATTTTACCCATACGATGTCCAATCACCACAGTAATAGGAGCACCAATTCACTTGGAGAAAACTCCCAACCCTAGCAAAGAACTACTCGATAAAACCCATCAACTATTTTGTACACATCTCAATGAATTGTTCGAAACACACAAAAGCAAGTATATAGAAAATTTCGAAAATATTCATTTAGAATTCATTTGAATTGTCTTAAAGAATGCTAAACATATTTAAAGAACGTTCACACGCTATGAAATTAAATAGTCTGTGAAATGGAAATAAATTGCCAAAGAATACGAAAGAAACCAGGAGATTAATAATATTATTTTAAAAAAACGCATTAAAAGTTGTAACAATATTTAAAACTGTTCCGTAAGCGTATTTTTTGAATGGTCAAATTATTAACAACTGTATACAGTTTAGGATATACTAAGATTTAATCATAAGGAATAAAAAAATGTACATGATTTGCAATAAATACCATTCTTCTGGAGGAAAAGAACATGAATTTAAATTTATTCAAATTATTTAACACTTAATTGTTTATCAGTTTCAATTGTTTTTCGTCGGTAAAATCAACATTTCCATAGTTTTTGGCATTCAAATCCTTTGAGTTAAATAATGACTGATAAAAATTGAATTACATCATCTACTTAAAATTATTAGATTTCATTGACTACGGTTCATTTGGAATTTGTTATTTTTGATTTTATCAACTGCATCATCATCAGAAGTCCGATTTCATAAATCAATGGGCAGTGGGCCTGAGCAAACTGGAACGGAATAATTGATTTGGTTTAGCAAATAGTGAAGGAAATGAAATAATGTTCGGCGCCACAAAACGTAGATCGTGTGTAGAGGGTTTTCAAACTGTAGCGAATGGTAAGAGTAATCAGTGTGATAGATCATCTATCATATCGATGGTACTTTATTAGAGCAACACTAAACGATTTCCAAAATGCTTACCGTAAATTAGTGGTTTTCGTTAACCGCATCTAGATGCAGAGCACTGCTATTGTAATTGTTAACAATGTCGAATACCACGACTTTCTTTCCTCAAAATGACGAAGGCGTGACCTCCTAAGCAATTGGCGTAATCATTTCGAACGGAAACTGTTTTCACATATCGCAAAAAAAAACTAGTTAGATGTTTAGCCAAGTCGAACATCATAAACCACAATAAACCGATACAACTGCAACGAGCAACAAATGAATGGCAAAAATCAATCCACACAAATCAATCCACAATAGCATCAAATGAAAAAAAAACACGTAAATTACATAGTGATACAGTCGACCACAAACGAATTGTGTTCAGTGAACACTGTTCACCAGCTCCAGTTATTCAATGGAATTTTCAGACTCATGCCCGCACAAATAATTGATTGATGCTCTCGTTCAAACAAATCCAGCCGATCAACCGCTAATTGAGAAGTCACGAATTCCACAATCAGATCGATCGCATAACAATCACAGAAACATTTTTGTTTATTGAATTCGATTGTTGATGATGAGGTGAGAGCTATCTAAAGTAAGCAATACTCATTTTACGGAAGAATGTAACGTGTAAATAAAACAGACCATACAGAGCTAAGGTTCAATATTATTGTATTTTCAACTTCGAAAGAAAGTTGCGAAATAACACATTCACTCGAACAATATTGGATTATCATTCATATTGGATTATTCAACTGTATTCTTTCTTCAAACAAATTCTATTCTATTTGCACGAATTGGCATTGCATTCTAGTAGTATACGATCCTTTAGGTTGAAATTGTCATTAATATCTTGGCACATTGAAACACTGTGACAATATTTATTTACAATTACAGAGAACACCAGCCAACGTTTATTTGCATGTAAATTGGCCTTAAGGTTGGCTTGGGTTGGACTCTGAACATTGTAAACATACAGTGTTATGTGCAGGCATTGAATATCCGCTGTGAATGGCAATGGACATTCATTAGGTGACATTCAACTAAAATAGATAAATAATATTGTAATAAATTTACATTCATCACGCACAAATTTGCAAATACGTTGGTGTATTTATTGGTATGAGTTCAAATAGCACGAGTTTTGTGTTCGGCCCCTTTTGGCTATTTTACATGCAAACAATCAACACACAAGCAACAACATGCAAGCGTATGCTATGTGCAATTTTCACTATTTCCCATTTATTTATCTAAATAACAATTCGCAAAAAATGAATAGCAAATATGCAAAACAATCTGAGATTCCTGCAGTGCAATTCTTGATTGATTCCCATGCATTAATTGCATAAAATGGTAAAATCTCTTCTAAAAATTGCAATCATCTAAGCTAACAACAAAAAGTGGTGTAGTTTTATTTCAGAAGACACATAAAAAGTGCCAAGTTTGCAATGTCATGCGAATCGAAAAAGCAAAATGAAACTAGCAAAGAAAGAGATTTGCCGGTAGAATTCAAAGCGGTTTTTTTTTGTTAAATTCTGTGGGATGGTTTTTCTGTCGTCTCGTTACAATTTCAAAGTGAAGTGCCATTGAATGAAATGAGAATTTTCAACATGCTGTGAATTGCAAGTTGCAAGTTTAAATGTTCATTGGTGTATTGTGTAGCTAATGGCCAAATTCAAATCTGGATTTCATTGCTTCCTTGACAACTAAAACTGTGCACAGGCATAAATGCACGAATAACACCAATAAAAAGCAATCACATCGGCAGAATTCAGTGATGTTACAAAACTCTTAAATTTTTCTTCCACACGAATATTACGTTTGCAAATAATTATTTTTAGAAATATAAAGGACATGTCCCAATGGGAGACTTTTAAAAATAATAGTGAAAAAAAACAAATGAAATCAATTAAACGACAACAAGAGCAATCATTTGAATATTCCAATTAAATTCTACTCAAATAGAACATATGACACCTGCTGTGATACTGCACCGAAACCAATTCCAATGCATGACAATCTCATTAAAGTGGAACCATTTTCACTTTGAATTCTTACAAACGAATGTCATAAATTCCAAGATGTGATATTACAAGTTTCTGTGACTGTTCACAAATTGCATTGGTGTGTCGGTGTGTCGTTGCCGATTTTAAACCATTATACAAAGAAATTGCAATTGCTATTTCAAGTACGATTCATTCTTTTGTCTGATCCACACTTTCAAGCAGTCACATAACAATGTTTTGAAATGCTCTTATTGCTACAATGGTTACATTCAAACGGCTAGCATGAGGATGCTCTTCACCGTCGGCGTGACGATGACAGCACAATTAAGAATTTACTTTATCCAATTAGTATGAAGAAGTGGTTAGCAATAAAAAGTTAACCAAAGAAGATTGGTATGTGAAGAGGAACCGAGATCATGTTATTTGAAAAGAAAAAGAAAAAAACAATTATGAAATATGCAAAGTGCATAATGGGATAGGCATGCGGTATGCCAAACCCGAGTGAAAGAGGATAGAAAAAAAAATGTGTGCAATTTTTATTTTATCTCTTTTAATTAGCATAAATGAGTGTTTATATCTCTGACTCTACTCAGTTAATCGCTCGGCTTATCTCATTCTCTATCTGCAGATGCATGGACATGGTAAATATGAATATGTTACAAATGACCTTGTTGGATGTATCGGTGACATCAAGTCCGGGCATTTATCGTTTGCTTCTTGGCTTATAGGTCATATGCATATTGCTGAAATTACAAAGCCATTGAGCCCATTGATTGAAACCAGCACTTCTTATAAATTTTAATAGGTAAATCTTCCTGCATTATTTAAACCGCATATTTGTAGACGTTTATGTAATCGAATGTTAGTGGTTTTGTGATGAGACTTGCATTTACATTTTAAAAACAGTTTTTTATTTGCAATCATCAATGCAAGTGAGTTAAAACTTTGCCTATTAATTTTTTTTTTCTGTTTCTTCTTTGTACCAAGTTAAAGTCATTTGTGTGACTTATTTCATCTGCTTTCAAGCTATTTCCTAACTTTTACAAATGAACAACTTGACATCTTATCATGTAAAAAAATGTAATCTCTTGATTTGTGGTAAAAATTTAGCTTGAAATCGATAGTTGAAGAGAGAGATTGGGTTTTTTTTCATTCATTCTATTTTCTCGATTTTTTGCATGTTGTGATTTTTGGCAAATAATTTACAACTTTTTCTGTTACACCAGTTTCAAGTCAAATTGTTTAAAATCTGGAAATTTGTTTGTTTTTCATTAGATTTCATTATATTTAAAGCAAATAAATAATTTAATCCAATAAACCATCGGCGAAATAATTTTTTCCGTATCTTTTAGATTCAAACGTATTTTCAGTGGTAAATTTGGTAAGGTTTATTAACATCTCATGAAATACGATTGAGGAACGGCTGAAGTAAATTTTTATCCGTCTTGACGGTTATGTTTGTGACTTCCAATTTGCTGCTACTATTGAAAAAAAAATGTCTATGAGTTGATGTTTTCATATCGTTTTAAGAAATTTTATTCAGAATCCAAACTGAAACAATTGCACTATTTTGGCAACAGTTTTTAAGTTTATCTACATAGGCTATGCTTCGAAAGATTCCAAATTCTTTCAGTAAATGATATTTTATTTCAATTTTAATGAAACCAGTCATTGTTTAACAAATTTATTTAAACATTTGAGTGTAAATCTTGAAGTTCCAGAGCCAAAATGATACTTGATTATGAATATGTCCTCGTTCTTCCATGATTTTGAACAATTTAGCTTGACAACATTTGTATTTAAGGTGAGCACTTAATACCGATATTACTTTTTTTAGTAAAGTCCAAACATATATGCTTCAATGCAATGGAGAAATCATCAATCGATACATGTTTCAGCCGGTCCAAACCACCAACAGATATTTCAAACACGTTATCAGATGTTTTCCAAAAGAAACGCACTTCCAATGAACGCCACACAGCTTATCGCGGCGTTTGTTACATTCGCGTTAGCAACTGCGCATTGCCAAACGTCAAAACAAAACTTCATGCATGATACCTGATTGGAACAAAAATCGAATAAAAGTATCACAAAAAAAAGAGAATCGGATCTGTCAAAGTTAGTATTACATCACGCGTTTTTAATTTTCACACCAAATCATTTCTATTTCTCATTTGTAAAGTTGAGCACAACAACGAATATTTGTTATTGTGATCACACGCATAGAACCAAATAACAACGACGCAATGATTTAGTTCGAAAATTAAAAACATTTTTCGACAATAAAGTTGCGTGTGAATCATTGGTGTTTAGTTGATTTCCATTTGAAAGCTAGTGAAACATGCATGTTCATTGGCATCAATAAAAGAGATCGATTTTATGTGGAAAATAGAGAAAAATTACGAGTGATAACGAAAGATTCTTTGGATGTGTGTTGTGTGTTAGATAAAAAAAAACACAAGAACACAGATCGTTTGGTTTGGATGCAAGAGTAAAATTTGATTATGTCTAATTCTGGATCTGAAAATAAACAGGTAAATCAATGGAATCTACAGTGTAATTGGATATTCAGTTTGTGCTATTGCTTCTCTATTGATAAATGTCACTTGATTTTTGTGAAGTGTGTTTCATTTACGCATTGATCATTGAAACGGCTAAATTTAGACAATGCAATTGAATTCGACTGTATCCAGTTGTGTTGAGAGAAAGAGACCGACAACACATGAGATGCAAAACAAAAACGATATGATTGTTTTTAGTTGCATCGCACTCGGAAGAATTGATTATGTACATAGTGCAATTTATCATGCACATGGTTTAAATTGAACTTTTATTAATAGCGGTACTTTATGTGTACTTTAAGCGTCACTGAATCTGCGCGTTTTACCCAGATTTAGATCCGATAAATTAATAGAGCCTGTCGTTTTAGTTAATTTCATTTGAAAAAACAATTGCATCGACAAACATTACGGCAAAATTGCATTTGGAAAAATCGATTTTTGATGAGCATTTTCTAAATTTGGCTGTTTCAAATAATTACTTTATCGCCAGCAATTTGGTTTTAAATTTGATTTTTGTTTCCTTTATTTCTCGTTATGAATTTTCAGTTGAAATCTTCAATTTAAAAGCACTTCCCACAGTAAATAGTATCTTCAGCACCGAAGTAGATTGACTAATAAATATTCGAAATTCAAATTGACTAATAAATATTCGAAAAGCTGCTACCCGAAACTATTGCCAACCTATAGATTTTTGCGATTTTTATTCATTTCAAATTGGTTTTAATTTTGTTATTTTTTCTGTTTTTCGTTTTTGAATTTTGATTTAAGTTGCTGACAAGAAGTGATAAACAAACCAACCAATAACAATAGATACAAAAGTAATTGAATTTAAGACTCTCTTCATTGTGTTGTTCGCTTCGTTGTGGTGTGTATTGTGAAAATCGAAAAACTTACTGATCAAACAATACAACGAACTGTTTTTGAAAAATCATTGAACAAAAAAAAAAAAAAAAAACAAACAAACAAAATTCAACCAAACAACGTTTGGACACTCTAAACATATTTGCACCGTGGAATTATGGCTGTTTACTTGAACCGAACACTATCAATCATGTCGGGAAATCTTGCATCGCCTTCACATGATTCAAACGGATTGGATCGGTCATTACATAATATTGCCTATGAAAATTCACCACTACAGATCTTTGTTAAAGCAAAAAAGAAAATCAATGATATTTTTGGCGAAATTGAAGAATATGTCGTTGAAACTGCACGTTTTATGGATGGTATGCAATGAATTTGATTTTAATTAAACGTACATAGAAATATATTTATAATTTATTGTAACTTTTAAAAATGCACAGAGCACAATGGCGATCTGTCAATCATCGACAAAGCAGAATCCGAACAATTTCAGAGCTATGTGCATAAGGTTGCTGCCATTCGACAAGTGCTCAATCGAGACCATATGAAAGTAGCATTCTTTGGACGTACATCAAATGGAAAAAGTTCTGTCATCAATGCGATGTTACGCGAAAAAATCTTACCATCCGGTATTGGTCACACGACAAATTGCTTTTGTCAAGTCGAAGGCATTGACGGCAATGAAGCATATTTAGTCAAAGAAGGCTCTGATGAACGACTCAACGTTACTGTAAGTTATGCCTACTGTGTCTTTATTATTCGCACGTAACATTAAAGTATCATATTTCTCATGGCTCCACTTTTCACTCACATTGTGTATAAATAATCTATATAAATATTGTTGCTATAGATCTCAATATAGATGAAATATAAATAAACTTTCAAAACAGATAAATCGTAATGCATCATAAGCATATAGTTTGAGTCTCTGTATAGTGGAATGATTCAGAGCCATGAGTGCAAATGATCTAAATTCTTCACAGTTGTTCATCAGTTTTTGTATTAAAGAAAATCATTTATTCCAATTAGAACGTACAACAATTGGCGAATGCTCTCTGTCATGAGAAATTGTGTGAAAGTTCAAAGATTCGAATTTTTTGGCCACGAGAACGTTGTAGTTTATTGCGTGATGATGTCGTTTTTGTGGATTCACCTGGTGTTGATGTGTCACCAAATCTTGATGATTGGATCGATAACCACTGTTTGGATGCAGATGTATTTGTGCTGGTTCTGAATGCTGAATCAACAATGACATTGGCGGTTTGTTTGTTTTTCAATTCAATTTATAGATGTTATTTCTATAAAGTTGTATTATAAAAATATGAATATTTCAATAATCACAGGAGAAGTCATTCTTTCACACTGTATCGAAACGATTATCAAAACCAAACATTTTCATCTTGATGAATCGATGGGATGCATCGGCAAGTGAGCCCGAATTTCTTGAATCCGTAAGTACAAATGAAAATTCAATTTTATGTTCATGTTTATGCGTAAGCTAGCTAGAGAAACTACTATTGATAGATTCCTTTCTTTCTTTGAAACCCGTTTCGAACGCGTTTGAAACCCTTTGAATCAGAAGGATTTAGATAAGGTTTGTGCGTAGCATAAATGTGTCATAATGCATCAGACGAATTACTAGCGCTTTTCATTTGTTATTCGGTCAGAATAGTTGCGAAATTTCCCATTTGTCTTAAAATTTTCCTTTTTTATTCATAGTATCATCTTTTGGCTTTTATTTTATTGCCTCTATATGCCATTAGGATTGAAAATAATTTTCTTTTGTTTATTAAATTTTAAGGTGAAGTCACAGCATCAAGACCGTTGCGTCGATTTTCTGGTTAAAGAACTCAAAGTTTGTTTACCCAAGGAGGCTGATGAACGAGTCTTTTTCGTATCAGCACGTGAAACACTTCAGGTATAACTACTAGCCTTGAGTTAAATTGTTAATATCTATTTATCTAGTTTGATATAATTGATAACCAAGTGATAATAAATTGAATGTTTTTGTTCAATAGGCACGTGTTTGTGAATCAAAAGGTCAACCACCCAACAATGGCGCATTGGCTGAAGGATTTTCAAATCGATATTTCGAATTCCAGGACTTTGAACGAAAATTTGAAGAATGCATATCGAAAAGTGCTGTCAAGACGAAATTCGAACAACATAGCTCCCGCGGAAAGACCATCGCAAAGTATGTTTTCCAAGGAATCCCATAGAGAATTTTTCTAAACAAAAAAAAAATTATTACAGTGAAATGCACCAGATGCTCGATGAGATATTTGAGAGAGCTGGTGCCATTCGCAATGAAAAAATCAACCAAAAAGGTCATCTGACGGATCGAATTGGTCACACGGAGCAGGAATTGATGTTGATTACACGCGAAATGAAATTAAAAATACACAATATGGTTGAAGAAGTTGAGCAAAAAGTATCGAAAGCCCTAAACGAGGAAATTTGGCGTTTGAATGTGTTAGTCGATGAATTTAATTTGCCGTTTCACACTGAACCGTTAGTGTTGAATGTCTACAAGAAGGAGATAAATGGTCATGTGGAAAATGGTTTGGGCTCGAATCTCAAGTCACGCCTATCAACAGCAATGGCAATGAATATTGAAACAGCTCAACGCGAAATGACCGAACGTATGCACTCACTCATACCAACCGAAAGCATAAAACAACAAAGCAAACAGATTTTAGCACGAACACAACCATTTGAAATGTTTTATACATTGAATTGTCAAAATTTGTGTGCCGATTTTCAAGAAGACCTAGAATTTAAATTCTCTTGGGGCATTACGGCGATGATTCAGAGATTCACTGGCAAAGCAAAAAATAAATCAAAACACGGTGCTATCGCTTATAATCGACAGAATAGCACAGCAAGTGTAAGTCACATTCATCTCTTTTTTTTGGCACGGATTTTCATTTCATTTTTTCTGTTCATATTTTGGTATAGATTCCAAATGTACTGAGTCCAGTCACCAATGAACCGCACGCACCTCAATCAATGTGTCTTATTCAACAGACAGGTATGTCACAAGAGCAAATATCGGTGATATCACGATTTGCAATGGCATCGATCGGCTCTCAAGGCACCGTCGGCGGTCTGGTTGTTGCCGGATTTGTAAGTTATTTACCTAAATTGTGGTCCTTATTTTCTGCTAAGGAATGAATTCGTCAAATTTTAATATCTGTTCTCAATCTGCATGAAAAAAAAATAGCTATTGAAAACTGTTGGATGGCGTGTACTGGTTGGTATCGGCGCACTTTATGGCTGTGTTTATTTCTATGAGCGGCTCTCTTGGAACAATTCCGCTAAGGAGCGAGCATTCAAAGAGCAATACGTTCGTCATGCAACCAGAAAGCTCAAATTAATCGTTGATTTGACTTCGTCAAATTGCAGTCATCAAGTGCAACAGTAATTATCCAATTGACATTAATATACATATCCATGTGACTTGCATGTTCTCATTTTAAATAATAAATTGTTGTGTTTTTTTATCAATTTCAGAGAGCTGTCTGGAACATTTGCCCGTTTGTGTCGTGTGGTTGACACTGCCACTTCCGATATGACCGAAGAATTGAAAAAGATCGAAAGCGAACTTGCTGTACTTGAAGCCAACCAAAAGAATCTGAAACTTCTTCGCAACAAAGCAAATTATATTACAAGTGAATTAGAAATTTTTGATACAAATTACATTCGACCAAATTGAAGTGGCTGGCCTCTGTCTCCAAAATCCAGAGCCCAGTAATATCCCATTTCAATTTCAATGACACAATAAAACAAACGATATTTTACCTGTTTTCATCGTGGCAATAAAACGTTGATAAATAAAATTAGACAAACAAAATTATTACAAGAAAATGTCATACTCATTTTCTGTGTGATTTATTTACTTCATTTTGATCGGCATCCGGCATGTTTAGGCTGAAATATTTCAGATTTTTTTTTTTTTTTGAGCAAAATGAGAAATGCATCAAAAATTTGTTCTTTTCTTTGTTTAGAATTTTTATTTGCGTTTAATAATTACGAACCAGAAACAGGAGATTTCACATGCGAAAAATCACGTAGTAACTTTTTTCATTTTTAATGCAATTTAGTCAGCCAGCATTTGATGTGGCCAATGACTATGAATGTAAATTGAGTTATTGTTGAATAAAGAAATTGAATGAATATTAAAGGAATGACCAATTTGTTTAAATTTTAACTTCAAATAACAGTAAGCAGTAACGTGAATTCGTTTATATTCGGATATTAATCACTTTTTTTGCTTTCAGTTTCCATTAAATTCTCTAAAAATGTATTCTTATTGATTAGTTTGGTCGTTGCAATCACAAATTCCACGTTGTTGTCCTCTTGACGCGATAGAAATCGAAGTGCTGATATTTCGGCAAATGTGCATCCACCGAGGAAAAATACCAAAACCACTTTTGGTGTGTCGGATTGAGATAATTCACTGCTGAACGAACCACGACGCACGGTTGATAGTGATGTTTGCACTGTTGATTGATAGTCCTCAAATGTTGGTCCAGGCAACGCCGATAGAATATCATTCAGCAACTGCCATCCATTCGGTTTGATTGCACGCTCGACAATGCGAATCGTTAACGGAGCATAAAATGTATGCACATAGCTTATATCGTTCGGTGTAATTTCGTTGGTTTCTTCCACTGTTAACTTTAGCGTCTGTTTAAACAAAAAAGAAAACAATTGTTTGTTTTTTAAATGTTTAAAAGTTTTCACAAGAAACAGACGAATAACATAAAATATGGTAAGCAGAGAAAAGGTGAGTTACCTTTCGTACAACTGCATAGGTTCGACTGCCCGCTTGAACTTTCAGCAGTCCAGTTTTTTCCAAATTACTGATATAAAGTAGCACTTCAATTCCATATACTTGAACTAATTCTCTCTTGTAATAATCCAGAACTTTTTGTTTCAAGCCAGAGCCGGCAATGCTCTGCATGCAAATTAATCGAATGACTGTTTTAAAAGGAGCTTGATTTGCGATCAGATCTTCAATGAACGGGTTAACTTTGTCGACATCAGTGCATGTCAAAAACTCCTGTTCACAGTCAAGTTCATCGAGAAATTCATCGGATGATATTTCCTCTTTGATCATTTCACCAATGGTGGTGTGAGTCGCCAAAGATTTCTTGTAAGCCATCATATTTGGTAGACGTTCGACAAACTTTTTTATGTCTTGCACCGATTTGTCGTTGTGACGTTCGTCCATTTGCATTCTTATTTCAGTGGCACGTCGCGATAAAACCTGTCCAATCGCATTGAAGTTTTTATCTCTTAATTCCATGAATAACTCTTCACCAGAATTCAAAATAATCGTTTTTTTATCGGATGTTGCGCTGCTTAAACTACCCTCCTCAGACGATGAGAAGCGATCAGCCGGGAAATGAGCGGTGGATTGATTTATGCCGTAGATTTCGTCTAGAATGCGAGATTTTTAGGAACATAAGCTCGTTAATAAAATACTTTTAATTGAGATGAGGAGTTCATTTATACTTCAGTGAATAATACCTATGAGCCCTTCGTATGTCAATTGCGTTGCCAAAACACTCATCACATCGATCGACCTATCAAGAATAATTAGCTGATCGATTGCCCCCTTTCCCATTGCATTTGGTGGTAGATCTTCTTTGCCCATAGTTTTTAACAGATCCCATAATTTTCTCGCATTATTTCCTTTCCCATAAATCTTTGGAATTCGACCATACAATTTTTGCAAGGAAATTAGCGCTTTTGCCGATAGAAATATACTTGTAGGATCATCTTCAATATGCAATTCCCTAAAAATATTCAACCATAACAAATTGTTCAAGCATTTTTAGAGTGTTTTAATAGAAAAAAAAACCAACCGAAATGAATCCTTTAGCTCCATCGACAGCAAGTCATTATCAACTGGGAAAAAATCACATTTGAATTCGCCAACATGAGCAAAACTACCATAAACGCCTTTATTTTTCAGTTGAGTTTCGCATAAAGTGGAAATTCTAGGTAAAAAGTATAAAAAGAGCTCTTTTTGTGAGGCATTTTTAATTCTTTTATCGATACTGTGAACATTTTCGGCGATGCAATTCATAAGTTTGAGATTTGGTCGTGTGATGAAAATGATATTTCGAACATCAACATCTGGCAATGGACCTGGACGCAATGGCAACATTTTCGTGACATTTCTCTCTTTGAGAAATGCATATTTTGTGACCAATCCAACTGGTCCCGATAGTGAATCGTCCCAAACAATAGCCTAAATAAGTAAAACATGGGGTTTTTTTTAGCTATCGGCAATTATCGAACAAATGTCTGTGATCTTACGAACCTTAGTGCCTTCACATTTGTCCAAAATCTCCAACAATTCCTTGCTGGCTACCTCTTGAAACAGTGAAATATTCACACGAAATCCGTACAAATATGGAAACATGCTTGTGTCATAATAATTTAAATAACCAATTTAAAGCCCATTTACTGCGGTCCGGCCCGTATTGCTGATATTTTTATGTTTGTCACTAAGCTCTTAAGACTCCCCGTTTTTGTTTGATTTCACTGATGATGACATTTCTAATCGTTTTTTTTTAATGTTTATCTGTCAAATTGATAAAATGACAAATGTATTTTTATAATTCAATGTGTCAAAGATGATTCACAACAAAGAATATTGCCTGATGCATAAGTGTCGGATGTCGGACGTCGGATTATGGTAATGCGCAAGTCATTAGCATGCATTTTTAGAATAATTACCACTGCGATTTTTTTAAATGAACATAAGTGACGAAGCATTTTTGTCTCAAGTGATGAAAATTCATTTTGAATTTCTATTTAAATCATTTTAATAGTAAAATGAAATAATTGGAATGCATGACAAGATTATGCGAAACCGATTGAAATCGGGTACACCGAAAATCATGCAACAACAGAGACAGCTCCATCTCGCTTTATCGTGTACCTTCCCGTTGTTCACACGCACACACACACACACCTCTCATCTGCATACATTCACAAACAAGTCTATAGTGGTGGCAGCAATGCCAATTCAACTGCTACTTAGGCTCATCGATACAATACACAGAGACTCACACACGCACACAATCGCGCATTCGCCTTCCAATGGAAAGTTGAAAAAAAAAAGTTTCACGAAAAAAAAAAGATGAAGACAGACACCGAGCAGTAGTGGAGATAGCTAAGTGAGGAAAAGAAAAAAAAATAAACGAAAGAATTTTTTTTTTTTAAATATATTTGCTGTGCGATCGACGAATGGAATAACCATATTTTTCTTCGTTTTTGGTGTGCGTTGCCATTCATATCGTGTTCAACAATTAAATCCACAGAGAAAACGAAAAAATTTCAAAAATTGTTGTGTTTCATTTAATTTCATTTTGAACATACAAAAAAACAAGTCTGAATTTTTTTTTTTAAAAGAATTTTCTGATGATAGTTTAACTAGTGTAAAATATTTCGTTCGTTTACTCGTTTCTCCCGATTCTTGGATACATATTTGATTTGATTTTATTTTTCAATGAAAATTTTCATGTTTGGTGTGCGTATGTTTGTCATCGAATTGAAAACAGCAAAATAACAAAAACCAAATAATTCGCAATCACAATTGGCATCATATCGACTAGAAAAGGCAAGGCATATCCATTGGTTTTGTTTACGAATGAAAATAAGTATTCAGTGTGAATCGTTTGCTGTAGTGATATTTTGTGTGGAAAAAAAAAACGAATGAAAATTGTGTAAAAGTTTGATCGAGAGAAAACAAAAATGGGGAAACAAATCGAATCAATTTCGATAAAAACCCTACAATAAAATGAGAACAATATTTAATTGGTTTTGGTGAAAAAAAAGTGATTGAAAGGAAAAAGGGCTGGTTCATAATTATGCTATGAGCTAATGTTGAAAGAAAATCGATCATAATCGTAGCTCCAATTATATTCACAGGCAACGACGTCTCTAATTACATTTACTGCACCACTTTTTTCGCATTCATTCATCGCGATGGTTTTTGTTGTTGTTGTAATTTCTTCCACTGAACCAAGTCATTTGCATCAAAATATCGATTCAAATTTAAAGAAAACAACATCTAACATACACATACTTCGAATACAGGAGAGTATGTAAAGTGATTGGAATTGATGAAATTGTGTCGTGCAAACAGGACAAAAAAAAAACAACGAACAAAAAATAGAAAGAAAAAAAAGAGAAGAGAAAAAAAAACATATATAATTGTAAGCGCTATTATACATGCGGAGAAAGAGATGTGAGACAAATTGTTTTGTTCAAATTCAACGCCCTTTACCTAGTGATGTACTGACGAATACGTATATATATATATATATATATATATACTTGTAAAACTGTTCAATGTGAATTAAATCACATTTAAACGTTGCTTCGTGCTCATGTCGGTGTGTGTACGTTTCATACAGTATATATATGTTGGAAGCGAATAGCTCATTATTGAAAGTCATTTGTTGCAAATTATTGTTTATTGCTAAAACTTTAATTTCATTTAAAAAAAAAAAAAAAAAAAAATCAACATCATTCAACAATGAAAATGTCATCAATTTGATGTATCTCAAATAAGAAGATATTTTGGTTTCCGGGATTTATTGGTGGAAACAAAATAACATTTGTGACCCACATCACATGAAGCACTTGTCAAGGCTATGCGATATTACAAACCGAAAAATAAAACCCATTACGTGAATTAGCCTAGACCGCAATGGTTTTCAATGGTTTTCCTTATCAAATAATGAGGCGAACAAAACTAGATTCATTGCTCGCAAGATGTGTAATGCGTGCTTTGGTTGCGAAAAGAGAAAAAAAAAACACAACAAATCCACAAAGATTGGAAAACGTACGATCCAAATCACTGGCCGATCCGATAGTCATTCATAGCTTGAAAGTATAACATTTTTAATTATAGATTTCAGTTCGATGGCCTGACTCTTCTTCAGCTAACCAAATCGTATGGATATCGAAAAATCAATCGATTGATGCACTTCAAAGAAAGAGAGAGAAAGGAAAAAATATATTTTATTGCTTGCCACACAATTATTCATGGAAAAAAATGATGTTTTCATTTAGTAATTATGTTCTAGTTTTTGTTCGCTCGTGCTGTCTTGTTGATGTTAAATGCAAGTGGTGCGATTATGTGTTCATCATTTTTTTTCGTCGTTCTTTCTCTTTTTCACATTCTCTTGCTCTCTCTCTCTCTCTCTCGTCTCTTTTTTTTTGTTCAACAATTTCCATTTATTCAGTGTGCGTAATGCGTGCTGCCAATATGTAATGTAACAACAAACGGCAAATACGAATAGAACACAGCTCGACAGCCAGAGCATATAAAGCAGCCTCACACACACACACACACCAACATCAACACCAACACCAACACACAATTGAAACATGCTCAAAAAGACACACACTGGAAATTGTAAATTCGATAGGCGAGCACCGACCGGGCCTTTGTATATATGAATCGCCATTTTGAACGTGATGTTAACGTTATGGCATTGTATTGGTGTGTTGCATACACTCAGCTCACCGCACATATTTTGTCTGTGATTCAGAAAACAGCCTGAAATTTATATGTGTATAATTAAACACAATTTGTTGTGTTTTTTTTTTCGTCTTCGTTTCATTGGAGAGAGAGAAAAAAGTCAATTCGTTTGGTTGGTTTGGTGCTGACGGTACCATTCAAATCAATTGAAAAAAACAAGTACAATGAAATCGAGTGAAAGAGAAGCAGAAAAAAACGCACACACAACAAATTCACTATATAAAATGCCGACTCTAAATGAATTTTTTTTCCCCCTTTCAAAGAGGTCAGAATCTAATAACTTTTCGCATTGGAGATGGGCACAAATTGAAAAAAAGTGTATTTTATACAATTTTTATTTTGATTGCTGGCCGCATCGCTGTTCGAATAACTTTGAAGAGAAAAGACAGTAAATTCTCTACCAATGTATTGGCAATGTTGCTTTGTCGCCATATGGTCAACCATTGAAATTTCAAAACTTCGAATTCGGCGAAGCGTGAAATCACGCCGAATTTTAAACGTCTTTCTCACACATACTTCTCGCGCTGTTTTTTTCTCCCCCGGATCTCGTCAATTTTTCGATCATTATTTGTGGTTTCTCAATGAGAATCGAATATTCGAATCGTTTGGGATTTCAATTGACAGCCAATTTTGATTGGCTTTTTAAATATGTATGCGTATTCGATCCATACATGGCCTAATCGGATCTACGGTCATATCAAATAACGTTGGATATTGATGAATGAAGCGACTCATTCTATGCACCTTTTTTGTTGTGTGGCTTTACTCATAATATATGCAACGATTCGCGTACTTGTTTCAACACATTTAACAAATCAAACATGAGGAAACCAAATCCCAGTCAACATAATTGGTTTGATTCATTCATTAGCACACCATTTGATGTCCATTGATTACATTTGTAATCAAATATTCCATTCAAGTTTGAAAGTGAACAAAAAAAAAACCAAATTTCATTCAACGATTTTTAACATATTCGAATTCCATAAACAAAAGGTCCAAATGACAAAATTCGGTATGCGCGTGTGCACAATTTATCGTACCATACAAAAATGATAACGCAAATTTACTCATTAAATTCGATGGCATGGACGATGAGGGTGTGTGTGTGTGTGTTTGTGTGTATGAACACACTGCGGCATGCTGTGGCTACTGGCACTGGACATCATCGAAATATGTGTTATGTTAATTATTTAAGAATTAACAAGATTAAACAAATCATTACGAAAACAAATTTGAACTTTTGTACAGTGTGTGTAATTTTATGGCAATCTTATCGAAATGAAATTGAATTGAGAGCGTTGGATGACGTTGAGTCGGAGAAATGAGTACGATTTGATTAGGAAATCCCATTTGTGTGTGTGTGTTCTTTTATGGTTAATGCATGCACGTTAATCAATTCGGTCATTAGTACGCATTTAAATCGATATCAATATAAGACCAATCAAAGTATGCACGTATTACTAGACAACAATGCAATCAATTGGTTAAGAAATTCCACATAATTGTGCTAATCGTCTAATTGACTAATAGTCAATAACGAAAATTATCATTTCGGTGTTCAAAATTTACAATTCAAAAGAGTATTTGGATAAAGATAGCCTGCGGCTATACGGTTTAGGCTTATGCATGCGTTGTGCGTAGTACGAACTTCATACTGCCCCATATGAAGCCAACGAACCTCTAATACAAACCAAATGATAAGACAAAGTCGTTCGCATTTTATTTGAACACAATGTAAAATGAGACGGTGCAGAAAATGGATGGAACAAAAGAAAAAATAAGTGTCATTACTTGATTGGTTGAAATAAATTGAAATCTGCCATTTTTGAATGCAGCACACTTGCCAATTGGTTTTCATGTTATTTCATATATATATTTTTACCCATATCGGGATCCAATCGGCTTAAAAAACAAATAACTACTGACACTTTATGTTTTCATCGCGCATTCGTTGTTGTTTTTTTCTTTTATTCATTCTCGAATCGATTTTAATTATGTATTCCGCATTATTGTGTTCAGTGCACGGGTGTGTATGTACGGTGTATTCGATCGATGCATACACGGTTTGCAGCCACCACCCGCCACTCATGCAATTTCTCTCTCCATCGTGTATGCTCAAAGCGATTCATTCCGGTGGAGCGCATTTTCGCTTCCATTCGTCTTTCTTCTACACATCTAATCCATCACTGAAACCTTTCCCTTCGAGCGCCTCATTTATTGTGTGATGGTTTCGGTTCATGTTGGTTTCTCATTAACAAGCACACCAACTAAGATTTAGGCAATGATTAACAGAACTCTGTGAAAAATCACAATCATTGTGAACCGTTTGCAACATGCAGTATAACTAATCAATTGGTATTAAAGTATTATTGACGTGTATTTACAAGTGCAAAAACGGAATGAAAGTGGTTTAAGTTGGTGTTAAATTATATGCTGCACGATGTGTGTCATAATCATAGTTATTTTTGGTGTAAAACACAAAATCGCTTAACGATTCATATTGTTGGTGACAGTTTTGTTTCATTCAAATTGAAATTTGCAATGGTGTTTTGGTTGTGCGCACACCGTACACAATTAAAATGAATTAAAAAAAAAAAAAAACAAAGTAAAAGTACAACGCCAACGCCAATGATTCGCATTTCATGTTTGTTCTTGTTAAGCTCACGATAAATCCAATATTTATTCGAAATATCGAAATATGTGTATCAATTGTTTATTCTGAGCTGTGACAGTTTCCATACACCCTCGATTCAAATCAAAATCATTTGGTTATGCACGAAACGGTACTTTGTGTGCGCTGCGCTCTGTTTTGTCGTTCCAAATTCTTTGTTGGTGTGTATTCGCGTTATTTCATTGTTTTTGGTTTTTTGCACCCACGAATATAAATAGACTCTAATTGAAAACATTGAATTCATTGTGAGTGATTGAAAGAAAAAGAAAACAAGCGCCATGACGAAAATATGTCGAAATTGATTGGCGCACTGCACAGAAACCTTGATCAATATCACATTGAATACATGTCTGTAAATTGTATTTTTTTGTGTGTGCTGCTGAATAGTATTTGAAATGTCGGCGGCTTATCGACACATTCACAGACAACAAAGTCAATGTGACGCATACGTCTAAACAACAATCTCTAACTCTGTCACACTCACACGCTTCAATTCATTTGCGATGAATACCGGAGCATAGCCAAGCTAATTTGTTCGACTTTTCTTCGTACGCTTTTTCTTCTCGTAAACAGATGTTAATGGATATTGCTGCTGCTGCTGCTGTTGTTATCAATCAAGAGCACTGTTTGCAACCATACAATTGGCGTCTGTGTGAATATCTATCTCATTCTATCACACACGTTATTTGGATGTTGTTGTCGATTTTTCGACGATTTTTCTCATTTTGGAAAAATCATCGTTTTATTAAATACTGTCGCCGTCGTGATGGATTCTATTAAATCACAACAAAACAGTGTCATTTTCATTAAGCCTAAATGAACTCATTTTATATCGAGAATATTACATAACATCCATATCGAAATTCGACAAGACATTCGCAACAAAAGGCGTGATTATTTTCATTCAATTTCGATTGTGTGACGCGCTGTGCAAATCAATTTATAAGAAACATTTCCAGTGAAATCGAATTTGATAAAGACATTTTGACGATTGCGACAACGTCGCTTTTTGTCAGTGCCATTTCAATGGTGATTTAATTTTTCGTATTTTTACATTTACATTGAAGGCTGAATATATTGAGGTATTGGATTCAATTCAACCCAATCATTCGGTCCAATAAACCTGTAATCGAACCAAATGAGCTCACTTAAATCAATCGACATGCATATTTCTTTTCAATGTTATTGATTCATTGGTCGGAATCCATTAATAAAGAGGCTTACACTATTGTCTTACATCTTTCGTTCTGCATGCTATAAAACGTCTATGCTACGCATTTTTTTTAATGATGATTTTGATGCTGATGCTTATGTAGCTGATGTTGAAGATATAATAATAAATTATTTTACGGTGGTTTTTCAAGCACATATTTCGTTACACCGGCGATATCCGTGCCGTCAATTGAACAGTATTGAAGAGAGCGTGACTAAAGCATTCAATGTATGTATGCAGAAACTTCCAATGAAAGTAAAAATCTCATTTCAGCCGAATGAAGAAAATGTTTCACGTAAATTCAGTGTATGTTTATGATGAGGTTGTGGAATGAGACTTAGACACATAATTAAATTTATATGCTTCGAAACGTTTGGCACGTGATACAAAATGTGCGATGGTTTTTTTTTTCTTTCTTTTTAAATTTCGGAATGAAAAGCGAAAGTAAATCAGCAATTATAATGTGAACAATTACTTTACATCTCAAATTTTAATAGAAATGCGAATCACTACAGTACAACGAAATGCATTGAAACAAATATAATGAAAACAACAAAAATTTAACAACAATTTTTGATAGGTTTTGTAATCGATGTGTGTTTTTTTCATGTAATTTCAGATGATGGAGGTCGTTCACTGCGCCAGATACTGCAAACGCATTGCATCGAAATGCTAGGAGACTTCTAAACAATCAATTAAATTGAAAATTCATTGAACAACTGTTACATGATAAATTAGTAAATTCACCCGTCACACCGACAGTGAGCCGACATTCTTCATTCTTTTTTTTTTTTAAACCAAAACAAACGAAACACAAAAAAAAAACAAAAAAATAATTTTGACGCAGAATATTTTAATCAAATTGATTTTTAACGCGGCAAAGCCAAATCTTAAGCTAAAACACTGGAATCGCAACGTGTTTGTTGGGCGTGTGTGTGTGTTTGTGCGTGCGTGTGTGTGATACAACGGAGTTAAAGTGACGGACGAAAAGAAATTTGTTGCCAAAATGCCATCGGCAGCAAGGCCCGGTAGTCTCAAAGATCCCGAAATTGCTGAACTATTTAATAAACATGATCCGGAAAAAATATTCGAAGATTTACGTGAAATTGGCCATGGTTCATTTGGTGCGGTGTATTATGCACGATGCACGCTCACCAAACAAATTGTGGCCATCAAAAAGATGTCGTACGTTGGACGACAAAGTATGGAAAAATGGCAAGATATTTTAAAGGAAATTCGATTTTTACGTCAATTAAATCATCCGAATACGATCGAATACAAGGGATGCTATTTACGTGAGAATACCGCTTGGTTGGTGATGGAGTACTGTGTGGGTTCGGCATCGGACATTATTGAAGTGCATAAGCGTCCGTTACGTGAGGAGGAAATTTCAGCTATCTGTGATGGTGTGCTGCAGGGTCTGAGCTATTTACACAGTTTAGGACGAATACATCGTGATATCAAAGCGGGCAATATTTTGCTCACCGAACAAGGTGTTGTGAAATTGGCGGATTTTGGCAGTGCAGCAATTAAATGTCCAGCAAATAGTTTTGTTGGCACACCATATTGGATGGCGCCCGAAGTGATTTTAGCCATGGACGAAGGTCAATACGATGGCAAAGTGGATGTGTGGTCGCTTGGTATCACATGCATCGAATTGGCTGAACGTAAACCACCCTATTTTAATATGAATGCAATGGCTGCACTCTATCACATTGCGCAAAATGATGCGCCAACGCTACAGTCACAAGATTGGTCTCAAACATTTCGTAGCTTTGTCGATGAATGTCTGAATAAGAATCCCGTGAATCGGCCCACATCTTATCGGCTTCTGTCGCATCCGATTGTTAAGAAGCAACGAACCACAAATGTACTCGTCGAATTGATTGCACGCACAAAGGCAGCTGTACGTGAATTGGACAATTTAAATTATCGCAAAATGAAGAAAATTCTGATGGTCGATTCGTGCGAAACGGAAAGCACCATTGGTGATTCAGAGGAAGCTAATGATGAACAAACCGGTGGTGATAGCAGCAAAAGTAATAGCATCACATCGGAGCATTCAATCCAATCGGTTGGAATTTCAGCGAACAGCAGCCAGGTAATGAAATGAATGATTTGAATTGACGTTTCGTTTTGTTGTTGTTGTTGTTGTTGCTTTTTTGTTTTGTAAAACTTAAACATGACATGTGTCATAATGTTTAACCTGAAACTAGTTACTAATGGAATGTCTTCTTTTACATATTTCAGAGCTCATCGAGCAATTCAATTCCACAAAATCAACACCATGGCGGTGCTATATCACGTGCTCCGTCACGCCATCGCAATCCAATGCCCCCACCAATTAATGCAAATATGAACAATAATTTGCCACATCATCAACCACAAATGCCACACCATCAATACCATCAATTGCAAACAAATCCATCATCATCGTCAATTAATCAGATGAATATGATGCCGAACTTTGGTGGTTCGAGTGGCAGTCACTATGTTAATCAGATGTCACAACAGGCAATGGCCAATGCCGTTTCAGAGCATGGTGCCAATAATTTTGCAACCATACGAACGACAAGCATCGTAACAAAACAACAAAAAGAGCACATGCAAGAAGAAATGCATGAACAAATGTCCGGCTACAAGCGTATGCGACGAGAACATCAGGCAGCTCTCGTGAAGCTTGAGGAGAAATGCAAAGTTGAAATGGAGAATCATAAAACCGCCTTAGATAAAGAGTACGATTTGATATTGCATAATTTTACCAGAGAATTGGATCGATTATCGGTTAAACATCAGCAAGAGTTAGAAAAACGGGTGAAACAGCACAATGCAGCTGAAAAGAAACTCCACAAAGAGATCACCGCGAAGCAAGAGGGTGACCGAAAGAACTGGGAATTGAATAAGAAACGTGAATACAAAGCAAACAAAGAGCGATGGAAGCGTGAACTATCGATGGACGATTCAACACCAAAACGTCAACGTGACGCAACGTTGCAATCGCAAAAAGATAATCTGAAGCAAGCCGAAGCGCAGGAGGAAACACGGCTGCTTAAAGGCCAAAAGAGTTACATTGAATTGGAAATGCGTAAATTCAAGCGACGAAAAATGCTCATTCTTCACGATCTGGAAAATCAATTATTGCAAGATGTAAGTTTCAATTTTGATTGAGCACAGTTCACTGTGAGAGAAAGAAGCCGACTAATGAGTTTTGCATATTTTTGTTTTGTTTTTGTTTTTGTTTTTGTTTTTGTTTTATTCGATAGGAATTAAGCAAAAAGCAACAGCAATTGGAGCAGGCGCATGAGATGTTATTAAAACATCATGAAAAGACTCAAGAGCTAGAGTATCGCCAGCAAAAGAGTGTACATAATCTGCGCGAAGAGCAAATAGCCAAACAACATGCAACCGAATTGCAGAACCAACGAGATTATACTGAACGTGCCGAAAAGGAATTATTGCGTAAACATGCGGCTGAAGTGAAACAACAGCCCAAAAGTTTAAAGGTAAAATTGATTTGAATTGAATAGATGCGTGTCTATCTTTGGGTTGATTCCTAAAAGCTCATATACATTGTATTCTCTTTTTTTTAATATCAGCAAAAAGAGCTGCAAATTCGTAAGCAGTTCCGTGAAACATGCAAAACTCAAACTAGACAATATAAGGCATTGAAGGCGCAAATACTGCACACCACACCGAAGGAAGAACAAAAAGCTGTGATAAAGAAATTGAAAGAGGAGCAACACCGTAAATTAACTCTGTTGGGTGAACAGGTATTGTAACCGCATAAGCCCTTCTAAACAAACTCAATTAATAGCTATTCATTTTATTCGCTTAGTATGAACAAACCATTGCCGATATGCTGCAAAAGCAAAGCCTACGATTGGACGAAAGTCAAGAGATTGAGTGTCAACAATTGAAGGACCGTTTGCAATACGAATTAGAAATATTGATGGCGTATCAAAGCAAAAATCGTATGCAAGCACAAGCACAACGCGATCGCGAACGCAAAGAACTTGAAGATAGAGTCAGTGTTCGACGCTCACTCCTTGAGAATAAGGTAACGGTCAATGAGCCTCTGATGGCTTTTATTAAGAGCTCTTAAAAATTGAAGTATTCATTTATTGCTTGGATTTCATTTCGATTGATCTGTTTTTTTTTTTTTCTTCTCAGATGGATGCTGAATTGCAACAATTCAATAACGAACGTGCCGAACGAATAAGACAATTGAATGATAAGCACGAGAAAGAGCAAGAAGCATTTGATGATGAATCAACCCGTATGGGATTCAGGTATTTTCATTTGCTCAATTGTATGAATTCGAATGGCATAAAAACAAAATGTTTATTCATTTGCAGTTCATTGGCACTGGCCGAGTCATCAAAAGAATGCTATCCAGATGATGAAGGGAGTTTATCTGGATCGATGATTAGTTTAGCGCATAGCAATAGTTCAACAAGTTTTCCATACATAGCAAACGAAAGCCAGAAATAGTATTGATTTGAGAGTGAATTGCACTAATTTACAAGTTGACACACACGAAAGAAAAGAAAAAAAAGAATCAATATCAAAGAAACAAAACATAACAAACAAACAAACAAAAAATCGAAGATAAACACACTCATTTTAAGCCTCAAACACACTTTTCACACAACAATACCTATTCACTTCTCCCCCCCCTTCACATTCATGGTGTCACCTTATAGATGAAGAAGAAAACAAAGAAAGAAAAACACAAAATCGATGAATGATTATAATCTGTTAATCTGTACAGTAACAACAACAAAAATATTCCTTATTTATTTATAGTTCAACAATGAGTTCAAAAGTATGAAATCAAAATCTTCAAAGCAAAACAATGCATCAAATGTTTTGGCTTTTGAGAACAAACAACAATTTTAATCTATGAAGTCGTAGTAGTATACAAATTGAATACGGTCAAAAACAACAACAAAAAGTAGTAAAACTTTTTTTTTTTTTTTTTAAATGAAAACAAATACGATTTCACAACTGGACGCACCATTTCAATTTGTGAATTTCATTCGGATGAGATGTTAATTTCAAGACAAATTCTGTGCCCATTTTATGTGTTGTAAACAATTTTTTGTGACAAAAAATCCAAGCGAAAACTTCAGCTATTTGTATTTCGAATCGATCTATTTGAAATTTCAATTATTCGACACAAAATTCGTGCTTTTCGTTTTCCTGGTGAAACAAAACAAAACAGTAAAAACAAAACAGAACAATTTGCGCCTAACAATTGTTTTGCATGCGCAACTGTAGAACCAATGTTCTAATTTAAAATCGTAAATGAAACAATTGCCAATGAGATTAAATATATTGTGTCGTGATGGTTAATGTTACCACTAAATAGTAATTTTTATAAAATCGAATGGCATTTGATTTCCCCCTCTCCTCTCCTCCGCCCCCAAAACAAAACACAAAATGAAATGATTTTTTTTCCTAACTTAATCGAAAAATTCCATGCAAATCAAACTTGATTTCAATTGACATTCTATGTTGATCTTGTTTTGTTTTTCAATTCTTTAAAATTCTCTTATTTCAATTCGTTTTCGTTATATTTCGTATCATTTAATATTGTAGTCAAAATTTGTTTGAAGTTTTTTTTCCATTTTTTTTTTTGTGTTGTATAAGCGAAATAAATTTCAAATGTTGAAAAAAAAACCGTAGCATTCATTCGGCATATTCGGTGTATAAAATTATACCACTTTGGATGTCACTGCAAAAATGCATTTGAGGGTAATTTTCCAAGTGAAAATCGAATTCGCATTGCGATTCATGGTGTCGAATATGATAGACGTCTCTTATTCAACAAGAATTAAAAGAAATGCATTAGTATTCTACAAGTAATTTTTAAGTCAAAGAAATTTATTGTTTTATAAGTAGAATTGTGAAATAAAAACAAATCCCAAAACTTACTTAATGAAATAAAAAAAAAACTATCAAGAAATCCATTTCAAAGTATGAACTGAACAATTTAGAAACAAATCAGATGTAATAATGTTTTGATTAGATTGTGTTTGTGAATTGAAAAAAAATATGTATAAAATTGAAATTTTGAATTGACTACAAAATATACCATAAATGCAATCCATGCATAGAATTGTAGCTAACGTCATTTGTTTTTTCCGCCGTGAGAAAGAGAAAAAAAAATTAAACACAATTTACGAACGAAAGATAGAAAACTAGATGGAAAAAAAGGTCTTGTAAAAATAATTTTAAACGCTTTTCTAATTTTTATTGGAATAGTTCCGTGTACCTTTTTAATTAATTTTTCCTATGATTTGAATCATGTGCAACCGATTCAAAACCGATTCAAATTGAAATTTATATATTATTATATTCAGCTCTGAAACAGACTTTGAATTGGAATTTAAAAAAACAACAACAAGAACAAAAATGAAATAAACATACGTTCAAAATGAAACGATAGATTTTTACAGTAACCAAAACTCAATTAACAAAGCTATTATAATTGCAACAAAATGGACAAATATGAATGAATAACAAAAATAAATCAGAAAAATCATGCAAATATTAAAAGCCAGTTAGTTTTTATTTCATAAAATCCAACATTCAGAAAAACAAGTGGCATAAACTTACACAATGCACTGTGAAATAAATGCAAATTATTATCGTATCCAGTTGTCCAGTAAGGCTATTGCGAGCATTTCCACCATTTATATATTTCCGCGCCAATCGCAATTTATATTTATAAAACGAATTCTAACATCCGAATCATTCCGGCTTTATTCAACTTTATCCATCGGATATTGAATATTGTTCAAAAAACCAAATAAGGAAATTAAAGCCATCAACTGTGGAAGATTCATTCTTCAATCGAAGTCTTTATTTAATTATATCAAAATTGATCAAACCTTAATAACAATACATTGTTGCATTGAGTTGAATGCATTGTAAAAACCAAGCATTAACATTTGAGTCCTTCAAGGATGGTAACAAAAGTAAAAAAAAAAATTGTATGAAAAGAAACATACGAATGAAAATAATATCAAAAAAACTATGTTGTGTTGCATGCATTTCATATGCATAAGCATCGTTTAGAGAGCATAAGCGATCAACCTTTATTCGGTTGGTTGTGGAGAAGCCGGGCGTGCATCATCCATGAATTTATTAATTAGTTCTGGATCTAAATTTGCGGCATTCTCCACATCTAAATTGATCAAATCCCAAATGGTGTCTTTAAGTTCCGGCACATTTTTTTCATAATGAATGACCAACAAACGATTTATCCATTCATTGCTGAATTTGAAATTCTCTTGCTTAGCAATCGAATTCAATGTATCGATAAATGGCCGTATATTTTCAATGCGTGTGTTCAATATCAATTTAACAATTTCCTTTGACGTTGGATTGCTGCGGCTATGAATAGCCGAAATGACTTCGCTCAGTGCTTTTGTAAATGTTTGGCCAGTTTCCATGAAACCTTCAACAACGGCCATCAAATGAAATGGTACACGGCGTGCAGTGCAGTCTTCCACCATCTTTTTGAGATTTTCGGTCAAATTATTTTTGCCAAAATATTTGCTAAAGTCGACAAAATAATAATCGAATAGCTTTTGATTTCGACACATGTATTCGTCAAACAGGGCAATCACACTCTTTTGAAACATTTTGTCGAGCGATTTGCAGAAGTATTCATGGTCGGGGAGTCGATGTTCCAGTTCACATTGGTTTGGATTTTGGCATATATCAAGAATATAATATCGGCATGTTCTCTTGAATAAATACGTAAACACCGGTTCGTACTGCTGTGGACCAGTTGCAAATGATGGCAATGTTAATTTTACCACATCTTTTTGCATCGAATTGGAAACAAATGCTGGCATAATCGGACTGTAAGCTGGCGACGGTGGTGGTGGTGATTCCTTTTTCGTAACCGATTGCGATTGCTGTGCGCCATTTGGTAGGTTGTTTGTCGGTGCGGGTTTTTGTACGGGAATCGTACTAATCGGTTGATTTATTTTGTTTGCCAAGCATGTTGCTGTTTTGACGGTTGGAGTTGGTTTCTCGGAAAATATGATTGGTATCGTATTTTTTAGATTCGTAAAAATGCGTTTTGGTGGATTTTCCGCTGCTGTATTCGGTTGATTGTTATTGAACCGTGCACCCAAACGATCTTTGACCGATACACGTTGACTATTATTTGTATTAGACAAAATTGACCCTTCTGCAGCTTGTGGACCCCGTAAATTTACGTTGTCGTTGGTGATCACCTTTACAATATTATTGTTATTGATGTGTGTGACGCTTCTTGTCAATCTTGGGTCACGGTTCGTTGCAATTGAAACTTGTGCGGGAACTTTGAACACAACTCTGTCCGGCACAATGGTTCGCCTATTCGCAATTGACATTGTCACATCTGTAGCATTACGACTTATCGACACATTGTCAATCGTTCTTATTATCTCTGGCTTCTTTGGCTCAGGTATCTTCAGTTCGATTTTGTTTGATTCAGTTTTTTTACCCTTTTCCATTTCGGCTTGTTTCCAATTCGGAATTGACATTTTCATAGCATTCGATTTTTTGGGCCGTACCATTGGACTGAAATGAGGAATAAAAAACCAACGCTTTTATTTAAATCACAAAAAAAGAATGATCAGTCTTTTATCATTGAATTGTGTGCCACAAAATCTGCACTTTACCTTTTCTCAATGTCTTCGACTTCACCAAAATATTCCTCTTCCTGCTCATCAAAGATGCTTAAAACGTCATCATCGCCATTTTCCATTTCATTACTATTATTGTGAGAGAATTCGATCTCTTCAGGAGAATTAGTACCAACATTAACATCAGCATTACCCTCAGATGGGATATCCTTTTGAGTTTCGTTTTCAGCATCTGAATCATTTTGCGTTTCAGTGTCAGCCATAGTTTCCACTTCTGTTTCAGCTCCACTATGAATATCGAGCTCAATGTCAATAGGTTCAGCACCCGAATTTTCTGTCGCATCATTTTGGGATTTTTCCGGTTTTTTTTCCATTGAATCTGATTCCTTTAACACACCAGATGGTGGTATTTCAGGCGATGCTTGCTTATCATTTGAAACAATGGATTCGTCATCCGAGTTCTATAAATAGAAAATAACAATTTATCAAATCTATCGTATACAGATGTATATACAACATGAAATGAGACCACACAAAATGTCAAGAGTGTGGTTAGGTTACCTCGACATTTAAATCATTATCCGTTTGTTTAGGCGTTTCAATCAGTTCAGATTTATCTGATTCAATTGAAGTGGTTTTCACACTGTTGTCATCTGGCATTTGGTCTGTTGATTCATCGCCAAATTTTCCTCGCTTAGCGTCTGGTGAAAGACTTTGTAATTTTAACGAACGTTTTCGTTTTGGTCCAATATCGAGTTCAAAGTCGGAGTCCTTCAATAAAAAAAAAATGTACGATTGTTTTGAATGTGATCAGTGATGCTGATATTACATTATGTGATAAACACACCGAAAATAGACAAAAGCCTGATATGAATTTTATGAATTTAAAATGGAATTGTAATTACCGGGTCAGTATCAATAATGATGGTATCTTCAGAATCATTGTTTGTGTTCGGGGTTACCGACATTGCTCGCTCTTCTTCCACGTGCTTGCTTGTGTTATCTACCTTACTGTTGGCAGCCACCTTTGCATGTGATGTGTTGGCTGCTTTAAATCGCTTGAATTGCTTTTTTGGTTGGCTCAATTCATTTTCAAATATATCGTTGTCGTCATGATGGTGCGATTTCAATGCTGTATCCACTACGGGGCGATTTTTCTTCGGTCGTTTTCGTCTGGGTGGCATTTTTGTTGTTGTTTTTATTGTTTTAAGCTGTTTCAAATATTCCAATTTTTCCACTGCAAAAAATAAAATATAAGCACTACAAAAAAAACACTATGCAAAACCAGTTCAGATTTCACAACAGAAAATGCAAGCTAATATTTAAATGTTTAACATGCGTTCAGATGATTGTTAATGCAAAGTGTGGCTGAAATAGTGTTTCATCTGACATTTATTCGTTTGAAATACATTAAAAAAAAAAAAGAAGAAATACAATCGATGGTTTGAAATAACGGTACAGTTTATTGCTATGTGTTAAATGTATTGGTTGTGTTTAGACTTTCGATTTGTTTATTTCGCTACGTTTGCTTTATTTGTGTATTAAAATTGTTTTGTGATGCGCGCATCGCCTCCGTTCTATGCCATTTACGTATAGTGGAACAGTACGGGCGTGTTCTTTTTCTTTCGTCATTGCTCTATACCTTTTTTGGATTGCGTTCGTATAGCGATGCCATCGATGTGAAATACATGCATTTCAATACGATGCGAATTTTGTCGCTTTTTGGTAAAAATGTTCGACGCTCATAGCGTTCGTTACTGCGAATCAATTTGCCAATGCCTTGATAAATTTCCAAAGCTGACAAAACAGCGCGTTGACATTCATTTGGTAGCAAATTTATTGCACCAGTTGCTTCATTTGCTAAATTATCAGCAATATCAAGCATTTTTTCGGCAAATCGTTTTAATTGAGCATTTGGAATTTGTTGTGGATTTCGATCAGTGACCAAGTGTTTCAGCTCACCACCTTTAAAATATGTGTTTGGTACGTAACAACGCCCTATTTATGAAATTAAAAGAAGATATTTTTCATTCATTTCAATAAAAATACATTCAAGTGGCCATTACCCAGTGTTTCACTATCGATGATGATGTCACGGCTTATGTTGCAAATTTGAAGTACCTAAATATAAAATAAATAAATTGTTCATAATGAAAAAAAAAAAAAAAAACACAAAATATTGAGTGCAAATGCAATTGAAGTGATAAAACGTACCAAGCCCATTTTCCGTGCATTTTCAAGCATTGAACGGCATTTCGGTCCCATTTGATCCGGCCATTGATAGCTTTTGTGACAAAATACAAACGTACAGAGTGTTGCAACGCTGCTCGCTACATATTTGGAATATTCAATTAAATCATTTTCGTTGAGTACAGCTCGACCATCGATGTCCCATTTGTAACCTTCAACCAACTCATAGAATGGTTCTTGTGGCATATAATAGGCGATTCGTGCAATTGCACGAAATGAGCACATTTGCTCTTCGGTAAGCTGCTGCTCAAAATGTGACCAATCAATTTTCGGATAATTTGCGGTTGTTTCCCAGCAATATTCGGATGTTATCTTTCGATTTGAAAACATTTGATCCAAAAACTTTAGAATCACTTGCACACGCTCTTTTTTCAATTCAACCGATTGCTCATTGTCAACCATGTCATCGGTTACACGACAAAAAGCATACAATATCGTCAAGTCCTGTTTGATATCTGTTAAAAATCAAGAGTTTTATTAGAATCATTTGAATTTCGAGCACAGCCAACAACAGGTACTACAAGTTTAAACTAACCATTTGGGAAGCAATTTGCAGCCAAACTAAATGATTTTGATGCTTTGTCGAGAACAACAATACATGTCTCAAGATCAGTGACTACCGACGGATCAAAATATTGTTCATTGCATACTGAACCTTCGAGTAGCATTTTAATGTAGCCAAAGAATCGTTTTTTCACACTGATATTTGAACCAACTGGAAATGGTTCACGGCAATATGTGTCAATGACTGCTTTTGATTTATCGAATGCATGTGATCCCAACGCAACAATAATATTCGTGAGAAAAAAGAATGTAATTTCTTCGATGGGCAATTCATCGATGAGGAAAATTTCTAGGCTAGTGTCTTCATTGATATGCCAAACGCGAGCACGCAATGCAATCAAATCTACATAGCACAGGTAAACAGATGGCACAATGATACTAATTATGGTTTCCTTGTAACGTTTACACACATACGGTCCGCTCACATACCATAAACCGATAACAACTGCCAAAGTCCACCAGGCAATCGAACCCAAATAGAATGTTTTTGTTGCAGGAATCGCATACTCCCATCCAATTGCCATAAATATCAACAGCAACGATATCACACTGTATCGAGTTAAATAGAAATTAAAACGGCTGGCATTTTTCAAATATAATGAATTTAAAGTCCATCGCGAACAACAGCTCGTCCAGAGGGCAGTTAAAATTGTTTGTATAATGAAAAATAGATATTCTTCAATCGGTACATATCCAATGGTGCCGATAACAGCGTCTTTGCGATACCACCACGCTTTGTGATAGATAATGTAATTGTCCCATGGTGTTGTATAAATGATTGCCAATGCGCACAACGAAACGATTTTGATCTTATCAAAACTGCCGATTAGTGGCCGCATGAATAGATAGAGAATGATCATTGGCGGCAGCGTATAGTAAAAATGCACTTCCATATAAGTCAACATTGTTGATGTTTTTCAGTGGTATTTGCGATGAAACTGTTTTGTGTGAAATAAAAATTGCATTCAAAATTATTGAACAAGGATTGAATAATTATGACTTATAGACTATGATCTAAATTTAGCTATTTAAACCTCCACAATCTGGTGTCAGATCTTATATTGCTCTGTCTTTGCCTCTCTGTCTCTCTCTCTCTCTCTCTCTCTCTCTCTGTAGTCTCTAATTTACTTGAAATATAGTGTAAATTTCCTTCGACTCTTATCACATAAAAATGGTAAAAGCAACTAAAACTATTAAACTATGTTACTGTAACTATCCGTGTGAAAACTCTCTCGAATTTTTTTTTTCTCAGTAAAATTGCATGTAAAATTAGAACAACCAAAAAAAAGAGAAACAAACAGTACGCACTTTGAATTTATGGTTTCGTTATCCAGGTGAAGCCAATTAAGAGGCAAACGCGTAATCGAATTTTGCTACCCCCCAAAAAAAAACAACAGATTTAAAGTGCAAAGTGTATTCTAGTAGACCACAACTGGAAAATCACAAACGGCACTTGTTTCAATGGCGACTCAGGTGAAAATAAGATACGAAAAATATTCACACTATCTTTTGAGTTAAAAATGGCCAAGAAACACGATTGTAATTAACCACTTAACATTGATCACACGCCACACGAATGACATCCATTCAATTAATTTGAGTACAATTCGATGACAAAATCAATAAATTTGCAATAAAAATCAACATTTAGATGTGATTTCTTCGATAGCTTTTCGCACAAGTTGTGCACAAAACTAAAGTGTCCCCGACCAAACAAACGCTTCGAATAACTATTTTCCACTTCAAGTTCTCATTTTATCACATAAAAAACATTGTCACTGATAACACATATCAATCCAACCGATAACGCATCAGACATTCCAACAACACCTTCAAATCCCACGGGAAAACAATTCAAACTAGTCTAATTTATACAAAGTTTGAGTCTAAAGTGCTATCAGTTGAGTTCACAATCAATTTCCTTATGGGAAAAAAACAAAACAAAAAGTGCTGACTAATTACAAATTTCTTTATATCAGGTGCAAAAGTTTCTTTTTATGCGACAACTACAATTGCTGTTATCGGTGATTTATGTAACCAATAAGTGTGTGTTCAAGAAGTGTGTACGAGTTTTGTCTTTACAGTGCTACATTAAAACTCTATGTCGATTGTAGAGCTTCACATTGTTTCATAGGCCGTTGACGTGAAAATATCGCATTTTTCAATTGTCTTGTTCTGTTTAAAAGTAACAAAAAGAATACAAAGTTAAATTGGTTTATTTCTTTTTCAAGTTGAATATGTCGACGAACCGTAAATCAGTGATTATTATTGGATCGGGAGCAGGTGGAACGGCTTTAGCAGCACGTTTGGCACATCAAGGGTTCAATGTAACGGTCTATGAGAAAAATTCATTCAGCGGTGGACGTTTATCATTGATTCACAAAAATGGACATCGTTTTGATCAAGGGCCATCATTGTACTTGATGCCAAAACTATTTGAAGAAACATTCAACGATCTTGGTGAAAAGATTTCCGATCATTTGGATTTGCTGAAATGTGAATCGAATTACAAAGTACATTTTCATGATGGCGATACATTTGAATTGAGCTGTGATTTGGCAAAAATGTTCGATCAACTCAAAAAGTATGAAGGCAATGATGAACAAACATTGTTACGATTTATGGATTTTCTGAAAGAAACCCATATTCATTATGAGCGCAGCGTTGAATTGGCATTGAAACAGAACTATGTGAATTGGTACGATGAATTTCAATTGAAACATCTTCCAAATCTGATTAAAATGCACTTGTGGGATAACGTCTATAATCGAACAAAAAAATTCTTCATGAGCGATAAAATGCGCAAAGCGTTTACATTCCAAACCATGTACATTGGGTAAGACTTTTATTCTAAACATTTTCATGTATTTAAAATGCTACCGTAGCATAAGTAGAAATTTTAAATGGATATTTATGTGCTCCGTTTCGAATGTTCAGAATGAGCCCATACGATAGTCCAGCTCCGTATAATTTACTTCAGTACACCGAAATTGCAGAGGGTATTTGGTATCCGCGTGGTGGCTTCCATAAGGTGGTTGAAGAATTGGAGAAAATCGCTACAAAGAAGTTTGACGCAAAATTCGTTTACAATACTGGCATTGAGAAAATTTTACTTGACGATAATCAAGTGGCGAAGGGCGTACGATTAGAAAATGGGGAGGAAAAATATGCCGACATTGTAGTTTGTAATGCAGGTAAGTGCTATTGCAAACACAAACAATGTGTGTTGACACAAATCAATTGAACAAATAAATTGTATCATGTAATTTGATATTAGATTTGGTGTACGCATATAATAAGCTGTTGCCACCAACATCGTACGGAAAGCGTTTGGGTGAGAGTGGACAATTTACATCGTCATCGATTTCATTCTACTGGGGAATGAAAAGAAAAATGCCCGAATTGGATGTGCACAATATTTTCTTGGCACAAGAGTATCAATCAAGTTTTGATGATATTTTCAAACGGCACTTGCTACCAGAAGATCCATCATTTTACATCAATGTGCCATCCCGTATCGATGCATCAGGTGAGACAAATACAAATTTAAAAAAAGAAATCACTTCAATTGCATTGCACTGACCGCAATTTTATTTGTTTATCATCAACTTAACTTCTAGCTGCACCTGAAAATAAGGAGACACTTGTCGTATTGCTGCCGATTAGCCACATGGCACCCAACAATGAACATCGCATCGATGAACTACTTAAAAGTGCACGTGCCAAAGTCATCAAAACTATTGAAGCTCGTTTGAAGATAACAAACTTTGAAGAGCTCATTGAAACTGAAGAAATCAATGATCCACGCACATGGCAAAGTAAATTCAACTTATGGAAAGGATCTATTCTTGGACTATCGCACAATATCACTCAAGTGCTACATTTGCGACCTGGCACCCGAAGTCACTTGTTCAAAAATTTGTACTTTGTTGGGGCAAGTGCTCACCCGGGAACCGGAGTTCCAATTGTACTGTGCGGTGCCAAATTGGTTGAAAAGCAAATCATGGAAGATGTTGGCATGATCGAACGTGTTGATGACAAAGCCACCATTTTCACACAATATTTCCTATTTGTACTCTTTATCTGTGCAATTATCTACCTTTTTACCAGCCTCCTTTAAATCTATTCAATATTCTAACGCAATTTTGATTCATTTTTAAATTCTTGTTTTTTTCTTTTTTTAAAATTAAAATCAATTGGTTTTCTGTAACAAAAGTATTTATATATTTTTTTTTCCTGTTTTTTTTTCACATGTGAATAAATGTCTATGTTGAATGAGAAAGAGTGTTGTTTAAATGCTTGATTTTGAACCTGTTCAAAAAATGACTCACACCAATTAGATCTTAACACAGAAATTAATTGAATTTTGTTTTTTTAACGATATATATTTTGTGTGGAAAATCACTTGAATCACTTAAAAAAAAAAATGCGTGAGTGGGCTTCTTTAGCCGAGAATTTCAGTTTTCGTTATAGCTTAGATCATTAACTTTAAACAGGGTAATACCCGATTGGTCATTCACATTCAAATTGGCTTACTCACACTGCAAGACAAAATAGACTGCACAAGTTTCTGTGGGCGATTGGAATATGTCAAACCACAACTTTTGTTTCTTGAGATTGCAATAATTCCATTGTTTCTTTTGGAGATTGCAATAATTTCAATGGAGATTGCAAAAATTTGCTGCAATATCGATACGAAGAAAGGTGGAATTCAATTATTCCAACCGTCAACAGGAGTTTATGCAGTTCTATCTATTTTCAGTGCTTTAATCGAAATAATTTGTGTGCTGTAAGTTGAATGTTTACACAATTTGAATCATTTGATTTATCGAAAAGAGTTTGCCATGAGGTAAATAATTTATTTAGTTGGTGAAAATTCGGTTGGTTTCAAGATGCGCGTGTGCATTTCTCGAATCAGTGGAACCGTGTATGCAACGCATTCATCCCATCCAGGGGCACGCCAAGCACTTTCACGACTTTCCTTACGATCTTGTAATGATTTGTAGCCTAAACAATTAAATAAAGAACCAATTCGTTAGAATGATCAATTTGAACAAAAAAAAAAAAAACAAAAAAAAAACACACACTTTGGTGTTGTGAATTTAACTGAAAAGACACTTACACCAAATGTGATGAACGTTATACAATCGGCCAATTTGTGAAAAGAATCCAGCAAATGGTACATCGTTTGCTTGACGATATTGAATTCCACGAGCCCAATTGTTACCCCATTCAATCATTGTGCCGGGCTTTAAACGGTATGATCGCATTTCGTAAATATGTGATGGATCGCGAAGTTTTATTTGCGGCCAAAAGCTAAACTGTAGCATATATTGTAAATGGCGTGAACGCAACATAACACTGCGCTCTTTTTCAAGCGATTGGAAATCCTATTAAAATTAAATTTATGATTAAAATGACACTCATTGCAGAAATAGAATAGAATAGCATTATTATCATTTGGCTCACATTATCATTTTCAAATAGTCGCTGAGCGATATCAATCTTCTCAAAACCTCCAACATAGCGCCATAAATGTAGAACCTGATCCATGTCACCAACTTGAACTGTCCATGATCCAATCAAATCGGATGAAATTTCATCTTTCTTCGAATGAATTAGTGCTGCCGTTTTTTTACTATTTATTTTATGGAAGAGCAATTCATATCATTAGTTCAAGAACATTTACTTCATTAAAAACAGACCATTTCAATCATATTTTAGATTTCAATTTGACACAACTTACTAATTTTCCAAATATTGTTTCTTGCAATCGGGGCGCACATTGTGAGTGTGAAGAGCATAAATGACTTCTTTATCACTCAGCATTCGACTGTGAGACTCTTTGGTTGGTTCAATTTTTCGGACAAGCAATTTGCTTAGCCATGAATCATCTTTGGCCATGCCGGATGTCGTACATAATGTTCTGGAAATGAATAAAAAAAAAGAATTAGAGAAGAAAATCCAAAGTTAAACAAACAATTACGTGGCAAATAGATTAAACGCCGGTCAGACAACAGTGTGTCATTAAGAAATGAGACCACTTGAACTCAACTCGAAAACCCATTTTTTTCATTTGACACAACAAAACAATTTTTTTTTTTGAAAAATTATTGATCCCGCCTTCTAATCATTCTATCACAAACAAAAAAAACATTAATTTGCGTCATTGTTTGCGCGCGCGTGTGTGTATGTTCATTATTGTTTTGTTTGCGGTAAATTACAAAAATAATTTTTAAAAGACATAATTCTTATCAGCTGTTTGCTATACAAGCAACTGTTTTCACTTAATTCAATGATGATTGAACCAAAATAAAAATAGCATACACAAATTCTAATCTCCAGGGGCCAAATAAATTGTTTGCAAGATAATGAGTTAATCGATAAATTAAATTCACATTCCATGAGATAAATATTTTGCATCAAAATGTAATGTCATCACATCACTTACCGGTAAGGTGAAGTCGTCATCACCAATTTAGGTAATGTTTTTATTCTTGAAAGTCCAGACATTTTGCACGATAATTTTTACCCTATTCAATCAATCAACCATAAACCACCGAAAAAAAAGAAAAAAAAACAGATTTGTAAATAAATTTGATTTTATGTATTTTAAAATATTAGAAAAAAAAATTTCAATCAATAAAAATGAAAGCCGAAATAAATATCCGTGTCGAATAAATATCAGAATTTTACACAGACTTACTCTCAACTTCAGCGTACGAAATTCGACAGTTGCTTAAGTGGCTACACTTTTATATAATACGCGTTTGTATTTTCGAATGAAGGTTATTTTTATTAGAGATGATACAACAAACAAAGATGAACGAAATTTTTGCTATTTGTAGACTGCGTTTGACGGCTAACTGGATTCGTGTTCTGATAACAGAATGAAAGTTGGTTTTATTTTTGTATTGAACGATGAAATTTGACGTTCTATTCACGCATACGAGTGTTCGTGAGTGTGTGTGTGTGTACTTGAGTGTATCTAGTTGTGTTGGTACGATTGACAGTTCGCTGGTAGTGCTAGTCAAATGTCATTTAATAAATGTCAAATTCGGTAGCGCATGTGACGATTGGTAACACTTGGTTAACAAGAATTCACATAAATAAAATCACTGCAGCTAAAAACAGATTAATTTCTTAGGAAATAAATTACTGTTTGTGTTCATTTGATTAAAAAAAAAACAAAACAATTTATTTTCATCATTTCAACGCACAAATTCTTAAGATGAGACGTGATGAATTAGCAAAAGAATGGCATTGCTATAGGCAGAGCTTGCGGCCAATTAGCTAATTTAATCGTTAGTTTAGTAAGCAAAACCTGATTTACGGTGATGTAAACAAAGTTCAATACCAAGAAACAAAAATCACTTTCAATACGTCAGCGACGCTTCACATTTGTCGCATCACTATAGCGTCTGGCATTTTTGTGTGCTTATTTATTCGTTTGCAGTTGTTTATTCGCAAATAAATCCATCAATCAAATAAATCTTCTGATTGGATAAATGAAACATTTTTGTAATGACTCTAAGATAATATAGAGAAATTGGCTCGAATATTTTATTTCCGTTTGATATTCGGTGGAGTAAAGTGATTAAATGTGTTAAAATTGTGATCAAAAATGAATGAAATTCACATAAAATTTAAACCCTTTGTAATTGGATCAATCGTAATACTACTCCTGTTATTTTATTTGGCTACACGATCTCCAGAATGTCCAACATTACCAAATAGTAAAGTTATTGCTGACAAATATCAGCAACAGGTGCCACAATTAAAGCGCTCTTCACAGCCATTTACTATTTATGCAATTACACCGACATATGCGCGCCCCGTACAAAAAGCTGAGCTCACAAGGTTAGTCGAAAAAAAATTTAAAACAGCATTTTTGTTGTTGTTGTAAAAACGAAGAAGAAGAGAAAAAAAAAAACAATTTGAAAAATTTCATTTTGTGATCATTTTTCAACTGCATTGACATATCGTGTGCGCTATTTTTAGGTTGGCTCAAACGTTACTGTTAGTTCCTTATGTTCATTGGATTATTATCGAAGACGATGACAAAAACTCGGATTTGGTGCGAAATCTGTTGATTCGAACGGGCTTAAATCAACGCAGCACATTATTATTTGCAAAAACGCCCAGCGATTTTAAACTGAAACGAAGAGATCCATCGTGGTCGAAGCCAAGAGGTGTTGCACAACGAAATGAAGCATTGAAGTGGATACGAAATAATGTCAAGTATTCACGTGAATCACGTTCTGCCATTTACTTCATGGACGACGACAATACGTACAGTACACAACTATTTGAGGATATAAAAAACATTGAGCCTGGCAAAGTTGCAGTGTTTCCAGTGGGTTTGGTCGGTGGTTTAATGGTTGAGAAACCGGTTCTTGATGCCGACAACCTTGTCTTGGGTTTCAATAGTGCAGTAAGTTTAAGTTCGGATTTGATCCATTTTGGAGTAAAATAAAATTACGAATTTATTGTATTGCAGTGGCGACCAGAGAGACCGTTTCCAATTGATATGGCTGGCTTTGCAATATCAACCGATCTACTCCTGAAGTATCCAGATGCAATGTTTAGCTACGATGTAGAACGTGGTTATCAAGAAAGTGAAATACTCAGATATTTAGTTGTTGTTCGCGATTTACAGCCACTGGCAAATAATTGCCGTGAAATTTATGTGTGGCATACACGTACTGAAACGCCTAAATTAGATGCCGAAGCAAAACTACGAAAAGATGGCCAAAAATCTAATGATGGCATGGAAGTTTAGAGTTATAATCAACCATTTCTCAGGATAATTTCATTTGGATGAAACAAATATGTTTCGGAATTCATGCAGCTTTAAAACAAAAACTCATCTGTTTATCAACCAAGTGTCAATATCTCATATATTTCGTTCTCAAAATGTTACAAAATTCACAATGGTCACAACGATAAATTGTTAGCAGCTAAAAACTGAAACAAAAACAGGAATAGTTTAAATTATGAATATAATAAATCTATTTTTTATGTAAACCTGGACTTTATTTCAAACAACAGTTAATTCCACAGTTGAATGTCGTGTCGTGGCCATAGGTTGACCTTTCAATAGGCTTATGTGAAATTTCATGAGATTAACAAGCTGTGCATACACAATACTTTTATTTAAGCCAGCTGATCATGATGATGTACTCAAGGCATATTACTTCATCATCGTTTTGTTTTTGCTCGCTAAGCGACCACATCAATTTAAACACAGTTACAGTAGTTTTTCAGTAGGCATTAAATCAGTGAATTGGCTTCAATGCAAATTTATTGCAGTATTTCATGAACTGATTTTTTTCGCAACAAAGCAATAAACAGATTATTAAATTACAAATTTCAAAATAATGAAGTGTTGATTTTGGAGGAAGCAGAATTTTGCTATAGACACATGTGGACGGATGTGGACCTCAATTCAGTGATCTGAAGACCAGATGCGTCTTGTAAGGCTGCCTGTTGGAGACTACCCTGATATAGCAATTATATTGAGTAACAAAAGTGAAATTCGAAAGATGCCTGTATGCCTGTTCCGAGTAAACTTCCTGCGTCACCCATAAAATGGGTTGCATTAATCGAAAAGTAAACAAAATGCAATCTAAAAAAAAAGCAATCGCCTCCATAAAATATCAGGTGAATTCAAATTCTATCTATTTATGGCTTCACTCGATGGGGTAACTTCATATTGGTCGGGTGAATTTCTGTCTGTGGCAATAACTTGCTAAAAATGTGGTATTCATACAATTATTGTTGCGAAAAGCCAGACAAATCTGCAATAAAATATATATTCAAAATGACGAAACTTCGTTTTAGCTGGCGTGCAGTATGGGTGGTGAAATCAAAATACAGTATGGCGGTGACTATATGTTTTTGACGAAATTTCAATATACCTAAAATTTAATTCCACACACAAAAAGTTTCCCTTTTGAGAAGGAAAAAAAATGCAGAACGTTGATAGCCTCCGGAGGGGAGCAAAATATTCAGAGAAAATCTGTGTACAGCTTGATTTTTTGGAAAACATTTCGTCAAAATGTGCAATTCACTTGTTGTTGAGACGGCTTCGGACACGGCAACTGCTTCTCTACTGAACAGATTCAAAATTCAAGACTACGCGTCATTTGGTATGTACACCTAAACCATATGGCACATGTGTAAACAGTCATGATCACTTTTCAATCCTATTTAAATGGAGAGATATCACTGCATTTGCCATATAATTTCAAGTCTTCTCACTTTTTATCACCTTGCTGGGGCAGTGGTCTTGAGTTTTTTTTTCTGAATTCAGATGTTGGTCCTTGGAATTTTTATTCTTTTGAGCTCATTCTATCGGTAAGTAGAAACTTACAGAAATTCGCTACTTTCTTTTGAAATTGAAAAAAAAATTGAAGTGGTTTCAAATTTGGGGAAAAAAAGATGCATCAGTTCGGAAACTCTTTACAATGAGGCAACGATAGTTTGTGATGAAAAAAATGATGACTATGCAGAACTGTACAAGACATACCATTTGAAAAACGACAGTGTAAGAATTTTGTGTGATGTTTAGTTTTGTGATGAAGGAGTGATCGTTATTTATTTTAAAATTCAGTTTGATGCCGATATAAACACATCACTTGACCCAACAACTCCCTTTCAAACCAAGGGTGACTATATTCTTGCATTTCAAGAATTAGTTGTAGAAAAAGGTTATTGTCGAAAAGACTCATGTCAATCAATGCAAACGTTTCGCCAGTGCATGGAAATGTATGGGAGACAAATTCCAGATGAATGTAAATGTCCACCTTTAAATGGGCCCTGCGATCCATACGCCAAGTAAGATATTCAGAAACCTTTGAAATTCAACCATTTCATTATATGAATATCAACCATAGATATCGTTCATATGACGGATACTGCAATAATTTAAAAAACCCGAACAATGGAAAGTTCAGAATGGCTTATATAAACTTATTGGGCAGACATTACTCTGATGGTGGGCACAAATCGGATGAACTTTTATTGATAATACGGACGAACCTCGGAAATCAAAATTTTTGGAAATTTTTTCAGTGAAATGACATATTGTGTTTAGAAAATATCAATAATTCCAGAATGTTGAGTAAATTTCCAAAAAAAAAAAAAAAAACTGATTATTTGGGATTTTCGAGGTTGAACCGTCACAACGCCACTTTACTTACATAAAATTGATTTTAGGAATATGGAAACTAAGAAAATCAGAGTGTGGCGAAGATTTGCCAAGCCCACGGCTAATTGGAAATTTGATGACTGAACCGTGCCAATATGAATCCTATCCCGCTAAGCTACCGGTATATAATTTTTGGGGTTTGGAGCTTGGGCAACTGCTCGCACATGGTGATTTATTTAAAATTTATTATTGAATTTGAAAAATATGATTTTCATTTGATTTTTTTTCTCGTTATAGATGTGTCCAACAAACAAATATTTACGATCAAAGGTTCTTAGATAAATTAAAATTCAATTTAATTACGTGTTTAACATTCAAAGATATATTTAATCGTTTCAGGAACTTCTGGTCCAGCCAATCCACTTACATGTTGCACCGCCGATCATTCCGCGCCACTAGATAAGAAAGATATCAATCCACATTGTATTCCCGTTTCTGTGCCAAGCGATGATCCCACATATGGGTGTATCGGTGTTCGCTGTATGAGCGTGGTTCGTTTGGCATCCGCGGTCGATAATAACTGTAAAATTCAATATTCACAAGTAACGTTTCACCGTTCACCGAGTCATATAAAATTCATACTAAATATACACTTTTTTTTTAAATTTAAGTTGAACGATCAATCTGCATGGGTCGACCTTTCACCCATTTATCCAAATAACAAAACGACAGCAGATTCATTGCGCGTAAATTCTGGCGGAAAATTAATAATGGACTCGAAAAATATTTTACCACTAAGGCCAAACGGCAGATATTTTACGGGAGACGCACGCTCTGGCCAAACTCCGATATTAAATCTGCTACATTCAGTATTTTTTCGAAAACACAACTATCTCTGTGAAGGATTATCAAGGGTGAACCCGCATTGGTGCGATGAAAAACTGTTTCAAGAAGCAAGACGAATTAATATTGCAATTTACCAACATCTCGTGTATAATGAATGGCTGCCCATTTATTTAGGTAGTTTTCAATTTTATATATTTCTTATTTATTAGTTTATAAGTTGGCTACACACAAGCAAATCTGAGAATAAACGTCAAGCACATTACTCCATACATGCATAATTTTTTGGTCAATCCACTATGGTATAAGAATGTATTGAGTTCTCCCAATGTGGTGCAAATGTAGAACTTAATTTCATTGTAAAATCAGTTTGCATGTAAATGTAAGTTTGACATTTGCACCGCATTGGAGTGACCTATGTATTGGTTATACCAGTATCGTGTAGTTTGACAGATTATATATTTGCGCCTGTGAAAGCTACTCTATACTGGTATTACCAATACATAGGTCACTCCAATGCGGTGCAAATGTCAAACTTACATTTACATGCAAACTGATTTTACAATGAAATTAAGTTCTAATTTGCACCACATTGGGATAACTCAATACATTCTTATACCATAGTGGATTGACCAAAACATTATACATGTATGGAGTAATGTGCTTGACATTTATTCTCAAATTTGGTTGTGTGTAGTAATAGTAGTTTTAGGGTTCGGTTCATCAGAAATCATTTGTTTTGTTCGATATTGGTTCGAATGGTTGTACGAAATTTAGTTTTTGATTGGTCCTCAAGTGGTTCCTTTACCCGATTTAATTCGTGTAGACATGATAGTGAAGAAGAGGACGCAAATAATCCACACGATTGATACATAAAAATCAAATTATGATTATGATACACAGAAAACATGATTGGTGCACTACAGCACCACACTGTGTGTAGCGATGAGTTTGCTACACGCTTGTGCACTCAATATGGGCACTGTGCTCAAGATTCGAACACTAAATAACATTAGTGCGAAGCTACTCTAACGATAGCATGAAAGGCACGTTAAATATTATTGTTATCTCTTTCTCCCAATATCGTTTATCAATTCGTTTAGTTTGACTTGTGTATGTATACAAAGCAGAATTGAACAAAATCCACAGAAAAGAAAGTATGAATTCAAACAATCATCTAGTAGTTAGTCAATATTTCAGTTTAATGGCTTCTCTTCTGTTCGAATGTCCTACGACTCTGCTTTGTGCATATACATGAGACAAATCTGCTGTCCGATATTAATGACAATAGCGGATCTTTTCACCAATATTGGATTGAAAGAGTTAATAATAAGTTTTTCTTCACACTAACGTTCGAGCATTAAAACTACTTTGTGTGTGTGTGTGTGTGTGTGTGTGTGTGTGTGTGTGTGTGTGTGTATGAATAATGAGAGCACAGTGCCTATATCAGGTGCCCAAGAGTGTGGCAAACTCATCGGTACACATATTGTGGTGCTCTAGTTCACCTATTATGTTCTCTGTGTACCGACATAGTTCAATCTAACATCCTGAGCACACATCACTTTTTGCACCTTTCAAATCATTTTCCATAATTTATTCAATGTTATTTATTTTAATCATTTCTCAAATATTAGACAAGGGCTATTGTGAGAAGTACAAACTACTTTATGATGGAAAATGTAGTGAATATGATTGCGACATTGACGGGAGCATTGCAGTGGAGTTTTCAGTCAGTGGATTCAGATTTTGCCATAAATTTGTTCCAGCACACATTCAATTGATGAATTGTGCTCGAGAGATTATAAACAAAGTACCTTTATCGGACACATTTGGTAAAGATGATTTACTTCGGGACAATTATGACGATATGTTATTTGGCACACTGTGTCAAGGTATAGATGTTGAGCAATTTGGATACACACCAGAGGTTTGAAGATTAGTTATCAATTATTATTAATGATATTTTCAGAAGAATTATTCATTCGTTCCATGAAAAATCATAAAAAATTAAATATTTTTTCACATTTTTCAGCATTTCAAAAATAATATTTTCGCATTTCAAAATATTCATTTCTCTGAAAAACATTTGCAGGGTTTTCAAATTAAATTTGTAGTGAAATGTCGTTTCACCATAAGATTTTATGTGCATTTGAAAAACTTGTGATGCTAAATATGCATTTGTATAGATGCATTTGTATGATGCTAAATATACATTAAACCCAACAAATTTTTCAAATGAACAAAAAATCCCGTAAATAAACGACATTTCACCACAAGTTTGATTTGGAAACCCTGCAAATGTTTTTTTTTTCTAAAGCTCTTTAAATATTTTTTATTTGCGTAAATATTTTATTAGTTGCCTTGATCAAGAAAGGGAAGTTAATTCAAAGGCTTATACTTTTCAGCCGGACAAATATTCGCTACGAATTTTCTGTTGAATCAGATATTTAGTGCTCATTTAGGTTAATTGAATGGGATCTAAAAAAGGGGACACTAATTTTTCTGACCATATCCCTAAATAGCACTAAATGAACACTAAATATTTGATTCAACAGAAGATTTGTAGCGAATATATGTCTGGCTGAGCCTGATTTAAGAGTAAAATTTAACGAAGCAATGTTATTAATTTACTTTCAGGTGCGAGATCGGTTCTTTAAAGTACCATTTAAGGGTAAACTTTTAGGTGGTGATTTGTTCCTGATTGACATAACACGTGTCCGTGATGGTGGAACGGCTCCTTTCGTTGAATATTTTCCGTACTGCCTGAACACGTGCATCACTTGTTGGGACGATTTAATACCGCACATTGATCCAAATCATTTGAAATTTCTTAAACAAGCTTATAACAAAGTAGGGGACATTGACTTATTGGTGGGCTTACTTTGCGAAAAGCATGGCAAAGGTAAATTCGGTCCAATTGGTTCATGTCTCACAGCTGAGCAATTTAAGCGGTTAAAATATGGAGATCGATTTTTTTACACAAACTCCCAAAATCCATATAAATTTACACCAGGTTCGAGTAAATTTGTGTTAATAATTGAAATCAAACTATTTTTTTTTTAATTTTGTTTTTTAAATTTCATTAATTTTTTAAGAACAACTTTGCGAAATCACGAGCATGAGTTTTAGCAAGTTTATATGCTTTGTGAGCGGTCTAAAAGAAGTACCTAGAAATGGATTGGTTAAACCCGAATGTGATGATGACTTTGTTAGCTGTAAGTCATTCATTCCATTCAATTTTGAGCTATTCAGGGAACGCCCAGTATCCAAATGCGTCAGTAAAATATCTAACGGCGAAAGCGGAAAATCCAAGTGCAAAAGCGACAAATCCAAGCGCAAAAGCGACAAATCCAAGGGCAAAAGCGACAAATCCAAGCGCAAAAGCGACAAATCCAAGGGCAAAAGCGACAAATCCAAGCGCAAAAGCGACAAATCCAAGTGCAAAGTCGAAACACCCAAATGCAGGAGCGAAACGCCTGAATGCGAAACACCAAAATGCGAAACGCCTAAATGCGAAACACCCGAATGCCCCGTAAGTACACCAAAAAAATGTCAAAATACGAAAAATGGCGGGATCTTGGGGGATATTGTCGATATCGTAGATGTCATTCTATAATAAAGCCATAAAAGATGGTGATGAACGTGGTGAATTTCAGCATAATGAGTATGCTCCGTATGCTGGTTACCATCATTTTTCCACGTTTTTTTCCCATACAATTGTTGTAATACTTTTGTATTTTTATGGAGGTGACCAAGGATTCATAATGAATTGAGTGCAGACAAAGGCCGACAGTGTTTCTAGCCGGAAAATATGTTTTATGAGAAAAATATTCTATGGAGAAAAAAAAATGGAGGAAAAATGGTGGGCACCAGAAAATATGTGTGAAACTAATATGATTTAAATTTGCCAGTTCAAATCTGTGTTTAGATTCTTTAGAACCCAACAATTATGTTATGCATATAATTTTTGTTCGAATAAAAATCCATAGATATTTTCATTATATTACACTAAACGAAATTTGAATTGATTATTTTTGCGTGTTTTCTGTTCTCCGCATTCTCTCTCAAACGCCTCTTGGGTCAATGAAAGCATTGAACAGCCATTGAATTTTCATTCTGGAACAGCTGTTGAATAGAGGTGGAAATGTTGTAGGATAAATCGGTTTATTTACATTTTCAATGTGTATACAGAAAATAATGAGGTTACGTTTTTCTCAACTGACAGTTGAAATTCGGTGAATTCCAACTTTTTTTGTATGACGGTATTTGTTGAATTCCAGAAAAAGTTGGAATTCTTCCAACCGTCATACGAAAGAAGTTGAAATTCACCGAATTTCAACTGTCAGTTGAGAAAAACGTAACCTCATTATTTTCTGTGTACCAAATATGCCAAAAATGTACTTAAAAAGCTTCAGTTTTGATATATGATGTAAGTAAACAGCCACCTGACGAATGATAAGAATATTATTTCCTCACCGTCTTGCAATATTTTCGTCCCATGAATAATCATATTTAGCTGAATAATATCAACAGTACATTAGGTACATTAATTCAGTAATTTAGGTTGAATAATTTATTTTATTTTGTATTCACGTGTAAGTTTTATGGATATAAGACGCAATACAATATAAGATGAATGAACCTCCGAACGAGGTATTAAGTTTATACTATAAACAAAGTGGCACACCGAATGATCCTGCCCATAAAAGGGCTGAATGTCAAGTTTGGCGACTCTGCACATGCCAAAATTCAATGTGCAAAGACGTTTTCGAACACACATAAAGAAGAAATGGACTAAATGTTACAGTATACACAATGTATAGCCTACACAGAGCTAAGAAAAAAAAAATATTGCGATACTTTACAAATATATAAATTCGTAATGAATTGAATATATATTGTGTCACCTGAATAGGTTGCGTTAATCGAAAAGTACACAAAATATCGTCCCAGCTTATACATTTTATAAAACAATCGTCTTTAAAAAAATATACGAAAGCATTAAAAAGCTGAAATCCCATGGCTATAAAGTGTGTCGTATTACTGTCTGGAAATCCCAAACAAAAAAAAATCAAAATTACGAAACTTCATTTCAGATGGCTGTGAACTTAGTAAATGGCATACTTTTGTCTTAGGTCACAAAGTGCCTTTTCATTTCACTCTTATGCGAGTGTTCTACGATCTGTATGTCCGCTGGTCAAAAAATTGCCATGCAAATCCGCGCGAATGCCTGCGAATGTGTGCAAATGCGTACAAAAAACAAAGAATGCCTGTGAATGTCTTTGAATTTATTCGGCAAATTTAAAACTGTCATTAGTGTTACTTAATTTGCCGCAATTCACAATAATTCATGGACATTCAAGTGTAAACATGCTAAAGTATTTTTTCAAAAAAAAAAACTATTAGTTTTGATCGAAGACTTTTGTGAAGCAAAGACATCACCGTCACCATTGACAACAACAAATCACTCAATGCAAACAACATTTATTCGCGTATACACAAACAATGTGGTATTGCATACTTATATCTTTTCGATACATTTGGTATCGTGATATTTTGCTGCGTGTGACGCGCAGTGACCGTGTCGGGTGCATACACTGAAGCATCGAACAGAGCGCACAGCGCACTAGGAGACGCGTCGCTGTGTTTGCTGTATAAAAATCATTTTTACGTTTATGAGTGCGCTGTGCGCTCTGTTGGAAGCTTCAATGTATGCGCGCGACACCACCACTGCAAGTCACACGCAGCAAAATATCACGATACCAAATGTATCGAAAAGATATAAGTATGCAATACCGCATTGTTTGCGTATAAACACGCACATATTTCGACGGACAAATTCTTGTACAGCTAAGAGTTCATGCGAATTTTAGCAAATACCCGTACAAAGCAGCGATTGTTTACAAGTCGAATAGCGCCTCGAATGTCTAAAATGGTGAGCGAACGTATAAGAATATCTGCGAATGACAGCGAATGCCTACGAATGTGTATGCATGCGAATGCACGTATATTCTGAATATTTTTCCGAATAAATACGTATCTACAGATACATAAAAGGCCTTGTGTTTTGCCCACACACAAAAATTTAAATAATTTCTCTGTATTGATTGCAAATTCGTCACGATGAGGTCTACAATTTGGCAATCCGTAACAAATGTATATGAACATTTATTTTGTTTTTACTTCAAATATTGCACTTTATTGAGTTTTGCTCAAATGTAGAGTTTTAAAAACAGACAGATAAGTGGATTTAACAATTGTCTTTTGCTGTTTCTAATCATAATGCGTCACTCAAATGGGTTTCGGTAATCGAAAAGCAAACATCATATACGATGAATGAGTTTTAAAAGAAACATCTTATCTATTTATTGGGAGGATATCATCACTGTCTGAGGCGAATTACTGTCTGAGGCGAATTACTGTCAGAGACAATATGTCACAAAAAATATAGTATTATAGTCTCAAATTGGGTTTTTAATTAGATACAACCACACGGCGTTGACAAGCTACAAATACATTGAAGCACTAATGAAGCACGGGCGTTGTACAATTCAGATGGCGCTATCTGTCATATGAAAAATGTTTCGCATGCTATCTCTTTCTCTTTTAGGAACACTAGTAGGTACATGTTTGTGCTAATGCTGCTTTTTGACACTTTTCAAATTGCCCGGCGGATGCACCAAATATTTATTTATTTATTTATTTAAACACCGCCAAGTTCTGGCTGTATACAGGAGAAAAGAGTGCCCAGAGGCCTCGTTAAAAACCTGATTTTTTCAACTTATGGTTATACAAAATGACTAGGTACAATGTGTATAAGCAAAAAAACAATCATATCAGTGACATAATGTGAAAGAAAAAAAATAACAGTAATTATATATGAAGTATCACAGACTATGGTAATAGAATGTTTAATGAGATCAGCTGCAAACGACAGTTCCATCGCATCCCCGGAGCCTTCAGTCAGATCCTCGCAAAAAGAGATTAATTTCGATTTAGTGTAGGCACTGTAGGATTTCTCTCTCGAGAGAACATATACAAGGGTCAAAAAATGAGTTACCTGAATGGTGCTCATGTAGAGCATATCGACCCAAATGCATCGTTTGCAGTGTTGCGCAGTAGGTTGATGAAATTTGAGCGACTGGTTGAATTGGTGAAATTGTTTGATATTTGGTTTGAAAATTTGCACATTTGAGGTGCTGGCGCGGCAAGAGCTAATTTCATTTGTTTGTCCTTTATTATCACAAATTCTTTGCGCCGTAAGACTCGTCCATCCTCGTTGACTGCAATGTCATTGCGAACGATTGGGCAATTTAAATGACCATTTATAACGTCATATAAAAACGTAACAGATGTATTGATACGTCTTCGCTGGAGTGATTGCATATTGAGAGCAGCCAATCTTTGTTCATATGAAGATATGCGATAGTTATTGGCTTCGGATGGATATTCTTTCCGTGCAAACATTGTAAACTGCTTCAGAACACTCTCAATTTTGTTCTTATGCACATCGTAGAATGGCAACCACACGACACTGCAGTATTCTAGGTGTGATTGAACAAGTGCATAGTAGAGTGTCTTTAAAGTTTGCAAATCTGTTATGTCGTAGCAAAACCTTTTGACAAAGCCAAGGGCTGCTGTTGCCTTGGAGCTGATGATCTCAATGTGTTTTGCAAACGATAGTTTGCTATCAATGAGAACACCTAGATCCTTGTGTTCAGACACTCGTTCAAATACATGATCGCCGTAAGTGTAGTCATTTATAATGTTAGATCTACCCTTACCGATTGTGAGAACTGCACATTTGTCAAGGTTTAAGTGGAGTGCATTTAGGTTGCACCAGTCTCTCAGCTGATCAATCGCATGCTGTAGCACTTCAGTATCTCGAGGAGATCTGACAATTTTGATGATCTTGATGTCATCCGCATATAACAGCACGACTACATCGTCCATGTTTTTTACGATGTCATTGATGAACAGCAAAAACAGCGTTGGTCCTAGGTGACTTCCTTGAGGAACACCCGAAGGAACACTGAAATCACTCGATACACTGCCTCCATATTTGACAAATTGAGTTCTGTTTGATAGATACGATATCAGCCACGAATGTAAATTCTTAGGTAGGTTGAATTCATTAAGCTTTCGAATGAGAATCTTGTGATTAACTCTATCAAAAGCCTTGCTGAAATCTGTGTACAGAACATCCACTTGGGCACCAACATTTAACCCTTTATGCGCATAGTGAATGAATTCGGAGAGGTTTGACGCTGTTGATCTATGTCTCAGGAACCCATGCTGGCTCACCGAAATTTTGTCGCGAACTAGATCTAGTAACTTCACGTTGACAAGGTGTTCAAAGAACTTTGCAATTGTTTGTAGTTTTGCAATGCACCTATAGTTCTCAACCTTTGATCTGGCACCTTTTTTAAAAATCGGTGAAACACTCGATCTCTTCCATTGGTCCGGGAAGCATCCAATGCTGAGTGATTCATTGAAGATTTTGGTGAGTGGAAATGCCAGTGGTTTTGCACATCTTCGCAGAAGTAATGGGTGAATGCCATCAGGACCAACTCCTTTCTTGGTGTTGATACTGGCTAACTCATCACGAACGAATGCTGGATCAAGTTGAAAATTGCTCGATTGAGATTGATTTGTTTGATGTGATTGAGAATCAATAGCATTTGAGACTTGTGGAATCGATGGATCAAAATTGTTGCTGAAAAACTCTGCAAATAAGTCCGCTTGCTCGGCTTCCACTGAGGTGCGATTTGCACCCAGCTGCAGCGTTTTTGGTTTATTTTCGGTATTTGTCTTGGTGCCTACATACCGCCAGAATTGTGACGCATCATTTTTGAGTGATGTTTTCATTTTGTCAACATATTTTTCATACAATTCTGTGTTCACTTTGTCGAACTCATCAAAAGCAAAATCGAAGGGTTGCTTCACACCGGTTTGCTTGAATCGCTTCCATTCTTTGTTCTTCTTATTTTTCAGCGATTGCAGCATTTTATTGTTCCATGGGCACTTTTGATTGTTCCTCTTGATGAGGATCGGAACAAATCGCTGAATGGCATCATCAAGTACATTGTGTAGGAGCTGTACTTTTTGCGCGAGTGACTTATTATGAAAGAGCTCTGTAAAATTTGTTGCTTCCAAAAACTCATTAATTTTGTGAAAGTTTGCTCGTTTAAAGTTAAAAATGCGTTCTGTTTTAGTGGACGCAATTTCAGTCATGCCATGCCACTCAAAAGACAAAAGTATCGGTGGATGATAGGCATCAACTTTCGTCAGCGGTTTTGCATGGTCGATCGTAGCATTTATAAAATCATTTGTAAAGAGCAAATCAAGCAGTCTGTCATTGGAATTTCGGATTGAGTTTACCTGGTGAAGTCCCGTACTCATGAGACCTTTGATAAAATCCGCAGCAAATGCTGGATCAAGTACCGAGGGAACTTGAACATTGTCGAAGTCGTTGTCACTAGTCCATTGGATTTTTGGTAGGTTAAAATCGCCGACGACGATAATGACATCCTCAGGATCGGTTGAGATTGAGTTGATTGCTGACAAGTGTTCATGATAAGTCACAGCAGGAAAGTCTGGTGGTATATACGCACTATAAATGATAATGGTTTGAGACTTGACTGAAGCCTTGATGCAAACATATTCCAGGTTTTCTGCACCCGGAATTTTTATTTCATCACTGGAGAATATTGCATTCTTTAATGCAATAAGTACACCTCCACCTCGTCTGAATAGTCTATCCTTTCGATAAACGGTGAAAGAATCGTCAAAATATTCTGCATTGAAATGGCTGTCTTTGAGCCAAGTCTCAGTCAAAATAACCACATCATAATCATAGGAAGAGGATGTGCAAAAAAACCTCTTGTGTTTACTGCCAAGGCCTCGTACATTTTGGTAATAAATGCTGACTTGATTGAAGTCGTTGTCGCTAGTAGGTGACCGGCTCATTGATGAAATTGGCACTGACAGTTTGGTCGACTTTCTACGTAGGGGCTGCTGAAGCGATTTAACCACACCGGATTGAGTTGTGCATTTTGATAAATGGGCATCTGGTGCACTGGTCTGTGGTGTTGAAAGTGAGAATTCACTTGCTCGACTCGCATCAGATGAGTTGGATGTGAACGATTTTGCCCCATTAGGTTTTTTGACCAAAAATTGGTTTTATTGTTGTTGCGTTTACCATTATCTTTAGGGTGATTGCCTTTGCTACTATTGTTGCCATTGCGTTTGATATTGTTGGTGTTGTTTTTGTTTTTGTAATTGTTGGTGTTTTTGATTTTATGTTTGTTGTTGTTGATTTTCGGTCCTTTGTTGTTGCTGGTTTTGCTCACAATTTTGCCCAAGAGCGCTGATTGCGAGCGGTTTTGTTCGATGAACTCATGCACCGTTAGCTCTGGCGACCACACTGTAGGATCAGCAATCAAATCAAAATATTGTCTTGGAAAAGTGAGCTTGAAAGAAACGAAAGTGAAACTTCGTTCTGCTCTTTTGTCAGACATTAATTTAAGGCATTCGATTCGATCAATAAATGTTTTGATATTGTCAAATGATCGAAGGTGATCCATTATTTCATTTATTTCAGTCTCTGGTTCGAATCTAGAGACATATAATGATCTGTAGAGGCGGCTGTTTACCGGATTATTTGGTGTATTTGGACCAGGAAATCGTTTTTCCGTTGAACGGTTTACCACTGAGGTGTTGGGATTCTGCGACTTTTTCTTGAGAAGTCTGCGTCGTTTTTTACCCAAAATCAGCTCAGATTCTTGCATTATGGTCGCTCGTGGTCGTTTGATTGCTTTTGTAAATAACAACTTTGACGTGGGCAAAGGTGCATCGGTTGTAACGGCATTTTCATCATCGGTCTCCATTTTGTCATTGCTGTCGATTTTATTGCTACTATTCTCATTATTAGCATCAGTTAAATCAATGGAAGGCGTTGATTTTGAAGCTGAATTGCTTCCGTCAAATGTTGATGCTGCCGATGGTGTCACAGTTTGAGAGACACTGGGTTGAGATGCTGTGTTTGAGTCTGTGACTGTTGACATAGTTTGAGAAGCACTGGTTGAATTTTTCGTTGATTGTGATTCGTTTGATGAAGTTGATTGAGCACCCGAAGAGAGATTAGTCAAATATGGAGATAAATTATTGTTTAATAATGTCATTTGTTTTGCACAATTCATGAAGCTCGATGCTAGCCCATTTAAAGAGAACGGCAAACAATAGTCACAATACCAGTGTAGGTTATGTACTTTTTGTAGCAGGGATAACAGTTGATTTTGATTGGATTTTGATAGGCTGGCTAAATTAGCGTCATTGGCCATACAAGAAAGGTGTTGGCTGCCACCACAAATTCCACTGCAATCAATTTTTGTACCAATTGCTGGTTCAAGGCACGTAATGCATTTGTTTTGCATGGTGGTTCTAATGTACGTAATACACTAACAACAAATGTAAACAACACGGCAAATTTTTTGGATTTAATATACAAAGTCAGACTGCATTTATCGATGTAAACTTCACTTAACTCATTTAGTACGAACAAGAACGAACACAATGAATATATTTTCATTAAATAAAACGAGAAAAATATCAATGAAAACAATAAAATAGATTAAATAAAGAAGCACACGAAAAAAAACACGTATAGAACGTTTGACAGTTGACAGTTGATGTGAGCATATTGCATATGACCGCAACTCCAAGGTAAATATAATATGGTACATCTATGAATATACGTTATACAATTCTTTGAGGGCCTGAAATATGATTGTTATGGAAAAGGTTTCGTATTTCTAATATTTATAAATAAATTTATATGAAATATAAATCGATGTGTTGCAACAAGTATTCACTTACACAACAAGTATTAAGTATTATTATATTCCCGAAAGTATTGACGAATTCACGTGTTCTTGATTAGGTGCATATAATAATAACTCGGATTTATAATAAATAAAGTTAAAAAAAAAATTGTTAACAATTTTAACAATGATAAAATATAGTAGAACATTTTTTTCGTCACACCAGAGAAGCTCGCATTTTTAATTCTCAGATACTCAATTTGCCGTTGGTTCTATTGACATCTTATTGCTAGCAGACTTCTGCCTTTGCTTGAATGTCCTTCAAACCGTGATGTCCTTCAAACTCTGAATATTCAAATGAACTATAAGGGTTTCTCTCATTTGAGATGATGAAATCGAAAACAAATTGAAATGATGATAGATTTTCAGATCATGTTCCATATAAAGCCTTAAAACATATCATCCATTTTTACAAAATTACCACTAAAATTACGAAAAAAATATCACCTTTATTAAAACAATTACAAACATTTCGTTCTTATTCAAGAGATTAGTAAGATTTGTCCAAAATGTTTTGATATTTTATTGCTCTGGCTCCTAAGCATAGGTAATATATTTCTAGGTTCGCTAATAAAATTCTCATTGTGATGATTCATATTTACCTATGACATTCCCTGTTTTTGTATGTCCCAGATTGACTTTGGCGGTGAAATAAGACGCGACAGCTTTTATATTAGATCATTTAGATGTTATAATTCACGTAATCTGTTGAACCATATATACGACTGAGAGCAACAGTGATGGGCTAATTTAACGGTATACAATTTTAATCATTTTTAAAGTCTCTCTATCAAATGGTGCGTGCAAAAATGATAAGAGAGCGTGGTCTGCCCACCACTGGTATACACAGTCCTGATCGGTTCACGCTCCTATTTAAGAGAAGAGATGTCTCGCATTCACCACACATCACTTCAAGATTTATCAATTGAAAGAGTGTTAGAACCATTGTTTTGTTTAATAATCGAAATGTGGCCACTTGGATTGAGTTTTATTTTTTTCATCTCCTTACACCGGTAAGTCGATCTGAGCATCTGCTTACAGAGATAATACCGTACTTTGTTTTTTAAATTAAAAATTAAATTTCTTCCAAATTATATCCAATAAACATCTAAAAAGATGTTTCGGTTCGGAAAATCTTTACAAAGAAGCAATTGAAATGTTCGATGAATACAATGACTGGGCAAACAAAATATATAGTAAACACCATCTGACAAACGAAAGTGTAAGTATTTTGTGTTATACTAAAATTTGCGATGAGTTTTAATCGTTATTTATTTTAAAATCAGTTTGATTTTGCCATAAATAACCCACTTATTGATCAACCATTTCCATTGCGTCAAAATTATTTGCTGAAATATCAAGAATTAGTTGATAAAAACGGTTTGTGTGTATTTGATAAAAAATATTCCTCTTATGAGAGGAATTATAAATCATTTCACGATTGCATCGAAAGGTATGGGAGAAATATACCACGTAAATATAAAACTACAGCTCTAAATGGAAAATGCGATGCAAACGCCAAGTAAGAAGTTAAATAGAGGTTCATTTCAATTCGTTCATACAATACATTTTTACGTAGATATCAGTGTAAAACAAAGATACCTGAAAAGTATCTAGATAAGATTTAGATACTCGCCCAATTTTTCGAAATTTATCTAGATATTTTCGAGATAGGTATCTTATCTTTTATAAAAAAGATAAGATTTTATCTCATATCTTAAGATACATTTTTCAAGATACATGTCGAAAAATTGAGCAATTTCAACACAAATAAACAACAAATTTTTTTTTTTAAATAGTAAAAAATGAATATTTTCAATTTTAGATCAGAGTAAATAGAGATCCATTTAATTTCAATAATTTTGGGAATTATTTTATACTAAATTCAGACATGATTGCACTAAATTCGGAGATCACTTTGCTAATTTTGGAGACTGAGTTTGCTAATTTTGGAGACTGTTTATTTAAAAAAACACCAAAACAATTGTACCTAACATTTTCATGGATCTTGCATGTATCTTAAGATAAGATAATGAAAAATTTGAAAGATAAGATAAAAGATAAGATATTTTCGTTTTTCGAGAAATGTATCTAGATAAGATAAAAGATAGTATCTTATCTTATCTTATCTGGTATCTCATTCGAGATAAGATAAAATGAACACACACTGGTAGATATCGTACTTTTGATGGATCCTGTAATAACCTACAAAATCCGACAAATGGAATGGCCAATATGGCTTTCATAAACTTAAAGGACCCAGTTTACTCCGATGGTAGGTTTAAATAAATGTTGAACAGTAATACAAACGAACCTTTCAAATCAGGTTAGAAATTTGCAAATTCTCAAATTACATAATCCCACACAAAATGAAAGTTAGTGAATTAAACAAAAAAGAACAAGTAAAAATTCCAGCGTTCAAATAAAACTAAAGGCTCTCAATTAATCGAATTACCCATGTTCCTTCAAGTTAAAGGTCGAACTGAACGGATCATGAATATATTTTAATTATTTTGAACAAGCTGAACTGAACATGAATGATTTTGAAACATGATATTCTTGAATGTGAACTATTCAAGTTCAGTTCATGAACAGCTCTAGCTGGTCAAAATAACAATCAAATAAAGAACATACTATCACGTTGGACTGTCACTGAGTCTCAGTGGATATGAGACTTCAAATTACATAGAAATGAAGTAACAGTCCAAAAATGATATTGTTGAAATATTGAATGTAACCAATCTGTCACTTATGACATTGACATTTGGTCTTATGTATATTTCCAATAATCGAACTGTCAAATGACTAATCAATGTAAAATAAATCTTTCTTCTTATACTGAACACCGGACACAGCGGACCATGTGTTTTCATTCTGTGAAACAATCTTATCATTTTTATTAAAGAGAAAATTTTATTAAATAATACTATAAAATTTCTGCAGGTTATGGGCCCAGTCCCTTTAATTAATTTAATTGTTTTCACTGTTCATAAGAAGCGTAATAGATTTTACTGATTTTTTCGGATTTTAATTTTCGAACTTAAAAATCCCATGTGGCAATCTAACCTCGAAAACATATGCATTCACCGAAACTTCATAAAACATCGAACAAAATATCCCAGACAAATTCATCAGCTTTTACATCGTCAATAGATAATTTCGATATGACAACATCTATCCTTTCGTCGATTGAAAAGCTCAAAGGCAGAGAAAATTATTCCTCTTGGAAATTTTCTATTGAAAATTATTTGGAGCTTGAAGGATTATCGAAATGCATAACTGGAGATGAAGATGATGAGAAAAAGAATGCTAAAGCAAAGGCTGCAATTGTATTGAGCCTAGATAAAATGAATTTTGTTCATGTTAAATCGGCGAAAACTGTACAAGAAGTTTGGAAAAATTTACAATCGACTTTTGAAGACAAAGGTACAGTTCGGAAAGTGACTTTGATGAGAAGAATTGTTAATACAAAATTGGACAATTGTGATTCGATGGATGCGTACGTGACTGAGATAATTTCAACATCACAAAAATTATCCGAGGCTGGGTTTGAAATACCTGATGAGTGGCTTGCAATTTTTCTTTTATCTGGACTTAGTGATGATTACCTGCCAATGATCATGGCGATGGAAAACAGTAACACAAAACTATCAAGTGATTGTGTGAAGGTGAAGCTGTTGCAAGAGTCAACTAGCACAGTTTCTGGTGCAACTGAAAATGCGCTGTTTGCCAAAAACAAAGGTAATTTTAAAAGAAGAAATAATATTATCTGTTTTTCGTGTCGGCAAAGAGGCCACAAATCTTTTCAGTGTAAATCCAATCCCAAGGCAGGGAGCACTCAGACGACAGGTAAAGATGGTAAAATTGAGAAAAATACACCAGCTGCTTTTAGTGCTGTATTTTTGAGCAGCAATTTTGATGCGAATGACTGGTATTTGGATTCTGGAGCCACACGTCATATGACGAGGCACGTTGAGTGGATCAGTAAGAGAAATGGTGAGGCTGATTTATCGGCGATCCGCGCTGCTAATGGTCAGCTGATGGAAGTGAAATGTAGTGGCATGGTTGAAATGAATGTTAGAGTCGAAGGAAAGCCATCGGTTGTACAACTGTTTGACGTACTGTGTGTACCAAAACTGACAACAAATTTGATTTCGGTAAGCGAAACTTGCTCTAAACAAAAAGTTATCACATTTTCTTCAAAAGGTTGTGTGATTGAAAGCCACGATGGTCATCAGCTAGCGACTGGATCTATACAAAATGGACTATATCGTTTGGATATATGGAGAGAAAGTGCACTTGCATCGATTGAATCAAATTCAATGAATTTGTGGCATAGACGTCTTGGCCATTTAAATTTGATTGATTTAAAAAAGATGCGGAATGGTGTGACAGGTATTTCTTTTAATGAAATTGAAGACAGTAATACATGTGTTGTGTGCTGTAAGGGAAAACAGTCACGTAAACCATTTAAAAAGAGTAACACGAGAGCTACACAGTTACTGGAGATTGTGCATGCAGATTTGGCCGGTAAAATGGAATGTGTGTCAGTCGGTGGTAGCAAATTTTGTTTGGTAATTGTTGATGATTACAGTCGTCGTACGTTTGTTTATATGTTGAAGCACAAAAATGAGACTTTTGATAAATTCTGTGTGTTTAAAAAATTGGTTGAAAACCAAACTGGTTTGAAAATTAAAATTTTTCGTTCCGATAATGGGACTGAATTTATCAATAATAAATTTAAAGCATTTTTTGATAATCATGGAATTCAGCATCAAACGTCGATTACATACACACCACAACAGAATGGGCTAGCCGAACGCACGATCAGAACTATCAGCGAAAAAGCACGTTGTATGCTTATGGAGAGTAAAATGCCAAAAAAATATTGGGCTGAGGCATTAAACACTGCGGCGTATGTAAAAAATCACATAGTAACGCCAGTGTTGGGCGATAAATCGCCAATTGAGATTTGGACTGGAAAGAAGCCTGATGTGAGCCACTTTAAAGTGTTCGGATCGTTGGCGATGGCAATGATTCCCGATGAAAAAAGGCGTAAATTTGATTCCAAATCGAGGAAGCTGACATTTGTTGGCTACTGTGAAAATCAAAAGGGGTACCGATTGATGAATTTGAAAACGAATGAAATTGTTGTTTGCCGTGATGTCAAATTCATTGAAACTGGTAACAAATTTTTTGAATTAGAACAAAAATCCGAAAACTTTAAGTTTATTCCAGATTTTAATGAAACTGAAAGCAGTTCAGAGAGTGAACAGGAAGAAGAGACAACTGTCGTTGATAATAATTTGCTGCCTACTCAAAGTTCACCGTTAAGCAACAATAATTCGTTATCCAATGAAAATTCACCATTAGTCAATGACACAAATGTTCAGAGCGATATTTCAGGTTCGTCCGAAATTTTCGCAGATGCATCGGATGGTGATAGCACTTTTGTATCAGACGAAACCGTTGATATTGATGATGATAGTGATCTGTGGATATTGAGACGATCACAAAGAGAAACAAAACCACCAGAGCGATTTCAATCGACACATTTTGCTTTTTGCATGTATGAAAGCATTGCTTTAAATCATGAACCAGTCACGGTGCATGATGCGCTTAGTGGAAGTGAATGTGAAAATTGGAAAGCTGCGATGGAGGAAGAATATCGATCTCTAATTGACAACGGAACTTGGACACTCGTTGATTTGCCTGCTGGTTGCAGAGCAATAAACAATAAATGGGTGTTCAAACGCAAAAGTGATGTCAATGGAAAAATTGTCAGGTACAAAGCGAGACTCGTAGCAAAAGGGTGCAGTCAGCGTGAGGGTGTCGATTTCGTCGAAACTTTTTCACCTGTTGTAAGGTACTCATCGATACGCTTACTTGTGGCTATTGCATCCAAATACAGTCTAAAAATAGAGCAAATGGACGTAGTCACTGCCTTTTTGCATGGTGACATTAAAGAACGAGTCTACATGAAACAACCTGAAGCGTACAATGATGATACTGAACGTGTATGTTTGTTAAAAAAATCGTTGTATGGTTTGAAGCAAGCCAGCCGGCAATGGAACATTAAGTTAAATGATGTGCTTCAAAACGCTGGTTTTACACGTTGTATAAAAGATGCATGCATTTACGTGCGTCGAAATGGCAATTTAATGGTGATTGTTGCTGTTTATGTCGACGATCTTTTAATATTTTTCAATCACAATATTTGGAAAGATCAATTAAAATCGACGCTTACAAAGCACTTTAAAATGAAAGACTTGGGCATCGCTTCAAATATTCTAGGAATTCGTATTGAATATGATGATAAAAATGGTACGATTTCATTGAGTCAACGCAAATACACAGAGGCCATTTTGCGAAAATTTAAGATGTTTGATTGCGATCCAGTGAAATTACCTTTTGATCCGAATCAAAAACTCACAAAAGAAATGATGCCAACCACTGATGAAGAAATTAAACGAATGTGTGATGTTCCTTACCAGGAAGCAGTGGGAAGTGTGCTGTATCTAGCTCAATGTACGAGACCAGACATTTGCAATAGTATTGCGATTGTGAGCCAATTTAACCAAAATCCTGGTATCGCACATTGGAAGGCAGTCAAACGCATTTTGCGTTATTTAAAAGGTACATTGAATACTAAAATAGTTTATTCCAAAAACTCTTCCAACACAGATATTCAATGTTACTCGGATTCGGATTGGGCTTCAAATTTTTGTGATCGAAAATCCTGTACTGGCTACGTGTGTTTGTGGCAAGATGGAGCAATATCATGGAAAAGTAAAAAACAGCCGACGACTGCATTAAGTACTGCTGAAGCTGAATATATGGCATTAGCTGCAGCTGGACAAGAAACAATGTTTTTAATGCAATTAATCGGTGAAATACTTGGCAAAATTCAGCTACCAATTGAGATTTTTTGCGATAATAAAGGTGCTAAAGATTTGTGCGACAATGGCAATTATAGTGATAAAACAAAACACATTGAAATTAAATTTTATTTTATCCGTGATTTAGTTGAAAAAAATAAGATAAAAATATCGAAAATTAGCACTGAATATATGGTCGCAGACAGTCTCACAAAAGCTGTGCCAATAGAAAAACACTATTTCTGTTTTGATGGAATGGGCTTGATAAATTCAATTTAAATTCATTAATTCATTATTTATTTCACATTTGGCTCGTTCACTCAAACAGACATATTAACTCATATTTAGGATGATCACATTGATCTAAAGAAGTAAAATGATTTGTAATTTAATAAGAAAAATGTCCCAATTGGTTAAGTGGGAATGTTGAAATATTGAATGTAACCAATCTGTCACTTATGACATTGACATTTGGTCTTATGTATATTTCCAATAATCGAACTGTCAAATGACTAATCAATGTAAAATAAATCTTTCTTCTTATACTGAACACCGGACACAGCGGACCATGTGTTTTCATTCTGTGAAACAATCTTATCATTTTTATTAAAGAGAAAATTTTATTAAATAATACTATAAAATTTCTGCAGATATAATATTCAAAAACTGTTCATTTAGGAATATGGCAACTTAGACGATCTAAATCAGGCGAACCATTGGCAAGTCCACGCGCTATAGGAAATAAAATGAAAGGTCTGCGCCTAAATGTATCTGATTCGAAACGAATCCTTAATGTTTTTGGTTTGATGTACGGACAATTTATTGTACACGGTGATTATTTTATATTATTATTTATTTAGTCAATTGATGTTCAATAATATTTCGTAATTGAATCCTCAGATATCAGCGACAAACTCTCTTCGTCAAATAAAGGTCTGCATATTAATATTCAATTTCATGATGTGTTCACACAGAATAAATGTTTTGTACTTATTACAACCCTTGAATGGAAATGTCATATTTACACCGGAAAATGTAAAATATCCAACCCTGAGTGTAATGTCAAAATTTCCAGTCAAGTTTGGATATTCAAGCAAATGTTTCAGTTGTAGCTCTATTGTAAGTAATGTTATATTAATTTCGATATGGATAACGAAAAATGTGCAATTCGTGTAAAATTGTACGAACAAACAAAATATATTTTGTTTAAAAAGAGTGAAGTTTCTGAATTCAAAATATTCATTCGTTCAGGTAAGTTTTCATATACATTATATCCTAACCTCAAACAACGAACAAGTAACAAGTGGGTATTCAATTAACTTTTAGCTCTAACTGCATTTGATTTGGATCCCGATTTGATGGGCAATGCAATGATTTTTGATACCAGTAATACTCCAATTACTGAAGAAATTTTTCCTGTGGTTGTGTCGCAATTTTTGACATGCAACAACTTTTCCATCAAAATTGGATTGAAAACGGATCCGAACGAGCCATTTATAGTGCAAGTAATTTTCATGTCAATATTCATCATGAATCAGTTTAATTTCTAATTTCTCTTTTGTTTTACATAGGAACTGAAATATTATTTGCTTGAAAACGGGTGTCGAAGCATTTTTCTCGAGGCATCTCGAGACAGAAACGCGAATGATCAAGCCATTTGTGAAGAAAGCATTCAATTTCTCATTCAAAAGTTGTTGGATTTCATCAATTCGAAATATTCTTTGGATAAATGGGAAGAAATTCAAGAAGTGTGCAAAGCAGCAGTGGTCCTTTTTCCAAGTATTGAACTGGTGAGACAATTAAGAAGTTATTCAAGTTTTCAGCTCTTACATTTCTTCATATTTTATATGATTTGCTCAGGAACGTCTCTATGACTTCAAAAACAAGCGCGGATGCATTTTCCATAAAGTGTCTTACTTGCGTTATAAAAAACCAACACGTAAAAAGCGAGTAGTTGCACCAGCTGACAACTGTGAAAGTGATGATGAGGCCGCCGATGATGAAGTGGACAAATTACAATTTTTGCTGTTCTTTAAAACGTGTTTGGTTCATCGTGACTTGGAAATTCTAAAGATAAAACTCAAACAATCGATTCAAATGCGTGAAAGTATACTATCAAAAAGATTCACAGAATTTCATAAGACGTTTCCATTTTACTTTGTTGAGCCTTCTTTGGTAAGATTTGTGCAAATATTTGAAGTGAGTATCATCTTTTGATTGAATTCGCACTTTCAGATTCTATACGACTTCGAGATTCGTAATTTTTCATCTGATCCAAATGTACTGTTCGTCAAATGGCCAAAAATAAAACATGATGTGCTAGCTGCTGTTAAGGCTACAGAAAGAGATGGCGTTTTGGATTTGTTAAATGAAGATATTGGATACTTTCTTGCTCTCTTGAAACTCTCTGTTCCAAGTACAGCTGATTTGAAAACGGTTGCCGGTAAACTCATAATTTTCACCGATGTAAGATAATTAAATAATGAATGATCACATATTTGTGCACGAGAAATGATTTTCTTTACGATTTGCTAGAATTTAAATGACGACCCAAAAAATTTCACGGACACGGGCAATAACTATCCTCATCTTGTTGCAATCGGCCCATCTAAGACTGACATTCGCTGCTTTTACATAATGTTCGATAAGCAACAAATTTTGGTAAGAGCGCTTCTTATGAAGACCGAATGATTTGAATCTATGTCATTCATTTCACATATTTCAACACTTCAGGTGCCGACTGATTTCACTTTCGAAGGTGTGATGGACATATTCTTCAAACTTTTTCAAGTTTTCAATCTGGAATACCACCCAAGTTTGAAGAATTTCTTGATTTTCATTGAGCACTTCATTTATGGTATAGACGCATCACACGTGAATGCAAATGTTAGCAAAATCGCAAAAAAAGTCGTTCCGTCATCAATGTGATTAAATTTTTTTCTTCAATAAGCCAATGTTGCTGTGATTTCACTCTTATTGACCTCGTTCAAAGTTTTTTTTTATATATATTAATGATAAGTTCAAGTATGACTCAATATTCCGTAGAAATATGTAATTTTCAGTACTTCAAGGAGACATGTGATTCATATGTAGAAATGTTTATCTTTTGGAGATAAATCATATTCGTCCGTTTGCGATTCAATCGAATACAAATAAAAAAACTAGTTTTAATGATTAATATTTATATTTTGATGAAAAAGAAACAAATAAATTGAACTGAATTATTGAATTTTGTTTGCATGTTTTGTTAATTCGAATACATTTTATAGATAGCCAAACAGTCTGCAATTACATAAGATTTTATTCCGACATACTGTATCTCATATGGTTTGCTATTTTCTAAGCTTCTCAAATTCAAAATAGCGATTTCCTTTTTAGATTCTACATGCAAGCTGTTCAAACTCGATTCATAGACCAAGATATCATAACATTCATTACAAAGAAATAGAATTTCATTTTGAATGGAAAGTATATAACCAATTTTGTAGAATTGTTTTCCAGAAACAACCAAGATACCGGATTTGTAAAGTCTATTGTTCACTCTCAACGATTTAGCTGTTTGAGCGTTTTGTATCAAATCATCTAAAAACGATTCCCTCAACTCATCGATATAAATTCCAAAATCCATACATTCAGTGAATGGAGTGCTTTTTCCGAACGAAACATCATCTTCAAGTGGAAAAGGTGTATCGAAGAAATGTTGTTGGTGTTTGTATGCTAGTGTTTTTTTTATATTAATGAAATTTTTTGTATTATGGACGATTCTTTTGAAAAATTGGTGTTTGGCTTCCATTCGTAGTGCCCAAAATCTGATGACTGGTCCCATCAATCTAATCACTCTCACATAATGGAGCAAAAAGTGATGTTTTGGCTTCAACGGCTGATTGAAATACAACTGATAACATTGCAGATGTGTTGTGATCATTTCGGATAGTCTTTCCAAATCAGCTTCATTTATTTGATCAGATAACAAAATTTGTATGATTTGAAGCATTGATTCAACAGCTAACCATATAGGTTTCAGTTGATCCTTGAATTGAAACAAAATGAAAGGCAAGTGCAAAATGATGCAAAGTGCTTGTGAAGCATTTTGACCAATGTTCTTTTTCTCAATTTTTAACTTGGAGGGCTTTTTATCTTTCCACAACTGTCCATAGTAAAAACATTCAACGAGAGTTTGTAAATGCTCAATTGTTGCAATGTTCTCTCTTTTGCAGTAATTAAATACTTGTTCCATCAAAAATCCAGCAGTCCCCTCAAAAACATCGTGCATTAAATCAACAGAAACGTTTGAAAGAATGTGGAAGTGGTTTAATGTATTCAAGCAGCATGCTGATTTGATTCCTTTCGATTCAGTTAAACTGGGACTTGCACCTGATTCGATCAAAGCAACGATTTCATCGTATTCCTCTCTAGTTCTAATAGTTGCTGGATCTTCTTTGACCATTTGTTGACAATCATTCCTAGTTGAAATGCAAATTCGACAGTAATAATTTGCGTTGAAGCCACCACTGAATGCAAAGAGATTATTCCCTCCCAAATTATCGAATATCACACCAATTAAACCAGCTTTCAACACAGTTCCATAGCCCGTTATAATTCCTTTGGTTTCAAGCGATTTGAAATCGAGGAGAATAGTTTGAAGCACAACATCAACATCAGCCAGATCATTTTTTGAATCGCTCGCATCACTTAATGCAACCAAGTAAATATTATCAGTCTTGGATAGTAATTTTGCTGGTAAATTACCGATTTGAAAATAAAAAGCAGTGATTTTATGCACACCAGATTTGCTTTTCAATGGATCGCATGGCTCAAAATCATCTGTAAACAACCGTATTTGAATGGCCAGTGGATTTTGTTCGAAGAACTCCTTCGATTTGTATGTTTCTCCACAGCAAAAATTAATGTAAGTGGATGGCTCGCAATTATGATCCTTATTCTTGTTATAATCCATGTACGTCTTTTCAAAATCGGGTGAATTGAATAATGCGGCCAATGTTTCACTGGGTGGAATGAATTGAAAAGTTGTTTGAACGGATTTTGAAACAACACAACCAGCAGTTTCATCAAAAACTCGTTTTATTTTGTATCCAGACGATTTCTCTTGTGGTTCAACAAATTTCTTTGATTTTTCCATTTTTTTCAACCTTAATAAAAGAAATAATTTATATCAGTCAAAAAACAATGAGCAATATTCTAAGCAATTGCGTTCAAATTGACTAACAACCTTTTGTATTGAGAATCGATCCCATCAAGAACTTTGATTGCGTAACCGAGTATGTCTTTAACGATTTTTTCTGGCTGAGTTACAGTATTCTTCAGTAGGAAATCAATTGAATTTTGAGTTTCAGTCATTAAATTTTTAATTGACTTGATAACAGTGTCAGTTTGCTTGTATTGAAATCCGATTGACGAAAATTCTGCTTTGAGTTTATCAATGGATTTTTCTAATTTCACACGTTCTCCTTCAATCAAAGATGGAATTCTATATTCTGTATTTGAAGACATTTTTAAGAGTAAATTGCAATTTATATTAAATCAAACGTTAACCAACATAGAATTTAACTATTAAATGCTTTTATTGGATGTTTTAAAATTTAACCAAAAAATCAATGGAATTTGACAGTTCACAACTGACAGTGGACATTCCACATTTTTCGGTGTAAATATGACATTCCCAATGCAGGGTTGGAATAAACGCAGTCTAATTAATCTGTGTGT